>VCHN02000014.1:157270918-157917234 GCA_007115665.2 Sequoiadendron giganteum
AAGAGAAAAAGAGAAAAAATCAAAAATCCAAAAATAGTAAAGAGAAATAATTCGTCCAATGGTGAAAAATTGGCAAACAAGCACCTTGGATAGGTACCATAATGAAAACCTGTAAAATAGGCATCATGCGTAAATCCCCCATCTAGTCTACTTCCACAATTGGGGGCAACTTCCACCTACGCATTCCTTTCCTCCATCTCCTACATCCTCCTATCTTCCACATCGTATCCATCATCTCCCATTTATCCTCGTTCCTCCATCTTCCTTGTGATCTTGATAAAGATAGGGGCACATACATATATATGCATTGGACATCTCTTGGCATATATTCCCCTCATCCATACATCATTGTATCCCTTATCCTCCTTCTTCTTCCTTCCTTATCCATGCATCCATCTCCCTTCCTTATCTATATATCCTATCTATTTCCATCTCACTACCTTATCTATCCATCATGATATCTGCTATCCCTCTTTCCTCGTCACACATGACACATCTAGAGTGGGGGCATCTCCTTAGTTGCGACAACATCCTTGGAGACATCATTTGTCCATACCTCCAAGTAATCCTTTCCATCTCCCCATCCTTCCCATCCTTATCTCCCCATCCATTTATCCATCTAGTAATCTATTCCATCCTTCCACATCCTTATCCCTCTATCCACCTATCCTACCATCTTCCTATCTCCCCATCTTTATCAATCCATCCATTTATCTCTATTTTCCTCATATCTCATAATCCCTTGTCATTGGTATCTAGCTATAGGCTACTCCCACTCCATCCAATGCCATTCTATCTCACTATCATCACACCTCTCTATTCATCACATCTTCCTAATATTTTATCATTTTTCATCACTCATCTATCCATTGTCTCATCCTCCCACTTCATCTTTCTATGATTTGGATAACTATCCCATCCCCGAGTTTCACATGTGCCACCTCTTATGCATATCCACCATCCCATCCACATGACTTATCCTAGCTCATCATATCGGCTCCATACTTTTATCCATTTATCATGGTCATCTCATCATCCCCTATCCATTGTTTGTCGTTGTTCCTTTCCAAACTACGTTTCCCCTGCGCTTTCAAGTAGGTAAGGTCGATCATTTGATCAGCCCCCAGGGCTGCTTTTTGTCTGTCCTGTCATCTTCCATCATCTATCTTTGGCCTTGTGTTGAACTACGTTTCCCCTACACTTTCACATAGGCAAGGTCGATCATTTGATCCACCCCTAGGGCATTTTTCCATCCAATTTTCACCATCCATCGAGGTCTCCATTGTCCTTTTTCTGCTTTTATCCATGACCTTTAGTCAAACTATGAGGGCTCTACGCTTTCACATAGGCAAGGCTAATCTTTGATCAACCCTCGAGCCCCTAGGTCTTTAGGGTGTGTCAGTCTTGCGTCCCCTAGGTCTTTAGGGTGTATTAGTCTTGTGTTATTTTTATGTTGTTTTGTCATCTGGTTGTCTATTCATCTTGTCGTGTCATCAAGTATTTCCCTATCCTAGCTGGTATTCACAAACAAAGGTCACTCATATCATAAGGTTCAATTGGTTTCAAATATCTTGCATCATGTTGATCTTTTAGCCTAGTCTCCATCTTTGGTCTCAACATGATGCATCCTTCCTAATAGATCACATCAATCCCATCCACCCTTTTGATCCTATGGCAAAGGATGTTTGAAATTTGATTATGATGTTTTGATGCTTTTGACCCTTTTTCTATCATTTGAGCTTTCTATTATACCTCGTCAAGGTCACCACAATCCATCATATCATGGTGTGCCTTGGATGGTGAACATAGCGGCGTATCTTGATCTGTTTGTCTGCTTCTGCCTTCTTGGTTGTCCCATGTAGTATCCACCAAGATCCTTGTGGTCTTGTGTTATGTTGGGGCATCCTTTGTGCTTATGGTTATCCTAATACCTGGCTCGACCAAAGTCCTTGTCTTATGCTATAGCAAAAATCAATGTTTGAAAAATGGAAAATTGTATTAGGATTTCATTTCATTTTCTCTTCCATTGCATTCATTTTAACTATCTCACATCTCCATCCAATCCTAATCCATTCAATCTAGCAAAAATAATATAATCACATCATTGGTCTTGTTCCCGAGCCTGCTACAAGCCTTGATCCAATCATCATCATCATCCTCATCATCATCGTGTTGTATCGTTCCCTCATCAACAACACTCCATCCATCATCAGTCCATCCTGTCTTGTAGCTTGACTGGGGCAACATCATATTTATCCTTGAATCCATTTGTGCTTGCCTTTATCTCTTCATCTTATCGTCCTCTATTCCATCCATCATTGTGCATCATCTTCCCCATCTACCCTTGCATCATCTCATCCATTTCGAGAGCACAACCGTGTTCTCTTAAACCTGCATGTCCTCTCGAGGGGGCATCCTCAATCCCTAATCTTCATCTTCACTCCCATCATCTTTCCTCCTAGTCACTCCTCAAATGACTGGGGCATCTTCTTCTAGGTACTATGTTTTAATTTTCTTTGAAATGATGCTACTTCGTAACACCATCTCAAAGAGGGGAAAAATGTAGACATCTAGATTTGACCATTTATATTTGGCCAAATTTACCCTTTTCATCTTAATATCCTTTTATCCACATTACTTAAATAATGTTACTATTTTTTAATTAATACCCCTAAAGTCTTCTAAATCCTTAAGGTATTTAGTTAAATAATTAAATACCTTACCCCTTTATCCCTTTCTTCCAAGGAATTAAATAAATAACCCACTTATTTAATTCCCTTTATATCCCATCCACACTTTATCCCAATTCATCTCCTAATCCCATCATTAGGGATGTGACACATCCCTAATCCATGATTAGGATGTGTCACATCTTCCAAATTTTGCAAGTTGGCTCCTAATCATCATTAACCACCTGATCCTCTTCTAATCCTTCAACCTTAATCTAATCACTTACCTTTTCTGGCATGTCGTGAAGTCAACCTTTCATAGTACTTACCTTATCTAGTATTGACTGCTTCCCCATGTGAATTAAAAATTCACATTTATTCCCCCCATGCATTTCTCTTCCCCATGACCTCTCATAGGTCACATCAGGCACATGGAACAAGGACCTCCTTTAGGAGGACCTTGTCTTATCCATTGGGTTCTTCCAAGCATGTGAATTAAAAATTCACTTTTATTTCTCCAACACCATATCAAATCCCCATGGTGACAAGAGTGGATTTTCTAAAAGTCTTCACTTGTCACTATCAGCCCCACTTGGGGACATGAAATTCCTTTTTGGGGAAATCCTCTCCAATCCCAAGGTACATGCAAGTACCTTGGGATCACATGGCCTTTTCCATGTCACTTGTCCTTCTTCCATCTCACCTTCCACATGGCAAGATGTGAGGGCTTGTGATTCCTCAACTCACCACAACCCTCCATCTTGTCCATGATGGCTCAATCTCAACCATCCATTTTTCTTTAAATGGAGGGCCTTGGCTTCAAGTTAAAGAGGTTAGGCAAAAGGTTAGAAAATAGATTAGAGAGACAATTTTAGACAAGCATTCAATCCATTTTGCGGCCATATTAGCCATTAGTGTATTTCACCTACCATCTTCAATCACTACACTCACCTCCATTATTGCATGCATTTTGTCATCAAGGAGCATACATCCAAGCATAATCAAAGGGCCAACCAACTCTTCAATCCAAGAAAGTAAGGTATAACATTTCATGTTTTTGTTGTTGTTTGCTTAGATTCAACTAGGTCTAATCTGAGGTATTTTTTGTGTTTTCTTTGTTGCATTGCCATTAGTTTTGCATTTTAGACTTAGTTAAAACACCTGCACACAACAGAAATTTTACCAATCAACATGTCTCTTGTCACATTTGTTACTGTCCTGAGCTCTTCAATAGCATGAGCTTTCATTTTGTAAGATACAACACTAATCTTATCACTTTAGCCACAATCTCATCTTCTTCCATAACTCCATTGGCACACTTGATACCCATCACTAGTTCATTTACCTTCTACATGAAAGCAACAATGTTTTCATCTTCACTCATCTTTAAATTCTCCCACTTTCCTTTCAGACTTGTTAGCTTAGCAATCTTCACCTGTGCATCTCCTTCATAGAATGTCTCTAATTTCTTCCAAATCTCATGTGCTATCTTCAAACCTATCACATTTGTCATCTCTGAATCTGTCAAAGCACTCAACAATGCTTCTATAGCCCTGATATTATTTTTAGCTTCTTTGATCTCATCAGGAGTAGTGGGACCATTCTGAGGAATATTATATCTGTTCTTTGTAATCTTCTAGAAGGGTTAACCAATGCATTTCAAATGAAACTCCATTCTGACCTTCCATAGAGAGTAATTTGTACCATCGAATCTGGGACTATCCCTCTTGTATGATGCCATCTCAGATCACCTCAAGCTATTAAAATTCTTTAGAGGAACTAACTCTGATACCAATTGTTGGAAAAACAAGGATAGACAACTAAGAGGGGGGTGAATCAGTTGTTAAAGAATTTAAAGTTATTAAACCTTAATCAACCTTTAATCTTAGATTTGATAATTAACAGTGAAAGCATAAATCAACAACAGATCAGAAACACATGAACACCAATATTTTATACTTGGAAACCCTGTTAGGGGAAAAACCACGGTGGATGTTAGTCCACAAGATTATGCCTTGTTAGAAGTATAATGAAAATGAATAAGGAATGCACATGCATTTAGGCACACTGCCTAGAGCTCACTACTCAAAGGGAAGACTCACTGCCTTACATAAAAAAATCAGATTAAATCCATCTGATGAGGTTGAACTAAGAAATTAGCTTCTACAAAAGCCTGATGATAGTTCCAGTTAGGCACAAAAACACTTCTTCACACTTTGCTCAATCTTCTTCACACTCTACTCTAAAATCAAATGATTTGATATTTATTCAAACATTTCACATACATTCACCAAGCATAAACCACACACACACACACACACTTCAAAATGAAGAAACAATCGCTCTTATATATTTGCTACATGAATTTACATCAACAACTCTGTCGGCCACAAGAAAAATAATAAATTATAATTGTTGGCCCAATTCATGAACAAATCTCAATGCATGTCAACCTAAGTTGGTCGCACCATAATGAAGACCTAAATCAACATCCTCGAACATGCCAAACAATAAAATATTAATCCATAAGGATCCACAACACGCTACCACCATCATTTCAGCCAAGACCATGAAAACCTCGAACACACAAAGAAAAATATTTGATCACGAGCACACCAATCAATGCGGATGCACCAAAATGATAGAGCATGATCTAGAAACATCACTAATCATTACAGTAGCATACACACCAACTTAATTTACTAGAATTGTATTCTCTTCTTCTAGAAACACCTGCTACAGTAACAAAATAACTGTAGGAACTCAAAAACTCATAACTTGCTCCAATCTTGATGCATACCACTAAAACTTTTGGACAACATACTAGATAGGTTCAACAACAAACCCTTTAATGCACGACTTGCGATTATCAACGTCCACAAATTTCCACCATTCAGATCTTCACAGTTTCATAGACTACCTGCAACATAATTATTCTAATTTTCTCAATATCCTTGACATGTACAGCCTTCAGAATCATCAACGCTAATAGTGTTATCAATGAAAACCACATATCAACAACACAACCACAACATCCAACATGTAGTTTGTTACAATTACAACAGTTTTGGCCATATAGCTAGAAATTGTAGAGAAAAATTTGTAATACCAAATACTCAGTCTGAGAAGAAGAAGAATATATCTCCCATAGTTGAAAAGGAAACAAAGGTCCTAGAGAGAAAGGAAGAAATTTTTGAAAAGAAACCAAACCTAGTTTGGAAGGAGAAAGAGCAAAACTCTACTATTTCTATGATTTCCCAAACAAAATTACATGCAAAGGAACAAGATTTGTTGGTAATTGATAGTGGTTGTTCCAAGCACATGACTAGAGATAAAAACAAATTCATTAAAATTGAAATGAGAAAAGGAGGTTCAGTACGCCTAGGTGATAATACTGCTATTAAGATTCATGGTAAAGGAATTTAGAGCATAGATGGGAAGAACAAAACTAAAGATGTGCTCTATGTTGAAGGTCTAAAGCATAATCTTCTCAGTGTCATCCATATGTGTGATAATGGATATAAAGTTGTGTTTGATTTTGAAGGCTACAAGATAAGATTGAATTGTAAAACAATTGCTCAAGGGATAAGGACTGATAGCAATCTCTATAATCTATGTGAAGTGGAAGGCCAAACATGTCTAATTAACCAAATAGTTGAGAGTTGGTTGTGGCATAAAAGACTCAGACATGTGACTTTTGACAATCTAGTGAAGATAAGCTCAAAAGGATTAGTTAGAAATATGCCTAAGATTATAAATCCCGATAACATCATCTGCCAAGGGTGTCAACAAGGAAAAAAAACAAAGTTTAAATTTCCCACAAATGACTACTCAATTACAAAACCTTTAGAATTAATACATACTAATCTGTGTGGTCCAATGAGGACAAGGGCATTTCAAGGAGAAATATATTTCATGTTGTTGATTGATTATTATACTAGAATGGCATATGCCACATTTTTGAGGGAAAAGGTTGATGTGTTTGAAGAATTTAAAGGTTATAAGAAGTTGGTAAAAATTGAGACTGGGAGAACAATCAAATGTCTCAGGTCAGACAAAGGTGGAGAATTCATGTCAAGTGAATTCATGGAATATTGTGAAGATCATGGAATCAAACGCCAGTATTCAAATCCAAGAACACCACACAAAAATGGTGTGGTAGAGATAATAAACATGATTGTGAAGGAGATGGCTAGAGACATTTTGAATGAGGAAAACCTGACAGATACGTTTTGGAAAGAAGCAGTACAAACTACTGTATACATTCAAAATAGAGCTCTTATTAGATTTAACAGTGGTAGAACATCATATGAATTGTGGTTTGGTAGGCCTGCATCAGTTAAGGATTTCAAAGTATTTGGTAGTAAATGCTATTTTAAAAGAGAAGATGAAGATTTAGGAAGTTTTGAGTCAAGATGTGATGAAGGGATTTTTTGGGGTATTCTAACCAAAGTAAATCTTATAAGTGTTATAATAAGAGATTGCATAGAATTGTAGAGAGTGTACATGTTAAAGTTGATGAAAGCCAAACCAAGTCTAGCATAAACAATCTAGAAAAAGAATCAAATGATGAGGATATAGGTGCATCAGAAGAAGAAGAAAAACAAGAAGAAGAGAATGAGCAAGAGGTTGGATGTGCTCCTGCAAAATATGTGCAAAAAGATCATCCTACAGATCAGATAAGTGGTAACAAGAATGAAGGTGTGCATACTAGAAGAAAACTTGCAAAGAACAAGGAACAAATGAACTTATCCCTCTTATCCCAGATTGAACCAAAAAGTTTTGATGAAGCTAGTAAGGATGAAATTTAGATGCAAGCAATGGAAGAGGAACTCAATTAGATTGAAAAGAACAAAACATGGGAATTGGTTCCTAGAACACCAAGCAAGAATGTAATTGGAACCAAATGGGTATTCAAAAATAAGTTGAATGAAGATGGAGTTGTGGTTAGAAAAAAAAGGAAGGTTAGTATGCAAAGGATATGCTCAAGTTGAAGGTATTGATTTTGAAGAAAAAATTTCTCCAGTTGCACGATTAGAAGCTATTAGGATTTTTCTTGCATTTTCTGTGTATAAAGGTTTTAAAGTATATCAAATGGATGTCAAATCTGTGTTTCTAAATGGAAACCTTGAAGAGGAAGTTTATATTGAGTAGCTAGAAGGTTTTCAGCTATTAGAGAATGATGGTTATGTCTAAAAATTGAGAAAAGAATTGTATGGTTTGAAACAAGCACCCAGGGCTTGGTATTCAAGACTGGATCAATATCTACAACAACAAGGATTCAAGAAAGGTTGTGCTGATAGCAACCTGTATCAAAAATAAGAAGGTGAGTATATGATCATTGTTGTAGTATATGTAGATGATATTATATTTGGTGGTAGCAGTGATGTAATGTGCAAAATATTTTCCACAAACATGCAAGATGAGTTTGAAATGTCCATGTTAGGAGAACTCAAAATTTTTCTTGGTTTGCAAATTACACAAAATGATAAAGGTATTTATATCACAAACCAAGTATGTAAAATAAATGCTTAAAATTTTTGGCATGGAGGATTGTAAACCAGTGAGTACTCCCATGATTACTACCTGCAAGTTTAGTAAATTAGATGAGTCACCTAATGCAAATTAGATTTTGTATAGATCAATAATTGGAAGGTTTCTATATCTAACTGCATCTAGGCCTGATATAATGCAAGTGGTTTGTATGGTGGCTAGATTTCAGGAAACACCAAAAGAATCACATGTCAATGCAGTAAAGAGAATCTTTAGATACATCAAAAGCACTGCTGACTATGGTTTATGGTACCCCAAAAGAAAAGATTTCACTTTAACAATATACATAGATGCAGATTGGGTAGGAAGTATGGATGATGGAAAGAGTACTAGGGGAGGAGCTTTATTTTTGGGAAACATATAAGTTTCTTGGATGAGTAAAAATCAAGAGTCTGCCACCCTTTCTACTGAAGAAGTAGAATATGTTGCAGCAGCTATGTGTTACACTCAAGTCCTTTGGATGAAGCAGACATTAAACGACATCAAGGTAGAGTACAATGAGCCTATCTTGATTCTTTGTGACAACTCAAGTGCCATTAATATCTTAAAGAATCTGGTGATGCACTCCAGAACAAAGCATATATCAATCAAGTATCACTTCATCAGAGAAAAGGTTGTAGATAAGGAAGTCAACATGGAATATGTTCCTACCAAGGAACAAGTGGCTAATATATTTACAAAACCTCTTCCTAAAGAATGGTTTGAATATTTGAGGCAAAAGCTAGGAGTAGTTTCTCCCATCACATATCACCAACCATTAGTGATAAGGCATATATCCAACGGGAGCTTCATCAATCACTTCTTTAACATTGATTAAGAATAATGTGATCAAATGATGTAAAATCTTGTTTTACAATTTCTAACGATTTGATGGTTGCATAGTTTGTCAAAATTGGAGAAATTCCTCAAGGGGAGTGTACCCTTTTCCATTGATGTCAAAGGGGAAGAAATGTGATGCAAATAGAACCTTGTTGAGAAGAGATGAGATGTATGTCATAGGGGGAGTTGTTGTGTTACAATGTTAATAATCAATTTGGCGTAGAGCTTCAGTGGTACCTGGATGAACGTTTAAGTTTTTCCATCAATGACAAAGGGGGGGATTGTTGGAATATGTTGTCATTGATGTCAAAAGGGGATCAAAGGAGAAGTGTATTGATCCTATGTAGAAGTGCATATAGTTGTCATTGATGTCAAAAGTACAAATCATGCAAAGGAGATCATTGGCATGATGATAAATGATGAATGCGAGAGTAGTGTATTTGATGGGTAATTATATGGTAGATTCAAATTGGGTTTCTCGAGAGATTTCTAGGAAGGTATTGTGCAGGTCGAGAGTGTGAAGGATGCACCCAAAAATGTTTTTTTTCTTCTCTCAGGTGTTAAGGTTTATTAGTTAAACCCTAAGGATGTTTGCAGTCATGGTGGAGCTGGTTACAACATTATATTTCTTCATTGACTTGCTATGAAAGGTTTCCAGTAACTTAAGTCCATCTTTCAGTGTGGGTGACCATCCCCTCTGCCTAGTGCTTTAAGGTTATATATCTTCTTCAGGTCAACGAGACACTAGTGTATTGCCAGGAGTCAAGCAAGAGTCTCTCCGATGGCCTGATGGTCACCTTGTTGGTGTGACCATGCGTGATCGTTGAGAGAATGGGCTTTGTCTCTTTGAAATAGCTATAATTTTGACATTGTGGAGATTTATTAATGAGACAATATAGTGTCGAGAGGAGTTTCATCCATGTCTCTTCAACAGATCGATAACTATCTTATTGGTGAGATAATGATGTATCAATAGGAGTTTGGAAGAAGCCTCCTCAATGGAGCGACAAAGAGCATGGAAGCATTATCGATGAGACTATGCGATGTCAATGATACCTTTGTAAATGTCTCTTCGACATGGTGATGTGAAGGTTGTGCTTGAGTGGGACCCAATCATAATGACGTGGGTGATAGAGATGATGAATCAGACACATGGCATGACAAGATTGGATGAACCGTAATCCACATCCTTGTTGTGGATTACAATGCAATGATATGGCGATGAGGTGGATTGGTGATGTCATCAAGGGTCTTTGTTGGTGTGATTGAAGGTTGTTGATAGGAATTTGATGGATGTCTCCTTGACAAACTAATGAATCTTTCATTTGTGAGACATTGGCATATTGCCAGGACTTTGAAGCATGTCTCAACGATGAAGCAATAAGTGAGTGTATGTGCTTCATCAGTGTGAATTTGGTGTATCGACAAGACATTGATGGATGTCTCTTCGATAAAGTGACATGTGATATGCCTTGAGATAGAAATACCAAGATCAACGATGGTGATTTAAATGATCAATTATCCAATGGTCAAGGTTAAAAGGTTTGACGGTGAATAGGATCATGGCATGAGAGAGAAGATCGATGGCCATAATTAAAAAGTAGAGATCTGCAACAGATCAATAGTGAGAACAAGGATTATCTGTCCAGGGTTATTTTGGCTAGGTTATTATGTTCGGATACTGAATGTCACATCTGGCGAACCAATTGTAGATTGCGGGGAAGGAGTAATCGTGACCATATTAACATGTGCCAAGGGCTAAGTAGAAGAATCAAAGGGGTTAATGATCAAGTTATTAGAGTGAGATAGAAACGAGTTCGTGTAGATTTGCAACTCACTATTGGCCTTCACCACCAATTTATTTGCATTTTGTTTTCTCCCATTGATACAAATGGTAATGTTAGAAGAAATAAAGGAATGAAAGCAAGATCAAAATAACAATCCAAGAAGTGAAGTGCAAGAAAGCTTTACCATAAATCAAATGAGAGATAGGTGCAAGATCAACCACCAATACCAAGATAAGACTCCAAGAATCCAACAAGAGCCAAGAGATTTTTGTAAGGGGAAAAGCAAAGAAAAACCCCTTTGTGAATTATGAATGAGGCATGAAAAGCCTAAAGAGAGAGAGAAGAATATGAGCAAGAAGCTCAATACAATATGATAGAACTACTATGCAAGAGGAGAGAATTATGTGAGAGAATTGTAAAAATTATAGTGTAGTGTGTGGAGAAATATCTATTTAAGTAGAGATGAGTGAAGGAGTTTGCATGTAACTCCCTATGTGAAAGAGTGCCACATTCATACTTAGTGTGTGCTAAGTGTGAGCATCCTCATAAGGAGGAATAACCTATTTTCCTTATTAAAGGAATTACAAAAATATGAGTTGTCCTCCCACTTGGACTAGAGGACAAAATTACATGAAGAGATTCCTTTAGGAATATCCTAAAATAAATAAAAGAGGATACCTAGTTTATCCTCAAATTAAATAAATCAACCAAGGAAAGATTACTAATTCTAAAACCCCCCTTTAATCTTTACTTGGGGTGATTACATCAATGGGTATCAAACCCAATTTTTTGCAATGAAATTCAAATTTTTCTCTAGAAAGAGGCTTTGTCAAAATATCTGCAACTTGATCTTCACCCTTGCAATAGATGAGGGACACTTGCTTTTCTTCAATTTGTTCTCTAATGAAGTGGTGGTGGAGAGAAATGTGCTTTGACTTTGCATGGTAAACCGGATTCTTTGCCAAGGCTATTGCACTCTGATTGTCACAAAATAAAGGTGTAGGTTCTTGTTGAGGTAGAACCAAATCTTCAAGTATTCTTCTAAGCCATAGAGCTTCTTTAGAGGCATGAGTACAACTTTTGTATTCAGCTTCGGTAGAACATAGAGAAATAGATTGATCTTTTTTACTTTTCCAAGATATAGCACCTAAACCAAGAGAAAAACAATACCCAAAAGTAGATTTCCCATCATTGGGGTCTCCACCTAAATCTGAATCAGTAAAACCTTTTAAAGAAAAATTAGAATTTACATCATAAAATAATCCTAAATTAGTAGTACCTTTAATGTATCGTAATATTCTTTTAGCAATTTTGAAGTGTGTTTGTTGAGGTTTGGACATGAATCTTGAAACTAAACCAACACTAAAAGATATATCAAGTCTAGTGAGAGTTAGATAATTTAAACTACCTACAAGTTCTATATAAGGAGTAGCATCTATGAATGGAGATTCCATATCTATCATTAACTTAGTTCCTAATTCACATGGAATTGAAACATGATTAGCATCATTCATATGAAATCTATCTAGAAGATCTTTAGCATATTTACTTTGAGAAATAAAAATACCCTTAGGGGTTTGCCAAATTTGCATTCCTAGAAAATAATGTAAAAGTCCTAAATCAGTCATTTGAAATTTTTGGTTAAGTTGGAACTTAATATCAGAAATTAAATGGTTAGAACTAGAAGTAAGAATCAAATCATCAACATAAAGAATGATAATAATAATGTCATCTTTACTATGCTTGATATACAAGTTAGGATCATTTTTACTTCTTTCAAGACCTTGAGGAATAAAGAAAGCATTAATTTTTGAATACCACTCTCTAGAATATTGCTTTAAACCAAAAATAGATTTATTTAGTTTGCATACTAGATGTTCATGACCTTCTTTAATAAAACTGGGAGGTTGGGACATATAAATTTCTTCATGCAAATCACCATTTAAAAAGGCACTTTTAACATCCATTTGGTGAATAGGCCAATTCATTTTTGAAGCCTAAGCAAGAACTACTTTGATGGTAGGCATTTTTGCAACAGGGGCAAATGTCTCATTATAGTCTAAACCTTCAATTTGAGAGAAACCTCTTGCTACTAACCTAGCTTTAAACTTACTAATTTCATTATTGGCATTCAACTTAGTTTTATATAACCATTTGCATGAAACTAAATTTTTACCATGAGGTAAGGGAACTAAATCCCAAGTATTATTAGAAATTAAAGTGTCATATTCTTCTATCATAGCATTTTTCCAATGAGGTTGATTTTTAGCTTGAGAAAAGGTTTGAGGATCATTAGAGTTCATAAGAGAAGACATTAAAGCATAATTACAATAATTAACTCTCCTAGGTCTAAGACCACCCATTCTAGAAATATAATCATCACCTTCATTAAGTAAATCTTTAAGCCATTTAGGATTTCTCTTAGAATTAACATAAATATCACTATGAGGAGTATCATTATCATCATGATCAACATTATTACTATGAGGAGTAGATATATTATTACCATCATCATCATCATCATCATTACTAGTATTACTAGTAGGAATAGAAATTGATGCATTAGGAGTAGGGTTTAGAATAGGAGGTTGGTCCTCCACAATCTCAATAGTTCCTCCTTTAAATTCATCATCATTGACCTTGGAGCAATCATGGACTTCATTTTCTGCAATGCAAACATCTCTTGCAATATGCACCTTGTTAGTAGTAGGATCATAAACTCTATAACCTTTAGTAAATTCATCATACCCAACAAAAAATAAATGTAGAAGATTTAGAATCAAGTTTTTTCCTTTTTTGTTTGGGTGTGTGAACATAAGCAATAGATCCAAAGATTCTCAAATGTTATAAATTTGGTTTTCTACTGGACCATGCTTCCTCGAGAGTTATATCTTGCAAAGCTTTAGTAGGAGTTCGATTAATAATATAAGTGGCACAAGCCATTGCTTCAGCCCATAACTTGTAAAGAATATTTTTTGCATGCAACATACATCTAGCCATTTCCACAATAGTTCTATGCTTCCTTTCCGCCACACCATTTTTTTATGGTGTATAAGGAACAGTAAGCTCATGTTTTATACCAAAAGATCTCAAATAAGAACGAAATGCATTGTTAACATATTCAGTACCATTATCTATTCTAAGAATTTGAAGCTTAGAACCTGATTGCCTTTCCACAAACATATGAAATTCAGAAAATATATCAAGAACGTGAGCTTTACTATGCAAGAAATAGATCCAAATTCTTCTAGTAAAGTCATCAACAAAGGTAAGAGCATACTTTGAACCTTGAATGGATGTGTTCTCCATTGGTCCCAAAAGGTCACTATGAATCTGGTGCAGGAGCACTTGTTTGATTTCTTGACTCCATGAGGCCATTTGTAAATAGTTTCTCTATTTTTATGTATTGGGTATTATAATAAGGTTTATCAAACCATTTTATAGGTGTTTGAGTCTTAGGAAGTAATATTTGAAGTCATTTGTCAAATAATGTTTAAAGTTGTTCCATATTGTAAAAATTGTAAAAGTTGCTCAAGAAAGTTGTCAAGCAACTTGTCAAAAGTGTCATTAAGGTGTTTTGTCAACAAACTAAATAAAAGGTGGTTTAAAATAGTTGGTTTTGGTTTTAAATGTATAAGTACACCCTCCAAAACTAGAATTGGAGAGGTTGGAGACATTATTTGTGAAGTTTGATGAATGGCAACCTCAAGTTTGTGTGCATTTTCTGATTTTACATTGTTTCCAGGTTGAAGTTGTGATTTGTACGGCCTGGTATGCACTCAAATAATGAAGTATCATATATGGATGGAAGGATAATTTTTTCTAGTTTCCAAATCTTTTTGTCTCATTCAATTTTATTGAGTTTTGTGAGAGATATCATTATTTTGGTGAGACTGCCTATTTTAACAATATTGTGCAGAATTTATAGTCTGAAAGAATGTGATGGTACGGATTTTAAAGTATATATTTTGGGTCTGAAATTTTTTTTATGTTTTTTCTATATGAATCTACTTTAATTTTCTTCAAGTCTCATCAAATTTCATTAAGATTTGAATAAGTTATGATCATTTTAGTGAGGGCAGGTTTGAACCCTGTCTAGGGTTTGCAATTTTGGGAAAAATGAAATAACTTCTTTTGGGCTACCATGGTTATGTTTCCAATGTGACATAGAATGAATAATATAATGTGTTATACAAAGATTTATTTGGATTGATTTTGAAGGATTGTGAGATATGTTGTTGAATCCTCCTAACTCTGCATCAGAATCAAATGCAACTTATGAGATGCCCTCCATGAAGTACCATGAGGAAAGGGCTCCCTTTTCATTTTGCCACTCATGCACCCTGTGCATGTAATTTTAGATGGAACAATATGTGGTAATCCTTCAACCATGTTAGATTTGAGCAATCTAGAAATATAATCAGAATTCAAATGGCCAAGCCTTTCGGCCAAGCCTTTCATGCCATACATTGAAATCAATATTAACTTTCAAAGAGTACCTTGATGAGGCAAACTCATAAAACTTAAACAAATTATCATGATCCAACTTAGCATTAGCAACAACATGATCATTCTTAGGATCAATAATGTAACACATGTCCTTATGAAATTCAACTTTGTAATCTTGACATAATTGAGCAACTGAAAGAAGATTAGATTTAAACTCAGGAACATAAAGAACATTGTGTAATTTTCCATTTGGAACATTAACATCACCACATCCATCAACTTTGCAACTATGATTATTAGCTAATTGAATAGGAATGTTAGTTTATCAGGTTGCAAAGAATCAAACACTTCTCTATGAGATGTAACATGGTGAGAAGCCCCACTATCAATAATCCATTCTAATGCATGAGAAGCTTTAAAACAAGTAGTAAAAGCACTACAAGATTGATTATCTTGAGATTTGAAGTTATTTTGATTATTGTTATTCATAGGCTTCTTATCATTTTGCTTTTTAAAACAAACATTAGTTAGGTGACCATCTTTGCCAAAATAAGTAAAATGAGGTTTCTTATTTTGTTGATTATTATAATTATTATTATTGTGATGAGCATTATTGTTATACGAGGGCCTAGAATTAAATCTATTGTTATTATGATTATTATTATTGTTATGAGGATTATTATTGTTATAATGATTATAATTATTATTACGAGAATTATGATTATTATGAGATCTATTATTTTGATTTTGATGTTTAGGAACAAAAGCCTGTTCAGAAGATCTAAGAGTACCAAATTGCAACAACTTAGCTTCCTCTTGACGTAAAAGATTTTGAAATATGCCATAAGTTAATTGAGGAGCTAAAGTAGGAATAACAAGTTGCGAATGAATGTTAGTAGTAAATTGTTGAAATTCTTTAGGAAGACACTTCTTGAGAATAATAGTAATTAATCTAATATCACTTAAAGTAACATTCACACCATTTAATTGAGTCTTAATAGCATCAAATTTAAGCAAAAAATTCATCTATATTTTTAAAGTCAATATACTTGAGGTCTTCCAAGTTGTCTTGGAGCTGAATCTTATGTGATTTAGTGGAGCTATCATAGGTTTGTTGCAAAATGGTCCACGCTTGATGAGCATTGGTGAAATGTCCAATCAAGACATACAAATCAGGAATAACCGAAAGACCAATTAATCCAAGAGCTTCTTCATTTTTAACTTGCCATGCATCTTTGTCAGTTTGAGAAGTAGAGGCAGCTGGTTCAATAGTGGCATCTATAGCAACTTGGAGTAAATGTTTAAAACGAAAAATGAAAGAGATGTGTGTTTTCCATTGATGATAGTTAGAGCTATTTAACTTGATTTCTGGAATTAGAGTAGACATGACTAAATAATATTCAGATTTGAACAAATTAATTTAAAAAAAGACAAATAAACTGAAAATAGCAAAGGAAGAGAAAGGATTCCCTGCAAAAAATGTTATATAATGAATAATGATTAAAAAATCAGGAATCTAACTAATATTAGAGTTGCAATGATCAAATAAAGTAATGATGAAAAACTGATATAAATCAAAAGAATGTTATGATGTTTGCAACAACAATTATGTTAGAAAGAAAAAAGAACATGTAGGCCGGAATAAACTATCATGGAAAATACAGTCTCAGTGATGGGAGCATATTTCTTAAATGAACCATTGGATCGAGCTAAGTTTAGGATATGTTTGAGATAACTTAATTATCTAGAATCTGACCGAAGAGATCTTTCTAATGTGTATGGGTTCAAAAGATATGGGCGATAGAGTGCGGTACTTTCAAAACAAAGATTAATACGGAGATATGGAGAGCAGCAAATGCCAAAACAATACAGAGATATCAATAGAGATTAGAAAAATAATGAAGATTCAATCTTTTAATGAAGGTAATAAACTTATAAATGATAATAAACTCAGAGATGCATGCAAGAGGAAGCTGAAACTACTACACTTTCTGGTTTATTGTTTTAATAGAACCTGCAAGAATGTTAGAATATGCAAGAATGATAAAAAAAGCAAATGAAAACTTGCAGAGATAAATGAGAATAACCTGAAGAGATTTAGAATAAAACAAATGAACTAAATGCAAACCCTTGCGGTCTCCTGACAGAGGGTACTGTTAGATTTAGATAAACAAAACTTGAAATGAAGAAATAAACTGGGTTTGGCGGAGAACCATCGAAACCCAAAAAAATTCAAAAAATATACTCTTTGGCGGCAAGCCTTCTAAAGAGGGTTAGAGAAAAAAAGTATGAAGAAGAGTATGGAAAAAAAAGTTAGAGCTACAACAAATGTTAGATGTATAAGATAAAACTTGAAAAAACTTGCTGCTTTGAATGTCGCCTTCCTACAAAACACTTAAACATGGATTAGTAGCTAGCTCTGATACCATGTTAGAAGAAATAAAGGAATGAAAGCAAGATCAAAATAACAATCCAAGAAGTGAAGTGCAAGAAGAGCTTTACCATAAATCAAATGAGAGATAGGTGCAAGATCAACCACCAATACCAAGATAAGACTCCAAGAATCCAACAAGAGCCAAGAGATTTTTGTAAGGGGAAAAGCAAAGAAAAACCCCTTTGTGAATTATGAATGAGGCATGAAAAGCCTAAAGAGAGATAGAAGAATATGAGCAAGAAGCTCAATACAATATGATGGAACTACTATGCAAGAGGAGAGAATTGTAAAAATTAGTGTGTAGTGTGTGGAGAAATATCTCTTTAAGTAGAGATGAGTGAAGGAGTTTGCATGTAACTCCCTATGTGAAAGAGTGCCACATTCATACTTATTGTGTGCGAAGTGTGAGCATCCTCATAAGGAGGAATAACCTATTTTCCTTATCAAAGGAATTACAAAAATATGAGTTTTCCTCCCACTTGGACTAGAGGATAAAATTACATGAAGAGATTCCTTTAGGAATATCCTAAAATAAATAAAAGAGGATACCTTGGTTTATCCTCAAATTAAATAAAACAACCAAGGAAAGATTACTAATTCTAACAGGTAATGTTATCAATGCAATCCTGTATCTCGTGACACAGGCACATACAATGCTCGATATCATTCCCATTAATCTGATGGTATTAATAGAAAGAATTTGCATCATACCAATCAAGATTAGGTTCCTTGAGAGGTTGAGGGTTTTCTAAAGTTATGATCTTGTACTTCAACATATTTTACAAGATGGAAGAATAAGATTCTGCTAACTTTGTAAACCATCTGAGACCATTATAATTTGTCACGATGACTACATTTGCAACATATTTATCTTTTCCTGAGATGGATATAATAGATTTTCCTTTTGAATAGGAGCACGAGGAAGATCCCTCGAACTGAACTACTATTTGCTGATATTCCTACAACATGGCACACAAATGCGCAAAGGAAGGGTACATCATTAGGGAAAATTCTTCCTGCCAAGCTCTCTGTAAGTTACCTATGAAGAACTTCTACACATCAAAGTCGAGTAGGGGGTATGGGATCTATGAAAAAAGTGATTGGTATCACACTATGAAATTAGTTATCTTCTCGTTATCCCCCTGCTTACATTAAACGAGATCCGAGAATGTCATCTTCAGACCAATGTTAGCTTGGAACTAATGGGGAAACTCATTTACAAATTGATCAAATGAAAATATAGAATTATCGGGCAAGGAGCAATACCACTTGAGTGCTATATCCTTGAGAGATTGAGGAAATAACTTTTCCATCAAAGCATCATGATGGAAGAAATTTGTACACATGGCATCAAAGGCTAACACATGTGCTTGTAGATCCCCTTTACCGCCAAATTTCTCAAACATGGGAATCTCCATTCCTTGTGGGAAGGGAGTACTCAAAATTGCTATCAACAATGGGCTATGTTGTAAGAAGGACTAAAATATAGGTTGGGTGAAGGCCCGGGAAAGGCTCACCAACTCGTTTTTCATCTGACGCATGTTCTGCAGAAGGGCATTCAAAATAGGGTCAAAAGATGAGAAAGGCCCAGTGAAACCTGCAGAACCACCTCCAGAGCCACCACTATGACCACCACCAAATCCACCACCACTAGTAGGGCCTCCACTGGAGCCACCTCCACTACTAAAACCACTACCACGGCCTCCACCAAAGCCACCTCCAACAGTACCACCCCCGCTACAAAACATGCCATTGTTCATTCCACTAGAGCCCCCATTGCCAGAGGTAATAGGAGGGGTGAAACTGAACCCAAGGGGTATTCTACTTACCTTAAGAGTAGGGGGTTTTAGAGATGTAGAGAAACACTAATCGAAGGGCCCATCTTCGCCATGCATATAGACATGGTGGGCATTATAACTTATATTTGTCTTTCATAGGTATCAGGCACTTCTCCTTAGGTAGTACCTGACCTACGCTTATACAAGGGGATACAAGCTTCAGTTAGATCTAAAAGGCCATGTAAGAACTCTATACTCATCTGATCCTTCCCTAATATATGTCTCACCTTTCTAGTAAGCCTAGCGGCTCTTTCCATGCTCGGTGCTCTCTCCAAATGCTTCATAAGGTCTGACAGACTATTATCCAATGCTAAAAGGTTTTCCGCAGGGATATGCACAACCCCATCCTTGTCCACGAATGAAGTCATAGGGGATGTTGGAGGGGTAGGAGGGTGAGTGGTCTTGTTTATGAAACACATCTAGTCAGCATAACCTATAGGAAAACTAGTGGTAAAGTTGGCAGCCAGACTAGTGGAAAAACTGGAGGCAAAACTAGAAGTGACCTTCATCTTTTCCATCGGTAGGTGTCGTACACTTCTCCTAACAACATACCTGAAAGTCATGGACTGGGTTGTGATGCTCATAAACCTTCACAACACTCAAGCTCACAACCTTCACCAAGTGTGGGGAAAAGACGCAACACAGGCAAATGGATAGATGTTGTTTCACATAGGGTTCACAAAAAATGTAAGAGAGAGGGGCTGACCATGTCAAGGCTCTAGGTCATGGGGACCCAAGACCAGAGGGCTACCCTAACTTACCTCACTCTAACGGATATCTTTGGATGAGGATTGAGAATGAAGAGCACTCTTAAGTGCTTCTATCACTCTACAAACCTAAAAATCTAATTGGGGCTAGACAAGTCAGTTTTTGGAATCTAAACCGCACCTCAGACAACTCTCTATCCAAAGATGGAAACATGGGTCTAGGACGACAGTGTGACATTTTGGTGTCTCTCTGGTGCGCTAGCATCCGTCTGGCTAGAAAACATAAAATGTAGTGAGGAAAAAACCAGAAGCCTACTGACAGCCTAGGTAAATAAATTTAATAAAATAAACAAAATGATAAAGTACGAAAAGTAAGCGCATAAATGATAAAGTAAGTAGATAAAGATAAAGGTGACAAATATCAACTCAGGGTGCTCCCACAATAGTGTGTCTCACTTTTGGGACATGTTGATTGTTACCTGAAATCACTTTTTTTAGAAAAAATAATGATTTTAGCCTTAAGAGGTTCCTGTTATCAATCAGATATGCACCCTATGCTAAGCTTACAAAAGACTTAGCTATCTATTGAAATATGGAAACCCTCTTCAGATGTGGGTGATCTGTGTGAAGAGGGAATCTCCAGAGTGAGTTGGTTCTCCGAATGAAATTTCCTACTTTAAATGACTTTTTGGGGAAAGGGGTAGAAAGATATGACTGAAAATGTAAAATAAATTTTAATAAGTAATCTAAATGAAATTCTATCACTCACAAATAGCTCCTCAAAATTGAATCTTCAAAATCCCACTGATAATTTTCCCTTAAAGTGATTTGGAACAAGGTTTGAATTAAACACAAATTGCAACCAAGAAAAAACTAAGTTTTAGCAGCCTTGAGACATAATAAAGGACCAAAAGTCACAATACAACATCAGATCGAGACTATAAAAATGTGTGAAACAAGATAATTTGTTATTAGAATTGGAAGGAATACAATGCATGTAAAACAAAGTGAGCTAACTACTTGTATACAACTCTTCCTCTATACCAGCGAGAAGAAACTGATGCTAATTGATTGAGAAAAAACTAAGTTTTTCTCCTACAAATAACTCTTCACAACTCATTTTTGAGCTCAAGAAAAAAGCCTAAAAATCAAGGTTCCAAACTGCTCTAAAAACACTGCAAAAGCTAGAAAAACTCTCCCCAAAGCAATTTGACCTAAAAGGCTCCACAAAAAGGTCCAAACTGATGAAATCTGGAAAAAGGAAAGCTCAGTTTGTCAGCTTTCTCCAAATTTCGCCCAAATTCTGCTTTTATTAAAACTACCTAAAAATAAGAAAAATAAAGCAATTTATAAAATATTGCTTTAATTCTTGCTTTACAACTTTCAGTTTTATTTCAAAATAAAGCTATCTTCATCCTTGATCCCTCTCAAATCGACCCTCATCTTGATTTTTTTGCAATTAAGATTTTTAGAAAATCTTTGCAAAAATAAACTCTTTTTAATATCTCTATTACAATTGATTTTTCTCTTAAAAAAACATAAAAAATATAAGATGCATCTATATTATTGATTTCTATAAAATCAATAAAATAATAATAACTAAGGCCACAAGGCCTTTTGATTATTTATTGAAACACCCAAAGTATTTGAAAGTTATGTTTTATTTTACCAAAGGCATTAAACTACTATGTGATAAGTCAAAAGGCTAAGGCATTCAAAATAACTAAAACACCACAAGGAATTTTAGGCTTTGAAGATTAAATTAATGCCTAGCAAAGAAATACCCTAAGCCGACCCAAACACATTATATTTCAACCAAGGTAATAGTTGAGAGTTTAATTTTAAACATTTGCCAAAATTTCAGAAGTCAAATTAGGGCAAGGCTGAAACACTAATGACAAAACTTGGGCTTCCCACCTATTCACATTTCCAATTTTACTTGGACGACTCTTGAGGAGAATCTCTCTCTATGCACCAACAACCATGAGAGATCTTCGTCCATGGATTTCGAGCTCATCCTCAGCCTCCTTTTATCAATTTTTTTTGCTGGGAATGGATGGTAAGCCTTTATTATTTTATTATTTCACCTTTAACTCGAACTCTTGGGAGAAATTCTGAGGTATTTGAGTCTTCTTGGGCATGCCATTATCGTTGCTTTCTCATGCATTTATTTTTGCATTTTAATGAACATGTCTTCTGCATTTGAGGATAAAATTTGAATAATTCTGTGGAGCTTCTAGAACAATCATTAAATGTGTCCTCTCTTCTGCAGACTCGGGTAAGCTTTATGATGCAAAATCTCTACATTTATTTCCATTTCCTTGTCAAAACAAGCTTGATTCGAGCATCCATGATTGCAGAATGATGAAGGTATTTATTTTTTCATTCATTCTGGGTGTTATTTTTGAAAAATGAAAACTATTTGGCCTCTAGTGTCGCATTGCATCTACCTAATATTTCCATTATTTTGAAGAGCTTAAAGCTTGAAACTCTATACTTTAAGGGTATTTTGTATTTTAAACTTGAAACCCCAAATGGGTTTTCTTGAAACAGAAGAAAACTTCTCCATAGGCCGCAACCATATGTATATGATGTATATTATTACTAGGGTTTGGAGAAATTTTACCTTTATGAACTTTATGTACTGAAACCCTAATGTAATGTTATCTTTTGATAGGAGAAATAGGGTAGAAACCCTAAGGGCCTGCAACCATAGGCATATTCAACTTTCATTATCACTGGTATTTGCCTGTATGATGTTGTTATGAACAAGTTGTTTATAATCTTCTCACATTATGTATACTTAACTTGAACATATTGTCCATTTTCGATCTGTAGGAGCTTCTTACTCTTGATGGGTTCCTGTAGCTTTCATTAATATATGCAACAATGTATTTCCTCAAGCACAGTTTCTTTTGATCTTTGTATCAGCATAAGCAATAGTGTTGTATAATGTTGAGCTACTTTCTTTAAAGCACCTGAATACTTCTTTGTTTGCACTTGATGAAGTACTAAATCAATGAACATGCTTTCTCTTTTCTCCTATTACTACTATAGCTTCATCATAATGTACATCTTTACTTCAATTTGAAACCTCTCTAAAGATGCAAGTTGATTATGCATTCAAGTGTCACTTTGTATATTATTGCATTGCTTGCTTGAAACTGTTCCTGTAGTAAAAAGCTTCATTCTATAGCTCCATCTTGATAGAAAATACAATCTTCATGCTAATCTTCATGCATTTTATAATTAAATGGAAACAACTATAAATGACATAAACCTTCAATCGTGCACAAAAAACTAAAACAAGTGAAATTTACTATGATGTTGTTGAATGTGCTCAAACCTCTTTCAATTTGCAGTTTGATTGTGAAATTCTTATGTATGCTTGTTCACTAAATTTATACAATGAAATACTTGCTGCATCAGTTAATGAACAACTCAAAACAACATAAATATTATGAGAGAAGCATATGTGGCAAAAAGAATGTATTTCCAAACTAGAAGTATTAAATTCCTTTGATGTATTTCATTTAGCTTTGAAATTGATGAGCTCTTGTTTACTCATAATCCTCATTTCATTGCTTTCAAATTTGATTGTTATGAGTAGCCAATGGTCTTAATGTTTTCATAATTGATAAATTTTTCACTCCTTCAGTAAATGCCTCATGTGAGCATGGTGAATGTATTGCCTGTCTCATAGCCCCATTTTGATGTTGAGGGGTAGCATGCTGAGCTCAACCCTTGTGGGAGCCTGTTTTACACTGCATGCTCTAAATCTTCAAAACATATCATAAACATTGCTTTTCCTATACCTGCACATGAAACAAACAATGTTAGCATAAAAATAATAAATCCAAAGTACCTTTGTGACATTTCATTTTCAGGCTCTCATTATTGTTCTCTTCATTTTTTTAGCTGATTCAATGTATTGTAAGCAATGGATTATATCTCTATTGGTAGAGCACATAGTGTAGTCCATATCCGGAGCTTTAACTGTCCTTTGCCCTTGATGTAGGTTCACTCAAAAGTGGTAGCCAGGACGAGACATGTGCAAGGAGGTTTACTGAAGACTGACAAATAGGACATGATGGATATTCTCTATGTTATCTGATTCCTTTATTTTATATTTAGTTGTATAATTCATTCCTTGTAATGTATTATTCTGGCTACTTCCATGGCTTGTGTGGGACATTTAATTTCTCCTTTCCACCTCTATTGAAAACAAATGTAACAATTTCAATTTTGTACAATTCATCTGTATTTGCAAAACAAATGAAATATTGTAATATGAATGAACTTTGTAAAATAAATGAAAGAAACAATTATGCTTAATCATTTATACATTCTCTTTTGTACTTCATTTATGTTGCAAGGCATTGAATAATAACTCTGAAACTTAGCCTACTGAAAACAATTGCAATCCAAAATTGAACCTTGATAAAATTTGATACAAATAGTAGTTTAAGCAATGCATAAATTAAACTGAAAGTTTCACTTTAAAATGAATTAAAACTAATCAACTCTACCAATTGAGCTGCAGTGAAAATTGGTAACATTTTGATGATTTCTACTGAATGCTTGCCTGCTAAGCATTTGACCAGTTTCATTAAATACCTCCATTGGGTGTGGAGTCAAATCTTCCCCTCCATGAAACTCAAAAACTCAAACTATAACACTCCAAACAACAGGAAAACAAAACCGAATAAAATCAAAAGCAAACTAATAGGCCCTGATGGCCAAACAAACATGCACAACAACGCTTAGGGAAAACAAAATACTGGAATGAAATTCATGTTAGTGCTTATTAACAACAACTAATCTACTATTTACAATGATAGTACTTATCTCAGAGGCAATGCTTGAGGTGGATCCCATTAATTGGGATAGACAACACCTCTCCAGTTGACTTAGAAAGTTGGAATGCGTTATGCTCCTTGCACTCTATGATCACATAAGGCCCATCCCAAATTGCATCTAACTTGGAATGTTGTTCAGGTTTAATTTTGTACTCGTTCCACTTGAAAACCAAGTCACCAATGATAAAATCCCCTAGCTTTTCCCTTTTGTCAAACAAAGTTTTCATCTAAGCTTGATGAATCTCAAGTTGCCTCAATGCTTCTTTCCTGGTCTCCTCAAGCTCCATTAACTATGCAAATATTACTTTGAGAGGTTGTTTGTTCAACAATTTCAGTTCTTTAACGAAACTAAAGGTTGGTAACTCAATAGGAAGAGGTAACTTAGCTTCTTTTCCATAGGTAAGCACATATGGAGAACAAGTAGTGGCTCTTTTAGGAGTCACCCTGTCAACCCAAAGGGCTAAATTAGCTTTTCGTGCCATGTTCATTGGTTGTCCTCCACAATTCTCTTAAATATTTTGATCAGATTCTTGTTTGTAGATTCTGCCTACCCATTACCTTGTGGGTAATAGTTAGAAGATGTGTTCAAAAAAATATTATTCCTAATTGACCAGTCAGAAATCCTCAAACCAATGAAGGCTAGACCATTGTTATAGACTATAGAATCTAGGGTACCAAATCTTGAAACTAAGTCCTGATAAAAATTAAGCACAACAGTCTCATTTGCTTCTTTTAAAGAAACAACTTCAGTCCACTTAGTGAAGTATTCTATTGCAGTCAGAATCCATTTATGACTCACGCTTGAAGGTGGGTTGATTAGTCCAATGAAGTCCAAGCCCCACTTGGAAAATGGTTGCTCCACCTGAATAGGATGTAGAGGCATGGCTACAAGCCTCTGTTTTTTGAAAAATAAAGCACACTTCTCACATCTTCGGACCCAAGTAATTGCATCTTTGAATAGGTCCGACCAATAGTAACCAGCCCACATGATCTTCAAGGCTATTGTTCTTGCTACAAAGTGGCCTCCTGATGGCCCATCATGAAATTATCCTAACAACTTGTCAACTTGATCAGGCTCAACACATCTTAATAAAACACCTTGAAAGTATCTCTTATAAAGGATACCATCAATAATAGAATAAGGAATGGATTATAATCTATAGTACCTTATTTTTCCTCTGTCCAAGCCTTTGAGACACTTACCAATCTACAAATAGTGTATCATTTGTTGCACCCAAGTAGCAACAAGAATTGAAACAACAATTGCATCATCATTATTTAATATTGTATCAACATCTTCAACTTCTTTTAAGCTGCTACCCTCTATACTTTCAACAATCTACTCACACAAACCCCTACCCTTGAAAAGCTTAGTTATTTTAATGTCAATATCAAACTCCATAACCTTGGTTATCCAACTGACACGTTTATCGTTAATATCTCAGTTAAGTAAGAAATCCTTAACAGTTGATGAGCAACTAATAACTGAATTTTGTTATTGGATAACATGTGCCTAAACTTTTCAAGGCTTCTTACAACAAAAAAAACATGTTTCTCAATGAAATAATACTTCACCTCATAATCATGTAATACCTAGCTGGAGAATGCCATAGGCTGCTCCAAGCCTTCATCATTTTGCTGGCATCACATAGCTGAAATAGTAACAACCCCTCCAAAAGCATAAAGAATGAAATCTTTGTCATAATTTGGATTAACGAGGGTAGGGGAAGCTACTAGGGCTTCCTTAATTTTCTCAAAGCTCCTCTTATCCTCCTTAGTCCAACTGAAAGGCATGATCTTTATAAGCATAACAGTGAGGGGCTGTAACAAAGCTACAATATTGGGTATGAATCTCCTTAAAAATTAATTCTTCCAAGAAAACTCTATAATATTTTCTTGTGGGTTGGCAGCGGCAACTCAAGAATAGCAGAGACTCTCTTAGGGTCTATATAAATACCTTTCTTTGAAACAATATGTCTGAGGAGCCTACCTTCATGAAAGAAAAAAATCACTTTTTCGGGTTGAGAGAGACTCCAAACTCTCTGCATCTCTGAAATATCTATCTCAAATGACCAAAGTGTTCATTAGCATCTCTTGAAAAAACTATAATATCATCTAAGTATACCAAAACAAATTTATTCATGAGGCCATGGAAGGCCATGTCCATCACCCGCTGAAACTTTGCTCTAGTGTTGGATAAGATGAAAGGAATCTTGTTGTAGGCCATGGTGCCCTTTGGTTGTAAATTTTGTCTTGAATTGGTCCTCTTGCTTTAGCAAAATCTGATTATAACCTGAGTACCCATCCAACAAAGAAAACCTGTCAGAACTAGAAACCACTTGCAAAATTTGTTCCATGGAAGGAAGT
Source organism: Sequoiadendron giganteum (assembly GCA_007115665.2). Taxonomy (NCBI): domain Eukaryota; kingdom Viridiplantae; phylum Streptophyta; class Pinopsida; order Cupressales; family Cupressaceae; genus Sequoiadendron; species Sequoiadendron giganteum. Next base: position 157,298,401 of record VCHN02000014.1, read on the forward strand.
GGATAATGATCTTTCAGGGAAGCTTTATTCAAATCCCGAAAATCAACACACAATCTAATTTCCCCATTTTTCTTTCTAACTTGAACTAATTTAGATACCCAAGACGTATGCTTAATAGGGAAGATAATTCCACTCTCAACCAACTTATTCAATTCTGCCTTCATAAGGTGTTCTAACTTGGGATTAAGTGGCCTTTGTTTCTGCCTAACAAGCTTTGCACCAGGTTCTAGTTCAATAGTATGCTGGGATAATTATGGATCAAAACCCTTTAAATCTTTGTATTCCCAAGAAAATACATCATTGAATTCTTGACATAATAGAATGAAAGCTTGTTGTTCCTCTTTATTACATACCTTTCCCAATTTGAGAAGCTTATCTTTGAATATTTCAATGGTCTCATAGTGTTCTTGCTTGACAGTCATGTTGCATTTGTCTTTCCTTGCTTGGTCATCAGAATTGAAGATAGATTCTAATGTCACCAATCCTTTTGGCAACTTGTTTGTCTTTAACTACATAATCTGGCTATCAACTGTTGCTGCCACTTTTTCTGGTTTCCATCTGCAAACTCAACTTCAACAATTAAGAAGCTCACAATTTGTGCATCATTGTCAAAAACATCCCAACTCACATTCTTGTTAAGTACTGAAGGTCTTACAACAATTCTCACATATTGTCTTGCCTCTACCTTGTGAATCTCATTCGAAAAATCAAATTGGGCTCCTATGGTAGCGAGCTTATCTGCATGTTTATTTTCATTTCTAGGAATTGGAAGAATATTGAATGCATCAAAATTTTCTATCAAATCCCATACTCGATGTTTATACTTTTTAAGTGAGCCATTCTTTGCAACATTCAAATTCCTAACCTGATTCACAATTAACTCTGAATCACCATAAACTTGTAAACATTTAATACCTCTCTTTCAAACCCATTCTAGGCCATGCACCAATGCTTCATATTCAACTATATTATTTGTACAGATAAATTTAAACCTAAAAGCTAAATAGTACTTATTTCCATTTGCTGAGACCAGCATGGATCCACCACTAGCGCCCACATTGTTCCTCGAGCTATCAATGTAAAGCTTCCAAAGATGATCTTGTTGTTCCTTAGATTGCCCTTCTTCTTTGACCAGGTTTGGGATAACATCATTGGGTTCATGGATCATGTAAACTCCTAATCCTATCTCATCAGTGTGCTAGAATGGATCAATGTCATGATATTCGGCCGCCCACTCATCTAGATTTACATTTTCTATAGGGGTGTTGTGGTCTAAGGTCATGGTTCGCTCCTCTAGTCTAGCGGTGACATTAAGTTTAGTGTTTATAGGACTCGGGACATATGGATCGATATGGTCTTTTGCTAGAGGCTCAGACTTTATGGTTACTTTCGTACCATATCTTGTTCTAAAAAATAGATGAGACCAATCATAAGATAAAAACCCACCCCGCTTGGCAGTAAAATCTCTTGAGAGACAGATAAAAAAATAGGGTGTAAGGTCAATAACATGAATATCCTAAGGAATTGCAAAACTTGGGGATGCATGCAAAGTATGGGACAAATTATTAATCACCCCCGCAGATTTGACAATAGACCCATTTAATTGGACTACCCCTTTTTGGGAATTAGGCTCATAGGCTAATCCTAACTTATCAGCCAAACTCTTAGGCATTACTGAGCTACTCGCACCAGAATCAATCATGCAGTTATGTACTATCTCATCTCCAATAATTAAGCTCAAATCAAATGGAGGAGGCTTTACCTCTTGGGTTTTCTATTCATTCTTAACCTCCAAACTATTTGCAAGCACAACTTTAGCACTTCCTCGATTAACATCGTCAGAAATAGAAATTTTAGCCAAAGCATCCCACAACAAACTCTTTTGACCCAAAATATGCAATGCATCCAAAACTGACATGCTGACAGTGGCCTTCTTAAGATGTTCAACAAAATTGAAGGAAATAGGGCTCACCTTTTGCTGAAATTTAGTAATCGTAGCATCATTTCCTTTCTGCAAAGGCTGTGATTGCATCTTAGATTGATCCTTCCCAAGTACTTCTTGTCCTCTTTGCAGAATCTACACTTTAGGTTGGGTTGTAGAAGCAACATGGGATGAAGAAACATGTGGTTTGTCCTTAGTGGACTCCTGCTGTACGCTTCCAACTTGCTGCCCCAAATCTATAGCTCTCTTCTTTGATTTGGTATTAGTATAAACACGCGTATCCTACTGATCTTGACCATTCACTCCACCAAACTTAGAACTCTGCCAATTTGGCAGAGCAACTTCAAAGCTCTCTTGTTGCTCTAGATTCTGGTCTGATGCACTTTTTGGACCAGCATAGTTGTTTTGGACCATTAAGGCCTTATTTCTCATGTCATTCACACATGCTAAATGGATATGGGGTTGATTGCATGGATAACAACAATCACAATCTTGAGCAATGTTGTTTTGTGGTAGAAGTTCCTTAGACGAACTGGCAACATTCGAGTTGTAGGGTTGGAAAGGTCTAGGATTGAAGTTTCTTCTTTGGCCTTGATAATCATTCTGGAAGGCTGGCCTATTTTGTGGATTTTGCTGGTATGGGGCTTGATAAGGCTTATGTTCTTGGCTAACTTTCTTTTTAATGTTCACTAGATCATTCCTAAAAGTCTTCAGTATGTTTTTGATCTCCTGAAGCTCTTGGGACTGGGTTTGGACAATGAGTTTATGCACTGTAGCGTGATACCCTATTGCTGGAATAGGTGGGACAATAGCTAAAGGAGGTAAAGAAATAGGAACAAGTGGATGTACTTCAAGAAATAGGGGCATAAAAGGCCTAGGGGCAATTTCCCTAGCTTGAATAAGATAATTTTCTTCTCTAATAGCGATGCGAAAAGAATTAGGGAGTGTGAACCCACCCATAGATTGGATCATTACTAAGATATTTCTATTCAAAGCTTTTAAGAAAAATAGAAAAGAATGTTGAGGTGTTGGTTTTACCATTAAAGGAATTATGTCCCAGGTCCTTTGGAATTAGTTGTTGAAATCTGCCATGTGCTCATGCGACACTCTCTTGATTGTGATAAACTATTCTAACAGGGACAAATGATCTGACCTTTCTTCGTATTATCAGTGTAAACCATCACCCAACGCATCCCACATTGTGATGGAATTCATCGGAAGGCCTCTAAACCACTATAAGGCCTTTCCCTTTAGTGATGCAACCAAGAGCATCAGTGCTACATTCTCCCGAGTGATGTTGTGAACTAAGCACAAAGCGGACACATCTCAAATGTGGTCAATGGGCATGGTGTGATCTTCCCCAGTAAAATACGACAAACTCCTAAGGGTTGCAATTGGAATATCATTATGTTGGGAAATATTTAACGAGCTGTGTACTGTCTTGCCATCGTCGGTGCTTATGCTACAGGAATAGGATTTCCTGGCACTAGAACTATAGGACTGAAAACTGGAGGTGTGGATTTTGACCTCCTAGGTGTACCAAATAATCCCTTTGCTTCTCTACCTCTCCTTCGTGGTGGGGACAACTGCAAATACTCAAACAGGGTAGAACTTGATCTTTTCTCAATTCTTTTGATGTGAAGGTTGCACTAAATCTGCATGCAAAACCAGAAATAGAGTCACTAGGTATTTGTAAAACACCTCCAAAAGGCTGAACAAAAATGGTTGCATACACCAAACAACAATTTAGAAACTGAAACTTTCTTTGAAATCAACTTTCAGTGTCCCACCGGGCGTGTCAAAAACTGTTATCAATCAGATATGCTCCCTATGCTAAGCTCACAGAAGACTTAGCTATCTGTTGAAACATGGAAGCCCTCTTCGATGTGGGTGATTTGTGTGAAGAGGGAATCTCAAGAGTGAGCTGGTTCTCTGAATGAAATTTCCTACTTTAAATGACTTTCTGGGAAAAGGGGTAGAAAGATACGACTGAAAATGTAAAATTGAATTTTAATAACTAATCTAAATGAAATTCTATCACTCACAAACAACTCCTCAAACTTAAATCTTCACAATCCAACTGATAATTTTCCCTTAAAGCGATTTGCAATAAGGTTTGAATTAAACACAAATTGCAACCAAGAAAAAACTAAGTTTTAGCAACCTTGAGACATAATAAAGGACCAAAAGTCACAATACAACATCAGATCGAGACTGCAAAAATGTGTGAAACAAGATAATTTGTTATTAGAACTGGAAGGAATAGAATGCATGTAAAACAAAGTGAGCCAAGTACCTATATACAACTCTTCCTCTGTACCAGAGGGAAGAAATTGATGCTAACTGACTGAGAAAAAACTAAGTTTTTCTCCTACAAATAACTCTTCACAACTCATTTCTGATCTCAAGAAAAAAACCTAAAAATCAGGGTTCCAAACTACTCTAAAAACAATGCAAAAGTTGGAAAAAAATCTCCCTAAAGAAATTTGACGTAAAAGGCTCCAGAAAAAAGGTCCAAACTAATGAAATCTGGAAAAAAGAAAGCTTAGTTTGTCAGCTTTCTCCAAATTTCGTCTAGATTTTGCTTTTATTAAAACTACCTAAAAATAACAAAAATAAAGCAATTTATAAAATATTGCTTTAATTCTTGCTTTACAACTTTTCAAAATAAAGCTATCTTGATCTTTGATCCCTCTCAAATTGACCCTCATCTTGATTTTTTTGCAATTAATATTTTTAGAAAATCTTTGCAAAAATAAACTCTTTTTAATATCTCTATTACAATTGATTTTTCTCTTAAAAAAACATAAAAAATATAAGATGCATCTATATTATTGATTTCTACAAAATCAATAAAATAATAATAACTAAGGCCACAAGACCTTTTGATTATTTATTGAAACACCCAAAGTATTTGAAAGTTATGTTTTATTTTACCAAAGGCATTAAACTACTATGTGATAAGTCAAAAGGCTAAGGCATTCCAAATAACTAAAAAACCACAAGACATTTTAGGCTTTGAAGATTAAATTAATGCCTAGCAAAGAAATACCCTAAGCCGACCCAAGAAAATTATATTTCAGCCAAGGTAATAGTTGAGAGTTTAATTTTAAACATTTGCCAAAACTTTCAAGTTGAGTTAGGGTAAGGTTGAAACCCTAATGACAAAACTTGGGCTTCCCACCTTATTCGCATTTCCATTTTTTCTTGGTCGACTCTTGAGGAGAATCTCTCTCTACACGCCAACCTCCATGAGAGATCTTCATCCATGGATTTTGAGGTCATCCTCAGCCTCCTTTTGTCGATTTTTTTGCTAGGAATGGATGGTAAGTATTTATTATTTTATTATTTCACCTTTAACTCAAACTCTTGGGAGAAATTCTAAGGTATTTGAGTCTTCTTGGGCATGACATTATCATTGCTTTCTCATGCATTTGTTTCTGCATTTTAATGAACCTCTCTTCTGCATTCGAGGCCAAAATTTGAAGAATTATTTGGAGCTTCTACAACAATCATTAAATGTGTCCACTCTTCTGTAGACTCGAGTAAGATTTATCATGTGAAATCTCTGCATTTATTTCCATTTCCTTGTCAAAACAAGCTCGATTCGAGCCTCCATGATTGCAAAATGATGAAGGTATTTGTTTTTTTAGGCATTCTAGGTGTTGTTTTTGGAAAATTAAAACTCTTTGGCCTCTAGGGTCATGGCCTAAGAAATTGCATTTACCTATTATTCCATTATTTTGAAGATCTTAAAGTTTGAAACTCTGTACTTTAAGGGTATTCTGTATTTTAAACCTAAAACCCCAAATGGGTTTGCTTGAAATAGAAGAAAAATCCTCCATAGGTCGAGGCCATATGTATATGATGTATATTATTACTAGGGTTTGGAGAAATTTTACCTTTCTAAGCTTTATGTATTGAAACCCTAATGTAATGTTAGCTTTTGATAGGAGAAATAGGGTAGAAACCCTAAGGGCCCGCGACCATAGGCATATTCAACTTTCATCATCACTAGTCTTGGCCTATATGATGCTATTATGAACAAGTTGTTTATGATCTTCTCACATTTTGTATACTTAACTTGAACATATTGTCCATTTTCGGTCTGTAGGAGCTTCTTACTCTGGATGGGTTCCTGTAGCTTTCATTAATATATGCAACAATGTATTTCCCCCAGCACAGTTTCTTTTGATCTTTGTATCAACATAAGCAACAGTGTTGTATAATGTCGAGCTACTTTCTTTAAAGCACCTAAATACTTCTTTGTTTGCACTTGATGAAGTACTAAATCAATGAACATGCTTTCTCTTTTCCCCTGTCACTACTATAGCTTCATCAGAATGTAGATCTTTACTTCAATTTGAAACCTCTCTAAAGATGCATGTTGATTATGCATCCAAGTGTCACTTTGTATATTATTACATTGCTTGCTTGAAACTGTTCCTGTAGCAAAAGGCTACATTCTGTAGCTCCATCTTGATAGAAAATACAATTTTCATGCTACTCTTCATGCATTTTATAATTAAATAGAAATATATGTAAATGACATTAACTTTCAATCTCGCACACAAAACTAAAACAAGTGAACTTTATCATGATGTTGTTGAATGTACTCAAACCTCTTTCAATTTCTAGTTTGATTGTGAACTTCCTATGTATGCCTGTTCACTATCTTTAAACAATGAAATACTTGCTGCATCAGTTAACGAACAACTCAAAACAACATAAATATTATGAGCAAAGTATATGTGGTAGAAAGAATGTATTTCCAAACTAGAAGTATTAAATGCCTTTGATGTATTTCATTTAGCTTTGAATTTGATGAGCTATTGTTTACTCATAATCCTAATTCCATTGCTTTCAGATTTGACTATTATGAGTATCCAATGGTCTTAATGTTTTCATAATTGATAAATATTTCACTCCTTTAGTAAATGCCTCATGTGAGAATGGTGAATGTATTGCCTGTCTCATAGCCCCATTTGGATGTTGAGGGGCAGCATGCCGAGCTCAACCCTTGTGGGAGCCTATTTTACACCACATGCTCTAAATTTTCGAAAACAAATCAGCAACATAGCTTTTCCTATACCTGCACAAGAAGAAAACAATGTTAGCATAAAAATAATAAATCCAAAGTACCTTTGTGACATTTCATTTTCAGGCTCTCATTATTGTTCTCTTCATTTTTTTAGCTGATTCAATGCATTGTAAGCAATGGATTATATCTCTATTGGTAGAGCACATAGTGTAGTCCATATCCAGAGCTCTAACGGTCCTTTTCCCATGATGCAGGTTCACTAAAAAGTGGTAGCAAGGACATGACAATTGCAAGAAGGTTAATCGAAGACCGACAAAAATGCAATGATGAATATGCTCTATGTTATTTGCTTCCTTTCTTTTATCTTCAGTTGTATAATTCATTCCTTGTAATGTATTATTCTAGCTACTTCCATGACTTGTGTGGGATATTTAATTTCTCTTTTCCACCTCTATTGAAAAAAAATGTAATAATTACAATTTTGTACAATTTATCTGTATTTGCAAAACAAATTAAATATTGTAAGATGAATGAACTTTGTAAAATAAATGAAAGCAACAATTATGCTTAATCATTCATGCATTCTCTTTTGTACCATTTATGCTACAAGGCATTGAATAATAACTCTGAAACTCAGCCTACTAAAAACAATTGCAATCCAAAACCGAACCTTGATAAAAGCTTATATGAATAGTAGTTTAAGCAATGCAAAAATTAAATTGAAACTTTCACTTTAAAATGAATCAAAACTAATCAGCTCTACCAATTGAGCTGTAGTGAAAATTGGTAACAGTTCCATCTAAAGGGTTTTAATTGAAGAGGGATAGATAAGGCCCCCTTAGATCAAACCCCTTTGGATAGAACCTGTTGATGGTGAAAATGATACAAACAATGTTAAACAAAATATTTCTACTCTATTTCTCCTGAAAAAGAAAGACAACATATAGTAGCCTAACTCCCAAGGTCTTGGTAGTTGGTTCTCAACTATCTGATGTCACTCAATTGGTCCATCCAACTGTAATATTCAAGGGGCCTTTTCTGGTTATAAGGAATGCAAGCAACAACAGATTCATCAATCTATACTTAATGAAAGGGGGTTTAAATAAACAGAAAAAGATAGGTCAAGGCATAAACCAGTAAAACATGAATAAAATTTTGTAACATCTAGACATATATTTCCAACAACGAATGATCTTTTAACAGATCAAGAAAACCATAACATGATGCAATTTACAAAACAATCCATACTATTGCATACATTTACAGTGCTTAGTTTAACCATCACAATACTTTTAAGATATAAAAAGAACAAAAATATGCATTCGTTGCTAATAACATAGATGAACAGACATGTAACAATTCCATCCATGGACAATTGAATGAAATAATATTTGAAATCTAGTTCCTTCTATTGATTCTCATCAAATAAGAAACATTTATGCTTCAACAAATTCACTCGCATACAAATAGATTATGATTCATTAACCTCGTCCAGTAAACTCAATTTCAACATAAAAATATATAAAAGTATATGTAAATTCAACTAAACTTAAGACAAAGTATCCTTTTTAAAAGCTATAAAATTCCTATCTGCTACTATCAGGTGGCTAATTCTACTCTCATCAGTTGACCTTTACAAATTGGAGTTTGAAAATACATATAGGCCCGTGATAAGCACAAATTCCTCTCAATCAAAATTGAGATCCAAAAATCAAGGAATTGGAACCTCCTCAAAAACTCAGACTGGATGATCTCTAGTTCCAACGTTGATTGCCCTATGAAATAGGAGAGAAAGAAGGGGGGGAAAGTCATGTGCCAAAAAAAAACTGCCAACTCATTCCTGCATGGCCTGCTCTAGAAGGTATTCATCATAACTAGAGAAGACTTGCTGAAGAATATCTACATCCGGTCCATCAATCTAGTTGTCCTCAAATTTGATTCTCTTTAATTCTACAGAGGAAAACCCCTTCATGTCCTTTAGTTTAGTCAACTCCTTTCTTGCAGCCTTCATTTCTTCCTTAACATCCATCAATCTGTCTAACAATAGATCCTCTCCATCATCCTTTTTCTGCATAACATCTTGGAGCCTATTGTCCCATTTATCTTTTAATTGCTGCAGAGGCATGCCCTCCTTAACTAGTATATCTACCTTAACTAGAATGGCTACAATAGCTTCTAGTTCATCAAGTTTCTCATTAAAATCCTTACTAGCATCTTGGATTTCATTCCTATGCTTGTATATAAAATCAGATCTGAACCGAATTATGTTAGAGGCTTTTTTTAGGAAATCTGCATTGTCTTCCTTAAGGATTGATTGCTCAAGAAGAGTTGACTTTGAAAATTTATTTATATCCTTTATTTTCTGGACATATCCCCTATATTCTTCCTCCTGCTTTTCCAAAGTTTCAGTATAGTGACTCATTTATTCTATTAATTCCAATGTTGTCTGATGGATCTCAAAACGGCTTACTAATACCTCACCCACCTCCTGGTTAAGTTTATCTGTCCACCTATCCATCATCCCTAGCTTATTCTTCATCTGCACCAGATCATCGACCTTTGTTTTGCTAAGAAAAACTAGTGTTTCTAAGGCAACAACCTATTGTGACCTAGGAGTGGAAACATCCTTTAAAAAGGTGTGCAATTGATCCAACTGAGCTTTGAGCTCATCCTTTCTTTGTTTGTCCTTCATCATCCTAGACTTGGTGGATGAAGCTACAACATCAATCAGGTTCATCTGTTGATCTCTTGTAGGCCTTCCTAAATTGACAGTGCCTAGTTGGTAATCAGTGACCTACATGTCTCCCATATCCTTATCCACTACTGGAAATGCACATTTTGCAATAATATCCCCTACCTCAGTTAGTCTTGTGGAATGAAGAATTGTAGCCTTCTTCTTGGGTCTCTCCTTTTCTATTTCTTTCATCATATCTTCCCAATTAAGAGGTTGTGGGGGAGCTATTTGTTTCTTTTCAAGATCAAGCTTCAACCAAGTAGGAGCACTAGGAGTGGTAGCCATTACTATAGAAGAATAGGCAATAGTTGTAGAAGATAGTGGCTGTAATAAATTAACCTTAGGTTGAGAATCAACCTCCTGTACATTTTGTTGTTCTTTCTTTGCATTCTCTTTTGCAAGCTTATCAGCCTCTTCCCTATCTTTTTTCTCTTGTAACCTTTTATCTTCTTGCTCCTTTATCAATCGCTCTTCTTCCAACTTCTTCTCTTTAAGCAGTTTGTCTCTTTCACTTTCCAAGTTTTTGAGTTTATCCCACACTTCCTTCTCCTTTTGTTGGTGCTTAACCAGCTACTCAACATCCTTACTCTTCTACAAGCATTCTTCTTCTTCTCTTTTCTTATAGGCCTCTTCAATCATTTTAAACTTGGCCTCAAGGGCCTCTCTTTCTCTTCTTTGCTTGGCCTTTTCTTCTTCTAGTTCATGTATCTTTTGAACCATTTCCAATTTTTCATTTTCCTCTTTTGTTTTGAGCTCATGCTCCTTTTCCTCCAGAGGCATCTCCTCTTGTGTCTCCTTATATGATAAAGTACCATCAGAGTCTGTTTCTATGTCATGAATTTCCATCTCTGCTTCTGTTTCCTTTAAAGCCTCAGCTTTATCATGGAGAGTCCTCTTAGGAATTTCTCCACTTTTTTGCTCTATAGAAGAGAGTTGAGATGGTAACTCACCCACAACTGATGTTGAAGCCACAAGTCCTACTAGGATCTCCTCTTCATGTGTTTTAGGCAATTCTTAACCCGGAGCTTCAAGTTCAAATTCTTCTATGTTCGGAGGGAAGAATTCCAAGGGCTCCTTTGGAGGCATCTTCCTCTTTGTCCTCCTGTACCCTTGTGTGGTATTTGCACCTTTTCTTCTTTCAGAGGTATGACCCCCAGGCTCCTTGGTTCTTAGCATGACCCATTGGATACTCCTATCCAATATTGGTCTTGCTATTTGTTTGATATAAACTGTCTCCTCCGCATCCCAATCCACAAGATCTTGAATCTTAGTACCTACATTCAATGCTTCATATGAAGGATCCAGCACTACCCCATCATCTGATAGTGTATCAAGAATGTCTACCTTAACTCCATATTCTACCATGAGTGGAATAGGCAATCTTTCATAGTTCCTCTTCCTCGAATCATATTCATCCCGAAGATCACTCTAGAAGTCCTCCAGTAGGTTAAAATGTTTATCAAAGACTGAAGCAAGCAAGGCATTCATCTTTTTCTTCGGATCAAAATGCTTCCTAGCAGTATATAGGTCCAATTTCAAATCCATTAACTCATTACAAACAACCTTATCTCCCACAAGGTGTGGGCAACTGTATTCACCCAATTGCATGGGGAACTTGTGACAACCTATTTTATGCTTTATTCCAAACTTTGCATTGACCCCCAAAGTTTGGTAAACAAACTCCATTAAGACAATTCTATTGCCGCAACACCTAGGGAGCAAGTGAGGATGACCCTCAAACCCAACCAGCAAGAAATAAGTGAATTTGGGATATTGAATAAACCAATAACGCCACTCTGTAATGAATTCCATAGCCTCCTGGCTCAATCTATATCCTGCATCTCCATTAAGTTGGTTAATAACTACATACAAAAATGCATCATTAACTCTTCTATAATGCAATTCAGAGATTTGCAAGGATGATTGGTCAAAATGGTTCCATACTTTCTTTTTCCCATCAGCTTCTCCTAACACTCCCACTCTATTTAACCCTAGAAAGATGCCTCTCCTTGCTGCTGCATAAATGATATAAGAGGTCATAAAGAAACTCTTAGTTTCCCTCACTCTCATCATCTGATTATGTATGCTTTCCGACACAATCATAGGCCAATCAAACTACTGCCTTCCATCCAAGATTGTTTGAATGAATGGAAACATCCATTCCTTAAAATGAAAAGCATCCCTCTTTTCGAAGACTCTGGATAATATCATTATAATATCCCCAACTTCTTTGTAGAACTCTGCCCGTTTTGGCTGATCTAAAAGCTTTGTTAGAGACTTCTTCTCAGCTCTTAACCATTTCTTATTTAAATGAGCCTTATTGGTCTCCTTATGATTGCTATATATCTCTAAAGCCTTTGCCTCATTGAGTTGTCCAAGATTCTTTGGATTAGGAACACTGAACATAAATTGAAACATTTGGGGAGTCAAATCTATGATAACATTGCCTTGTGAATCCACACATTGTCTAGTAGCCGGATTATATGATCCAGCTACTATCCTTATCGATTCAGGACATTGGATTGATAAAGGGAAAACAGTAGCAGAGCCAAGATAGAATCAACTATCCTTTGAGTTCTCCCTGTCACCTCCTCAGCAAATGTCTCAAAGTACAACTCCTCATAATTGAATGGACCCAGATTTGTATCAGTTATATTGGCCCAATCAGACTCCACCTTGCTAGTAGTGATAGCAGGACCCTGATGATTATACCTCAAGGTATAAGGGAGCTGTTTAGGTTTAACCATTTTAGGCTTAGTTGCTACCTTTGAAGTTTCTCTAGGCTGACTCCTCTGAGAAGCCTCTCCCGATGCTCCTAACATCTTTTAGTTTCCTACTATAAAAACACCAGATTAGATCTATAAAAAGTATAACAAAAACATGATTAGAGATCTTACCCTTCCATACATATCGGAGGTGGAAACAGGCATAAGACATCCTAAAAAGTCTCCTTTAAAAATACTATCGGGGTCAAGACTGGAATAGGCATTGAGCTTGCAATAAACCATATGGCGGGATCAGAGTCGGAGTAGGCATGGCAACCGAAACTGGGATCAGAATGAACACTAATTTGGTAAAATAGAAACATTTCAAACTTATAACCCAGTCTGCCTCCGGTTCTAACTGTGTTGAACAAACCTTTGATAAAACATCACTCATGAGAAGGGAGATCGGAGATAGAGCCGATTATGCATTACGAACCATATTCCACAAAAGAAATCAATCCCGGCTCCGACCCCAATTTAAACAATCATGTCATCTTTTTAGGAATTTCAATAGAATAACGAATGATGTTATAACCTAATCATGAGGTAACCCGACAAAACACAAGGGCTAAAAAAATGATAGCCTGAAACCATCCACACATGACCGAGAGGAAAATATAGTAACTAGGGCATCATTTCTTGATTTAAACAGAGACGCGCGAAAAACCCTAGCTTATAAACCCTCCGACTTAAATTAATTAGGCTACAAACTTAACCCAATTCGAAATTAATCAAACCGATATGCAGAAGAACCCTTAAGCAAAACCGTAAATCCAAGAAACATAAAAAAACCATTGTAACAAATGATCCATAGCTTTAAAACCCTAGGGAATCATGGTACGGTCATGACTAAAATGTGAAAACGACCGTGGAAAAAATAAAAAAATGGAGAAAATACTAAAGATAAAAAGAATAAAAGACAAAACAAAAACAATAAAAATGAAACAACACAAAAGAGAATATGAGCAAAACAAACAATAGGGGTTCAAAAGAAAACCAAGAGCCACGAACCCACGAAAAAACAACGACCGAACAAAACATAACAAAAACAAAACAAAGAACAACAACCCTACCTCGAAACACAACAACACGCCGTCCCTTGATGAGAAACCGTGTGCAAAATCCTCACCTTTGATTCAATCATGCACTCAAATGCTCCACCATAGCTCTGGTTCATCTTTAATCTTTAAACAGTGATGATAACATCCAGTTAATCCTTAATTAAGGTTTAAAATGCAGCTTCATATGCGTATGGAACCTATAATTAATGCCATAAATGTGGCAGATCAGAGTCGGAACCACAGAGGGAACTGGCACATTACTTCCGTGCGACTAAAGTAAAGTCAAACAAAAAAACAAAACGACGGGATCAGAATGGGAATGGAAGTTGATTCAGAAAATTTGTCCAAGTTTCGAGTTTGGTTCCGGTTCCGATTCAAGTTCCGCCAACAAAGAAGAAAGAGGAAAGAAAGTTTCAAAAGAAAAACACCAAGACTCAAACAAGAAAAACCTATGACCGATCTTAAGTCCAAACGAACAAACAAAAAAGGCGGAGGCGGAGATAGAATGGAAACAAGTTCGAAACTATATATAAATCTCAGACTTAATATCCACTCCGGCTCTGACTCTGACTTTGACAAACCAAAAAGACTTAATGAAAAGACAAACGAGATCGGGATTAGAATGAAATGCTCAAAAACAAGTTTCAAGCCCAATTTCGTTTTGGTTCTGGTTCCGATAGAACACAAAAAGAAAAATAAAGTGTTGGAAGAAAGAATGACTCCAAAATTTGTTGAAAAGCAACCAAGGACAAAAAACACAAAATGGGGACCCATTTTGACCAAGGTAAAAGATGGGGTGGTTATGCAAGGCATAACATAACCCCTCTCATATTAAATCATATCCACAATGGAGTGTCATTCGCACCTATCAAAATGCTAGAAAAAAACATGTTTTCTTTACCTTTTGATGGATTAAATAATGTCATTTAGAAATGATCTTTCCAACAAGTATAGTTTTGATATGTTTTAATTTTATCTTTTATTTAATTTTTAATTTTTACTGAACATATATTTTTCTCCGAGCATTAAGCTCTTTGGTCTACAAAGGTGGAAAAATAGTAAAACATTGTAAAAAAAATTCAAAAAATACCCTTTCCCTAGGTATTGATGTCCTTGTTTCACTAAAACATTAAAAATGGATTTTGATATATACACAACAAGTTAGATTGTACGACACACATGCGTATCCAAATTATAGTTTCAATGACTTCAAAAATTAATTAAAAATTATATGCAACAAAAAATTATGAAAAAATATCCTTTCCCTAGATATTGATGTTGAGAATCTATATTTCAAAAATTAGAATTTTATACTTTATAGATTTTTTTTTTATGTTGTACGACATAAATGTTACTTTTTGAATTTTTTTGTTTTGTTTAGATCTAGTTATTAAAGGAGATGTTGAAAGATTCATGATTTATTTCATTTTTTTTTAAAATATATTTAAAATCTACACAAAAATTGCCACAAAACACTAGTTTGCATCATCTTCAAATTCTTAACACTTTAGCTATTATAGGTCTTAGAAGATGAAGATTCAGTTAAAAATATTAATGTAAATGTCCATCTTGGGCAAACAATGAGACACAATATTTTGATTTCACCATTCATTGAAGCACTAGTTTGACAACGAGTTCCACGCACACGTTCACCTACACACAAGCAAGAAGGGAAAATTGTTGGGGTTGTATAGGGTTTTGCCTTAGTCAAACCCCCTCTTTGGTGTTTCCACCTCCATGCACAACTAGAAAAGTAATGGAGTAGAAAATATGGTAAAGGAAATAGAAAGAAATGCACTGAACACTTAAAAAGATAAAAGCTACTCTATCAAATCACAATGCGAAAGTAGAGTGATGTTATACCACCTCCATCCAAAGGCACTCAAGGCTAATGAAGGGAGAATGCAAGATAACGAACTTGACAAAGTTACTGCAACCACAACCTTGATGAAGGGAGGTCTCACAAGACTCCAAGCTCATAGCTTCTATGGTAGAGAAACACGTGCAAGGATTAAGTTGACAGAGCAACCAGCTGCTACAATGATCAATGAAGTTATGAAAATGTTGGTAGAATGCTTCAAGAGTATGCTTAAGAGATCCCAAAAGTGTGAAGAAAATGGAGTGAAATTTCTAGAGAGATTGATTGAAAGTGAAAGAGATGAAGTGAGTGTGAAATGAATGTCTTTGAAGGCAAGATCGAATTGTTTTCGGGTCGGTTGGTCACACAGAGGCATTACAAACTGTCGCCAATGAGGAGTGTAACATCCTTGTAGACTTAGGGGCATGAATCTGTCAGGGATGGAAATGCACCACATGGACGTCCATACGTCGTGCTTGCATCCTTGATGAAAATTCCCCCACCGACACACAAAAAATGTGCCAAGTGGATGAATTTCAGATGGGTGATGTGGAATTTTGCCTTCGGATTTTATTTTCTTAGGTGAGGGTATGCAAAAGGGGAATTTACACAAGGGGTGCAAATTCTCTCCTATACACTCCCTTTCGCTAATTCAGAAGTAGTGAATTGGTGAATAGAGATCTATGATGTCCATAAAAGAAAATCAGAACTTGCATACTCTTAATCAATAAACAATTTTCTGCCCACTTAAATTCTCCTATATTACCATACTATTTTGCACATTGATGTGAGAAATTAGAAATGTCAACAACAAAACAAGAGTTGATTACGTCCATAGAACTATCAATTTCCATAAATATTACATTCCAATGCATGTCAAGAATATGGTTCCTTTTTAAGTATGAAAGGTCTATCACCCAAAAATATTTCAACCTCAAAAAAATGTATATCCTAGACCCTTAATCTATAACTCTTTACCCTTGTTCAAAGTTATAATCAATCCTTTATCTATCCATGTACATAGAATGGATATTTTGTTTGTGACTATGGTATCAAACCCATCAATTATTTCAGCCTTCAAATGAATTTGAATGTTACCCCTCTATGATTCATTAGAAAAGGAACCAGGGTCCCATACCACCATGCATGAATAAGTCAAAACTATAGAAAAATAATTTGTATCATATATGGATTGAATATCACTTGGATCCCATATACAAAGATAATCTTGACTTGGGATTAATAGACTCATATTCTTTATGCTACAAATCACATCCTTGTTCCTACATTCCTTTTTAGAACATTTTCTAAAATGATAGAAATCTTGTAGAGACATAGTAGTATAAATCAAATCATACCTTGGGGTGCAATAAGCATGTTCATCCATCTTTCCCATTAGTGGTATGGTTAAAACAATCTCAATAACTTCATTCTTGTGACTCCAAGATTCCATCTTAAGGTTGTCGAAAGAAAACATTCTATCTTCATTTTTGGAATCATCAAGTTCTTCTACTAAAACTTTTGAAAGGGAAATTTGTTCATCTCCTAGTTCTATATTTTCATGCAAATTGTTTTTCCCATCTTGATCTTCAACAATTTTAGACTGAAATATATGATTATCATAATTTGAATTGATATTTTCAACCAAGAGATTTTTACCTCCAATCTGATGGATGCAATCTTTCTATTCTTCCTCCTTGTTTGGATCAAATATGTTCTGAATCTCAACTTTCATATGTTCTTCTAGTTCAAATCTTTGCTCCTTGATGACTTTTGAATTTAATTGTTCCTCTTTCTTCAGTTCTTCCTCCTCTCTAGCCCATATGAAGAACTCATAAAATTCTTTAGTTTTGAGATCTTCAGAAAAACTCTCAAACTCCTCAAAGATTTTGATGGTCATGTTATCTCAAGGCATAGTTCTTCCTTTGACTTATAAATACTCAAAAAATTTAAGTTACTTCTTTTCATTTTCAATTAGAAATATGTACTCTTTATACCATTTGGAAACCTCTTTTGCATTGTCTGTTTGTATCGGTCTCACACTCTTAAACATTGATTTGAAGAAACCCATGATTAAAATCAATCATTCAATAACTTAATTTACTCTACAGACTAGCAATATCACAACCCTGATACCATTGAAATATCCCTTATGAAATACTTCAATAAGATTTTAAGTCCTTTAAACAATTTTTGTGGTTAAATTTGCAAACAAGGGAAAACAGTGAAATTGGGTATGCTGAAAATTGCACCAATGAAGCTAAAAACACTCAATTTTTTTATTGCAGCACCATATAAAGTTTCTACAAAAATTTTGGCAGCATAAAAATCTACAAAAAGTCACTTTTTATAGTCTACAGATCTGTTCTTACAATATGCACAATTTCCACCAATTTGGCACTCAAAATGCACCCAAAAACCAAATAGATTTGCACAAAAACTCTCCTGAATTTGAATATAAGAATATAAATGAGATATATATGATATGGGTCTGATCACAATAGAAAAATAAACCATGATTATGCTACTAAAACATAAAAAAATTAATTAAAAACTATGAGCCAAAACACACAAAAAACAACAACACACCAAATGAAGCCCTTGTAGCACAATTGCAATATTTGAATGAAATTACCACTAGAGACCTATAAAACAACTGCCTGCAAGTCTCTATCTCCCCATTTTATCATCCTAGAAGATAACTCCTTCAACGATTTCTCAGCCTCTAAAGAAGAAAGCATAAGCCTACAAAATACATAAAAATCCTTCTACATGCAAAATGATCAATATTTATAGACTCTTGATCATCTAGAAACTTCTTCCAAACATTGGATTCACATCCCCTCCCTAATTTAAAGCACTTAAAAAAGTCATAAAATGCATTATAAAACCTCTAAACTTAGCCTTTCATATTATACCACTTACAAGGTATCTTTTGACAACTCAAAATGCATTTTTTGAGGCACTTATATGAGGTTAAAGTGTTTTTTTCAAAAACTCACGACCCACCTGTGTTGGTACCACTAAATATTTAATATTTATTTGTACTTTAAATAAAAATTGCACTAGGACAATATAAGTATTAAATAATATTGTATTCCAATGTTGTCCTGATACCTTTTACTTACTATTTTTGATAATGGAAGCTTACTATTTTTAGTAAGTACTCTTTTAGAAAAAAAGGTACATGACATATGCTATGGTCTATATGAGGCCAAAAATTACCCAAGAAGTGGGAGTCCTTAGTCATTTTATGGCTAATCCTGGATGGGTACACTGGGATGCAGTTAAGAGAGTGTTTAGGTACTTGCAGGGTACTTCCAAGTATGCCCTATATTTTCATGGTTATCTTACGACACCTTGGAATTCTATGATTATTCATGGATATGTGGATTCAAATTGGGAAGATGACATTGACAACAGAAGATCCACCAGTGGTTATGTGTTTATGATGTTTGGTGGTGCTATCAGTTGGATGAGTAAGCGGTAGGCTAAAGTTGCTTTGTCCATGACAAAAGCAAAGTACATGGAAGCTACTCATGCTTGTAAGGAATCCATTTGGCTTAAGATATTGTGTTATGATATTGGTTTAGATGCAAGAAAAATTACTATCTATTGTGATAGTTAGAGTGCCATTTGCTTAGCAAAGAATCCTACTTTCCATGCCAAAATAAAGAACATTGATGTTCAATATCATTTTTTTTGTGATATGGTAGAAGATGGAAAGATGAATTGTGAAAAGGTTGACACTTTGGTGAATGTTGTAGATACACTAACCTCCACCATCGTTTTTCCCCTAACAGGGTTTCCATGCAAAAATCTTGGTGTTATGTGTGTTTTTTATGTGGATGGCTTATGCTTTCATGTTTATTTATCAAATCTGAGAATAAGTTTATTAAGTATAATTTTTGTGACAACTGATTCATCGCCCCTCTCAGTTGTCTACCCTTGTGTTGCCAATAGTACTTGCTATAGGAGTCATGAAATATATAAACTTTAGATTAAGAACATACCAAGATAAGGAATATAAGATGAATATTAGTATGATGGATACCCCCCTTAGTATGGGGTTCTATTATCAATAATGTGGTCAACTTCCATTTGTGGAAGTATCCAAATAGATTTTTCCTATGTTATGATTCCTATTAATGGAGTAAATATCAGATTGGATAGAGAGAAATGAGCTTAGGACACCAGTGAAGAGAATATTGATGTTGATCAAGAAGTGTGCTATATTGATATGCATATTAATAACTTCAAGGTTGAGGACAACAATGTAGAATATGGTGATGAATCTCGATATAGCCCTATTGAATATAAATAATTTTTAAATGATTTATGGACTATGCATTTTGATGGTACCTCTTCTAAAGAAGGGATATGCCATTGTATTGTTCTTACTTAATCAAAAGGAAAATCCTTTAAATATTATTTCAAATATGGATTTGAATGTATAAATAATGTGGCAGAGTATGAAGTTATGTTGTTGGGATAGAACATAGATTTGAATCATAACATTAAGATTCTTAGATTATTGGGAGATTCAAAATTGGTTCTCTTATATTACAGGAAGGTATGCTAAATTAATAATAAAATATTGAGATAATATGAGAATTTTTCTTAGGATAATATTGAATTATTTAATTCCTTCTCTATTGGTGTGGATAAATTCCTAGCCAATATAGCCATTAGATCATAGGATCTAACCTTGGATATTATTTCAAATTTTGAGATGCAAATGAGACCCTTGATCCTTGATAATATTCATCATTTACAAGAATTTGATGATTATTCTATTTTTCTTATTCTTCTAAATTGCATTGATGAATATGATAGCCAAGTGATAGATTTCCAACACTTTATTGAGAATATAGATGGTAGGGAGATGATATTTGGAAATAAAATATTTTCGTTAAAGTCTAGTAAAATTCCAAAGGGTTTAGTAGCTTTAGAAAGGGTATTTTATGGAGCTAATAAGCGCCTTTCAAAACCCACAACTATGCATGAAAAGGGTCTAGAATTAATAAATTTAGGGACATAATCATATCCTAAGAAGTTGAACATATGGAAGAAGATGGGTCCTAAAATTAGAACTATGTTCATTTCACTATTAAGGAATTATAATAAAGCATATAGGGAGGACCTATTCCAACATGGCATACCCCTAAAACCATATGCTAGGCCTTTCAGGAAAACATATAGGCTTGTAAATCCCACCTTAGCTCCTAAGGTGTAGCAAGAACTAGAAAAACTTGGAGAATGGAAAATTTTCAAGCCTATTAGGCATCCTTCATGGACATCCAATTTAGTTCTCATTACAAAAAATGGAGATATAAGGTTGTATGATAATTTTAGGAACCTAAATATGTCTTCTCATAAAGAAAATTACCCTCCTCATATGGAGGAAATGTTATAGAAAGTGAAAGTCAAAGAATTCTAAAATTCTAAAATAGATTTCACTACCCCTTAGAGGTATGTATGTTTATGTTTAAATGCCATTAGGCCTAACAAAAACTAGAGAAACTTTTCAAAGAGATGTGGATGTGGTATTTTTAGATTTGATTGAAATAATTATCATTTTTTTATCAAGATTACTTGACAAAACTTTCAAAGAAAGTAGTAGATCATTATGGTCATTTGGAAAAGATCTTTCAAATGTGTTTGGAGTATGGTATCTTGCTAAAAATAAAAATAAAAATGTTTTGGGTCAATAAAGGTAAATAACTTGGTCATATAATCTCCAAATATGAAATCAAAATTGATATTGAAAAAGATGTTGCAATTGACAAGATCCCATAAGAAATAAATTTTAAGGTATACAATCCATCTCTAGAAAAATCAATTTTGTTCAAAGATTTGTTCTAAAAATATAGAGAGAATAAAAGCAGTATAAAAATTATAAAGAAATTATAGGATATTGCATGGGAAGGTGAACCAACCGAATCATTTCTAAGTATAAGGGAAGTGATCAAACATGCCCCAATATTATCCTTACCTAATTTTTCTAAGCCTTTTTAGTTATTCTCTTTTGATTCATTTCATATAGTGGCTGCTATTTTGTTGTAAAAGAACTGAGATTGGTACATACAACCCGTCATCATTTTTAGTAAATCACTCCAAGGTGTGGAATTGATAAATTACAAACCTTATTTGGTAGGTACAATAATTGTCGTTGCATATATATTACATGCTATTGTTAACGATTTTTTTACTCAATAAGAAGTTATAGGAAGAAGATGTGGGTGGATCAAGAAGATCCAAGAATTCAAAATGGATATCTTTATTACTAGATATGCTAGAGGGAAATGTCTAGCCAAAATGATGGTTGAATCAAACTTAGAGATAACCAATACAATTCATGTAGAGATGTAGAGTGATAAAAAAGGTGTAGGTTAAAGGAATCCCTTTGGTATTAAGATATTATTTATTATTTAAACTACATAAGTTGTATTAGTGAGTTGAATGAGATTCAAAATAGGACTCAAAATTCATAGGAGTTGAAGTATATCCTAATTGATGGAAACCTCATGTGGAGAGATAGACAAGGTGTTTTTATGAGATACCTTGAGGAAAAAGAGGCCACTATGGTATTATATAAAATATACAATAGTGCAAGTGGTGGGAATTATATAGCCATAACTAAATCCCATTGAATTATTAGGGTTGAGTACTAGTGTTTTTCCCTATTTTTTAAATCACAAGTTAGTAAAAACACATGACGTATTCTAAATAGTTTTAGGAATACTTAATGGATTAGGTGCATTACCCTTGAGGCCCATGACTATAGAAGCCCCTTCTCATGAGGGGTTTTGATTTTTTTGGTAATATCATTAAGAAATATAGTGGTGGATTCAAATGAATTCTTGTAGCCATAGACCTTCACAAAGTGGGTAGGGGAAATTCCTACTAGGAGGGATACAAGCAAGTTAGTGACATAGTTCATTATTTATCATATTATAATGATGTTTTTTGTTCCAAAGAAAATTGTATTTAATGATTCAATGTGCTTTAGATAAGATAATTTTACTAAACTTTACAATGATAACAAAGTCACTATCTCCAATTCTTCACCATACCATCCATAGGGAATTGATAGGAAAAATAAAGCAACAAAAAATCATAGAGATTATCAAGAGAATGTTGGGCCAAAATAAAAGGTCTTAGGACTTTAAGTTAAGGATTTTGATCTGGAAAAGTAGGGTTACACCAAATAAGTCCATGGGTAGATCACCTTTTGAATTATCATATGGGATTAATGTAGTGTTGCCTATAATTTTTTTTTCTAGTGTATAAATTCATCTAGTAATTTGATGAACTTGATGATGTCATGACCTATAGGATTTAATCAATTAATTAATATTGATTAGAGTAGAAAGAGGGATTGAGTATTCAATTTGAATAAATAGCAACAAATGAGATATTTATTTGATGAGAAGTAAAATAAATAAAAAATTACATTGGATATATGGTCCTTGTATGAAATGCTAGTCCACAAGACAAAGGAAAACAACAAAAGTTTAATTCTATGTGACTGGGTTCATATGTGGTAAATAATTCTTAAAGTGAGGACTCATACTTACTCAATGGTTTAAATGGAGAGTTTCAGGAGTTGTTAGCACATGGATAATTCCTAAGAAAAAATATTTTATGATTTATCTTTCCATGAAATTTTTCTCTCACCTTTTTTTGGTGTGTTGTACAACCACGACTTTCTATGACCCATGGTGAAGTGTTAGTATTTTTTTGGTCTCTATGTTTGGTTTACATTCTATAGGTATTCTCTGAAGGGCAAAGAATGTGGATCTACTGACCCAACAGTGCGAAATACATTCCCTTAACACCTTTACTACAGGGGAGAGAAGCAAAAACTAAAAACTAACAGTTTCTAAAACTTATAGAGATGCATACAACCATGGCAATGAGAAACTAGAAAGATAAGCAAACAAAGATGACATAGTATTTATATGGGAAAACCCTTTTAGGCAAAAAAGCCACCACACAAAGTCAAATCAATTGTATTACAATAATGAATTGATTATATAGAATATCCAGACTTCTTTGTTTAGCTCACAATCACCCAGAGAGTTTCAGATTCACTGTTACAATGTTTTTACAACATACAGTTCAAAACCCTCCTCAAGAACTCACGTCCTTCTGTTCTTCAGCCCGCGACTTCAAACTCACTCTACAACTTATGACTCAACTCTTGACTTCTGACTTATGAGAAATAACACATCTCTCATCCATATGTAACTGACTCAGAAGAGTAATGAAGTCCATCCTCAAATTACGCAACTGGTCGGATCTAATAGATCTCCCTACAACGAGCCATCCATGCATTCAATGCCATCATCAAAATAGTTGAGCTCGCCACCCTTCGTTGACAAATGCAACTGACACAATAACTATCTTGGTATCCGTCCAATCACTATTCAACCAGGTGCCACGTGTCCAAGACCCTTCAGCAATCATAGCTGACAGAGCAACCAAAACGGTCAAACAGACATCAGGCATGACCAAGACTTCAAGTCATTTCTAACACTGCCGGATTCGGATTCGGAGTCGGGGACGAAACTGGAGTCGAAACATGACTCTACCAAAATTACAGGTTCAAGAACCAATTCAGTTCCACGTCTGCCCATGGCAAAGGGGAACATAAAAGACCGGAGTCGGAGTCGGGGATGGAACAGGAACAAAAATAGGACTTTACCAAAAGTCCAAGATTAGGAACCAATCCGGTTCTGGTTCTGCCTCCGCCAACTGCAAGAAACAACAATCTAGAACAAGGACAAGGTGAAGGAAAACACCCCAAGGAGAATCCAAACATCTAGAGGAACTAGATTGTAAAAGCAGGAGTTGGACCCGGAGTCGGAACATAAACCGAAATAGGAACATGGCAAATGGACATTGCCAAATTCCAAAACTGGTTCTGCCTCCACCAAAACCTGCAAAGCGAGAAAAAATAGATGGTAGGAAGCAAAGTTAGAGTAGGAACTAGAACCGAAACCTGGAACTTAGGCAAACAGAACAATGCCAAGTTCCATCCTGGTTCCGCCTCTGCCAGAGACTCGAAACTTAGGAAAACCAAACAAATGCCAAGTTCCATCCTAGTTCCGCCTCCACCAGAACTTTGCAAACAACACAAAATCACCAAGGCATGAAAACGAGGAATTCAAGCTGGAAGTTGAGACATAATTTCTCAATAATCTCCCACTTGGTGAACACTTCTAGCTTCCTCAAAACATCAAACCTTACTGTCTATCATAGGCCCCAAGGCCCATCGATTTTGTGCACCATCTGAACTTGTTTGTGCTAACCGGCTTTGTCAAGGCATTTGCAACATTCTTCAAGGTGTCAACCTTATCCATACTAACCTTTCCATTATCAACCATATCCCTCATGAAGTGATATTGCACATCTATGTGCTTGGTCCTGGCATGGAAGGTCAGATTCTTTGCCAAACAAATGGCACTTTGACTGTCACAACAGATTGAAATCTGCTCAACATTAAATCCAATGTCAGAACACATACACCTTAGCCACACTGCCTCCTTGCAAGCATGAGTTTCTGCCATGTACTCTGCCTCTGTCATGGATAAAACAACTATAGCTTGTCGCTTGCTCATCCAACTGATTGCTCCCCCATTAAGCATGAAAGTGTATCCACTGGTGGATCTTTTGCTGTCAATGTCCCCTGCCCAATCAGAGTCAACATATCCCTGAATGCAAAGAGCCCTTTGTGATGCAACCATATTGCCATGGTAACACAAAGCATAACCTGAATTACCCTTCAAATACCTGAAAACTCTCTTTATAGCATCGCAATATGATCTCCCTGGATTTGCCATAAAATGGCTTAGAACTCCCACTGCTTAGGAAATGTCTGGTCTTGTGCAAACCATAGCATACATCAAACTGCCTACTACACTTGCATAAGGCACATTGGTCATGTCCTCCATCTCAGTAGCAGACTTTGGATAGTCTTCAGCAGATAGTTTCAATCCTTGCATGATTGGAACAACTAGTTGCTTGCAATCAGTCATGCTGAACCTCTCTAGAACGGTTTTCAAATACTTACTCTGACTGAGCCAAAGCTTTCTGCTTGTTCTATCCCTGGTTATCTCCATCCCAAGAATGTACCTTGGTACTCCAAGATCTTTCATTTCAAACTTAGCAGACAAATGAGTTTTAAGATTAGAAATCATTGCCTTGCTATTACCAATGAATAACATGTCATCCACATACAGAGTAATAACAAGCACATGATCATTCTCATATTTATAATAAATGCAATGATCAGATTTTGATCTAACAAACCCAATTGACAACACAAATGTGTCAAATTTCTGGTACCACATTCTAGGAGATTGCTTTAGACCATAGAGAGATTTATTTAACTTGCAAACCAGATTTGGTTTACCTCTTTCAACAAAATGCTCAGGCTGGGACATGTAGATTTCTTCTTCTAGCTCACCATGGAGAAACGCTGTCTTCACATCCATCTGCTCAATTTCATAGTCATACACAACTGCCAATGACAACAAAAATCTGATGGATGTCAGCTTTGCTACAGGGGAAAAGATCTCTCCATAATCAATTCCCTCAACTTGGGAAAATCCCTTTGCAACCAGTCGTGCCTTATACTTCTCCACATTGCCATCAAGGCCTGTCTTCCTTTTGAATATCCACTTGCAGCCAACATGCTTTCGCCCTTTAGGTAGTGGTACCAACTTTGAGGTATCATTATTTTTCAAGGAATCCATCTCCTCATTCATGGCTTCAAGCCAAGACTTTGAATCAGCCATGCTGATTGCTTCTTTCACAGTCCTAGGCTCATCAGTGCTAGTAATTAAGGCATAAACACAATTTAAATCTAACATAGAGAAACCATACCTTTCTGGTTGCCTTCTTTCTCGTGTAGATCTCCTTAGAGGCTGAGGTTGTTCTTCATCATCAGAAATTCCAGAGCTGCTTGAGCTCTCCTTAATCTCAGGTACACCATGCAGCTCTTCCCTTTCTAGAGTTTGGGGAATCTCAACTGCATCCTTCTTCTTGTCACTCTGATTTGTCTCAAGCTGTTGATCACTTACTAGAGGTTTCAGCTCACGAAATATCATGCTTCTACCATACAAAACCTTCTCAGTAATAGGGTTCCAAAGCTTATATCCTTTCACACCAACTCCATAGACGATGAGAATACATTTCACAGCCTTGTTATCCAATTTTGATCTCTTTTCATTCGGTACATGAACATATGCCTCACAACCAAATACCCGAACATGTCTTAATGAGGGTTTCTTTCCTAACCATGCTTCCAAAGGTGTCATGTCAACAAGAGTTGAACAAGGAGATCTATTAATTAAATAACATGCTGTAGCAATAGCCTCAACCTAGAACTTCTACTCTAGACTAGCACCACTCAGCATACTCCTTGCCTTTTCCATCAGTGTCCTGTTCAACCTTTCAGCAACTCCATTCTGCTATGGAGTGTAGGGGGTTGTCTTATACCTATTAGTTCCATGATCAGTGCAATAACTTCCAAAATCTGCAGAACAAAATTCACCTCCATTGTCTGTCCTTAAACACTTTATTTTCCTTCCAGTCTGATTTTCTACCAAATATTTGAACTCTTTAAACTGACTGAACACTTCTGATTTACTTTTAAGAAAGTATACAAATGTCCTTCTCGAACAGTCATCAATAAAAGAAACATAATATATAGACTTTGATAATGAAGGAACATCGGACCAAACACATCAGAATGAACATAATCCAGTATACCAAAAGATTTGTGAGGACTAGAGGAGAAAGAAACACGGTGTTGCTTTCCATAGATACAATGTTCACAGAAATCGAACTCAAGGTTACAATCATCAAGCCCTTCTACAAGGTTTTTGTTCTTCAAGATTTTTAAACCTTTCTCACCAATATGACCAAGTCTATGATGCCATAACATAGTCTTCTCTGCTGGGAGTTTTACCTCCAAAGCATTTGCAGATAGTGAAGAGTCTTCATCTTTCTCTATAGGTACAGAATTACATGACTTTACAGAGGCACTGTTACAAAGAACAGGTCGTGCATCTAGCTTGTACAGAGTGCTAGTATGAACACCCTTAGCTATCACCATTGCACCTCTAGCCATTTTACATCCCTTACTAGAAAAAGAAACTTCTACACCAACATCATTTAACTTACTAATAGAAAGAAGATTTCGAGCCAAACCTGGGATGTGAAGAACACCACCAATTCCTTTGACTCTCCCATCAGGAAACTGAATTCTGACCCTTCCTCTAACAACAATCTCCAGCGTTGAATCACTTGCCAAGTATACCTTTCCACCATCATACTTCTCATACTTTGAGAACCAATCTCTATTGGATGTCATGTGAAAAGAGGCACCTGAATCAACTAACCAAACATCATTTGATGCTTGAGTTGTCAAGGCTGCTGCAATGAAGGCATCTGCATCACTTTGAGAAGATTCGTTGTCAGAAGCATTCTTCTTCTTCTTCTCCTTGCAGTCCTTCCTGATATGACCAAGTTGCCCACAGTTCCAACACTTTACCTTGAACTTTTTACCAGGAGACTTTGATCTCCCTTTAGACTTGGATTTCGACATGTTGTCTTTCTTCTTGCCTTTCTCCTTTCTTCTACCTCGAACAGAAAGAGCATCTTTGGCCATCTCAGAAGATTTCCTTCACATTTCCTCAGACAAAAGCGAAGAAACCACATCATCAGTCTTGAAAGTAGTGGTTGTGCTTCCAATAGCCATCACAAGATAATCCCAACTATCAGGTAATGAACACAACAAGAGCATGCAACGATCCTCCTCCTCAATCTTTACACCTACAGATGCCAACTGAGTAACACTCATATTAAATGAGTTCAGGTGGTCTGCAACAGATGCACCTTCGTCCATCTTCAAGGAGTACAACTTCTTTCTCAGGAACAACTTATTTACCAGGGACTTTCCTTGGTAAATATCACCAAGCTTCTTCCACAAAGCAGTTGTAGATGTCTCCTCATGAACATTCAAGAGCACAGAATCGGCTAGACTCAGTCTTATCAATTGTCTTGTTTTTCTATCAGCAAGATCCCAAGCTTCTTGGGTCGTAGTTTGTGGCTTAGTTCCAGACACTGCAATCCAGAGGTCTCTATCCACAAGCAAGTCTTCTATCTTGAGTTTCCATAACTCAAAGTTGCTTCCATTAAACTTCTCAATATCTATTCTACTAGATGTACTCGTCATCTCACAACAAAAACAAGTTTAACAATGTAAGTTTCCCACTGAAATAGTATTAGTGCAAAAAACTAATTCACCCTAACAAGGATAACACAAACTGGCCAAGCTATGATACCACTTTGAAGGGAAAATAATGCGGATCTACTGACCCAACAGTGCGGAATACATTCCCTTAACACCTTTACTATAGGGGAGAGAAGCAAAAACTAAAAAATAATAGTTTCTAAAACTTATAGAGATGCATACAACCATGGCAATGAGAAACCAGAAAGATAAGCAAACAAAGATGACATAGTATTTATGTGGGAAAACCCTTTCAGGCAAAAAATCCACCACACAAAGTCAAATCAATTGTATTACAATAATGAATTGATTACATACAATATCCAGACTTCTTTGTTCAGCTCACAATCACCCAGAGAGTTTCAGATTCACTATTACAATGTTTTTACAACATACAGTTCAAAACCCTCCTCAAGAACTCACGTCCTTCTATTCTTCAGCCCACGACTTCAAACTCACTCTGCAACTTACGACTCAACTCTTGACTTCTGACTTATGAGAAATAACACATCTCTCATCCATATGTAACCGACTCAGAAGATTAATGAAGTCCATCCTCAAATCATGCAACTGGTCAGATCTGACATATCTCCCTACAACGAGCCATCTATGCATTCAATGCCATCACCAAAACGGTTGAGCTCGCCACCCTTCATTGAAAAATGAAACTACCATAATAACTATCTTGGTATCCATCCAATCACTATTCAACCAAGTGCCACGTGTCCAAGACCCTTCAGCAATCGCAGTTGATAGAGCAACCAAAATGGTCAAACAGACATTGGGCGCGACCAAAACTTCAAGTCATTTCTAACACTGCCGGAGTAGGAGTCGGAATTGAGGACGGAACTGGAGTTGAAACATGACTCTACTAAAATTATAGGTTCAGGAACCAATTTAGTTCCGCATCTGCCCACAGCAAAGGGGAACATAAAAGACCGAAGTCGGAGTCGGGGATGAAATAGGTACAGAAACAGGGCTTTACCAAAAGTCCAAGATTAGGAACCAATCTGGTTCTGGTTCCGCCTCCGCCAACTGCAAGAAACAACAATCCAGAACAAGGACAAGGCTAAGGAAAACACCCCAAGGAGAATCCAAACATCTAGAGGAACTAGATTGTAAAAGTAGGAGTCGGACCCAGAGTCGGAACAAAAATCGAAACAGGAACATGGCAAACGGACATTTCCAAATTCCAAAACTGGTTTCGCCTCCGCCAGAACCTGCGAAGCGAGAAACAACAGACGGTAGGAAGCGGAGTCGGAGCAGGAACTAGAACCAAAACCTGGAACTTAGGCAAATAGAACAATGCCAAGTTCCATCCTGGTTCTGCCTCTGCTAGAGACCCGGAACTTAGGCAAACCAAATAAATGCCAAGTTCCATCCTGGTTCCGCCTCTGCCAGAACTTTGCAAACAACACAAAATCATCAAGGCATGAAAACGAGGACTTCAAGCTGGAAGTTGAGACATAATTTCTCAACATTCTCTAATATTTACATATCCTACTAGTACATATGTTTCCAGATAGGTCTTGTGTTAGAGACCTACTTCACATGCCTCTAAAATGCAAAATGTGCTGCAAGTTTTATCCACCTTATTTTAATTCTTTATTTTTCCATCAAAAATAACTTATCTACGAAACATCTAAATAGACATTCCCTAAATTTACTTGAATTTTTTCCATGTTCCTAAGCTTGAGTTTTTCTAAAAATATCTACAAATTTATAAGTATGGGAGGTTCCTAAGTGTTTTGACTAAGTTAAATTCTTAGGGTCATAAATATTGCAAGTTCATGAACCTTACAAAACCCTAGCAACTAAAAGTTTCAAAGTTCAGAAGGTTCACAAATTTTTCAAGTTCACAAAATTTGAAAATATTCGACAAGGTTTGAGATGTAAAAAAATTGTGACAAAGTCAAAAAGGAAGTGAAAGAAAAGTTTCAAGGTTCAAAGGTTTTTGGTTCATAATGTTGCAAATTTTATAAAATTGTAATTTTTTTGAAATTTTGTAGAAAGAAGGGAAGGAGAAAAGAAAAAAAGGAAGCTTGTAGTTATTCATGTCACAAAGTTTGAAATTTCATGAACCTTGTGACAATGCAAAAAAATTGGGAAGTGAAGTTTTAATGAATAAAGGATAGATAAAATTTTGGTAAAGTTTCAAATGTTGCATATTTTGTCAATTGCTGAACCATTTTAAAGTGCAACGTGGTTTGGATAGAGGCCAAAATTTTGACAATGTAGACAAAGGTGAATATAGTGGAATCCTTGAATGCAAGGAATGGTGGAAAAATATTTTAAATACCACAAATACTCCTATATGTTGCAACTACCCCTCAAGGCACCATTAATATAGTAAAATGCCCCTATCTACTAAATAGTTCTTATGTTTTAAATTCTTAGTAGACATAAATGAAGAAGATTACACAAGATAATCATAGGGCCCAAAAGAACACCCCTCATGCCTTGTAGGTAATTTTAGGGTTGTTGGGAGTGGGATTTTAGGGATAATATCAAGAAGAAGGGACCCTCAAAAGGTGTGGGAAGATTCTACAAAGTATACATTTGAGGATGTTTGTGTCAATGCTGATTTACACACCTCATTCCTTGGTTGGTGACAATTTTGGTAACCTATAGGAACTATACGAGTAAAAAAAAATATTATAGAAGGGTTGTTGGTCTTTGGTATAGTTTTAGGAAATATTTGAACTATGAAGACTCCTCCAAGTCATGTTATAAATCATCTATATTACCAATTATATTTGTAAACAAAATCTTGGTTTCACTTTTGTATGAGGCTGCCGTAATTTTTTAAAAATCATTTAGTAAATCACTATAAGACATATTTTATGACATTGTTGTATACTGCATCCATAGTTTCTTGAATATTTTAGAGAATTCATGTTCGTGACTTCACATTTTCTATTCTTTATATTGATTATATGTTTTTTTACATCTAGCAAATATTTCTAGAATAATATGTGAAGCATTTGAAGGGTCTATGGAAAATTAAGTAGAGGCGCATCTTTAGGTTAGAAGGGAATTTGATATTATAAACTTCTTAAGACAAAGCCAAGTACAATGGGTTTATCTGAGAGTTAGTTTTTATTATTCATTAGAGTTTTATCTAGGGTTGACTTTGTTGTTCCAAGAGTAGGTACATGTCTAATAGATGAAGGTTGACCATACATAATTTATAAATAAGAAATATTTAATGAATAAAATCTTTTTATTTTGTTTTCTTCTTATTCACACCTAAATAATAAGTGTAAAAGGGGAACTTTGAATATGTCACATTTCAAGAAACTTTCCTTGTATGCATGAATAATTATCTACTTGTCACTGTGTAAGTTGTCATATATCTATAGCCCAATGAATATTAGTAGCGCTACCCCTAGGTCTTGGAAAGCCTAAAGTGTAGGAGAGATCCAATTATCTCCCATTTATTGGTCCATCCTCTTAGTGATTCTAATAATAGATAAATTAGAAAGCTCTTAAAAAGAATTGAAAGTAGGTTCTTGGTTTAAGGAATCATCAACATATTTGAATAATTTTTAGCTTCCTCTACAATATCCCTTTTGGGTATTATGATACTATTTTATTTTAATACTTTATTTTATATATTTTAGCATGCATATTCATATAGTCTCATAATCCCACTAAAGTGGGGGTAAAAATTAATGTAGAAAATTGCCTACCCTCACAATTTTAGTCTATGTTTTGAACCTTTTTTTGGAATCCACTCCCATAACACGTTTCACATTCATTTAGAATATCTTGGTCTATCTTCCATCCATCAATATTTTTAAAGATTTTAGAGTGCAACATTGTTTTTTCTTCTATTACATCAATACGTGCCAAATTCTAAATAATTTTTTGAGGACATGAGAAAGATGTGTTGATGTTTGCACAACACACTAGTGTCTCAAATTTATTTGAATTTGAATAATTGATTTATTTCCTAGTCATATTTAGCCACTTGATATAATGCTCACCTAGAAAATAACTATCCTTGCATGGGATTCTAACTCAATAAGCCTTTCATATTATTTTGGTAGTGAGACAATGGAAATAGGTTTTGTTCGGGAGATAGAGTTCCTACTTCACACATTTGTTTCACTCAAGGAAACCCTAAATATCTCAATCCAATGTAGAAAGGGGAAAGAGATCTGGCAATAGGGTTGCCCTAGGGTCTGATTAGAGACTAAAGAGGGGTTCACCACCAAGATAGGTCTTGGAAAGACTAATAAAATGCAAGACCAAATGTTTAAACCTAGTGCAATGAAAAACCTCACTAAATGATCTAGAAATGCATGTAAATCAGAATAAAAAGTTGAGATATCAGAGGTGTGTACCTAGAAACCTGTAAGAGCTTGATTGAAGACCTGAAATGTTGAATATGTTGATATTAATGCCTATTAGGACTCATACACTAGTATGGGTGATTTAGTCCCAAATTAGGATTTCTGGGTAGGAATAGAAATTTGGTAGAGATATGTCTAGAACTCTTGAAAACTAAAAAAATCATTGTACTAGAACTCATACACCAGAAGTGGCATATCAATTCAGTTAGGCTTTTTTGGAAAATTAGGACCTGAATCTACTCTTTAATCTTTTCTCTACCTTATTGACTTGGTTTTTGGATCTGAATAAGAAGTTTCTTCTTTGTAAATGTTCTTCAATGATCTTGTAGGTGATGTGACAACTTTGACAACTTGGAATAGTTGACAACTTTTCTCCAATCTTGCTCTTGAATATGTCTTCAATCTAGATTTGCAAATCACACACTACAAAGAGGGAAAAATGTTGTTTTGTTAGTGGAAAGGGGTGGGTAAAATTACAAATTTTTGTCACACTTTTAGCCAACTTATCAACATAAGTGAATTTAAGTATTTCTATCTAAAAATATATTTTGGTCAAACATATGATCTTGTAAGATTCATTCTAGCTAAGTTAGATATATCCACAACTTTTCCAACTAAAATTGTTGGCTAAATGCATATGTAGCACCACTTTGAGGCCAATTTATCAAAAATTAGATTTATTTGAAAAAACTGATGTTTTAACAATTTCTACTCATGTAAATAACATTTTTTTAAAATCTAAAAATACCCTTTTGTAGATCCATAAGTCTAGTTTTCAAATATATATATTAATAATCAAATTATTATTATTATTATTATTATTATTTTTACTAAAAGTAGGTTATCAACACAAAATATTAGGTTGATTACCATGAGAAGGACAAATAGTAGAACTAATTAAAAAAAATTCAAAACAATATGATGCACTAGATAAAATAATCTATATCAAGAGGGTATACTTCATTTCCATTTTAGATAAATAGATAGTACAAATGTTGATGTCTGATGGAAACAACTATATTTTAATATGTACACATTTTAATATTTATTTAAAAATATATATTTATCAAAATTTGAAAAAAAAATCCATGCACTAAAGTTTCAAGTTATAAATACACAGAAAAAAAAAATAAAGGAGAGAAAATAAAAATTACTATATAAAGGTTGACATCTCACGTGACTTCATTTTTTAGCAACTAAATTATAGTGTCAATTTATAAAAAACTATATTCAAATTATTATTATTTAAAAAAAATAAAATACAAGCATAAAATATAGTAAAAAATAAATATTTCATTAGTTTACATCATTTCAAAATTCAAAACATATATGCCACTTTTTAGTGATTCAAGTTTAAAAGTTGGATCCGTGTTGGTTGTTTCCTTTAAAAAGTGTGACACAACTTTGTGCTTTTACCCAAGTTTTCCTTGGTCAAACCCCATTTTGGTAATCAAACCTTTAAATTAAATCAAATGAGATAAAGGAATGATGAATGAACAAAATGTAATGTTGCAACTCACCAAACCCTAGCAATAAAAGGTTGCAAACATGTATGAAGTGGTTCCAATGGATGTAGATTTTGACTCTTGCTTGAATGTAATAGATCTTGAATTGAATCTTAGCTTGAATCATGAAAACCTACATCACAATTGTTAGCTCAAATACAAACATGATGCATGATGACTTTGACATGATGCTTGATACTTGAATAATGCTCCAAAACACTTGATAATCAGTGAGTCTTGAATAATCTTGAATGCTCTTTTAAACTCTTGAATGTTCTTGTGAACTCCAATTTTCTAACATGCATGAATACTCAAATTGTTAGGTGACTTATAAGCTTGCTAGGTAAAAAATGAGTGAAATAACCTTGTATTTATACTTGTTTATGAAAAATTTCTTGAAATTACAACACTACAAGCCGACATCAGATCTAGGAGGATAAAATCCCACCAAGAACTTGAATTAAATTTAATTTTGGGCCACACGAGACTCATACGTCAAAAGTGGTGTATGAGTCCCATTAGGCTTAACTATGGGACATATTTTTTCAAAAATTCCTAGATTCATGTGAATCAAGATCGAGGCCCCGAAACTAAGGTGGGACCCATACGCCCAAGGTGGCATATGAGTCCCAGATCACTAAATCTGGTCCACACAACTTAAAAAGACATGAATTATGTTTGGATGTTGGTTTATGTTGGAATTATCCTTGGAAAGATGCATTAATTAAGGCTTGTGGATGCAAAATAAGGCTAAATAAGGGATAAAGAAGCCCTAGATTAGTGTGAAAGTGTGGAACAACACTTTACAACACCTTAAATAAGGTACAACTAAGTCTGGATTTAGTTTACAAGGGCCCAAGACCTAATGTGAATGTGTTAAACACATTACAACACTAAATCAAGACAACATTATGCTTAATTTAACAAGGAGGGCCCAAACGAGCAAGGAAAAGTAGAGGTATACCTTTTTTTTTTTCATTGGTAGAACATATTTTGAGCTCTCTCAATCAATATCTTGGGTCTCTCTCTCCTGAGCCACAATTGGCTAGATATATCTTCATTGTTGAAGCTTTCTAAATTTTCATGTTATTAGATTTCCATAAACAATATTATGCTAACTTCTCCCCTCTACACCATAAGTTAGAAATGTTGTTCCGATAAGGTTTTATTCTTGTTGGAATCATGTTGTAGAATTCCTTTTTATCATATTTCATCTCCAATTTTCTCTTCAAAAATTGTCTTTTGGAATAGACTGCCACCTATTTATCAAATATGTACACTGCTGTAGTCTTTTTCATAGGAAAAGGTTGATACTCATAACATTATTTATTTTCTCACTACTATTTTACTCCTAGATACACTTAAGATAAGAGCACATGCTCTATTTATAATTTTCTATGTATTGGTTATCTATGGGGTTCAAAGACAAAAAAAGGTGTTTGATGTAAATACAACCTCCCAAACAACCTAAATTAACTTTTTTTGTCTTTATATTTGTAGGTATTTTTAGAGCATTCAATAACATGGATGGTTTGCAAGTGCTTTCATACTTATTTTTTAGTTTTATTCTTCATTCAAGAAGATGTGAATCTTGTTATTTCTCACAATTCATTATCTTTCTATTATTTGGTATATTGTTGGTACCTTTTTTGTTTTTAGTTAAGTAGATTTGGTTGGTAGCTAGATTTTAATGGTGCCTTTAATGGAATATCTTCATCATTATGGGTCTAACATATCATAAGACAATGTACAAAAATCCTTGTGACACATTGACATCTTAGATAATGACTGCCATATTCTAGTTCTAAGTTATTTTTTCTATATTATATGTTGTTCTATAGCTTTCTTCTATAAATTCACATTTCAAATTCTAGAAAATAATAATTTATCAATTTTTTTTATGCTTTATCTTAATGGAAAATTTTATTCCATAGTTTAAATAATTTTTCAGATCTCTACAGTTATTCTATTCTTTATGTATTGAATAGCAGTATAATATATTTCATTTCAAACTCGAAAATCCTAGTGTAAAGAGGTAAAATTCATTTAGTTAGAAAATAAAGAATATTTAGCTAATCCAAAAAATCCTCAATTAAAATAATTAAATCTTAATTTTAGGAAATTAAATTAGAATGAAAGGTGCACTTAGCTCTTGAGTGGAAGATGGATTATTGATATTGGTGACTCTTATAATCAGTTGCCATTGTATAGACAATATTGTGATAATTGTTCTTGAACTCTACATGCACTTAAAACATATTAATTGGTCAATCCTATGCTTTAGGGTTAATCCCACACAATGTGGATTTTGTTGAAATGCACAAGACAACTAAGAGGTTGGGTGAATCAATTGTATCAAATAACTTTACTTTTAAACTTAATATTTTCTCTTTAACTTCAATCTTTTATTAAGTGTAAACATGAAATGAAAATAACATAAATAAAACACCAAAGACACCAAATTTACGTGGAAAACCCAATGAGGGAAAAAACACGATGAGGATTAACTCACAATATAGTAATACAATATTGGATACAAAGGCTCATTGCCAGAGGGCTCACTCCTCAGATACAAAGGCTCACTACCCAAATGCAAGGGCTCACTTCCTTCAAAGGACTCACTATTCGGAAAGGAGGCTCACTACCTACAAAAGAATAAAGAAAGGAATAAATGAAGATCCACCACTAGGGTTCCACACATTCACACCTGATCAGAAGATTGTAGATGCCATCAGCTCACTACTTTCAATAATCTAACACCTTAAAGTACGACTGCCTTAATTCACTCTTCCACTCTCTACTTTTCACACTTCACTTACTTGCTCAATTCGTGGATGTATGGATATCAAATTCACAACAACTTGATTTTCTTTTATACCATCTTCAACCTTAGGAACATTCTCCAAGGTCGGCTATATAATTTCATTTACAAATTCAAACTAGGTCGGCTACTCAAAATTCCCATGGTGGATAAGAATGAGAGAGGACCAATTACATATTTAATCTAGGACCCAAACAACATCTTGGATCAAGCACACACTTTCTTAAGATGATGCAAAATCTTAACTAGTATAATGTGTAGACACCAGGTCGGCCAAACCTAATGAAAACACCAATGTTCTTTGAAGTACATGCATCTCTAGCAAGATAATCATATGTGAATCACTCAACATGCTTCACCAGACATTTTACCATCTCTAAGAACACATCAAGTGCATTCACAACAATTGCAAGAAACTTCATTCATAGAGAACACTTCATCAGTCCAACCAAACCAATCAACAAAACATAGAAGCTCTGGAGTAGTTCTTTCAGAGCACCAAATCACAAGAAAGTTTTTCAGAACACATAAACCATCAGAAAGAGTCATCAGCTAGATTCACAAGATCTGAAACCAAATATTAGAAGACTATGGAGCCAAAACATTTCTCCCAGTCTACAAATAGATAATTCTGCCAAACTAGTTCACACATTGGTGAACACATCTTACTCTCCATCTACCTAGAAGCAAAACCTCAAGATATATGATCCATTGAAGCTTATGAACAAAATTACATATCCAGACAAGCATAGGATTAATATGGAGAAAATGCAGAGAACAATACTGGAGCATACTCAGAACACACTTTAACACTGCTTTCATTATTTCTCAAAGTTTCTCAAAAGCACTTGGCAAAAACACAACTACAACTTCTCATCTATACAAATACCATTTGTACACAACATGAACTGTGTTGACATCAATGCAAATATTAATGACAACACCATCAAACACATCCATTCTTGCAACAATCTCCCCCTTTTTCATTGATGGCAACACATGATGTGAAAACTCATCAAAGACAACATACATGATTTTTAGAAGCGACAACCTACCAAGCATAAAATTTTCACATGATTCTCTCTCTCTCTCCCCCATTGACATCAATGGAAATGGAAATTCTTGGCATATAAATATGTTTTCACTCCCCCTTAGGAGTACACACACATCACATACTGCAACAATGCACTTCTCTACTCCCCCTAAGGAATAGACCTCCATCATCAGTCCAGAACAAAATAAGTCTGTGAATCCACTAGACTGATGCACCTCCATGTGCATTTAGTTCAAAGAAGGAGGGGTAGTAACCCCTAACTTACCTCCGAGATACTTAAAAGTATCCTTCGGAAGGGCCTTAGTGAATATATCTGCAACTTGTTCCTTGGTAGGTACATATTGAAGTCTAACTTCATTCTTCAATACTTTCTCCCTCAAGAAGTGATATTTGATTGATATATGCTTTGTTCTAGAATGCATCACTGGATTCTTTGAAATTTTTATAGCACTTGTATTGTCACAAAATATAGAAGTAGGTTCATCACTTACCACACCTATGTCCATCAAGGTTTGTTTCATCCAAAGTACCTGTGTACAACAGGATGTTTCTGCAATAAACTTTTCTTCTGCAGTGGATAAAGAAACTGAATCCTATTTCTTGCTCAACCATGAAACTAATCTTCCTCCAAGCAAGAATGCACCACCACTTGTACTCTTTTGGTTATCTACACAACCAACCCAATCTACATCAATGTAGGAATTCAAAGTGAAACCATTGTCCTTCGGATACCATAGCCCATAATCTGGAGTTCCTTTAAGATATCTGAATATCCTCTTCACAACTGTTACATGTGCTTCCTTAGGTTCTTCTTGAAATCTTGCAACTAAACATATTGCATGCATGATATCAAGTCTAGTAGCAATAAGATATAACAATCCACCAATCATAGATCTATACATGCTCTGACCAACTTTAGCAGATTCATCATTCTTACTCATCTTACATCTAGCTACCATAGGGGTACAAACCAATTTGGAGTCATCCATTCCAAAATTCTTTAACAATTCCTTAACATACTTGGATTGTGAAATGAATATCCCTTTTCTAGTTTGATTTACTTGAAGTCCAAGGAAGAAATTAAATTCACCAATCATAGACATTTCAAATTATTTTTGCATCTCTTCAACAAATATCTTACACATACCTTCATTTCCACTAGATATGATGTCATCAGAATATACCAAAACTATCAATATCTTTTTTTTCTCAACCTTGAAGTAAAGATTGTTTTCCGAGGACCCTTTGTTGAATCCTTGCTTTGTCAAGTATTTATCTAGTCTTGCATACCAAGCTCTGGGAGCTTATGTAAGCCCATATAATACGTACTTTAATTTACAAACCATGTCTGATTTGTCAAATAGCTGAAAACCTTCTGGTTTCTCCATATACACTTCGTCTTCCAATTCTCCACTAAAAAATGAAGACTTGACATCCATCTGATATACTTTGAAGTCTTTATAAGTTGAAAATGCCAAGAACATCCAAATGGCCTCCATTCTTGCTACAGGTGAAAAATTTTCTTCAAAATATATTCCTTCAACCTATGAATATCCTTTACATACATGTCTTGCTTTATTCCTTACCACTTCACCATCTTCATTCAGCTTGTTTGTGAATACCCATTTTGAACCAATTACATTCTTGTTTGCAGATCTAGGGACCAGTTCCCATGTTTTATTCTTCTCTATCTTTTGTAGTTCCTCTTCCCTTTCTCTAACCCAACTTTCATCATCACATGCTTCATTCACAATCTTAGGTTCTATTTTAGAAAGTAAATACAAGTTTACCTCAACCACTTTTCTTCTTGTCTTCACTCCTTCACTTTTGTCTCTGTTTATCTATTCCTCCGAATGATTTCTCTAAACATATTTAGGAGTCTTAGGTGTAAATTATAGAATTTCTTCTTTTTCATCACTTTGTTCTTTCTCTTCCTTTTATTCTTCTTGTATTTGCACACAGATAGGATCATCAGGTTCAACTTCATTTATTTCCACTAGTCTATACATAGCTTCGTCAGCCTTTACATTAGCACTTTCAATTATTTTTCTCTGTCTCTTATTAAAACATCTGTAAGCTTTG
Organism: Sequoiadendron giganteum; assembly: GCA_007115665.2. Taxonomy (NCBI): domain Eukaryota; kingdom Viridiplantae; phylum Streptophyta; class Pinopsida; order Cupressales; family Cupressaceae; genus Sequoiadendron; species Sequoiadendron giganteum. Next base: position 157,338,928 of record VCHN02000014.1, read on the forward strand.
TTGTTGTTTGAATATCCAAGGAAAATTCTTTCATCACATCTAGCATCAAACTTTCCAATATTTTCATCATCACTTCTAATGTAACATCTACTTTCAAATACCTTAAAGTATTTAATAGTAGGAGCCTTACCAGTCCATAGCTCATAAGGGGTCTTAGTGTCAAGTTACCTCTGATATGAACTCTATTTAGAATGTAAACAATAGTGTGGATTGCTTCTTTCATCATAGTTCTGACAGCCTCTTGAACAGTCTGGTTCTTTCTTTCCACAACTCCATTCTGTTGAGGAGTTCTAGGAGTAGAATAATGTCCTTTTATGCCATGCTCTCCACATAATGTATTGAACTCACCAGAAGTAATTTCTCCACCTCTATCAGACCTTAAACATTTGATTTTCAGATTTACCTCATTTTCTACTCCTGTCTTAAATACTTTGAATCTATCAAGAGCCTAATATTTTTCTCTAAGAAATGTAACCCATGTCATCCTAGATTAATCATTAATTAAGAGCATAAATTACCTGTCACCATTTAGGCTTCTTGTTCTTGTAGGACCACAAAGGTCTATATGGATTAATTCTAGCATTCTGGTAGATGATTGATCCTTTCCTTTAAAATTGTTTCTTGTCTATTTTCCCATCTAACAACTTCTGGAGATTTAATTTGAAGGCTTTATGATTCTAGGAAGATCTCTAACAACTTCCCTAGAATTGATCCTGATCATATTATCAAAATTCACATGTCCTGTCCTTCGGTGCTAGAGACAACTCTCATTAATCTAAGAAATAAAACACTGGCCATCTCCACCTTTAAGTTGATAGATTTTTCCATGAGTTCTTCTTCCAACTGCTACCATAGTTCTGGATTCTTTCTTGATCTCACACATGTTATCCCGAAACACAAGCTTAAAACCTTTGTTGCGCATTTGTCCAACACTTAAAAGATTATGCCTTAAACCCTTCACATAGTAAACATCATCAGTATTATGTTTTCCATCAAAACTAATTGTTACTTTACAAAAAATTTTAGCACCAGAGTCATCTCCAAACATGACTAGATACCTCCATCATAATTCTCAAGTTTAGTAAACTTACTCTTATCTCCAGTCATATGATTTGAACATCCGTTCTTAATTACCCAGAAGTCTTCATCCTGTCTAGCATGAAAAGTAGTTACTAGAGTACCTTTTGTTTCATCCTTTTGGCTCTCCATACCAAATTCCTTTGCATATCAACCATGACTAGTAGATACAACTTTATTTTCTAGGGCTACAAACAAACATTCATCTTTATCTTCCTCAAAGTCAGAATCATCATCGGAAATTCCTGCATCTTCTTTGACATAGCATAATTTATTGAACTTCCTATCTTTTTTTTCTTTATAATTGTTATTACTATCCTTATTCTTCTTTTGTGTAGCTCTATTAGGACATCTTGATGCATAATGACCAATTTTTCCACAACTGAAACACTTAAAGGGTAACTTACCTTTATATTTACTAGCACCTTTCTTCAATCTCCTTATGAAATTTGCTTCCAAATCTTCTGAATCATCATCATCCAAGTCATCTCCTATCTTCATTGCTTTAAAGGTTGTTTCAGTCTTCTCCGTGTCTCTTGCAAATTTTATCATCTCAAATGCAGTCAAGACACCAAATAGATGTTCCTTAGTAAATTTCTTCGGATCATATTGTTCTTCAAGAGCAAATACTTTGTCACTATAATTTTATGGTAATGTCATCAAGATCTTTTCAATTATATCTTCATCTGGCATGGTACCACCTTGATTCTTGATTTTTGTTGCTATAAGTTCAACTCTTTGATAATAACTCGCAATGTCTTCTCCCTCTTCCATTCTCAAGTTCTCAATTTTTTGCTTAGCAGTTAGTTTCCTTGACAATTTTACTCTATCATTCCCTTCATAAATGCCTTTCAACTTTTTCCATAGTTCATGAGTAGTAGGTAGAGAAATAACTTTTGTTCTTTCAGTTTTAGATAAAGCACTGAAGATAGCATACCTTGCTCTTTCATTCTCTTCAAAGGCTACAACCTCATCAACAGAGGAAGGACTAGCTGCTGGTATCACATACTTTGTCTCCATAACTTTCCATGTATTGAAATTTAGTGAAATTAGACTCATCTGCTCTTTCTAGACATTGTAATCAGCTCCATCAAAAATAGGTATCTGCAACTTGTGCGCCATTTGATCTACCTCAAGTTGTTAAGTTTTTCACCAAGGAACCAAAGCTCTGATACCAATTGCTGAAATGCACAAGACAACTGAGAAAGGGGGTGAATCATTTGTATCAAATAACTTTAATTTTAAACTTAATCTTTTCTCTTTAACTTCAATCTATTATTAAGTGTAAACATGAAATGTAGATAATAGAAAGCAAACGCCAGAGACATTGGATTTACATGGAAAACCCAATGAGGGAAAGACCACAGTGAGGATTAAATCACAAAATAGTAGTAATGCAATACCAGATACAAAGGCTCACTGTCAGAGGGCTCACTGCCCAGATACAAAGGCTCACTACCCAAATGCAAGGGCACACTACCTTAAAAGGACTCACTGTCCAAAAAGGAGGCTCATTGGGTCTACAGAAGAATAAAGAAAGGAATAAATGAAGATCCACCACTAGGGTTCCACACATTTGCAACCTGATCAAAAGATTGTAGATGCCATCAGCTCACTGCTTTCAGGAATCTAACACTTTAAAGTATTGTTGCCTTTATTCGCTCTTCCACTCTTTGCTTTTCACACTTGTTTGCACACTTCACTTACTTGCTCGATTCATGGATGGATGGATATCAAATTCACTACAACTTGATTTTCTTTTATACCATCTTCAACCTTAGGAACATTCTCCAAGGTCGGCTATACAATTTTATTTATAAATTAAAATTAGGTTGGCTACTCAACATTCCCGTGATGGATAAGAATGAGAGATGACCAATTACATATTTAATCTAGGATCCAAACAACATCTTGGATCAAGCACACTCTTTCTTAAGATGATGTAAAAGCTTAGTATAATGTGTACACACTAGGTCGACCAAACCTAATGAAAACACCAATGGTATTTGAAGTACACGCATCTCTAGCAAGATAATCACACGTGAATCACTCAACACGCTTCACCAAACATCTTACCATCTCTGAGAACACCTTAGATACATTCACAACAATTGCAACAAACTTCATTCACAAAGAACACTTCATCAGTCCAACCAGACCAACCGACAAAACACAGAAGCTCTGGACTAGGTCTTCTAGAGCGCCAAATCACAAGCAAGTTTGTCAGAACAAAAAAACCATCAAAAAGAGTCATCTCCTAGATCTAAAACCAAATATTAGAAGACTGTGGAGCCAAAAAAATTCTCCCAGTCCACAAACAAATAGTTCTACCAAACCAGTTCATACACCGGTGAACACATCTTGTACTCTCCATCTATCCAGAAGCTAAACCTTAGGATATACGATCCATTGAAGCTTATGAACACACTTGCATATCTGCATAGGCACATAATCAATATAGAGAAAATGCCAAGCACAATACCGAAGCATACTCAGAACACACTTTAACACTGCTTTCATTATTTCTCAAATTTTCTCAAAAGCCCTTGTCAAAAATACAACTACAACTTCTCATCTATACAAATACCATCTATACACAACATGAACTGTGTTGACATCATTGACCATATTAATGACAACACCATCAAACACATCCATACTTGCAATAAATTTAATATTTAAGATATATGGCCTTGATTTGTCTAGGTATAGATTGTTGGGATCTAGTTTTCTCTAATTACTACTCTCTACTAATCTATAAGGATTGGAAGTATTTAAAAATAACTTTGGAAAATTATTGAGAGCTTTCATGCTCTCCTCAATCAACCCATCAAATGAGTAGCTTTACATTCTTGGTAGTTGTTGGCATGCAACATTCAAGTGATCTAGATGTGAGTTTAATGCAAATATTATCTTTTTTAGTGTTTCAAATTTAGATTCTTAGGAATGCTCTTTGTAGTAGCATTGATGATGCTTGTTGTTTCTCAATGGTCAATAAATTTTTAAATGAATGTCTTTAAATAGTAGGACATAAAAATTTATTGCACATCCATGTACAATATTGATTCCTAATGACTAGTAGGAAAGGGTGGGAGTTGATAATTTGAATCTCACATTTCAAAATTTCAGTTAGATCTATGTCATGTAGCTTGCTCTTGCACATTATAGGAATGACCCACGATGGGTAGATGTGAGGGCTAAGAATAAAAAAAAAATATCTGAAAGTATGAGATAGTGAATGCGCAAATATATAAAAATAAGTGTAGATAAGATAGGAATAAAGTTGAAGTGTATGTATCAAAAAGTAAATGGAGATGTAGATAAATTTAAAAATGAACAAAAATTAGCACAAAAAATGTTACATATCATTAAATAATTAATTGTATTGGAGATATTCTTTTATAATGTACCCAAAAATTAAAATATATATATATCACATTTATAATAAATTAAAAGCAATTACTAATTTATTAAAACCTAATTTATTTTCTTAACATTAAAAAACCTCTTTAATTAAAGAAAATGCACTAGAACAAATCATTGTATAAAAATAATATAATAGCTAATAAAAAAGTTTAAGTGAATAAGCATTAAGTCACAATCTATGATTTATTTCACCTGCCTAGTTTGAATTTTATATAATATATTTCTTTATACATAATAATATATAGAAGACACTAATTCATTAAAAAACCCCATGTCTGTAAACAATGCCCATCAGCATTAACATTTGATGTAACCTGTGACAAACAGAGAGCATAAACTGCAAAAAAATCCAAAGTGTACTGTAAAACTAACAACTGTAAACCAGCAAAACCAGAAATATAATAATTTGACCAAGGTAGCTGCATGCTGCTCACATGTATATAGTAATGGAAGTCAGGTGTCCGGCCTTCACAGGCCCTGAAAAGACTGCACCATTCAACCCTATAAAACAATAATTCATGGCAACCTGCTCCAACATAGTAATATATTTATTTTCTTTGTCTATTCTATAATATCAACTTGTATGCTGCATTGTTTAGGCTTTAGATTACTGTTCATATTGAGGCTTACAACTTGAATTTTTTCAAAAACTGATAAACTTCTTTCTACTGAACATGTTTTATGAGTAGATTAGAGTGTCCATGTTGTAGAAATAGAAAATGATTATTATACTCGTTTGTCAAGCTAGTCATAAGTGTGTATCCATTTGTGGTGCCCTTGCTTTATAGTAAGGAATAATTCTGTTGGTACCAAGTTGAAACATTACTAAGTTCAATGGACTGGTTACAGAATTTATATTTAAGTATATCATGTGTTTGGAGGCATCTGAATTGATATGATCAATTATGGCGAACAACATTTATTAAATTATATGCTTCTTTACTACCCCATGCACGGACTGTGATAAACATTTACAATTGCTTGCATTATTATTATCAAATAATTTTCTAGCTCTTAAACAGACAATGATCTTGAAAAGCACTATGTATCATTGGAAAATTACATTAACGTATCCAATGACAAAGAGAGTCAAAAAGGTGTATATATATATTATTTTAGTTATCAAATTGTGAGTTACAGTACATATTATTTTTTAAGTTTTTCTGTTTTAATAATTCGAACTTATTAAACAATTTTATAAAGATGATTTTATCTTCTAATGCAAGATTCCATCAATCTTGATTATTATTTCTTTTTTTGATTCTCAAGCTAATATAATAAAATAACTTGCACAAGAAGAATATAGTATCAAATATGCTGAAAATACTTAATAATAATATGACATTTCGAGGGGCCAACCTCCTAATCCACTTCGAGGGGGATACCTCCAATATTCTTTAATAAGAACACAATACTCAACATGATGATGAAATAAGACTCACAACCTCCTATATATACTTATTTATGTCTAGGATATCACCCAGGCTGACTTAGATAACCCTATATAAGCCCTAGGCCGACCTAACTAACTAAATAACAATATAATAATGATAATATGACTTAATTAAGAGTTAAGGTAGCCACAATATAACTACTCATAACCTGATACACACTATAGGGACAAGGGCATAACATTGCCCTCCTCTTTATAAAAGTATTGTCCTCAATGCTAACTTTTTCCTTTTTCTTCTTCTTCATCTCCTTTTTTACGTCTGCTTATTTTTCTACTACTGGTTCTTGTTCATACTCTTGTCTTGCTCTTTCTCTTGTTCTTGTTCTTGTTCTTTCTCTTTCTCTTTTTTACTTTCGCTTCTTCTTCTATTGCTACTCCGTGTTCTTCTTCTTCTTGTTCCTACTCTTGCTCTTGCTCTTTCCCTTTCTCTTTCTCTTACTCTTGTTCTTTTTATTACTCTTGTTTTTTCTCTTTCTCTTGTTCTACTTTTTGTTCCTTTTTCTTTTCCTTCTTTTTTGTGGCTACTTTTTGTTGTAAAGAAGGTCTAGAAAGATAATTTTATAACAAATCACCCAAATAAATTCAAAATACTCTAAATATTTTTATATAACTTACCAAGGCTTAGGTCACACTTCAATTGAAAAATCTCCCCAAAATTAGGTAATTTATAGCCTTGAGAGTGATTTTTTGGAAAAACCTAATTTCTCAATAAATCCATTATTTCTACTTAAGTTGATTTTAAACTTGGACTATAGTCTCTTCTAATATCTTTCAAAAACCCCACAAAAAATTAGGAACCAATTCGTCAATATGTGGGAGATATGTGTTTTCCAAATAAAATGAGTAGAAACCCTAATTCTGCAATAGCTTGCTCAATTCTGTTCCAATTCTTTTGAAATCTGGATTGTATTTTCTTGAAAATATCCTTCAAAAACCCTTTAAAAATCAAGTAATTTTTTTACAAAATATGGGAGATATGGGTTTCACAAAATGACCTCCGAAATTTAATAAATGCCTTGTCATAACAGTGCCAAGATCATGCTTTGATACCACTTGTAATGAAATAACTTTCACAAGAAGAATATAATATGAAATATGCTAAAAATACTTTATAATAATACGCCACTTCGAGGGGGATACCTCCAATATTCTTCAATAAGAACACAATACTCAACATGATGATGAAATAAGACTCACAACCTCCTTTATATATCTATTTTTGCCTAGGATATCACCTAAGTTGACTTAGATAACCCTATATAAGCCCTAGTCTGACCTAACTAACTAAATAACAATATAATAATGATAGTATGACTTAATTAAGAGTTAAGGTAGCCACATGATGACCACTCATAACCCGATACACACTATACGGGCAAGGGCATAATAACTAACCCAAATTTAAAATATCAATCTTGATTATCATTTCTTTTCTTGATTTCTAAACTAACGCCAATTTAAAGTATGACTATTACAAGTCAATTTGAGCTCAAAATATTTAAATTAAGTACTTAATATTTTTTATTTAAATAAAATTTTATGGCATCATTGGAATATCTCCAACACACACTCATAAATAATCATTTGCATTTAAGTAAGAGTAGTAAATAGTGTCTAATGAGCATCATCAAATTAGGAACACCTATTTATCCAACTCCTCCCTTTTTGACATCCTTTTATCCATTATACCTCGAATACACACACTCATAAGTAATCATTTACATATAAATAGGAGTAGTAAATATATTTAATGAACATCATCAAATTAGGAACACCTCTTCACCCAACTCCTCCCATTTTTGACATCCTTTTATCGATTGCCACACATTGTGAAAATATGAATAAAGGATTTAATCAAAGTATAAGACAAAATTTAGCACACTTTGAAACCCTAGCATAGTATGTCCCTTAAAGATGTTCATAAAAACCACCTTGACATTCAACACATGTTTTGGAGTAGAATGAGATAAACCTAGGGCAAGAGATTGACACAAATATAATCATAGAATATATATAAGACCATAATTGTCTATAACTGCAATATTGATTCTATCTAGTTTATTTGTAAATTTTAATGAAACACTAATTCAGAAGGATCTAGATATTGTAGCTAGATTTCAATTACAAAAGTATGATTATTAACAAATCATAGCCAAAGTATACAAAAAAGATCTCTTGAAAATTCTATAAAAACTAGTAAATCCACTACAATGAAGCATACCATCTTAGGTATTTTTTTCATATTAAAAGTCATATTTTATAGTGGATGACCATTATTTTACTTGTAGTATTTTTTTTCGATTGAATGACCAATTTTCTATTAATACATTTTTATGGTGATTCAATGTCTAAATTTTTTATAAATATATAATTTTAAATTAATATATTAAATAGAGTGAATATGGAAAATAAAATATAGCCCCTAATAAACTTGGAAGATTAAGGTCTAAATTTCATATAAAATAACATGATATATGACTATATTAAAGAATTAAAATTTTTAACTAAAGACATTTTTGTTTCAAGATTAAGAAAAAATTATCAAATATGGGTGAATTCAATAATTTTAAAATAACTAAAAATATTTAAATTTGAGGGATAGAAATGTCAAAATAGACAAATGGTGACATACATCTATTTAAAAATTCCTTGATCATAGTCTTTTAAGATATCACTCTTTGGAGGAGCTAAATATTCCAACTTTCTTATTCTAATTATGTTTTACATATCATATATGAAGGTCAACTTATTTTACGCTAAATTAGATTAGATTTACTTGATTATTTATTCATATAGATTAGCATAAATTATTTTGAAGAAAGGTATTCTTAACTTTAAGGGCTTATTTTATTTCTCATTACTTTTTGAACCTAATCTCTTTAAATAAATTTATCTTATTTTACGGTTTTAAGTGTTCTTATCAATTATTAAAGATAATCATCTTCAATTTTTTTATGTTAAATATGAAGCTTATTTAATTTTGATATTTATATTTCTCCTTTCTCTTTTGATTATATACCAAATTGTCAACCTCATTCTTGTTTTGCACTAAGGCATGTGGCCCTAGCTTTAATCCCACCATAGTCATGAATCAAATAGATCTAGCTATCATTGAGGACATCACCAATGGGATAGATAAATTTGGATATAATTCTTGTTGTAGCTTCCACAATATACTAATATTCTATTAATGTTGAGGACCCTTGTTTTAGTTTTTGTTCTTAATTTTGATTTAGGAGGGTAACTTTTGAGTTGCATCATTTCTTACATCATATGAAATAAAAATAATTGGATGTTTGTCAAAGTGCCTTGATCTGATTTTAAATTTAGATTTGATTAAAATTTTCTACCTAGGAGTCAAAAACTTACTTTTACCAGAGTTCCAAAATATATATTCATATTTATAATCAAGCCTTGAACCTCAATTCATTATTTTGATAGACTACTTAAATGAATTTATAAGTGTTGCGAATATGAAACTAGATCTTGAGACAACCATTCAATCGCAGCCAAAGGAGAGAGAAGGCGTGTGGCCACCAACTTAGTCAATCAAAACTGTAGAGAGCGTAGAAGGGTTTTGCCCTAACCAATTTTTTCCTTGACGACCATAACACCTTAACCAGGCAACCCTATCCCTGCTTTCGTAAGGCTTTCACCCCTAGAGCTTTAATCGCCATCCCACAGGCCTGTCAGGAAACTGTTTACAATGTTGGAAGAAAAGAAAAGAGAGGAAAACTATAGGGATCAAAATATGAGAGAAAACAGGAGATCTAGAGAACGTGTTGAGGACGAGTCTACTTAGAGAGACATACCACTTTTCAAGATTGTAAGAGAAAAAAAGACAAGAAGCAAGTAGAATTCAATGAGTGATTGAAGCACAAAATCGAGGATACGCCAGGAGGAGCGGGGAGGAGGAGACTGCAAGTTTGGAGCAATGGTCGTAGGCTATTAACGGTTTGAATTTATGAACCGAGGTGCTCTACATTTTGTGTCAAGGTTCCTTATTTCCTTAATTTGAATGCTTTTGTTATGCGATTTCACTTTAAATAAATCTCCTGCATTAAAGTTTTAAATTCATTAACTTTGGTTCGTGCCCTCATTCCTTGTACTTTGGGTTCACAATCATTAATGGAGGAGGTGACCTGGCCTCCGATGATCTACCTGATGGTACAGAAGGGGCAAGTGGGGTTATCTGCATTAACAGGGAGAGAGAAAAGTCATTTAGAGATATTATAGCAGGTGTAAGCGAGGTTAGGGTTACAAAACTTGCAATTCGTGGTGGTGGAAGATGGAGGGCGTCGAGGGGAGTGACTGTAATGCAGAAGAGATGGTAAGTGCGTTCGGGAAGAGCCTTAGAAATTGGTTGTAACTCCAAACATTGAAATGGAAACTTGTTACACCCCATCTCTTAGTTATTGGATTATTTTTATCTTGTAAGTAAATAAGATAAATATTTATTAGAACTTTAATATGTTCAATAGAAGAATGAAATATTGAATATACCTTATGATGTCATTGCTTTTAAAGGTATGAATATGCTCGATTAGGGGCCCATATGAAGAATGTGACATCCCCAGGATTGTATTAAACAAAGGGGTGGGGTTAGGCAGTTGAGGATATCCTATAGGAGGAGAAACCCCTCCTAAACTTCCTACTTGCGAACTAATTTGTTGTTGTAGCTTAATGGATAAGTGGTAAACTTTGGAAAGAGAATCAATGTCAACTGCACAGTATGTTCTTGCAAAAAAGGCCAATCAAGGGATCTATGGCCTTAAGGTAGGCTTGGATAGCAATGTTTTTGGCTACCAAGTAAGGATCTTGTAATCTTTGGTACATTATTTCAAATTGAGTGTTGAAGAGGGGCAATGGCTCATGTGGTTCCTTCCTGATTATGGAAAATTAATGATACAGAATAGGTGGATCTACATAAACGCGAAATTGGTTTATAAAGGAATCCTCTAGGTTTTCCCAACTCAAAATAGATCCAGTGGGTAGGTTCAGATACCAATTGTATGCCATATCCCATAGGGAATATGGAAACAATCTATATGCAACATCACGATGGGCTATATGAGCCCACGTACAAGCATCTTTGAATGCCTGTATACGCTCTTCAACACTTCTAGACTCCCCATGGGAGTACCTAGGACAAATTTTTGTAGGATTCTTAGGCATCTCATGAATACCACTGAGAATGGCTCCCAATGGCGAAGATTTATTGACAAATAATGCCATTGGTGGTGGTGGAGGTGGTTGTGCCAGCGGTAATATTGGTTGAAACCCAGGTGGAGTGGGCGGTGGGTTTAAATCCCTATGAGTTCTAGGCCTAGTGGGTGTTCGGAGTTCGACAAATGGATCTGTGTTTGCAGAAGATCTAAGAATTCTTTTGAACCTTTCAGGTGAAAATGACCCGATTCACTCCAATTTGTTCCTTTATTCCCTCCTTCTAGCGCCAGTTCTGTTGCTGGTCAAAATAGCACAACAACGTTAAACCAAATATTTCTACTCTATTTCTCCTGAAAAAGATAACTAATCTAAATTACCACCTATATTCCAAAGTCTCTATAGTTGGTTCTCAACTGTGCTATTTTGTTAAGTAGTCCATGCAACGATAATATTCAAGGGGCCTTCTAGTAAAAGGACACAAAATCCATGATATGAACTAATCTAACGGTTGGGGGAGTGTAAATAAATAGAAAAAGATAGATAAAATCATAGAACAACAAATCATAAATGTAAACTCCTTTTAATTCAGACATATAAACTTCACAATGAGCATTCCTTTTAGACAACTAAAACAATTAAATGATACAATCCACAGGCTATTATGTACCATTGCATTCACTAATGGGGCTAATTAAAAATGTGGAACCATCAAACCTGAAAATTAGAGAACACATCAGTAGCTCATCATTAATTCATAGATCAACAAACATAAAAGAATCCCATTTACAGATAATTTAATGAAATAAATTTAAATTCAGAATCTTCTAATGATTTGCATCAAGTAAGAAACACTTATGCACAAAATTCACCTGCATAAAAATGGCTATGGTTCATCAACATTACGATTGAAAAATATTCCATAAATAACATAACTTGTATTGAAAATTTGTAAAGAAAATGTATCCAAGTGTATTTGCATAAACTGTAAAAAAACTTCTAAAACTGTAAACTATATCTTAAGTCTCCTTTAGGTGGCTAATCTTGCTTCAATGAGTCGACCTTTAAAAATTGGAGAGAAATTATATATATAAACTTGCGTAGCACTAATTTCTCTCATCAAAATCTAGATCCACAAATTATGGGGCGATTGGGCAATGCAGAATAGGTGTCCATTTTGATCTTTCAGTTGTGATTGAAGACTTCTTGTCAAAACCTGCATTCCAAAAGGTGGAGGATAGGCATGATGAGATCTTTAGTTGATTCTATGTTACCTCCCTGCAAAATAGGAAATTGATATATCTCCAGTAAACCATGCCTTCTTGATGTTGATCTGGCCAAGGAATAGGTGCATGGGTGTCTTAGTCTTGCATTTTCTACTCCAGCATATACTCATCATAAGTAGTGATCACTTGTTGAAGCATTTTTGTATCTAGCCCATCTACCCAACTATCTTCAAATTTTATTCTTGTTAGCTCGATAGAGGCAAACTCTTTCATATCCTTAAGTTTAATGAGTCCCCTTCTGGTAGCCTTGACCTCTTCCTTAACATCCATTAGTCTATCCATCAAGAGATCATCACCATCATCCCCCTTTTGCATCACCTCTTCAAATCTGCTACTCCATTTTTCCTTGAGTTTATCAAGAATGAGGCCATCTTCCATAGGAATCTCTTCATTAACAATTATGGCAATACTTGCTCCTAATTTCTCATCCTTTTCATTAAGATCTTTCTCAGCCCGTTTCACCTCATTTTTGTGCGTATAGATGAATGAAGACCTGGACCTGATGAAGCTAATAGTCTTCTCAACAAAATCAGCATTGTCTTCTTCAAGAATGGATTATTCTAACAAGGTTTGCTTCGGTAACTTAATGATTAATTTCTACCTCCTTGCATGCTTTGAATACTCTTCCTCTTGTTTCCCAAGAGTTTTAGCATGTGTGACTATATCATTAATCAATTCCAATTCTCCTTCATAATCACTTAATTACATATTCTATTTATCCTTGTCAACCATGGGAATGGAATGTTCAACAACAGTTCCCCTAGCATTGGTTAGCCTCGTAGAATGAAGAACCATGGCTCTCTTCTTTGGCCTCTACTTTTCTATTTCCTTTCTGACATCATCCCCATTAAGGGGTTGTGGTTGCATTATATGCTTCTCTAAATTAAGCTTTAGCCAAGTTGGGACAAGAGGGGCAGTTATCATCTAAGTGGAAGAAGATGTGGCAGGAAAGAGAGGTTACCAAAGTGCTGCCATGGGTTGAGAGTCAACCTCTTGTTGTTTCTCCTTCTATGCTTTCTCCTTGGCCAATTTGTGAGCTTCAACTTTTTCCTTCGGCTAGTTGTTCTTCTTCCTTTTTCTTCTCCTCCAACAATTGATCTTTTTGTTTCTCTAATTCTTCTACCCTTGCCTATGCCTTGGTTGCCTCTTGATCATTTTTGGCCTATTCCTCTTCTTCTATTCTTTTTAACTCTAATTCTTCTTTCTTACTCGGAGTATCTTCTACTACTTTAAATTTCGCTTCAAGAGCTTCTTTTTCTCTTCTCTATTGAGCCTTCTCTTCTTCTATCTCTAGGATCTTATATAGAAAGGCTAACTTCTCTCTCTCTTCTTTAGCCTTTTGGTCTGCTTCCCTCTGTTGGAGTAGAATATTCTCTTTCTCTTTCTATTGTCTTGATAATTCTTCAACTTTAGCAATGGCTTCTAATTCTTGTTGTTTTGCAAGTACATCAGCCTCTGCTTTTGCATATGCCTCTTTCTTGGCATCCTCAAACAATTTCCATTGATCCTCTGGGCTGAGGACATATTCAAATTCAACACCTTCGGTTTCTCCAGTGGGAGCAATCATAAGAGGCTCCTTATCTGATTGAGTGGCCTCTGAGTCAGTGTCTACATCATGGATTTTAATCTCCTTCTCCTTCTCCTTCCCCTTCATAGTTTCTACTTGCTCATGGAGGCTACCTGCAGGTACTTCTTTGCTTCTCTCTTGAGTAAAGGAAGGTTGAGAAGAGGAGCCTTCTCCAATTGTTGTGGTCTTCATGGCTTGTGTTTCTTGGACTTCCTGAGCGAGTATTTCTAGAATAGTATCTCCCCCCAAAATAGGATGAAGACATTCTAATTGCTCCTTAGGAGGTGCTCTCCTCTTAGCTCTCTAATATCCTTTAGTTTTTCCTTCCTTCCTTTTCTTTGAAACCTTAGCCTGTGGCTCCTTAAATCTCAACACCACCCATTGGATACTCCTATCGATTACTATCTTGGAAATCTACTTAATGCCAATGGATTCATCTTCATCCCAATTGATGGGGGTCAAGTCTTTGGTACCAATCCTCTCTGGTTCATATCCTGGATCTAGAGTTACACCATCATCTAATAATTCGTCAGGGATATCTTCTTTTACACCATACTCAATCATTTGAGGAATAGTCAGTCTTTCATAATTCCTCCTCCTAACGTCATAATCATCTTGCAAGTCAATCCAAAAGTCCTCTATTAAATTATAATGATTATAAAAAAGAATAGGATTTATAGCATTCATCTGGTTCTCTAGGTCAATTTTTTTTTGGGATGTGTACAATCCCAACTTCAAAATTGCTCAACTCTTCACATATTGTCTTTGCAGCTTTATTGTGGAGACAACAATATTCCCCCAACTTCATAGGGAACTTATGACATCCAAGATTATGTTTGATGGCAATTTTTACATTGACCCCCAAGGCTTGATATATAAAGTCCATAAGGACTATTCTATCACTGCAACACCTTGGGAACAAATGGGGATGATCATCAAATCCTGCTAACTTGAAATATGAAAAATTAGGATATTGGATATACCAATGTCCCCATTGAGATATGAAGGCCATGGCATCTCTGCTTAACCTAAATCTAGCATCCCCTATTAACTGGTTGATGATAAAATAAAGGAATGCATCATTAACCTTCCTGTCATGTAACTCTGATGTTTGCAAAGTTTGTTATCATAATGGTTCCAAACCTTTTGTTGTCTTGGAGCCTCTCCCAACACCCCCACTCTATTCAACCCAATAAAGATTCCCTTCCTTGCAACAACATAAAAGACATAAGAAGTGATAAAGAAGGTCTTTGTTTCACTAACATTCAACATTTGATTGTGTAAATTGTCAGATAGGATCATGCACCAATCAAATTATTGTCTGACATCAAATATAACTTTTATATATGGGAACATCCATTCTTCGAAGCATGCAGAGTCCCTCTTACCAAATACCCTGGTAAGACTCAGAATCAAATCATCCAGCTCCTTCTTGAAGTCACCTCTCTTAGACTATTCAGGCATCTTAACTAAAGACTTCTTCTCAATCCTTATTCATTTCTTGTTTACATGGGATTTGTTTGAATCTTTGTTCTTGTTGAATATTTGTAATGCCTGCACTTCAGTCAGTTTTTTGGGGTTCCTTGGAGTAGATGCATTAAACATGAACCTCATCATTTGTGGGGACAGATCAGTTATGCCATTCCCTTGTTGTCCCATGCACTACCTTGACACTGAATTATAAGCCCTTGCTACAGCCGAAATGAGCTTTGGGCATTGAATTGACAAAGGGAAGAGTGTGACATGTGTTATCCCAGCTTGGACTATCATTTCTATTCTCCCAGTAACTTCCTTTGGAAAGGTTTCTAGAGTCAACTCCTCATAATTGAAGGATCCCAAGTTGATACCTACGATATCTGACCATCCTGAATCTAATTTTCTAGTTGTGGGAGGGGTATTCTGATGTTTATATTTTAAAGTATAAGGTAGTTGTTCTACCTTTATCTTCTTTGGCTTCACCTTCCTTGAACTTTTTGCAGCTTGGCCTTCCATTTGTGAGACTTCAACGAATGCTCCTGAAATTTCCTTTTCTTGCAGGACAACCATGGATTAGATCTATGGAAAGTATGAAAATCATTATTAGAGGACTTACCCTTTATACTATCCCATGTTACTTTCTCCTTCTTCAGGCAACCTTTACAAACTTAGTAAAATTTTACCACTCACCGGAGGCGGAACAAAGAAGGAATCAATATTGGAAAGCATTTAGTATGGCAGGATCAGGGTCGAGATCATCATCAGAACCAGGATCAGGCTCAAACTAAATGTTGGGATTGGGATCGGAGTTGGAATGGATACCGGAATCGAGACCGAAATGAAAACCGGACCCAAAACATCACTAAGTTTTAAACCCCGCCTCCTTTTCAATTTTGCTTCCCCTGGAGTAAAGGATGTTTTATAGTCAAAAGCTTAGCGAGAGAAGGCTCGGGATCAAGTTTGAACTACCAAAAGGACATTTATGGGTTGAACCCATTCTTTGGCTCCACTTCCACCCATTATCATTAAGCATATCATAATTTGATCAAATACTCACAGTATTCCAAAATGAGGTCCTATGGTAAACCGAGGGGGCTTAAAATAACAAGGTATATTAATCCATCATGTGACTAAGGGAATACTATCAGCTAGGGCATGAAAATACAAATAACGAGTAAAAACCCTAGTTCTTATAACCGACCGACTCAAGAATTTTAAGGGAATCAAACCCGACATGGAGATCATTGAATCAATATGCAAATGACATAGAGGAAACCACTCACCAGATTTAAGATCCAAAAAGCCCTCAAAATCTATTGAAAACAAAACCCTAAAAACTAGGGAATGGAGAAAAAAATGAAAACCACCAAACACGAAAGCGACAACAACGAACAAACAAATAGGGAAAACAACAAAAAGGAAATAAAAAAGGAAAGAAAACCAAAAAGGGAAAACAATGAAAAACACCATGAAAATGAGCGAAGATTCACGAGAAACCTCTCACAAACACGTGAAGAACACAAGACATGAACAAAAGAAACAAAAAATGACAAACAAACAAAGTGGGAGAAAAACCCACTTACCTCAAACTCTACCCAATAGGTTGAAACTTGATCCAATCCATGCGCAAATACTTGCTTCTTGACTAAATCACGATCCTCCTTCTCTACCTCGGCTCTAGTTCGTTATTACAATTTAAACAACAATAATAGTGAGAAAATTAACCTTAATTAAGGTTATGAATTCAATTTTTCACGTGTGGAGGGGTCTGCAATTAATGCCATTAATATGGTTGGTCAAATGCGAAATCGTAGTGGGAACAAGCACACAAACTACTGCGTAATTGAAGTAAAGTGGAGAAAAACAAAAGAGGGGTGGGATTGGGATCGAAACTGGTCAGGGAACTTTTGACAAGTTCCCTGTTTGGCTCTGGTTCCAGTTCTAGTTCCAGAAAAGACAAAGAAATGCCAAGAACGAAGAACAAGAAGGGAAAACAAAGTAAAGGGATTAGAACCAAAGCAACCAAACCCAAGCAAAATAGACAAGCAAAACACAAATGTGGGGGTGGGATCGAAACTGGAACAAAACTGGGAATTTGTCAAAGTTCCAAGCTTGGTTCCTATTCCAATTCTAGCTCTGCCAAAGAAAAAGAACAAGACAAACAAAAAACGAAAAAAAAAGGGAATTGGGAGCAAGACCGAGCTTGTCCCAAACGAAGCAATGAGAAATGAAAAATAAAAATGAAACAAAACAAAAATGGAGTTGGGATGAAATCAAGACATGGAACCTATGCAAGTTCCAAATTCAGGTTCCATTCTGGTTCCGGTTCCACGAGAAGAAAAGAAAAGATAAAAGACTTAGGAGAAAAGAACAACTTTTAAGTCCCAAATGAAAACACCAAGGACAAGAAATGAGGGGGGCCCATTTTGACCAAAGTTAAGATGGGGTAGTTATGCAAGGCATAACACGACCCACCACAAAATATGCACAAATCCTGGCCAACCTATTGCCATGAAAAGAGAGGAATAGGTAAAAATTGTTGAATATTCAAGATACTGAGAGGGGGGGTGAATCAATATCTTCTTTTACATATTGAACAAACACCATCATTTTATTTAGTGCATAATCTAGAGAAGAGCAAGAACAAATCATGAAATCACACAACATAGGAACACTAGATTTTTACATGGAAAACCCAATGAGGGAAAAACCACGGTGAGGATTAGCTCACAATATATAGTTATTTCAATACTAGATACAAAAGAGGCTCATTGCTAGATACAAAAGCTCACTACTTACAAGGACTCACTGCCTACAAAAATTATAGAGAAAAAATGGCTTACAGCCAGAGTATGAATTGATGGAATTACACCACAAGTGTAGATTCAGTTCCTTTGATACTCAGAGTATTAGCTCACATGACAACATAATAATCTTTACCCTTCTATTCACACACTTCACATATCAACACATACTTACTTGCACTTGTGCACTATTCATCTTCAAATCATCTTGTATATATATATATGATATATCCACATGCATCAATTAGGTCGGCCTAATTGGATTCAAATACATATTGACAAAAAGATAACTATTGGCTTCATATAAAGTTTCTCTGAAAATGATTCAACTATGTGTCATGCAATATTATGTTGGTTGGGACCAAAGCTAGGTCACGCATATAACCAAAATTCATGTTGAGCTATAAACTAATTATTAGGTCGGCCATGATTAACCTAATAACGAAATGCAATCACTAAAACCAATGCCAATTCATCATATAAACATACGGGGACACATACATAGATGCTTCTAGTGATCATAATCCTTTTCCCAAAACCTTAAACAACGATGATTACTAGAGAGAATATTTAGACCAAAATACTAGATCAAACACCGGAGGGTGTAAACCTATTTTGCATACCAGTTTAGAGTACTAGACCAATCTAATACCATAAACAACATGGTGACATCAATGAAAACATACAAACTGATCTTCTCTATTCTTCCAACAATTTCCCCCTTTGGAATTGATGGAAACATGTGCAAAAATTCCAGTTCAAAAACTCTCCTACAATCTCTCCAAATCTCTCCCCAAACTTTCCATATCCCTCCCCCTTTGACATCAATGGCAAAGGGTTCCAAAAAAAGAATGTACAAAGGCTACAATGAACATAGTGGACTTGGATTAAAAAAAATGGGATGAGTAAACCCTTATCCATATCCAAACGACCAAAAGGCTAAGGTTGAGGTTCAAACTAATTAAGATTGGCACTTCTAGTATCACAAAACCTTTACAAGAGGAAGTAAATACTTCTAAAGTTATCGAGACATCTGCCTTACCTAACATTTTTGAACCACCCGACATGCTTGACGATGATTACATAGAGAGATATTTAAATGAATATGAATGGGGTTTTGATAAATCATCCAATGACTATGAACTTAAGGAAACATTTAGAGAACCTAGTGAGCCTACCCCCGAAGAAGAATTTAGATAAACCTTTAAAGTCAGCCCACCATAAAATATGTCAAATCCTAACCAACCTATTCCCATGTAAAGAGAGGAATGGGTAAAAACATTTTGGAATAATGTCAACAATTCTGTCCTTGACTTGTCTGCATTGACCCTTGACATTTTTTATTATGGCATGCCCTTAGTTTATCCTCAACTCATTGATTGGGACCCACAAGGACCTCCTGCCTTGGACACATTTGAGAATGATGAAGCAATCACTGGGTTCACGGGATTACATGAACGAATCCCTAGTGGTGATCACAAAGTTGGGTTTACCATTGATTTAGATTGCATGGAATATTTTGGGGAGTCCATCCACCCCCCAGTCAAAAAAGTAAAAACAATAAAAGAAAAAATTAAAAAATAAAAATGACGAGTCCCTAGGTGAAAACCGAAGGAACCTTTGGACCATGAAAATAAAAATAAAGGATGTATCTAAGGGCGAAAAAATCTCCATGGAAATCAACATAAGCATAGAAGACAATCCTAGAATAAATCACTTTGCTGCATCATTGACAGAATCATAACAGCCATAATTCTAGACTTTCTTTGAAGAGAGATAGATCAACTTCGCATGTTCCTATGCCGAAGCACTTGGATTGGATCCTAACTTGATGCTACACTAGTTTCCTTTACATCCAAATGCTAAACCAGTCAAATAAAAACTCTGAAAAAATGCATCTACAGATTACTTTATTGGTCAAAGTTGAATTGAAGAAACTACTAGATGTTGGCTTCATTAGGTCAATTGATTATGCAGAGTGGATTTCCAACCTTGTGCCATTGAAAAAACCAACATGAGGCATCCACATTTGTACAAAATTTCAGTATTTAAACAAGGGATGTCCTGAGGATGACTTTCCTTCACCAAACATCGACATAATCATGGACTTGATGACTGGATACAAGATGTTGTCCCTCATGGATGGCTTCTCAAGATATACTTAAAGACCAACATAAGATGGCTTTCACTTTTCCATGGGAACTTATTGCTAGAACGTCATGCCCTTTGGACTCAAGAATTCAGGATCAACATATCAATGAGTTATGACAACAATATTTCATGAAATGATTCATAATTTGAAGGAAGATTATGTAGACGACCTGCTAGAAAAATCATTGAATCGAGGTGACGAATTGAAAGTTGTAGACAAAAATTTCAAAATATTAGAAGAGTAAAATGTTAGATTAAATTCTAAAAAGTTTTGTTTGGAGTCACATCAGGAAAACTCTTGGGTTATATAGTTTCCAGACAAGGCATTCAAGTAGATCCAATGAAATTCAAATCAATAATGAATATGCCTGCACCAGCCAATATAAGTCAACTCTAAACACTTCAAGGATGACTCCAATCCATTAGACAATTCATAACACAGTTGGCTAACAAGATTCATCCTTTTGAACACTTACTCAGAAAGGGGATACCATTTATATGGACAAAAAAATGTCAGGAATATTTTCAACAAATCAAGGATTATCTACTGACACCACCAGTATTAATGCCACCCGTTGATTGGAGACCTCTCATCCTATACATTTCAGCAACAACATCCGCATTGGGGGCATTACTTGCACAAAATGATAATCAAGGTTGTGAGTGAGCCAAATACTACATCAGTCACACCTTGGTTGGGTATGAACTAAACTATAGTCTAATAGAATGTGCTTTTCTTGCGGTAGTCTTTGCTACTCAACAACTAAGACACTATATGTTGAATCATAAAAAAAAATTGGTTGCAAATATAGATGCCTTAAAGTATCTCCTTAGTAAAGAAGAATTAATAGGATGGTTGGCTAAGTGGGTCATGATACTCAATGAATATGATATCTGGTATATCGAAAAAAAAGCCATAAAAGGACGAGTTATTTTTTACCAACTTGTAGACACACCAACCAAGGTAGATCATCCACTCATTTCTGATTTTCCAAATTAATCCATCTTTACTTTGGACACAAAAATGGCATGTAAACTATATTTTGATGGATCACACACTAATTATGGTTTAGGAGTAGGCATACTATTCATCGCCCCTCAAGGTGATACTATTCCCAAGTCATTCAAAATTTCCTTTTCATGTACAAACAATATAGTAGAATATGAAGCACTTCTTACTGGACTTCAGATGACAATCAAATGGAAGATCAAGCATTTGCAAGTGTATGATGATTCCCAGCTAGTAATCAGACAAGTCAAAAATGACTACGACACCAAGGATGAAAAGCTCACACCCTATAAGTGAATGGTAGACAACTTCAGATAGTACTTTGACATAATACTTTTTCATCAGGTACCCAATATTCAAACTAAAGCAACAGATACTATGGATAAAATTGGCTCCCCTTCTTAGACATACCAAACAATGTGCCTCAATTTGAGTTTCTGGTAGAACAAATGTTATCCTTGTTGTTGTGTGGCTTCACAACATGGCCCATTTTTCCCTTTGGCAAAATGTGGACCCCTTTTTTTTTATTTTCTTCTTGTTCCCTTTCACTTTCGCTTGCTTTGGCATTGTTCTGTGGTTTGGTTGGTTCCAACTCTCTTTTAATATTGTTTGGCCTTGTTTTGCACTGTGTTTTGTTTCTCGGATTCAGTTTTTGGTCTTTTTATGAAGTTTAATATATTGCCAAAAGCCGGAATCTCGGAGTCCTACGATTGTATCAAAGAAATGGTATCTTCATTTCTTCCTAACCCTGCCCAGTAAGTCATCGAATGGAAAGTGCCAATCCTGGTGATATCTTTTATTCTTGTATTAGAGTTCGATAATTTTATTTGTAACTCAGAAACTTGAGGGTCTATATTGAAATGTTTTGATCTTTCTTGAGCTCGATTTTTGGTCTTTTCTTTCATTTTGGTTTGTATTCTCTCTGAAGCTAGGAATTAAGTTCTTGGATCTCGGTATTTTCCCCAAAATTTGATACCAAAAAGTGTCAATCCTAGTGATCAGAAATTGATCACGTACCTTTGATCGTCCATGCCTAGCGGGTGATCGAAGTGACACCAGAATGCCATGTATAATCACTGCACTGTCTTTTCCCTCTAGTACTGAGCCCACACAAAAACCTAGGTGTTCCTAATTTGAACCCTAATTCGTAATGATTACACCTTTATTTGAGAAATTAATGCATTATAATAGGTAATTAAAGAAGGTGACGAACAACTCATGTACTTGGCATCACCTTAAGCATACAGTTTCTTTTGTAACACCCTACTTCGCATCATGCTACAAATTTTCAAAGGACATTGAAAGAACAACATAATATTAGCATGCAAGGAAAGGTAAATTTTGAGAAACCAAGAACAAATCTACCAAAGGTTTTGGAGTTTCATTTCAAAATATTATCATTATCAGCCAGAACTAGGTATGTTTTAAATAATTGATTTTATGTTAGCTGTTTTCATGTTTAAAGATCTCAAAAGATGTTTTCCCTCTTTAAAATGTTTGAAATTGAAATGAAAATTATTCTCTAATTTTGAATTTAACCAAAAGGTGAATGAAATTTTTATAAATTGTAAGAAATTTCTGGTTAAATTTAACCCTGACTCACACACAAGGCACACATTTGAAAATGTAGAAAATACCAACAAAATGACTACTTCTACCACAAGAGCAGAAGATGAGTTCAAATATTGCAGTTCACAGGCCATACCAATCAATATAGTAGAGACATAAACTCATACGGGGTGGTCTTTTGATGTTCAAATCTGCACTTAGGTACGAAAATAAAACACTTCTCAATGTACCAAAAATGTTATAGAAAGGGTTAATCTCAGCAGGAGGGTTTCCGCCAAAAATGGAGGGCCCTTATTTGGTTAAAAAATGTATGAATTATTATAACCTTGACAAAAGAGTTGTTGATAAGGAAGGAATAATTTATGCTGATCTCATGCCAAAAGGAATTATATACACATTTGGGCTTCTTGCTTTCACACAGATGTACAATATTGATATAAAGGTGAAGGCCAGGACATATCAAAGTGTTGAAGCTCACAATACATAAATTATGAGTACCCAATGGTGCAAAGAGCCAAGTACACCACAGGCCAAAGTACTTCAAAGGTTTATATTCACCCAAGAAATTCAAGACATTATCACTCTGTTAAGCAGGATGGTTGGCTTAAGAGATGCCAGTAAATTTGAACCCTGGATGTTTGTAATAATATCTAGATTGATGGAGGGTCCCATGCAGATAAATTGGGGAAAGTTTATTAGTGATAGATTATATGAACAGATAAAAGAATTTCCCAAAACCAAATATTTTTATTTGTCTTCATATGTGATTTATTCTTGTGCCATGAGGGAAAGCAAAAAAGGGTTGAAAAGGGTTAGTACTCTTGGCAGGGAGGTTAGAAATAGTTTGATATATGTTCATTTACCCCAGATCACTATCCATGGGTATAAGGAGAATTATGGGAGAGTTAATGATGTGTTCTTCATGAAGCTGGTCAAAACGATGGAAGGTGATATAGCCCAAAGATTGTCCTTGGAAGCACAAAGTGTTATTAGACCAATGGGAGGCCGATATATTCAGTTCCTCACAAACTCCTACATCAGGATGGAAGGAATTGATGGACATCCACTTACGTTGCCCAGGTACCCAACAGATAAAATTGTTTTATTAGAATTGGTGAGACAGTTGAAATCATCTCAGGCTCTTTACAACAAAGCTCACAAGAAGATCTCTTTCAAATTTCCTATAGTATTAGGGAATTAAAAATGCAATGCAATAAGGTTGTCTAACTTGTGTGAAGAAGAATTGAAAACATTGTTGGATGATGTGATTGTGTTGCTGATATGTGGTTGTCATTGATGTCAACACTATTAGCATTGGTAATTCTGAAGGTTGTATATATAGAGGATATTGAGAAAATTGCAATAAATATATTGCAGCCAGCTAGTGAAGCTGAGAAGGTCAGAGTGATGAAAAGATTTTGTGCGTTGATGATCAGAAGGCACGCTTTAAAGGGCTTGTTGCTGAGCTTATCTAGTATGTTGTCTGAAATTTTTTAGTGGTACACATCAAGAATTGAGGAAGTTATGAAGTTCTATGTTCCTACAGTTATTCAGTTACTATAGCAAGTGTTTCTGGAAGATGAGATTGCAATTATGGTGAATTGGGTTGTTGTGTATGTTCCTGAGGTGTTTAGTGATGTTTCTAGATCATTCTCTATTAGTTTGGTACGTCCACATTGATCGAAATGTTTATGATTGAATATTTTTCCTTGTGTGTTTAAGGTTTTCATGTTCTTGGCCAACATGATGGTGGTAGCGTGTTGTAGATCCTTATGGATTAATATTGTATTGTTTGGCATGTTTGAGGATATTGATTTAGGTCCTCATTATGTTGTGACTAACTTAGGTTGGTGTGCATTAAGATTTATTCATGTATTGAGGCCAACAGTTGTAATTTATTCTTTATTTGTGGCCGACAGAGTTGTTGATGTAAATCTGTGTAGCAGATATGTAAGAGCGATTGTTTATTCATTTTGAAGTACACTCAGAGTATGCTCACGGAATATATGTGATTTATATGCAAGATATGTGCAAATAAAGATCACATCATTCGAGTGCAGAGAAAAGCATGAAGAAGATTGAGTGAAGTGTGAAGAAGTGTTTATGTGCCTAACCGAAACTCTAATCAAGCTTTTGTAGAAGCTAATTTCTCAGGTCAACTTCATCAGATGGATTCAATCTAATTGTTTTATGTAAGGAAGTGAGCCTTCCCTTTGAGTAGTGAGCTCTAGGTAGCGTGTCATAATGCATATGCATTCCCTGTTCATTTCTTTCGTTATACTTCTAATAGGGTATATTCTTGTGGACTAACATCCACCGTGGTTTTTCCCCTAACAAGGTTTCCACGTATAAAAATCTTGGTTTCAATGAGTTTTTGATGTTTTTTTTATTCATGCTTTCACTCTTAATTATCAGATCTGAGATGAAAAGTTGTTTAAGGTTGAATAAGCTTAATTTCTATAACAACTGATTCACTCTCAGTGTCTATCCTTTTTTCCAACAATTGGTATCAGAGCTAGTTCCTCTGAAGAAGTCTAACAGCTTGAGGTGATCCGAGATGGCATCATACAAGAAGGATAGTCCTAGATTTGATGGTACAAAATACTCTCTGTGGAAATTTAGAATGGAGTGTCATTTGAAGTGCATTGGTGAGCCTTTCTGGAAGATTACAAAGAGTGCATACACTATTCATCAGAATGGTCCCTCTACTGCTAATGAGATCAAAGAAGCAGAAACTAATACCAAGGCTATAGAAGCATTGCTAAGTGCTTTGAAAGATTCAAAGATGAAAAATGTAATAGGTCTGAAGACTGCACATGAGATTTGGATAAAATTGGAAACATTGTATGAAGGAGATGCACTAGTGAAAGTTGCAAAGCTGTAAAGTCTGAAAGGCAAGTGGGAGAACATGAAGATGAGTGAAGATGAAAACACCTTTTCTTTCTCACAAAAGGTAAATGAATTAGTGATGGACATTAGATGTGTCAGTGGAACCTTGGAAGAAGATGATATTTTGGCTAAGATACTTAGATCTTTGCCTACTTCTTACAAAACAAAATCTCATGCTATTGAAGAGCTCAAGACAGTAACAAATGTGACAAGAGACATGCTAATTGGAAAAATTGTTGCCTTTGAGTTGAGTGAATTTGGGGAATCCTTTCCTAAGACAGAGTCTGCATTCAAAGCTACTGTATCTAGAAAAATCCATAAGAGATATGATCCGGGAGAGAGTTCCAGAAAAACATTCAAGTATGAAGAAGAGATGAAACTGATTGAAGGTGAAGAAAGAGAGCTAGAGGAACTGGAAGCATTGATTGTGAAAAGAGAAGCCAGAGGACAAGGTAAGTACAAAGGAAAGTTGCCTATTAAATGTTTATCTTGTAGTAAGATAGGTCATTTTGCATCAAGATTTCCTGAAAGTGTCTCTAAGTATAAACCTAATAAGACTAGATTTCAATAGAAATGTTATTATGCTAAAGAACGAGTTACTAATGATGAATTTGATAAATAAACTAGAAATGACGATGAGTGGGTATTCATTTCTATCAAGGAAAATGGTTCGGTGTCCAATAAATCAGCTGGTAATCAGAATATTGAGAAAGCTCTTGCAGCAAGAATTAATGAGAAAGATGAGTGTGTGATCGACAACGGATGCTCATATCATATGACTAGTGATAAAAGCAAGTTTCTAAGCTTGGAAAAGTATGACGGTGGTGTTGTAAGATTTGAAGATAAAAATGCTGGTGTGATTTGTGGTAGAGACACTATTTCACTTGGTGGAAAATGCAATATTGATGATGTTCTGTATGTTGAAGGATTGAAGCATAATCTATTGAGTGTTGGAGAGATGGTTGAAAAAGGTTAAAATATTCAGTTCAAAGATGGTAAGTGTAGGATATTGGGAATCTCAAGAAATGTGATTGCTTCAGGTATAAAGACAAGAGGTAATATTTTTCACTTGAATGCTCCTAGTGAAATTTGTTTGATTACACAAGTTGATGTAAGTTGGTTATGGCATAGAAGGTTGTGTCATGTGAATTTTGATAAGATTTTCAAAATAAGCTCCACACAAGCAGTAATAGATCTACCTAAGTTACTGAAGCCTACTAACACTATATACAAGGAATGTTAGACGGGAAAGCAGACACAAATTTCATTTCAGAGCAAACAACATCATTCCAATGGAGTACTAGATTTGTTACATACTGATCTATGTGGTCCATCTGTTGGTGGTATTTTTATGCACTTCTCAACATAGGCAATGTGCAGGTGCATTACCTCTCTTGAAAGACAATCTTCCACAATCAAATTGCAGAACACTATCCCAAGGTCTCTCGGATGTTAGGTCATGATAGTGCTTGGAACATATCGGTTGATTTGTGATGTGAATTGCTAGAATCACAAGGCGGTCTTACGTCAATCAAAGCTATAGGAGAATCGGATTTTTGAACAGAGTTATTTGGATAGGAAATTACTGCACTTTTATTGTAGGTTCAAATAGCAGTCTTGAACTCCATCTTATCATTGAATTTGGCTTTACAATGTGCAATGAACCTTAGCATAGGTTATTTCTTATAAAAAAAAAAGGAAAAAGGTAGGGAAGAGAGAAGGTTCTTGGACCTGCAACTACTGATGAACAGTCATCATGGAGGTTCTTGTTGTGGACAGTTTCCTTAAAATAAAATTTCACTTTATCAGAAATTTCACAATGCCATGAAATCTATGCTATCTTCTAAGGACTGCAAATGTTTCATCATTCATTCGCCATATATATGTGAATAAAGATAAATTTGAAAGAGCATCTATAAAATCAGATTCCAGACCAACTTTGCACAGTCACCTACCAACAACAAATGACTAGAAGTATGGACAAGAAAAGCATACACACAAAAGGAATCTTCACAACCAAAGACAACATTACTAAATCTACCAAGGACAGCTAAAAAGGAAATTAGAACAATAAAGTAACTCAAACTAGAATCTTAACTTATGGAGAAGAATCATGAACATGGGAAGAAATCCATTTTCAAATTGGAGGTCGCTTGAGCCATCATTCTAGAATTCAGGCCTTAGTTGTAGGAAAGTCGTCCAGGGTTGGTTGTTTGAAACAACATAGGGAAAATGACATCCCAAGAGGCGAGCTTTGGAGTTCGGGTCACAAGGGTCGGGAAGCTTCCTAGGGATAGTCGTGCGAATAGCGAAACGCAGATGGAATTCCAGAGACATAAGTTCAGAAGATCAGACCCAAGAAAGCCTGTCAGTTGGTAAAACTTCTAGAGGCGGATTGAGGTTTGGAGCTCGGTGTCCCGAAAGGCGGACAGGTTTGCCCGTTTGGGACAGTGAAAGCAACATGGAATTTGAGTGGCAGAATTCTGGAGGCTGAAGTCTGAGGGAAGTTTGGACATTTAAGTTTCCCCTATTCAAATTATGCAGAGCGGAAGGGCGACCAAAGCCCGAGAACTAGAAAGACGTCCAGTGGCAACCGTTTGAAACAGTGAAGTAGAGACGGTGGCGCGGGGATGAAAGTCTGGGGGTCAGGGTCTGAGGACAACTTCGAAGTTTGATTTGGTTCCAAGTTTGGGATGGAATTTGAGATACTAGAGTCTGAGGGCTGGCAGGACGGAACGAAGCTGCCGTTTAGAATGGCAGAATGGTCAGAGAATTCTAGGGGTCGGAACCCGGGAGGAACTTCGCTGTCAGAACAAAAATTTCTAAGTTAAATCAGTGGTCAAGGCAAGGCCTGGGCCCAGATGATGCGATTGCCCACTCCGAAGAATAGCGACGATAGAGGGATGTTCCGATTTTCAGTTTTAACCCACAAATGATTGTTTTTCAATTTTATAACTTGTGGGTTTTCATGTTAAGGCACCATCCTACCAGACTTTAAGGTTTATTTTACTTTTCCCTTAGTTTAACCCATGATTTTGAGGAACAAATGGAAATCTGAGTGGACGGTGATCCTACCTCGAGAGCCTGAAGCAGCAGAAGACCGAATCCTCGAAGAACGGTGAAGTTGGAACCTAGGCGCAAAGGAGGAGATTGTTGAGGCAACACTAGGCTCTTCAATTACTCTTGACATGTGAAAATGATAGGCTAAAACTTGTTTAAATAGCCCCTAGTGCAATTAATACCTTAGTAAATGCTTGGTAGGTGATAGATTAGGTAGGTGAATTCAAATCTTGGGATGGCGGCGAGAGAATCAGGGCCCAAGGTCCGGATAGACGTCGGGCCACAGTAGTTGGAAAATTTTCCAAGGCAATCCAAACAATGAAGAGGACTCTGGGGTCCAGAGTCCGGGAAGAAGTCGGTAGATGGCCGCTGGAATCGGTGAAACGCAGAAGGAATTCCGGAGACGGAAGTCTGAGATTTGGGGTTCGAGAGCAGGAAAGACATGGGTGAAGCCGCCAAGTTTTAACAAATGATTCAGACGGCTATCAAAGAACCGAGGTTCGAAGGTCAGGAAGACGCCATCCGCTAGCCATATGGAATGGCGGAGCTGAGAGGGGAAACCGGAGGGTCCGGGCTTGAAGGGTCCCACGGACGTCAGGAAAGCCAACTGACAAAGAAAACTCGAAAGGGCTTAAGACTTAGCATTTTTAAAGGGGAAAAATTGGGTCAACCCTAAAATGATACTTTTGAGAATGTGTTGACCATCAAGGACATCAAAATGGGGCACATAAAATGAGGTGAAGCAAAAAAGAACCCGAAAAGCCAAAAGGAAAGTGAGGATCCTCGTTCCGAACGGGGTGTGTGTGCAAAAGGCACAACAAATGGCGACTCCATTGGGAGAACACTCCTGGCGTTCTAAAGATAAATATTCATTTGAACCCATGATCTCTGGCCTCACACACCAAAGCTAATTTTCAAAGTTGAACTAGGAGCAAGTTAAGGAAGGCGAAATTGAATCATGTTGCGACATCATCATGGAGGTGTGTGCTTGGTAAGTTCATTTCCTTTCCTCAGAGATAGCATGGGAAACCACTGATCAGGAAGGACAAGCTACGTAATTCGCCTGACCCCAAAAGTAACCTAGACATTGCTCTACTGCTAGTCAGGCATCCATAGCCCCAACGGAGTTGTCACTATGACCCCATGAACATAGCTCTACTTCCAACCAGGCGTCCATAGCCCCAATAGAGATATTCACACACCCATATGGTTGTTCTCTTTATATTGTCTATTCTTTTCATTTGATATTTTCTTTGCTGCACTTTTATTTTTCTTTATGGTCAACCATGTAAGCAATGAAGGTCACTATGGGCTTGGGAACCACAGTGGTCACTAGAACAGATTTTAGATTTTTCACTTATCTAGCCTTCTCAATAGTCACTATACCATTCTTTGGAAAAAAAAAAGTGTTTCTGTGTGTTTCATGATAGATGCAGGAAATTCAAGTGGGACACCATCCCAGATTAGTTCAGAGTTCGAAAGGGGCAAACCAATGCTTAGGGGCTCTTAGAGGTTAGTAATAGGGAATGAAGGCTTATCTAGAGAACAACGCAAGAGTGAGTAGCAAGGAAAACCATTTATTGAGCCAAGCACGACCACCACAGCAGAACACAAAGACTCTTCTAAGTTTAAAACAAAAATAGCCGAGGAACAAGCAAAATAGAAGGACAAAGCAGGGAAACCTACCTTAACCTATGTACAGGTATTTACACAAACAACTCTAGAAGAGCTCAAGCCTAGAAATAATGTTTAAGGTGTTGCTTGTTGACAGGGAACGTGACATCTTCACTAGTCAAAGTCTTTAACCGAAAAGCATTATCTCCAAGGATTTCAACAATCTGAAAGGGGCCAAGCCAAAGCTTGTTGAATTTTTTATGTCCCCCTTTCTTTTCATGGGCCTTGTCCCAATAAAGGACCAGATCAGAAATGCGAAAGGCCTTAATTTGGCTCAGCGGTCGAACCATCTTTTGAATACGCCCTGATGTTTGGCAAAATTTTCTATTGCATGGTCTTGTACTTCTTCTAAGTGTAGCAGCTTGACAAGGCAAGCTTCTCTGCGGTCTCCCCCTTCATAAAAAATTTTGATGAATTGGAGGGTAGGGATTTTCAAATGTATGGGGAAAACATGCTCCAAGCCATAAATGAGATGGTAAGGGGAATCTCCAAGGGCAGCCTCGTGACGAGAATGATCTGCCCAAAGGGTGAAATGAATTTGGGTATGCTAGTCTTAGGGATTCCTATATAGTAACTTCTTGATCATAGTGATCAAGTTCTTGTTGGTTGACTTGGCAAGACCATTGCCTTGAGGATAATAATTGGAGGAAAACTTAAGGGCGATACCATAATGAAAGGCCTAACCTATGAATTTTAACAAAGCAAATGCAGGACCATTATCACATACCAACACATAAGGACAGCCAAAGCGATTTAAAATAAAACTTTCCAGAAAATTAGTTACTACTTTAGTCGTGTATTGCCTACAAGTGATTCCTTTTGTCCACCTAGTACAATAATCAGAAATGGTCAGAATGTACCTATTTCTAGTAGATGATGGAGGTCTTACGGGACCAATGAAGTCAAGACCCCATTGCATGAATGGCCTTACCTCCAAAACAGGTTGCAAAGGGACAACAACACTCCTTTCTCGGGTGGCGGCAGTTTCGCATACGTGGTACAGACATGACCGTGGGCATCCTTGAAAACTATGGGCCAATAGTACCCAGCTCTCAATATTTGATGCACAGTTGATAAACTGAAACCATGACTAGTCCCAAAATTATCATGGAACTCCCTAAGAACATGATCAACTTCTTCTTTACCAAGGCATCTCAAGTAGATACCTTCATGGTTTCTTTTGTACAATACGGCGCCTTGCAATATGTAACTGCTTCTTTTCAATCTAAGGGCTCATCTTTGGACTCCCTGTAGATGAGGCAGACATTTATGGTTCAACAGATAATACACTATGTCATTGTACCATTCCCCTGGAGATACATCTTTCAGCTGGTACTGTTGCACTATAAGTTCAGGCCCAACCTCAATAACCACTTCTGCCATCATTTTGGCAAGTGTTTTCCCTCTCACCAGCCTCATTGGTTGGATTTCCATATCGTACTCCTGCAATAATACGATCCATTTTTCCCTTCGCTCTCCTAGCTCATTCTGCTTGAGTAATGTCTTCACGGCAGGGTCGGGAACTATAGCAAACACTTTGTTGTGCAAGATATAATGCCTGAACTTCTTGACCCGTTTTTAAGGGCATAGGCTTGTTTTTTGACATTGTGATAACGTAGCTCGACATATTTCAAAGGGTTACTCATGAAGGTGATCGGATGTTCGCTCCCCTCATCATCCTTTTATGTCAAGATACTGGCACACGAATGATCTGACGCGAATGAGTAGATGTAGAAGGGCTTCAGGTAGTTGGGTCTGACCAGCACAGGGGTGTCAGCAATTGCCTTCTTAATTTCCCCAAAATCTTGCTTTGCTTTTGGGGTCCACTTGACCTTGGCATCCTATTTTAGCATAGCATTGAGTGGTTTGACAATTTCCGTGAAGCCTGTGATAAACTTGCGGACAAAGTTGATCTTTCCAAAAAAAGATTTTAATTCCTTTTTGTTGCCTGGTAGATGAATCTTTATGATTGATTAGATATTCTCGGGTTTGATAGAAATTCTCCTCTCTGAGAGGAAATGTCCAAGGAGCTTCCCTTCAGTGACACCGAAGATACACTTCTTCAGAATAAGGGAAACCCCAAATTCACGGCATCTCTGAAAGACTTTGCATAGGTCAGTGGCATGATTACACCACTACTTTGAGAACACTATCAACTCATCTATGTAGATGATTATGCACTTTCTAATTAGGGCCTTGAAAGCAATATCCATGGTGCACTAGAAGGTAGCACCAACATTGATTAGTTCAAATGACATTCGTCTATAAGCGAATGTTCCCCATTTGGTGGTGAATATCGTTTTGTGTCGATCTTCATACTATACCATGACCTGATTATACCCTGAATATCCATCTAGGAAGGACATCATCTGAGATTCATTTATCTGCAACACTTCATCTAATGAAGGTACATGATAGTTATCCTTTTCTGAGGCTTGGTTCAGGTTGTGGAGGTCGACACATAATCTGATTTCCCCATTTTTCTTTCTAACAAGAACCAAATTCGCCACCCATGTGGAATGTCTAATCGGAAAAATGATCCTAGCCAAAAACAACTTTTGTACTTCTTTGTATATTATTCATTCCAACAAAGCATTGACAGGGTGTTGCCACTGTCGAAATGGCTTCGCATCTGGTCTGAGAGGGATGGTGTGGGTGATAATTGATGTATCATACATTTTGAGATCCTCATAGCTCCAGGAGATGACGTCGTGGTACTTTTGCAGAGCCTCAATTATACCCTTTCTTTACTCAAGAGCACACACCTTACCAATAAACACGTTCTTAGAATTCCCAGCTGTTCCAAGGTTGCAGGTGTCACACAGGTCACTGATGGTATCTTTCTTAGCCTGCTGATCTTGATCCCTGATCTAATCCAAGTCAAAGATTTTCTCTAATTGGACCATCCCCCTAGGGATGGTATTGGTCTTCAGGTTGATGATCCCCTCTATATACAGGTTAGCCTCTTGAGCTTCAACCTCATCGATTATCTAGGTAGCAAACACATCTGAAATGGTGATAAAATCTAGGATGTGTTTGTCATCATTGAATACCTAGAAGTTGGCTATTTTGTCTGACACTGATGGGATAGATATGAGTTCCACTGTGAATCTTTTGAGGCCAGATAGGGATAGTGGTTGTAGCATGCTTGCTGCCTGTGCTAAGGCATTGGCAATATGATTCTGAGAATGCGGGATCAATTGGATATTGAATGAATCGAGTCCTTCTAGTAGATCCCATACCCGGTGCCTGTAGTTGGCGAGTCTTCGATAATAATAGGAATAGATCTTCCTAACTTGCTTTATGACCAACTCTGAATCCCCAAACACTTGGAGCATTTTGACACCTTTTCTTAATGCCATCAGGAGGCCCAGGACTAAGGCCTTATATTCTTCTACATTATTGGTGCAATAAAACTGAAGTCTATGAGCAAAAAAGTATGACTTACCTCGGGGACTGATTAATTCAAAACCTGCTCCAGCCCCATGCTTGGATTTGGACTCATCAAAGCGCAACGTCCAGAATCTAGGAGAATCCTTGAACGCAAAATGAACAGACCCGAATTTAACCTTCAATGGGGCCCTCATTTATTAACCATTTGGGGAGGTGCAGGGGCGGAACGTGTTTGTTCGGGTGGTGCTGACCTAGCTTTCTCCTTCAGAGTGGTTTGTTTTCTAACGTGTTCAATTGTTGTTTGACACAAACAACAGTCAAACTCTAAATGAGAAGCATTATGTACCCTACACCAATTAGGCAGCAAGAGTTCCTGAAAGTTCATTCGGGCTCCCATACTAAGCTGGTCTTGTACGCACTTTTCCATGAAATTTTGGAAATCGTCAAGCAATCCAAGATTGTCATCCTCTCTCGACTTTTCATCATCAAATTCTATCAGCACTTCAGTGCTTTGAGAGGTATTGGCTAGATTTGTAGGTGGGCTGCATAATACAAGGAAAACCTCGCTTGTTCCCTCTTCTTCAAGGTGTTCCTTCTCATTCAGATACGATAGTGGGGAATAATTCCCCAAATTTGATTCAGCAAATAATACCTCGTTCGTGATGTTGTATTCGATGATCATAAATCTCATATGTGGCTCCCGATCGATCTGAATCTGATTCGACATTCCTTTCCATGGCAACCACATGTGCGAGTAGTCAATCGTGGTGTATCCATTCAATGCCCTTGTGAAATCCCTTCCTAGGATTATACCATACATATCTGGGATATCAGCTACCTAAATATCTATGGTCTGTTGGATCTGGGGATCAGCAACAATTTTTATAGGTATTCTGTTAATTTCCCCCACTATGTTGATCTTAGTTTTGTCAAGTTGTGTTACCTTACGTCGGTAGGGAGTTGGCGTTATTCCGAGCGCCTTGCACACACTCAGGGGCATGACATTGGAAGAGGCTCCTAAATCTAGCAGGTAGTTATGGAGGTTCTTCCCAAACACATGGAAGGTGGTTAGAAAAGGAGGAGTTTCGAATTTCCCCTGAAACAATCCCCTGAAAATGTCCACTTGGGCGACTTGGCATTTGTCCTTCTTGTTGCCCCTGCTTTGGGTTAGTGTCTGATTAGTTACTTTCTTAGACTACTTTTTTGCTTGCTGACTTATAGGCGGGTCAACCTTACTGTTGAAAACATGTCTAACGATCGGCTCATTTTGTTGATCATCAAAGGAGACCCTCCTAGCTGGAGTTTCTTGAGTTGACCCGACTAGTGGAGTCCCATT
Organism: Sequoiadendron giganteum; assembly: GCA_007115665.2. Classification (NCBI taxonomy): domain Eukaryota; kingdom Viridiplantae; phylum Streptophyta; class Pinopsida; order Cupressales; family Cupressaceae; genus Sequoiadendron; species Sequoiadendron giganteum. Next base: position 157,374,261 of record VCHN02000014.1, read on the forward strand.
TATCATTCTAAAAAATAAATTCCTTATGGCAGGCACCTTTCATAGCTCAAAGGCGGACACGCTTAGCTTCACCTTTTTAAATTCCTCAGCAATATACTCCTCATCTGCTCGACTTCCTGATCATAGGAAAGATTTTTGGAGGAGCTAGTGGGTTGTATTTGGCTATGGTTTTGTTGTTTGTTCTTGTTGAGGTACCGTGTAGGTGTATGGGGAAATCTCGGGTTATTGCTCGCATTTGGATCAGAAGGGGTACTGAAATTATTAGGTGGAGTGGAAGTTATAAAAGGACCTCCAGCATGACCGTTGGCCTGTTTATTCCTGAGGTTGTAAGGGGTAGTTCGTTGGTGAAAATTTTGGACTTCATCTTCCCTAGGCTCTTCTTCATCCTCTTCTGGACCATTATCTACTAAATCGAAAAGTTGAGCCAAAGGACCTTCAGAACTTACCTCTTTTGCCTTATCGTTGATGCTCGAGTTGGCACCCTCTCACTCTAGTGTATTGCGCTCATTTTTTGGGAAAGGAGCCCGATTCACCACCAGCACTGAAGAGTCATACAGGTCAGACAGGATGATGTCTCTACACCCCAAATTTTCCACATCATTCTGGATCTCAACTTGGAAGATGTCAATAGTAGTTTGAAATTCCGAACAATCTAGCTCAGAGTGTCGACTTGTTTTATGTATGCGACACCAACCAAATTAAGGAGCCTCGGCCAAATAAATCCCACTTATAATGTTCTCATTATTGTTAGGCTAATCAAGGGGTGTGGGAAAGCCACCATTGTTGGGTCTTGTGTTCCACATCCGGTTTTTCCTTTGGAAAGGCCTTCTGTCAAAGTTCTGACCCGAATTTTGATTTCTATCATAATTTTGCCCAGATCTTAGTTATCACAATTAAGGTTAGCCTGATGCTCTTTTGTGATGCTTGAAGCTAGTTATTCTGATTCCTCAAGTGCATCATTTTTGTGGACATCTTCTTGATCATCTCTATGAGCTCGTCAATCCTATCCTTTTTGGCATTGTTTGGTTGCGACGTTGAATTTTGGAGGAACACGGGTTGTGCAACCGACTGATTTTGATGAGCAGGTGGGAATTTAGATGCTTGGAGATACGCCGACACCTGAGATGGCTGAGGATGGGGATGTTGTTGCTGAGGCAGCAAGTAGTGAGGGATCGAAGGTGCCTGATTCATTGGTTGCCCAAGGTGCAAAACCATAGGTAGTTGTGGTACTAGATTCAATAGGGGTGTCTGATGTTGCAAGGCTTGAGTAAGCACTTGAATCTACGTCAAATGTGTCATTTGCCCGAGAGAAGATAGCAGACCAGAAATGTTCTTCCCCAAATCTCTGCTAGCAATAATGGCCTCAGCATACACATCTACCAACCTCGAGGGTGGTGGTCACATCATTTTTACCATAGCTAAAGTAAGGTTATCCAATGCTGCATAATAAATAGGAAAAACAATAGTGTCATTGAAAATGTACGGGGCCTGCAACCGAGTGTATGCTCTGTGGAAGTGATCGTTAAATTATTTGATCAGTTCATTGATCTTCCTTTGAACCGACATGAAGTGTCGATATGAGTCTGCAAGGCTAACTGGGGTCTTGATCTTCTGCAGGAAAGCCTCCTTCAGAAGAGTCCAAGTATTGATCGTTCTGGCGGGCAAGTTGACATACCAGTAGAATGCCTCCTCTCCAAGAGAGTAGGGAAAGAGCCTACAAGCCACATCCTCATAAATCTGCATGGTCTTCAAGGCTATTTAAAAACTCCTTACATGTTCCTCCGTAGTCCTCTGTGGGTCTCGGGCATTGAATTTCGTGCAGAAGGTTTCAGGATTCTTTGGCATATCATGATAGAAATTGAAGGCCAAAGGGGATGGGTTATTTCGCAACCATGCCATGGGAGGAGGTGGTGGAGGCAGTTGTGTCATACAGACTAGCAGTTGTAAAGGGACAACAGTGGTTAACGGGACAACACCAGGGTTTGAGACTATGTTCGGATGAAAGGAAATGTTCAGCCCAAACGGAGTGGCAGCCTGGAAGGCTGTTTGGAGCAGATGATTGGAAGGCGGTACTACCAATGATAATGGAGAAGATGAAGGTGAAAGAGAAATGAGTGGGTCTAGTGAATTGGAGATGGATGGTTCCCTTCGTTTAGTTCTTTTAGCTCGAACAGGGGGCTGTAATTCCTGAAATTCCCCTTTATTCGGTGTAGACCTCAAGACTCGTTGAAATATCTTAGGGGAGAAAGGCCCAATTTAATCCAGCTTTGTCTCCAAAATTCCCTCCTTCTAGCGCTAGTTTTGTTGATGGTGTTTTTATGCACTTCTCAACACAGGCAATGCGTAGGTGCATTACCTCTCTTGTAAGACAATCTTCCACAATCAAATTGCATAACACTATCCCAAGGTCTCTCGAATGTCAAGTCATGACAGTGCTTGGAATATATCAGTTGATTTGTGATGTGATTTTGCTGGAATCACAAGGTGGTCTTACATGAATCAAAGTTGTAGGAGAATCGGATCTGCAAACATAGTTCTTTGGATAGGAAATTACTACACTTTTGCTGAAGGTTCAAACAACAGTCTTAAACTCCATTTTATTATTGAATTTGGCTTTACAATGTGCAATGAACCTTAGCGTAGGTTATTTCTTAAAAAAAAAGGAAAAGGGCAGGGAAGAGAGAAGGTTCCTAGACTTGCAACTACCGATGAAGAGTGATCATGGAGGTTCCTGCTATGGACAGTTTCCTTAAAATAGAATTTCACTTAATAAAAAATTTCACAATGCCATAAAATCTATGCTATCTTCTAAGGACTGTAGATGTTTCATCATTCATTAACCATATATATGTGAATAAAGATAAAGTTTAAAGAGCATCTATAAAATCAAAGTCCAGACTAACTTTGCATAGTCACCTAACAGCAGCAAATGACTAAAAGTATGGACAAGAAAAGCATACACATAGTAGGAATCTTCATAACCAAAGACAACATTATTAAATCTACCAAGGATAGCTAAAAAGTAAATTAGAACAATAAAGTAACTCAAACTAGAATCTTAACTTATGGAGAAGAATCATGAACATGGGAAGAAATCCATTTTCAATTTGGAGGCCATTTGAGCCATCATTCTAGCATTCGGGCCTTAGCTGCAGGAAAGTCGTCCAAGATTGGTTGTTTGAAACAGCGCAGGGAAAATGGCATCCCAGGAGGCGGGCTCCAGAGTTCGGGTCATAGGGCTCGGGAATGTGCCTGGGGATAGCCGTGTGAAACAACGAAACACAGACGGAATCCCGGAGACAAAAGTCTAGAAGATTAGACCCAAGAAGGCTTGTCAGTTGATAAAACTTCTAGAGGCAGATTGAGGTCCGGAACCCGGTGTCTGGAAAGGCGGACAGGTTTGGCCATTTGGGATGGTCAAAGCAACATGGAATTCTAGAGGCTGGAGTCCAAGGGAAGTTTGGACGTTTCGGTTTCCCCTATTCAAATTATGCAAAGCGGAAGGGCGACAAGAGCCCGGGAACCAGAAATATGTCCAGTCGCAGTCATTTGAAATGGTGAAGCAGAGACGGCAGCATGGGGACGGAAGTCCAGGGGCCGAGGTCTGAGGACAACTTCGAAGTTCAATTTTTTTGCAAGTTTGCGGTGGACTTTGCGTTACTGGAGTCAGGGGGCCGAGAGTACGGAGCGAATCCGCCATTTAGAATGGAAAAACGGTCAAGGAATTTCGAGGGTCGGAACCCGGGAGGAACTTCACTGTCAGAGAAAAAATTTCTAAGTTAAAGCAGTGCCCGGGGCAAGGCCTGGGCCCAGACGATGTGATCACCCACTCCAGAGAACAGCGACGGGACAGGGATGTTTCAGTTTTTTATTTTAACCCTCAATTGTTTTTCAATTTTTTAACTTGTGGGTTTTCATGTTAAGGTGCCATCCTACCAGACTTTAAGGTTTATTTTACTTTTCCCTTAGTTTGACCCATGATTTTGAGGAAGAAGCAGAAAGCCAAGCGGATGGCGATCCTACCTCGAGGGCCTGAAGCAGCAGAAGACCGAATCCTAGAAGAACGGCAAAGCTGGAGTCTGGGCGCAGAGGAGGAGATTGTTGAGGCGGCACTGGGCTCTTCGATTATTCCTGACATGTGAAAATGACAAGCCAAAACTTGTTTAAATAGCCCCCAGTGCAATTAGTGCCTCAGTAAATGCTTGGTACGGCGGCACATTAGGTAAGTGACTTCAAATCTCAGGACGATGGTGGGAGAACCGGGGCCCAAGGTCTGAAAAGACATTGGGGCACAACCGCTAGAAAATATGTCAAGGCAATCCAAATGGTGAAGAGGACTCTGAGGTCCGGAGTCCAAGAAGACATTGAAGGATGGACGATGGAATCGGTGAAACACAGACGGAAGTCCGAGGATCGGGTTCTGAGGGTAGGAAAGATGCGGGTGGAGCCACCAAGTTTTAACAAATGATTCAAATGGCTATCAGAGCACTAGGGTTCAAAGGTCGGGCAAAAGCCACCCGTTGGCCATATGGATGACGGAGCCGAAAGAGAAACCTGCAAAGGGAAACCCAAGAGGGGAAACTCAAGGGTTCGGGCCTGGAACATCCCAAGGACGTTAGGAAAGCCAACTGACAGAGAAAACCCGAAAGGGCTTAAGAATTAGAATTTTCCAAGGGGAAAAATTGGTTCAACACTAAAATGAGACTTTTGAGAATGTGTTGACCATCAAGGACATCAAAATGGTTCATGCAAAATGAGGCGAAGGAAAAAAAGGACCTGACAAGCCAAAAGAAAAGAGAGGGTCCCTGTTCCAAATGGGGCGTTTGTGCAAGAGGCACAACACCATCTAGAATCAGAAGTCTACAAGGAGAAAGGTACTTTATGTTGCTTATTGATGATTATTCTAGAATGGTTTGGGTTGCTTTTTTAAGAGAAAAACATGAGGCATTAGAGAAATTCAAAAGCTTCAAAGCTTTGGTAGAAAATGAGACAGGTTTGAAGATCAAATATCTAAGATTAGATAGAGGTGGTGAATTCGCTTCCCAGGAGTTTGATTCATTCTATGAAGAGCATGGAATAAAAAGACATTTATCTACTCCCTGGACCCCACAACACAATGGAGTTGTTGAGAGAAAGAACAAAACAATTTTAGACACTACCAGAACTATGATTTTGGAAGTTAATGTTACTTATTTCTACTACAAAGAAGCTATAAGCACTGTTGTGTATACTATCGACCAGGTGAATTTCAATAGTAATTTTGGTAAGACTCCTTTTGAGCTATGGTTTGGTTATAAACCTACTATTAATTATTTCAAAATATTTGGAAGTAGATGTTATATTAAAAGAGATGAAGATATAGGAAAGTTTGAAACTAGAAGTGATGAAGGAATCTTTCTGGGATACTCTACTAAGAGCAAAGTCTACCGTTGTTATAATAAAAGATTGAAGAAAATGGTTGAGAGTGCAAATGTCAAAGTTGATGAGGACATTGAAAGATCATCCAGTATTGCGGATATGACTCCGATGAAAAAAATGATAGTACTGATAATGGAAAGAAATGCACATACATAGAATCAAACTCAGAATGTTTCGGTGAATCAAGAAAATTATGAAGAAGAAGATAGTGGAAAATCAGATAAAAGAGAAGAACCCAAAACCCCAAGGTATGTAAAGAGAAGTCATTTTGAAAGTCAGATCATAGGAGACAAGAACAAAGGTGTACAAACTAGAAGAAGAATTACAGAAGAATATTGTCTAATATCCAAGATTGAGCCTAACAATGTCAATGAAGCATGTAAAGATGAATATTGGATGGAACCAATGAACGTAGAACTAATGCAGATAGAGAAAAATGATACATGGATTCTTGTTCCTAGACCTCAAGAAAAAAATGTGATTGGAACGAAATGGGTCTTTCAGAATAAGCTGAATAAACAAGGTGAAGTGATCATGAATAAAGCAAGACTAGTATGTAAAGGATACTCACAGATGGAAGGTATTGATTTTGAAGAAAATTTTGCCCCTGTTGCTAGAATTGAAGTTTTAAGGTTATTTCTTTCTTATGCTAAATTAAGGAATTACGAAGTATATCAAATGGATGTGAAGTCAGTATTTCTGAATGGTAAACTAGAAGAAGAACTTTATGTTGAGCAACCAGATGGATTTCAATTAACTGATGAAAAGGACATGGTGTGTCAGTTGAACAAAGCATTATATGGACTCAAACAAGCCCCTAGATCTTGGTATGCAAGACTAGATAAATACTTGTTGAAGCTTGGATTCAATAAAGTTATTGTTGACAACAATTTGTATTTCAAACTCAATTAGGATAAAGAGTTGATCATTGAAGTCTTTGTTGATGAAATTATTTTTGAAGGTGATGATGCTTGTGCATGAAATTTTCTGATGAAATGAAAAGTGAATTTGAAATTTTAATGATAGGAGAACTAAAATTCTTTTTAGGATTGCAAATTACCCAATCAGATGATGGAATCTTTATTTCTTAGTCCAAATATGTGAGAGAGTTATTGGAAAATTTTGGCATGGAAGATGCAAAGTTAGTTGGTACACCCATGGTAATAGATGCAAATTATCTCAGAATGATGATTATCCTAGGGCTAATCAAACAAGATATAGGTCAATGATTGGTGGATTGCTATATTTAACTCAGACAAGACCATACATTATGAAAGTTGTGTGCATGGTTGCTAGATATCAAGTTGATCCAAAGGAATCACATGTGACTACAATAAAGAGAATATTCAGATACTTGAAAGGAATAGTTGACTTTGGGTTATGGTATCCAAACGATTATGATCTTACTCTAAATGCCTTTACAGATGCAGATTGGGCAGGAGATGTAAATGACAGGAAAAGAACAAGTGGTGGTGTGTTCTTCTTGGGAAAGAAGCTGGTGTCTTGGCTAAGTAAAAAGAAGAATTCCATTTCCTTATCTACTGCTAAGGTAGAATATATTGTAGCTGCAAAAAACTATACCCAAGTGTTGTGGATGAAGCAGATGCTGAGAGATATCAGAGTTGAGTATGATGAGCCTATTGCTATATTTTCTGACAATTCAAGTGCCATAAACATTTCTAAGAATCTGGTGCTACACTCAAAGACAAAACATATATCTATCAAGTATCACTTTCTGAGAGACAAGGTGAGTTATAAAGAGGTCAGATCGGAATATATTCCTACAAAGAAAAAAATTGCAGATATCTTTACTAAACCATTGCCTAAGGATTATTTTGAGTATCTTACAAGCAAGTTAGGGGTAATTTCCCCTCCTAATTTGAACTAAGATGCAAGTCTTTGCATCAATCCGTGGACTTATAGTCAGATCTTGTTTCAGATTGATGTTGTGATGGCTGCTACTCAAGGGGAGTAGTCAGATTATTCAAGATCAGAGCATGTATACCTTTTCCATTGATGTCAAAGGGGGAGAAGAATAATGTGAAAAACTCTTGAAGTAAGCGGGAGAAGAGTCAAGAAAGGGAGATAAGAGCTATGAGAGGAGAACTGCAGATCGAAGGGAGAGAAGTATGTGGACAACTAGTTGTGTTGATGGTATTATTTCTCACATCATGTGTTGCCATCAATTCCAAAGTGGGAGATTGTTGGATGTTGTGGTTGTGTTTCTGATATGTGGTTATTATTGATTTCAACACTATTAGCATTGGTAATTCTGAAGGTTGTATATTTTGAGGATATTGAGAAAATTGTAATAAATATATTACAGGCAGCCAGTGAAGTTGAGAAGGTCAGAGTGATGAAAAGTTTTGTACGTTGATGATCAGAAGGTGTGCACTAAAGGGTTTGTTGCTGATATTATCTAGTATTTTTTCCAAAAAATTTAGTGGTACGCATCAAGAATTGAGGAAGTTATGAAGTTCTGTGTTCCTACAGTTATTTAGTTACTGTATCAAGTGTTTCGGGAAGATGAGATTGCAATTTTGGTGAATTGGGTTGTTGTGAATGTTCCTAAGGTGTTCAATGATGTTTCTAGATCCTTCTCTATTAGTGTGGTATGTCCACATTGATCAGCATGTTCATAATTGAAGATTTTTTCTTGTGTGTTTAAGGTTTTCATGCTCTTGGCCGACATGATGGTGGTAGCATGTTGCATATCCTTATGGATTAATCTTGTATAGTTTGGCATGTTCGAGGATATTGATTTAGGTCCTCACTATGTTGTGACCAACTTAGGTTGGTGCACATTAAGATTTCTTCATGTATTGAGGCCGACAGTTGTAATTTATTCTTTACTTGTGGTTGACAAAGTTGTTGATGTAATCCATGTAGCGGATATATAAGAGCAATTGTTTATTCATTTTGAAGTATGCTTAGAGTATGCTCGGTGAATATATGTGATGTATATACAAGATCTGTGTGAATAAAGATCAAATAATTCGAGTGCAAAGTAGAGTGTGAAGAAGATTGAGCGAAGTGTGAAGAAGTGTTTTTTTTCCTAATCGGAACTATAATCAAGATTTTGTAGAAGTTAATTTCCCAGTTCAACCTCATCAAATGGATTTAATCTAATCATTTTATGTAAGGAAGTGAGCCTTCCCTTTGAGTAGTGTGCCTAAATGCATGTGCATTCCCTATTCATTTCTTTCATTATACTTCTAACAGGGTATAATCTTGTGGACTAACATCCACCATGGTTTTTCCCCTAACAATATTTCCACGTATAAAAATCTTGGTGTTCATGTGTTTTTGATGTGTTGTTGATTCATGCTTTCACTGTTAATTATCATATCTAAGATTAAAAATTGTTTAAGGTTGAATAATCTTAATTTCTATAAGAACTGATTCACCTCCCCCTCTCAGTTTTCTATCCTTGTTTTGCCAACAAACATATAATATTTAATTTTTTCCACTTTAGAGAATATACTATGATCTTGAAGGGAATTTTTCCAATACTATTTTTGGTTATCATGCTCATGTCCACCACTTAGAAGATTATTGGCTTAATTATGAAGATGAGCATAAAGTAAGGTTGAGAAAATATGAAAGATTTTCTTTAGAATCTGCTCAGATTCTTATGCTTCATGATATTCCAGATCAGCTGGAAAAGGACGATGGAGAAGTGTTGAAAAAAGCCTATAATGAAGATAGGGTGTATGATGAACCCATTCTAGACCCAGATTATGAGGGTGAAGAAATGAAGTCGATTGATGAGTTCTTTACACCAATTTTGTTACATACTCAACATTGGATAAATGATTTTTTAAAATCTTTGAGAGAAAGAGGAATTAAACCCACATTCTCAGAAGATAAGAAGAGAAAACAAAGAAATGAAATTGCATTTGAGAGTGAGGAACCTAATAAAAAGAAAAGGAGAACTAGTAAAGTGTCTCCTGGTATAAGAATTGAAGAGAAAACCCCTGAGGTTTCAAAACTAGAGGTTCCAAGGAAACCATTTGATAAATGAAGGGATGCAAAATCAAATAAAGATAAATCAAAAGTAAGAACTAAAGGTGCATCCTCCTCTACAACAAAACCAGGAAATAAGCTGGTTATTGAAGAAGAAATGGGAGTAACAGAAAATGTTCATACATAGACAAGGTCTGCATCTCATAGATCTGCAACATTATTTACTTATCCTCCCTCTGTTAACATGGATAATGTGAAACAAGCATTGGGAGGAACTCCAATGGCCTTGGATGAGATTTCTGAGATAGATGAGACAAGAATTAAAGAACAAATGGATAAATGGGGTGCCATGTTGGTGAAGGTGAAAGAAAAGAATTCCAAAGATAAACCCATGGTACAACCCGTGGTAGAAAAAATTCTTGATACAAGGTCTGCCCTTATAAATATTGAAGAAGAAGAAGAATTCATACAAGGAACACTCACCTCAGAAGCAGGGAACCTTAATATTCTTAAGATGGAAACATAGGAGACTATAGAATAGGATCCTATTGATGAAAAGATTGTTGAAGATACTTTTGATTCCCACCCTTCGCTTGGGAATGTGCTAAATGATAATGAACAATCACAGGTCTTTGAAAAATTGAAAGAAGACTTGGTTGAGACTGAAGTTGAAAAAGAAGCTACACATATTCAAGGTGAAGAAGTTGAAAATGAAGAGAACCCTGGTGTAGTAGTGAATGAGGAAGGTAATTCTTAGGAAAATAATATTGAACATCTGGATAGATAGGGGAATATAAGTCTCCAAACAAAGGAGACAATTCCAAATATAAGTAATCCTAACTCTATGCCAGAAATTCCTTAAGAAATTCCTATTTTAGAGGAAATAACAAATAAAGTTGAAGAAATAAGAGAAGAAATTCTTGAACCCAGTGAACATCAGGAATGAAAGAATGCTACAGAGGTAGAGCTAGATAATAATGCACCTTATTGGTTGATTAGGGAATTATCTTCCCCAATGGAAGTAGAAATACTACCTCTGGACCTTAACAATTTTGTATAGGAAGTAGATACTCCAAAGCCTAGGCATAGAGCTAAAGCAAAGCATGTCATAAAAATGAATGTAGATGGTGAAAAAACCGTACATATAGCTACTCCAGTAGATGACAAAGACAGACATGAAATAATGCCTAAGGAGTATAAGATAACAAGTATTAATCTTGGACACTCATATTGGAAGAAAAAGTTGGATGAAATAAAAGTGAATTTGGATGCCACTATTGCTAGAGTACAAAAGTATAAAAATAAGAAAAGAGAATTGAAAGAACGGGCTGCTAGATTAGAATATTTTTTAAAAACTCTAACCCTATCCAATCAAGCATAAACATAACTACCCCAACATCCAATATTAATGTCACAAGAGTAGGTGGATGCAATTACAGCGATTCTCCATAAAATGAATGTATTCAAAGAATAGATTGAGTGTTGGGTAAAACAAGGAGAAGAATTCATCATAGATGAAATAGGGAAATATAAGGAAGCATACCATTGGTTTGAAAAATCCCAAACTTTGAAAGTGAATGCAAGGTTTGTCTAGAAAAAATTAATGTTGAGAAGCAAAATATTGAAATTCTCATACAAACGGATGTCCAAGGTTTAATACAAGGAAATGTAATGTTAGAGAAAGAAGCTCTATTGCCAGAAAATGGAAGAAATAATTGAAGCTGCAAGGTGACATGTTCATACAATGTGTTGAAGGATTTGAAAAAGTCATTGTGGAAAGTAAAAGATTGCTTGATAAGTATCAAGACTTTATTGAATTGTTAGCCTATCAAAGTTGTGATCCTCAAACATTAGGATAGGAGGGTAAGGAAGCTAAAGCTTTCAAGGAATGGACTAAAAGAATAAACAGAGACCCTGTTCAGTTATTAACTTGGGAGGTTATTGATGAGATCATACAATGTAGGAACACTATAGATGAATATAAAACAAATAGACTGCAGAGAAATGATATAATACTTCAGGTATCAAAAGAATATACCAGTCTTAAACCTAGTTGGAAAGCTATATAAGGATATTTTGAAAGATCATATGCATCAAATATTGGGTGCTTTCCAAGAGTATCAAGAAAAGAAAGACAAAGAAAGGAGTTTGACCCCGAGTCTTGAATGATAAAAGATATTGGATACCAGAGGTGTTATGATAAGATTTTTTTTGTAATTTTGCAAGTTGTTCTCGATCCCGACGGATGTATTTTGTCTAGTATTCAGAAGGATGTCGATATCCTTGGTTTATGTGGAGTATTGTGTACTGGAGTATAGAGTGAAGAGTGTTGTTGCTGAAGAAGTCAAATCTTTGACTTCATTTGGAATAATCTAAATGATAGTTGGCGTATGCGACGTGCTACCTTTTTATTTTTTATTTTTGATTCTTTGAAAGACTTTATGTTTAAAATTTTGGGGCCTTGTTTCTATAAAAGGCCAGTTGCTTATTTATTTTCATTTTAAGTTCAGAATTTGTGGATGTTGGAATAGCCAAAACTTCTCTAAGTTTTTTTCTTTTTTCCTTTTTTCTGAATCACTCCAGTCTAAAAACTTGTATCCATGTAGACATTGATTAATAACAGAGCCAATTTGATAGCTACCTATCTCATGAATATTTTGTAGTTGGTTTTGTTAGTTCAGCCAAACAAGATTGTATGTTGCATCGTGTAAGGGTGCATACATAACCTACTTGGTGCCCAAACTAAAACCCTCTCTTTAAAAGCCCACACCATTTTGTATGTAGTTGTGAAGCAATCTGGTGAAGTATAAAGAAATTTTCTTTTATTTAATTAATTCTTTGGGGCATGCATGGAGAATAACCAGGAGAAATTTAAATTTCAATATTTTTTATGCTTTATTTTAGAATAGATGCTTAAATTTTTAAAAAAATTCCAAAAAATAGATGAATGGATGGAAATTTATTGAAAATATTTCATTTTATATTAAAAATTGTTGAATGCTTAAAGCTAAATCTAATTAAGTGATAGAAAATGAAATTGTTGATGTCCATGAAATATTATTTTAAATTTTTTGATTTCATGATGTTATTTTTATGAATGAATTGGAAATATTTTGTAAAAATTTTATGATCTTTGATAAACCAAAAGAAATGAACATATTCGCTTTGAGATTAACAAAAAACTCACATAATATCTTGAAGTGAACCTATTATGATCATGACCTAATTTCTAGAGACTTGGGATTGAACTGACTCAATTTTTTTGTTCTGTTTAGGAAGATTTCCCCTTTGAGATTGTCTTGTTCCATATCTTTCAAGAAGGATAGGCTTCTTTACGGTTTTACTGTGAAGATTTTTATTCACCCTATTGCTATGAGTGAAATCGTCGTCAACAAGAATTAGTGCTAGAAGGAGGGCCTTTTGTTGTCCTTTTTGGTTTTGTTAGGTCTTTAAGCTAGATATTCATAAAGTCACTAGATCTCGATCTAGTGGTCCTCGTGTGACTCTAGTCAAACTTAGTGCTCGAACATCATCTAGACCTCAAAAATCTGGAAGTGTAAGTGTTATTTCACAAAATTAAACCATTGTTACACCACCACCTTCCATAGTGATGGAATTCTTTAATGTAGAGTCACCAATCCAATTTTTTGTATACAATGATTTACTGAAAAATCCTGATAATTTGTGTTCCAAATATTATCTCTTCAAAGACGTAGAAGAACATATCAGTATCTTTAAGGATATGTGTTTCAAAGAAAGGATTCAACATGAAAATTTTGTATGTAGTTTGTTCCCATACACATTGAGCGATGAAGTTTACCAATGGTATATCAACCTGCCTCAGAATTCAATTAGATCTTAGCCAAATATGGAAAGCCAATTTTTAGCCAGATATGGAAAGCCAATTTTTAGCCAGATTTAGGAAACCTATAGATCCTGCTTTGTTATATCATCAATTTTCTCAAATTAAGAGGTTTGACGGAGAACCTATAATTGCTTTTAATGACTAGTTTCAAAAGGATTATTCTAGGTTGCAAGCACCTTATGTAGTGAATAATTTGTATGCTATCGTGGTTTATTATACAACAATGGATCCTTTAACTACTATGTTTGTGAAGCGAAAGAAAAATCCTCCTGCTACTTTACCCAAAGCCTTTGTTGTGTTGGGTCTCAAAAATTTAGGTTTGAACCACGAGAGGTTGCCAAGCTCTCACAATGCTTTTGTCCAACGTATAAGGCCAATTGATGCAATTGTACCTTCTGCTATTTAGGCTTTGCTAAACCTAGGCAGGTGCACCTATGTGTATGTTGTAGATTTGAAATATATTTCTTGCTTGAATAATTTACCCACAATGGAAAATGGAAGTGGATAAATAAGATCACTACAACTACTCTTACTGCACAAAAGAAAGATTTTGAAAATGTTGTTTTATATGAAATTTGTTCTCTGGGTTGTGATAAATTAGTTCCTTCTATCCACATGGGCAATGGAGTCAAAATTAAGAATGATATGTGTTTCCCTCTTTGGCTTAACTCTAGTTGTTAGGCATTTTGAAAAATGAGATTCCATGACTTGCATAAACTGTGCTGGAATATTTCTTTACCAGGTTCTTCTTTAACTATCCAAAATAAAATCTTAAATCACTGTGACTTATTTAAAAGAATTTAATTCTGACTTGCAGACACCAGTTAATTAAATCACACAAAATGAGAATACATTTTGACAAATAAAAAATATACTTAATACACTAATTTAAATGATAAAAGACCTCAAGTTGGAGACAACTAGATAAAAAATATGGATTATTACATCACAAAAACTAAACACCAACAAAGAATTTCACCATTTTAAGACATTTTCTCCATTGTTTTATTTCAAGAAGGTCTATACATTATTTTCATTTCCCCAATTTTACTTCTGCAATTCTAACTGTTCCTACCCCTAACTACTGCTATCCTCTCTCACTGATTTTTTGAAATATTTATACAAAAAATTCCAAGGGTCACGACCCTTCATTTTCCTGTTACAACTGTTTAACATTCTTTGACAGAAATTAAAATATTTAATTGGATTGCCTTATCGGCAAATTAAATATTTCAAAAACTATAGTTCTGCATTTATTTTATTTTACATTATACCTCCTCTTTAATTTTTGCTTTCTCTGTAGCTTCCTTTATTCTTACTACCCTACCGCGGTCAACTTTTTGTCCTCCCACGGTGTCTTGATGCTTTGACTTTGACTACTCCCCCACCATCCACTACGCCACCACAATCTGTGTTTTAACCGCCAATGGTACCGCGGTGTTCGGTCTTAACCGCTACTTCGTTGTTATCTTCCCTTCCACCGCGTCACCATGGGATTCATTTTAACTCTTGGTGGTATGGTGGTACTGGAATTTACTATCATGCTAACTATCTACCTCATCACCGCGGTCACTGACTCAACTGCTAGCGGTACCGCGGTGGGTCTTCTGTCTATCACTTTGCCCCTTGCTAACTATTCACCGCGGTCACCGCAGTCTCCTCGTAGACCGATGGCAGTACCACGGTAACCTTCTTCTGACTGTTACCTCCACCGTTATCTTCATGCCCTCCATGCTACCACGATCACTATTCTGATCGACACTTCACCGCTTATCTTCGTCCACCACGCCACTGCAGTCTCCATTCTGATCGGCCGCTCTATATCGCTTCACCGCTTATCACACAACCGTAGTCTTCTCTCTAACTGCCCACAGTGTGGCGGTAATGGTTACATGACTGTTGCTAACTGTGATACTGCGAGCCACTTTGTAAAAGGCCGTGGTAAAGTGGTTAAGGCTATGAAGGGTAAACGATGGCAGTAAAAGGTATTTTAACATTATGGATGGGGGTAAAATGAATTATTATGAAAAGGTAGGAAAATAATGAGTTTAAATGAGTAAAACCCCTTAGTTTTTTAATGAAAAATTTGGGTTCTAACATTTTGAAGCCGTAAATGTGAATTTAGAAATGAAACACCTTGGAAACAGATCATCTACAAATGGCAGAAATGGATTAAATAATTACCCTACCCCAAGTTTAAATGGAGTTCCTATGAGTAATCCTATAACTCCTAATGTTTATCCTTCAATGGTCCAGAATGGGACATTTCCTCAAAATAATTTCTTTCAATCTGGGAATAGTCAAGCTTTAGTCCCTCACCCTGCTCCAGCTATTACAGAGCTACATCCAACAAAATTCCTTTTTCTCACAAACTCAATAAAATCAAAATGTCAAAATTTCAGAGGAGAAGGAAGACATAAAAGAAATTACAACTCAACTCAAAAGATTAACCACAGAGGTTACACAATTAATAAATCAAAACTTTTATGCTCGAAATAACAATCATAATTCACAAAATCGGGAGTATAATACACCTAGACCACCTAGACCTTGGAATACAAGACCAAATAATGAAGGAGTATACACAGCTTTAGACAACAATGATCGTATGGATGAAAGATCCACATCAAAAGTGAATTTATCTGATCTTGCGATGAATAATTGGTGTAGAATTCATAACACAAATGCTCATGTTGAAGTAAATTATTCATAGTTCAAAATTGCGTCAAATATTTTTCTAGCTGCTACAGATTATAATGAATAATGTGATTCTCATCCTCCTAAGGGAAACAAATTAGTTCCAGTAGGATATGATCCTGCTTTAGTCCTTGAAAGCTATGAGCGTGTCAAATCACCTACTATCGTTAGAATCTACACTCATGATTATGAGGGAGATAAGTCAACCATGACTCTAGAAACATACACATTTCCCTACCAAGACAAAAATGAACCCCAAGAAGAAATTGATGAAATTCATGCTTTTTAATAGTATCAAAAAGGACATAGTCATAATATGAGAAGCAACACCAATAGAGGAAACAAATTCAATGGGCCATTAATGATGTGAATTCCACCAAATAACTTTAATACTCCACCTGATGAAAAATCAAGTAATAACCCAGTGTTACCCAAAGTGACCTCTCATTATAATTTGTCAAATGTTTTAAGAAATGAAAAGATAGATTTTTCTAACCAAAAAAATTTGACTACCTATTTAGTGGAAGAAATAAAAAAGGTAAAGATTAGTCTTTCTTTGTCAGAATTGCTCAAAACGCTTGTAATCAAGAAAGCTTTCATAAATTCTTTAGAATATTTTTCAAAAGAAGGCAAGCTCAAAGATACTCAATTGAAAGATAATCAGGCTAAAACAAAAGATAAGAACATTGTTCCTATAGTGAATACACAAGTAGCCTTTTACAAAGGAAAATTAGAGTTTCCACCATTTTTTCTCACTTTGAGAATATTTGGTAAAAATCTTCGTAATTGTTTAGTAGATTTTGGAGCGTCTACAAACATGATGCCTTTTTCCAAATGTCAAACACTAGGATTAATTCTGGAAAGTTATTTAAAGAAGGTTACTCAACTTGATAAAATGGAAGTAAATGTAGTTGGAGAGTTGACTAATATTCATATGCAATTAGCATCAGATCCTAGAATTCAATATTATCTAGACATTCAATGTGTTGAGATACCTGACACTTATGGTATGTTATTGAGCAGGGATTGGTCCAAGGTCTTGAATGGATATATGGCTACTGACTTCTCACATATGTGGTTACCATGGAAGGGAGTTCCTAATCAAATCAGGATTGAAAGGGAACTGCGCATGAAGTATATGATAACCGAATATAATCAAAAAAATAAAGTTCTATATATTGATGTAGAACCGGGAGTTTATAAATTAAAAAAATTAGGAGTCAAAATCAAAGAATTATTTACTTGAGATGCTAGAAAAATTAATTATTTAACTGCTGGAACATATTTTATAATTGAATCAAACTGCGATTCATCTGAAGAAGAAAATAGTACCTATGATAGATTTCAGAAGAATATTGTTACAAAACCTCAGAAGAGCAGAAAAATTAAAATTTCACTAAAAGGTTTTTTATTGCATGATTGGTGCAGGTTACATGATGTTGCACACTCATAAAATAGTTGTATGATGTGTCTGGAGATGATTCATAGAATAGAGAATCAGTATTTTCCAGATCACGATAAGGTCAAGGGACTTGAATCAAAAATTCATGTAGACAGAATCCATGTTACATAGACCAAAATGACTAACCTGACATCACCAAAGAATGGTAAGTTACAAGTTATAAATGATCAAGCTTGGATTTTTAAATTTGATGGATCCAAATCAAAAAAAGGGATTGGAGTCAAAGTCAAACTCATCGATTCGCAAGGTAAATCTTTTCTTGCTGCATATCGGTTACAATTTCAATGTACTAACAATGTGGTAGAGTATAAATCCCTTACACATGGCCTGATCCTTGCAATCAAAAATAAAACCAAAATCCTCAAGGTATTTGGTGATTCACAAATGGTAGTGAGACAAGTTCGAAAGCAATATATTTTTCACTACAAGCATTTCTCCAGTTATCAACATAGAGTATGGGATTCAATAAAAAGTTTCGATGCATTCAATATTACTCATATCCATAGAAGATTTAATAAAAGAGACGACGCTTTGCCTACTGCTTCCAGTACTCTAGAACCTCTAGACGCCTCTGATTTGAAAAGATTCACAATTGAGTTGGTGCAGTTACCTTCGGTTCCTAATAATGTTACCAATTTGTAGGTGTTCAAAGATGACCAGCATATATTGGATTTCATCACTAATTCTGATATTTTCAAAACACAAATAATTGAAGAAATAGATCGCCTTGATGGAAAAATTCAAGATAAAGAATAAGCTCAAGCGATAGATGATAATATTCCAAAAACCAATGAGGGAAAAACTATGGTGAGGATTAGCTCACAATATATAGTTATTTCAATACTAGATACAAAAGAGGCTCACTGCTAGATACAAAATCTCACTGCTTACAAGGACTCATTGTCCAAACGTAGAGCCTCACTGCCTACAAAAATTATAGAAACAAAATGGCTTACAACTAGAATATGAACTGATGGAATTACACCACAAGTGCAAATTCAGTTCCTTTGATGCTCAGAGTATTCACTTGCATGACAAAAAAATAATATTTACCCTTCTATTCACACACTTCGCATATCAACACATACTTACTTGCTCTCATGCACTATTCATCTTCAAATCATCTTGTATATATATCTGATATATCCACACACATAGATTAGGTCGGCCTAATTGGATGCAATACATATTTACAAAAAGATAACTATTGGCCTCATATAAAGTTTCTTTGAAAATGATTCAACTATGTGTCATGCAATATTATGTCAGCTGGGACCAAAGCTAGGTCACACATATAACTGCAATTCATGTTGAGCTATAAACTAATTATTAGGTCGATCATGATTAACCTAATAACAAAATGCAATCACCAAATATGATACCTAGTCATCATATGAACATCCAGGAACACATACATACATGCTTCTAGTGATCATAAGCCTTTTCCAAAAACCTTAAATGCCGGTGATAGATTTTATTCTTGTATCGGAGTCTGATAATTTTATTTGTAACTCAAAAATCAGAGGGTTTGTTTTGAAATGTTTTGATCTTTCTTGAGCCTAGTTTCCAGTTTTTTCTTTCATTCTGGTTTGTGTTCTCTCTGAAGCTAGGAAGTAAGTTCCCAGATCGTGGTATTTTCCCCAAAAGTTGATTCTGGAAAGTGTCAATCCCGGTGACCACAAATTTATCATGTATATTTGATTGTCCATTCCTAGTGGGTGATCGAAGTTACTTTAGAATGCCATGTATAATCACTTCATCATCTTTTACGTAGTAGTGAGCCCGCGTAGAAACCTAGGTGTTCATAATTTGAACCCTAATCCATAATGATTGCACCTTTATTCAAAAAATTAATGCATTGTAACAGGTAATTACTGAAGGTGGTGAACTACTCATGTACTTGGCATCACCTTAAGCATATAGTTGCATTTGTAACACCCTACTTCACGTCATGCTGCAAATTTGTAAAGGACATTGAAAGAAATAAAATAATACTGGTGCACAAGGAAAGTTAAATTTTGAGAATTCAAGAACACATCTACCAATGGTTTTGGAGTTTCATTTCAAAATATTATCATTATCAGCCAGAACCAGGTATGTTTTAAATAATTGATTTTATGTTAGTCATTTTCATGTTTAAAGATCTCGAAAGATGTTTTCCCTTTTTAAAATGTTTGAAATTGAAATGATGATTATTCTCTGATTTTGAATTTAACTGAAAGGTAAATGAAAATTTTATAAATTGTAAGAAATTTCTTGTTCAATTTAACCCTAACTCACACACAAGGCACACATATGAAAATGTAGATCAAATGTAGAAAATACCAAGAAAAATAAGTACTTTTGACACAAGAGAAGAAGATGAGTTCAAATATTGCAATTCATGGGCCATACCAATCAATATGGTAGGGAAAAACACTCATATGAGGTGGTCTTCTAATGTTGAAATCCGCACTCGGGTACAAAAAGAAAATGCTTCTCAATGTACCAGAAATGTTATAGAAAGTGGGTTATTCTCAGCAAGAGGGTTTCCACCAGCAATGGAGGCCCCTGAATTGGTTACACAATGTATTAATTATTATAACCCTAAAAAAAGAGTTTTTTAGAAGGAATACTTTATGCTAATCTCACACCAAAAGTAATTATATACACATTTGGGCTTCTTACTTTCACTCAGATCTACAATATTGATATAAAGGCGAAGGCCAGGACATATCAAAGTGTTGAAGCTCACAATAGAGAAATTATGAGTACTCAATGGTGCAAAGAGCCAATTACACCATAGGCCAAAGTACTTCAAAGGTCTATATTCACCCAAGAAATTCAAGACACTATCACTCCATTAAGTAGGATGGCTGGTTTAAGAGATGTTAGTAAATTTGAACCTTGGATGTTTGTAATAATATCCAAATTGATGGAGAGTCCCGTGCAAATGCATTGGGGAAAGTTTATTAGTGAAAAATTATGTGAACAAATAAAATCATTTCCCAAAACCAAATATTTTTATTTGTCTTCATATGTGATTTATTCTTGCGCCATGAGGGCAAGCAAACAAGGGTTGAAAAGGGTCGGTACTCTGGGTAGGGAGGTTGGAAATAGTTTGATATATGCTCATTTACCTCAGATCACTATCCATTGGTATAAAGAGAATTACATGAGAGTTAATGATGTGTTCTCCATGAAGTTGGTCAAAACGATGGAAGGTGATATAGCCAAAAGATTTTCCTTGGAAGCGCAAAGTGTTATTAGACCAATGGGAGGTTGGTATATCCAGTTCCCCACATGCTCCTACATCAGCATGGAAGGATTTGATGGAAATATTTTTATGTTGCCCAGGTACCCAATAGATAAAATTGTTTTATTATAATTGGTGAGATAGTTGAAATCGTCTTAGGCTCTTTACAACAAAGCTCACAAGAAGGCCTCTTTCAGATTTCCTATAGTATTAGGGAATTAAAAATGCAATGCAATAAGGTTGTCTGACTTGTGTGAAGAATAATTGAAAACATATAATTTTGATTTTTTTCCACTTCAAAGAATATACTATGATCCTGAAGGGAATATTTCCAAGACTATTGTTGGTTATTGTTCTCATGTCTAGCACTTAGAAGATTATTGGCTTAATTGTGAAGATGAGCATAAAGTAAGGTTGAGAAAATATGAAAGATTGTCTTTAGTATCTGCTCAGATTCTGATGCTTCATGATATTCCAGATCGGCTAGAAAAAGATGATGGAGAAGTGTTGAATAAATCCTATAATGAAGATATGGTGTATGATGAAACCATTCTAAACCTATATTATGAGGGTGAAGAAATAATGTCAATTGATGAGTTCTTTGCACCAATTTTGTTACATACTCCACTGGATAAATGATTTTTGTAAAGATTTGAGAGAAAGAGGAATTGAACCCACGTTCTCAGAAGATAAGAAGAGAAAACAAAGAAATTAAACTGCATTTGAGAGTGGGGAACCTATTAAAAATAAAAGAAGAACTAGTAAAGTGGCTCCTGGTATAAGCATTGAAGAGAAAACCCCTGAGGTTTCAAAACCAGAGGTTCCAATGAAACCATCTAATAAACGAAGGGATGCAGAATCAAATAAAGATAAATCAAATGTAAGAACTAAAGGTGCATCCTCCTCTACAACAAAACCAAGAAATAAGCTGGTTATTAAAGAAGAGGATGAGATTCTGAGATAGATGAGGCAAGAATTAAAGAACAAATGGATAAATGGGGTGCCATGTGGGAGAAGGTGAAAGAAAAGAAGTCCAAAGATAAACCCATGGTACAACCAGTGGTAGAAGAAACTCTCGATACAAGGTCTGCCCCTATAAATATTGAAGAAGAAGAATTCATACAAGGAACACTCGCCTCAGAAGTGGGGAACCCTAATATTCTTGAGATGGAAACACAGGAGACTATAGAATAGGATCCTATTGATGAAAAAATTGTTGAAGATAATTTTGATTCCCACCCTTCGCTTGGGAATGTGTTAAATGATAATGAACAATCACAGGTCTTTGAAAACTCAAAAGAATATTTGGTTGAGACTGAAGTTGAAAAAGAAGCTACACAAATTCAGGGTGAAGAAGTTGAAAATGAAGAGAACCCTGGTGTAGGAGAGAATGAGGAAAGTAATTTTCAAGAAACTAATATTGAACATCTAGATAGATAGAAGAATGTAAGTCTCCAGACAGAGGAGACAGTTCCAAATCTTAGTAATCTTGACTATATGCCAGAAATTCCTAAAGAAATTCCTATTTTAGAGTAAATAACAGGATAAAGTTGAAGAAATAAGAGAAGAAATTCTTGAACCTAGTGAGCATCAGGAATGAAAGAATGCTACAGAGGTAGAGCTAGATAATGATGCACCTAATTGGTTGATCAGTGAATTATCTTCCCCAATGGAAGTAGAAATACTGCCCCTAGACCTTAACATTTTTTTATAGGAAGTAGATTCTCGAATGCCTAGGCGCAGAGCTAAAGCAAAGCATGACATACAAAGGAATGTAGATGGTGACAAAACCGTACATATAGCTACTACAATAGCTGACAAAGACATACATGAAATAACACTTAAGGAGTATAAGATAACAAGTATTAAAGTGGGAAGGTGACATGTTGATATAATGTGTTGGAGGATTTGAAAAAGTCACTGTGGAAAGTAAAAGACTGCTTGATAAGTATCAAGACTTCATTGAATTGTTAGCTCGTCAAAGTTCTGATCCTCAAACATTAGGACAAGAGGGTAAGGAAGTTAAATCTTTCAAGGAATGGATCAAAAGAATAAATAGAGACCCTGTTCAGTTATTAAATTGGGAGGTTATTGATGAGATCGTACAATTCAGGAACACTATAGATGGTTATGAAATAGATAGAGCGCAGAGAAATGATATAATACTTCAAGTATTAGAAGAATATACCACCCTTAAACTCACTTAGAAAGCTATACAAGGAATTTTGAAAGATCATATGCATCAAATATTGGGTGCTTTCCGAGAGTATTGAGAAAAGAAAGAAAAAGAAAAGAGTTTGAGTTTGAGTATTGAATGAAAAAAGATACTAGATATCAAAGGTGTTATGATAATATTTTTTTTGTTATTTTGTAGGTTGTTCTCGGTCCCGGTGGATGTATTTTATCCAGTATTCAGAAGGATTCCAATAGCCTTGGTTTATGTGGAGTATTGTGTATCAGAGTACAGAGTGAAAAGTGTTGCTGGTGGTAAAGTCAAATCTTTGACTTCATCAGGAATATTCTAAATGATAGTTCGCATATGCCACATGCTACCTTTTGCTTTGTTATTTATGATTCTCTGAAAGACTTTAAGTTTAAAATTTTGGGGCCTTGTTTCTATAAAAGGCGATTTGCTACTTTATTTTCATTTTTTGTTTAGAATTTGTGGATGTTGGAAGAGCCAAAACTTCTCTATGTTTTGTTCTATTTTCCTTTTTTCTGAATCTTTCCAATCTAAAAACTTGTATGCACATAGAAATTAATTAATATTAGAGCCAATTTGATAGCTAGCTATCTCATGAATCTTTTGTAGCTGGTTTTGTTAGTTCAGCCGAACAAGATTGTATGTTGCGTCATGTAAGGGTGCATACAAAACCTACTTGGTGTCCAAACAAAAACTCTCTCTTTAAAATCTTGCACCATTTTGTATGTTGTTGTGAAGCAATCTGGTGAAGTATAAAATGGTTTGCTTTTATTTCATTAATTCTTTGGGGCATGTGTGGAGAATAACTCGGAGAAATTTTAATTTAAGTATTTTTTATTCATTTATTTTAGAATAGATGCTTAAGTTTTTGAAAATGTTCCAAAAAATAGATGAATGAATGTAAATTTATTGAAAATATTTCATTTTATATTGAAAATTGTTGAATGTTTAAAACTAAATCTACTTAAGTGACAGCAAATAAAATTGTTGATGTTCATGAAATATTATTTTAAATATTTCAATTTCATGATGTTATTTTTATGAGTGAATTGAAAATATTTTGTAAAAATCTTATGATCTTTGATAGACCAAAAGAAATGAACATATTCCCTTTGAGATTAACAAAAAACTCACATCATACCCTGAAGTGAACCTAGTACGATCATGACCTGATTATCGAAGACTTTGGATTGAATTGAGTCAATGTTTTTGTTCTGTTTAGGCAGATTTCCCCTTTGAGATTGTCTTGTTCCATATCTTTCAAGAAGAATAGGATTCTTTGCCATTTTTTTGTGAAGATTTTTATTTGCCCTGTTGCTGTGAGTGAAATCATCCTCAACACCTTCCTTTGACATCCCATAATCTGAGATGGTTTATGAACTTGTGGGTCCTAATTCCTTGTGGTACGAAGACATATATGATTACCTCCACAACCACACCCTTCCCCTTGACCTTTCCACCAATCAATGCAAGACAATCATTTGTAAAGCCTCTAAATACACCATCATCGGAGACACCTTTGATAGACGTTCCCTAGACAATACCCTGTTCCGATGTCTCGATGTTGAAGAAGCATAAACAAACTTGTGTGAGGTGCATGAGGGTATATGTGGAGCTCACTCTAGCTATCCAAACTTAGCTCGACAGACCATGAGACTGGGTTAGTTTTGGCCTATAATTGAAAAAGACTCATATTTCTTTGTCCAATGATATCGACAATGTTAGATTTATGAAGATTTGATACACATGCTAGCACAGGAAATTCATCCAATGAAAAATCCATGGCCCTTTTCCTAATGGAGACTCGACGTCATAGGTAAGATTCATCCCCCATCTTCTAATCACCATAAATTCATCATCACCACAACTGAGTATTTCACTAAATGGATTGAAGCTATTCCCATGACATATATTATCGACAAACAAATCTCTAAGTTTATCCTCAATTATATTATTTACCGGTATGGTGTCCCTCAGCCCATCATTACCAATAAGGGTCACCCCTTCAAAAATCAAAATGTCTACCAACTTTGTGAGAAATTCCACATCCAACAACATTTCTCCACTCCATATTACCCACAAGGTAACAACCAAGCTGAGGCATCTAACAAAACTATCCTAAGAATCCTTAAAAATTTTGTCAAAGACATTAGTCATGACTGACATATCCAACTTAACCCTACCTTATGGGCCTACTTCACAAGCATTCACACTCCTGCCGACACCACTCCACAGTCCCTAGTCTTCAATTCTAAGGCTATCTTACCTATTGAGGTCAAACTTCTATCCCTATAGGTATCCATGAAAGGACATATTGATGATGAGGATTATTGAGTCTTGTGACTACATTAGTTGGAAATTTTAGATGAACGAAGATAAAGAGCGTTGGATCATCTTCAAGCATATCAAAATCATCTCTGTTGAATCTACAATAAGAAAGTTTTGAATCACCATTTTGACATTGGTGACCTAGTCTTAATGGAAAATCCTAAGAATCAAGCAGAGCAAGAGAAGCCAGGAAAGTTTGAGCCTAATTGGTTGGGTCCCTATAAATTGTCACTACAGTCTTTGGGTCAAGGGCATATCAACTTTCAACTCCTGAAGGGGATCCCTTGATAGAACCGATCAACAATCTCCATTTGAAGAGGTTCTACACATAGCTTCCAAAAGTCACATCTTAATCGAAAAAAAAATTGTTATCCTTCATCTTCCATTGTTCCAATCTGAATTTTTCTCCTCATGTCATCCATAATAAATAGTGGTCCTTTCCATGACCTAGAACGATTGACATCATGCGTCCTTTCACTCTCCATAACTCCTATTGCATTCCATATCACCCCTAATAAATTGGTCTTATACCTGATTAGGGGAAAATACTTGACCTATATAGTCTTTGGATCCTACACATGCTGTTGAGAGGTCATTATATCCCAAAAAGACAAAAAAATCATAAAACTATCAAAAAGACAAAAAAATCAAATATTCCCAAAGAGACAAAAATAATCATAAAACCTTCAAAATCCAAAAAATTCAAAACATGTCAAAAATACAAAAACATCCAAATAACTTCCAAAAATATCAAAAATAGAGTCAAATTCAGTCATGTCAGTCTACATCCAGTCAAACTATGCTGCCTTTATGACTAAATGTAGGCAAGGCCATCTGTCGATGTGCCCCCAAGGCATTAGGTTAGTCCTCTTAGGCTGGTCGAATAAAATAATGATTAAGTCCTTTGTAAATAAAACAAAGTCATGTCATGTCGAACTACGAGGTCTTTGCGCACTGTTACGTAGGAAAAGCCATATGTCAATGAGCCCCTGAGGCCACCTAGGTCGGTCCTTTACGCTTTGGATTGTCAGTCATAATAAATCAAACATTGTCAAATTATACACAAATAGTTGTCAAAACATCAAACAATTCACACATCAACAAGACATACAAGCCAACAAATTCACTTAGTCAAACCAAACAAATTGTCAAAATAGTCAAACAGTCAAATTGTCAACCAGTCAACTTATGTCTTGTATAGGATGTGTCCTTCCTTAAACTAGACATTGTCAAACATTGTCATTTGCCTTATACAGGTGGTCACATGATCAAAACTAGACTAAACGTCTTATATGGCATGTGTCTTTCCTGAAACTAGGCTTGTCAAACAATCAACTCATCAATCACCTAGTCAATTAACCATCATACAATCAAAATTTTGCAAACACTTTGAATGGGCGTTGATCTTGTGGTTTGTTTTGTCTTATCCTTTTTTATTTTTCTTTGAGTTAGGTTACTACCTTCCTCAAGGATGTCCCATGAAGGATTTAGAGGAGCGATGATGTCTCATGATTCTTTTCTTTGATTGTTGTTTATGGTTTATCTTGGCAAAAATATTGGGGCAACTTTTTCCTTAATATGAGTCAAGACATTCCTTGTTTGAAACTATTTGTTTTGCAAGTGGATGGCCTTGCACACCTTGTTCTATTTCATACCATGGTGTTTGTTGTCCATTTTTTTCATTTTACCACCCAATGATGATTAGTGCAGAGTCTTGTCTAGAAAAATATGCATCTTTAAAGTTGTCTCCACTAACATCCATATCCTCCACGCTAACATTTCTTTTATGCTGCTTATCTATTTTCCTTATCCATTTTGAGAGCACACTCGTGTTCTTTCAGCCTACATGTCCTCTCGAGGGGGCATACCACAACCCTCTTCGCCATCCTTCCTCATCCTCTTTACAGTGGGGCATATTTTTGAATTAAATTTCTTTGAAAAAATGTGATGAACTACACTATATCAAAGATGGGGAAAATGTGGACACTAAAAATTGTCCTAGGCCTATGACTTCTAAATTCTCCATCATTTCCCCTTTCATCATTGATAATTAAATAATTTAAATAATTTAATTATTTTCTAAAGTCATAAGTCTTCTATTAATTAAATAATTTTAATTATTTAATTAATTCATTTCTACCTTTATTCCTCCTTGATTAATTAAATAAATTTAATTTATTTAATTATGTCACTAATTAAGTCCCTTTCATTCTAAAATTTAATAAATTCTTATTTATTTAATTTTTATCCACTTTCCACTATAATTAAATAATTATTTTAATTATTCATTAGCCTCTTCTCTCCTAAATTAAATAAATTTTATTTATTTAATTTGGTCCACTCTCTTGAATTTTGAATTAAATCGTTATTTAATTCAAAAGATTCCTCTTTGTCACATTCTTCTATAATTAAATAATTATTTTAAATTATTTAATTATTCATTGGCCACCTAGATTAATTTATTATTATTATTATTTAATCTCCTCTCACCTCTTTATCTATGTCAATATTATCTTCCACATCAAGTCATTATATATCCATGTCTCAATTAACCTCCACCCTTGATTAAATTATTTATAATTTAATCTTGACCGTCAATCCTTATCATTTGCCCTAATTTTTCCCTATCCCTAGTCCATAATACATCTTTCATTCTTGGCCATTGATTATTGGAATTCAATCTTATCCTTTCATTCAAAATTTTCTTTTCTATAAAAGACCCTTGTCATTATCATTTTCATAGATCTAGTTCATATGCAAGTACATGCAGCTAGTGTGAGACAACAATCTTCAGTATTTTGCTAGTCATTATCATTAGGCCCATTTGCATACTCAAAATTTGAGGGCAATTATTATATCCAAGCAAAATGGAGAAGTGCAATGAATGTGAATCAATGGTGGCATGAATATTTGATAATATTACTTTATGTTTTATTGTCTTTATGCTTATTTGTGCTTAATTGTTTATTAGGGTTTGATTTACATGCAGTATTGTCTAACCTTTGATCATTTTAGCCCTGATTTATAGAAGCAACCTACGAAGAATAAAATATGAGATGATTCCATCAATCAGAATAGGAGAGGTCAATTTGGAGTTCTGATTGAAATAGGGGAAAGAAACCAAGCAACCTTAGAGTATCTAAAGTTATGATAAAGTGTAATTACCAAGAATTTGGACAAAATTACTTTGAAAGATGATTGCAAGGTAAAATCTTGGAAAGAAAATCAAAAATTTCAAACAAGGGGCTCAATTGTGTAAGGAAGCTTAAGGTAGCAGAACAACTTCCTACACTAACCTTGAGAGGAGAATAATACAAAACTTTTATAGATCTTTAATAGTTACAAAAACTTAAACACAAATGAACACAAATATCATGCATACCACAACACAATGATTTACATGGGGATAACCCTTTCGAGAGAAGAACCCCACACTTCAAAAGCTGCTCAATATATTATTCAAAAATAAAAAGATTACAATATACTTGTAGAGCAAGCTTCTCACAGGAGTACCACTACTAGAGATCAAGATACACCATGACTGCTACCAGACTCTTAGAATACACTGTATCTACATACATCCCACCTACTTATAACAAGCTTTTTGGAACCTTCTAGAATTAGGGTTTCACAAGGTCATTTTTTATTTGAAATATTAATAGAAAAACCTTGACGTGTCAGCGGGAAAAAAACTCGATGTGTCATTGAGAAAAAATTTTGACGTATCAGTAGGAAAAACCTTGATGTGTCAACGAAAAAACATTTCAGGGCGATGCCCCAAACCCCACATCTTGTTACAATTGTATAGTATTTGCATAATCAGTTGCCACATACCAACATACATCCTATCAATAAATCTTATATAATTTCAAGGTTGAGACACTTTCCCAACAAGTTGGGGCATAGTTTGGTAGGAGATCAAATTGAACTTACCGGTTTATCAACAAAAATAAAATTATGTTTAGACATGTTCCAAAAGAAATTGGATATGAAGGAGACTACGTTGTCAAATTAAAAGAATAATTTGGAAACAACTCACAAAGGTAAAGACGCAATTGACATAGTGATCCTCAAGCAAGCTCATTTGACACATCAACAAAAGGGGCTTTGTGGATACATGACATTCTTCTACTATGGTTAAAAGGCTATCAAAATACATGAAAGAGAGAATTGGAATGAAATACTAGACTACCTGTTAGCTTGTAAAGTTGTTGATTATTCATTAGATCTCATTATTGGGGATTCAAATTTTGATTTTGATTCTGAGAGATTAGAAGGCGATGGTGAAAACCACTTTTGGAAATGAAAAAGGTTATTCAAGGCATACTATAGAGGGTAAGAAAGGAAAGTAATGGTCGATCAACTATCAGAAGCTGACAACAATGAATGATAAATCAATTCAATTTGGGGAAAGTAGATGTATGTTAAGATTTCAACTTTAAGTTGATTTAAAATCTTGGAAGCACTAACGGGGGAAGAGGGACAGTAGTTAGACTCGGATAAAGTACCTCACACAACAAAATTTAATGATGTATTTTCAAACAAAAAATTGACTTCTTCGTAAGTCATGATTCAACTAAAGTCTTATACACCATTACCACAAAGGTTGACGTATTGGAATTATTGGAGAAAGGTAGTGGAAAGGTCAAGGTTTATGACCAATGAGAAATAAATATTTACAACATAATTTAATACATATTTTTCGAAAGATTGATTTATTATTATCAATATTTTTTTGGAAAAGGTTAGTCAAAATACTTGTTCATGAAAGGAAACATTAACACCTATGAAATAGAGAAGGGAGGATTCATGTACTCATGATTTGAGTTATAGAGGAAACATTCATGCTTGGAAACTAGGTATATAATTGACATCTTTTGGATGATAATAGAAAACCGGAATGATGTAATGATGTAGAAGTTGTGAAATCCAACTTCACAGACCCCGAAGATCACCTGCATGCAAATAACCTATCACAGAAAGAAGAGATGGAGACAAAAAAGAAAGGGTGCTCTGAAAGATGAAAAATGTATTAATCAGAGAGTATAAAAATACAATGAGATCAATCCTTAAGAAAGGAGATCATGCAAACCTAAAATTAACCCTAATAGGTAGACATTTAATAATTAATATAATTATTAAATGTCACAATATGCAAACTAAAGTGAAATCTTAAGAGAGGAATAAAGGTAACTTCATTAACATAATTAAGTTAAAACCTTTACTCTAACACCCCCCCTTAAGATGAGGAAGAGTGCAGCTACAAACATGTGCAAGAAAGAAAGGTAACTACAATGAATGAAAGTAAACATGGGTCCCAACAACTACGCTTGATCAAGTACCCATTTACAAAAGCAATGCAAACTAAACCAAATAGGGTAAAGGAGAAAACCCAGTGGGAACAAAACTCCTCCCCAAAATAGGATGCAAAGAAAGGAATGCAATGCACTAATGAAAGAAGGATAGGAGGTGGATTACATGATACCCCCCATAGACAACTTCTATCATATAAGTACATGTACAATGGCCATAGGAGAGATAGAAAGAGATAAGAAGGCCCCCCCACAATGAAGAAACTCTTGTTACAATGGTAGATGCCTGATGTAGAATCCAAAAGGAGATCCTGAAGCGGAAAATGATATTCCTCCCCTTGGGAAGAAATGGATCCAAAGGATGATGTCGAAGAAACCCTGTGAAGAGTGATGAACCAATCTATCTCAAGATGTGTGCCATGATAGGATGTTGAAGAATCTCTCTGTCTGAATTGAAGCAAATGATGTCAAATCCAAACTGATGTGGAGAATCCTAAAATACAACCTCTGAATGCATTGATAATAGTGGGCATATAGTGATAACTTGACTGTCAAGGTTTAGGAGATGAATGTCCTCAAAATAATCCTCCAAATCTTCAATATAGGACTCCACAAACAAGAAAGATATGTTTGCAACATAAGAGTCAAAAGTAGCTATGTCTAGAATATGAATGATGCCCTATTGCACTGAATCAGGAACAACAAGATATGTTGATAAAGTCTCAATTTGAAGAGTAGGAACTATGAGACAAGCCTCTGATCCATCGAAATATGTAAGGGTGTCTAAATACTCAAGCTCCTCTAAAGTATCATGATCAAAGGGTGTATTATCTCTCCAATAAATAGGCAAGAGACAATCTGAAGCAGGATCCTCTTGGAATGGAGAGATATTGGGGTCTCCATAGATCACCCAAAGATGTGTCCAAAGTGGGTGGGGACAATCAATGTCCGATATAGCCCACACAGTGTCATCATCAACACTAGACAATATAAGTCCTACTATGTGATCTCTAATGATATCCCAAGCTAATTTTCCTTCTGAAATGGTTGGTTTAGGTATGAGATCATACAAATAAGGAAAAATATTAAGCCACCTACAATGTGTAAGTATGCCCTTTGTCCATGACTCATAATTACCCCATTCCAGAATAACAACTGAAGTGTGAGTAGAAAACCCATGATAACTCTTCAAATGAAAAAATCTGAGAAAACTGACCTTACTGCATATAGATCAAATGAAATAGAGCCTAATGACGCAAACAGGGGGTTCCCAAGTGCCAAAACGTCCTTGTAATTAAGAAAAGTGTAAAAACACACAAAGCTGAATAAAATGTACCTGGTAACTTTTCTTATCAAACCAGCTATAGATCTGGAAAGAGAACTGAAACACCTTTCCAACTCCTATTTGTTTGCGCAAAACAGAGTCCAGACGCAAAAGTTAAAGCCCCGGGAGTGCCAAACATATGTTTGGTCTTTGACTAGAAAAGAGACATCAAAATAGGAAAAACCAGAAAATCAAACCTACACCATTGGAAAGTTCTTGGAACCAGCTTTTTGAGGATATTTCATTTTTGAAAAATCGAGTTCGTATGCAAAGGTTATGGCCAAAATACCAAAACTACTCCAAAAGGGTTTTGGGGGTTAAGCCTAGCAGTTTGGCTAACCGCTAACATTAACCGCTAGCGGTTTACTTACGGCGGCGCCAATTAACACCATTTTTATTGTAAAAAAATCTCAGATTGCGTGTCGTACGACCCATAAATGAATTTTTTTTGCCTCTCGAAGTCACTGTGTCCGATTTGAACAATTTGACAGCCAATTTAGGGGTTTTTGGGTGCTCTGAATGCGATGGTGAGGTCCGTTTGGGCTCAAAATGCTCCAAAATTACAGGTACTCTCTAGATCAAGAACCCTCAAAATACTTCAAACCCTCGCAGATCTGACGCCATGAAGCCAAATTTGACGAAACAAAGGTCAATCTTGAATGAATTGAATGTTCCAGGCATAATGGTGAGGTCCAAATTGACTCAAAATTCACCAAATGAAAGAGGTATGCCCTAGATCAAATAATCAAACCCCAAACCCTCGAAGCTCCAAAAAACCTTCAAAACATGAATAGGAAGCAACAGGTCTGGAGCTCTGATACCATGTAGAAGTTGTAAAATCCAACTTCACAGGCCTCGAAGATCACCTGCATGCAAATAACCTATCACAGAAAGAAAAGATGGAGACAAAAAAGCAAGGGTGCTTTGAAAGCTGAAAAATGTATTAATCAGAGAGTATACAAATACAATGAGATCAATCCTTAAGAAAGGAGATCATGCAAACCCAAATTAACCCTAATAGGTAGACATTTAATAATTAATATAATTATTAAATGTCACAATATGCAAACTAAAGTGAAATCTTAAGAGAGGAATAAAGGTAACTTAATTAACATGATTAAGTTAAAACCTTTACTCTAACAATATTTACAACATAATTTTATACATATTTGTTCGAAAGATCGATTTATTATTATCAATAATTGTTTGGAAAAGGTTAGTCAGAATACTTGTTCATGAAAGGCAAGATTAACACCTATGAAATAGAGAAGGGAGGATTCATGTACTCATGATTGTGAGTTATAGAGGAAACGTTCATGCTTGGAAACTAGGTATATAATTGACATCTTTTGGATGATAATAGCAAACTAGAATGATGTAATGAGTAATGTTACTCAACTATTAAAATGCTCATTAGAATAAATAGATTGAGCTGAAAATTGGATTAAAACTTTGGGAATTGAATTTCGACTTTGAAAAATATTATAGGACAAAAGAAATCCAAGGTATTGATGACCTAGTATGAAGGAGTTTTATCTCCATAAAAATATTTAATTACTATATTTCGAGAATTGTATGTGGCATAAGTCCATGGAAGAGATTTCACTAGCCAAGATGGACTATTATGAATAGGAGCAAGAAACTAAGTATCAATTTTTGGAAGGTTAAGGAATGAAATGAGGTAAATTGATATCATATTCAAGAGACACGGGAATGAAAAAATTATTTGTGAGATAAGGAACTGCTATAATCTAGAAGGGGATAGAGTAATATGTTTCAAGGTATGCAACAAGTTGTTATCCAAGATGCCAGAGGATGAAGATAGGATGTTGTCAATGTCAAGACTTGTATACACTCAGGGAATTCCATAGAGGAATTGGTTGAATATCATAAGAATAGTTTTGATCTTTATATGTCAATAGAACTGACATAATGTTATGGTGGATAAACTCACCAAGATAAAAAAAACTGATTAGAAAATTTGACTTATAGGATATCAGTCCTAAACAACAAACTATGTAAAACAATTGCTTAATATTCCTCAGAAGGTTATCTCAGATAGGAACAAGCAATTAATGTTAATTTTTTGTGTAAACCATGATCATCTTATCAAAATTAAATTGAATGAACACTCAAATTATTGCTTTAATTTAGCTAGTTAGGAAAAAGGGATAAACCAAATCTTGGAGGATTTGTAGAATACTTATATTAGAATAAACTTCTATCATTGAGGTTTGGTCCATTATATGAGAAGAAGGGTTGAATCTCTATAAAGCTAAGAAAAGCTAAGACTAGGATTAATTTTAGACCAGAAAGGTTGTCAAGTAGAACAAAAAGATCAAGAAAAAATTTGTTGATACAAATCTTAAATTAAAAAGCAATATTATTATATTTAAGGTAAATGGTTGTGTCAATGATGGAAGGTATTGGCTTATGTGTTTTTTGATGGTGTAAATACCAAAGGGAAGGATGGGATCCATGGTGTAGTGTGCAATACACTAACATTCCTTTTCCATTTGGGTTACACTAAAGATAATTGTATTAGCCAAGGAGAACGTCTTTTTCCAATCACTATGGTATAGATGTCATATAGGATATAGTTACTATTGTACTTATAATGTACATATGAGTTAATATAATTATGATGTATATAGTTATTTAAAGGGAAGGTATGCATGAAGTACACAAGCTCTCCTTGTGCATTAGCATAGTCACTCAATGCAAGGTCCAAGAAGGATGGGAATGCAAGGGGTCATGCTATGAGGAAAGATTAGATGGGAATATACTTATTTCTTGCATGATTTGGAAAATGGAAAGTAAAACCTTTGTTTGGATTTATCTGTATGTTTAGTGCTCTAAATCATTGGGGATGATGATTCACAAGGGAGGAAGTATGTTACACCTCATCTCTTAGTTACTTGGTTACTTTTACCTTGTAAGTAAATAAGATGATAATTTTTTATTAGAACTTTAATATGTTTAATAGGAGAATGAAATATTGAAGATACCTTATGAGTTCATTGCTTTTAAAGGTATGAATATGTTTTATATTGATGGAAAATGCAATGAATGTATATGTATTACAATATGATTACTTTAATGATTGGATGATACAAATGATTGATGATGCTAATGGACTTTATGTGAATGACTAACTACCTATGTGATGTACTAAGTGTAATGTAGGAACAAGTTTGAACCTCCAAAAGAGAGGGGGAGTATCACTTAGGAGAGGAGCTTGGTCTAGTAACCCCTAATGAGCCTAACTCAGCATGCACACACATTTACACCCTAGTTGATCTTAGTTGAGTCAAGTTGGTCAGGATTTGGTAAGTAACCTCCTATCACGATTTGAGTATGCTTTGTATTGATATATGGTCTTAGTATTTGATGTCCTTGATTGGGAAAATGTGATTAATTCCTTCATGTTTTCTTATTTATATCTATGTCGATAAGTATATGCATCAAATATATATGTATATGTGTATGAACGGTAACTTATGCATATTACTACATAATAAGTATAAGGATATAAGTTGCATGTTTATGACATATGTATATATGCACACATTTTGTGTATCTACTCATTCATGAAGATGAATATATATGTGTGACTAATATTATTAAATGTTATATAATTTTATACTTGTATATATATGTACATATGCATGTATTTGATAATACATACATACATATGTATATGTATCTGTATACATAATACCTTGGGATTATATGTGTTTAAATTTGGATATTAAAGTAATGATATATGTATATTAAAAGATACATATATTAATGTATAACTGTATTAGGACATTCATGCAAATGAATATACCTATATATTAGTATGTATATATATGTATATACATATATATAATTACTTAAATATATATTTGAATGAAAAATTATGCAATATTAATGAGAATATAATTATATATATATACATATGTATGTAACAAGATATAATATATATATATATATATATATTATATAATTTTCTTATATATATTGTTTTATATATTATAAGCACTTTAAAAAGAAACAAAAGGCAAGAGTTAGGTGTTGCCTTTGAAAGAAAGAAAGTCAGTATATAAGTATATGCGTATAGCGCTAGAGTTAATTTTATAAAGTGCTTAATAAATAGTGAATGCATTTAATAAATGAATGAAGGCACTTATATGTGGCATGGCCATATAAAGAGTATGGTTTAGTATTAAAACCAGCACAACTTTAAAACAAAGTATAACCTCTTACTAAATGCATAGTCCAATGCATAAGTTAATGGTAAATATTGAAAGGAACGAATAATATCAAGTGTTTTCCATGTACGGGAGAAGGCTAGGTGTATTAACCAACACATAAAGTATGAGAGACCAAGTCAAACCAAAGGATGAAGCACATAGGAGTTAACTGTTGTTGTGTAAACATTTGAGAAGGAAGTTAAAATTGTTTTAAAAGCCTTTTAAATATGTCAAACCTGCGCTATATTTGTGGGTGCCAAACATACGAAGGTGGAACAATATTGAAAGTGTTTGGAATGCTTAAGAGATCCTCAAATTGTGCATGATTATGTAAATAGTATTTAGATGAGCAGTCAAGAGCAACTTGGCAACATTTTGTAAAGGAATTGGAATTAGAAACTTGTTTTAAGCTTGCTATCCCATATATCAACTTGACTTAGCCATTTAAATGGTGAGGAATGTGATGTGTTAAAAACTTGTGAAATAATCTTGGTGAGTCGTTGCATGAGAACAAAAAGGTGGTAGAAATATTAACTTGTTTGTAACCATCGGTTGCTCACAATTTAGTATAAATAGAGGTTCTCATTCTACCAATTGCTACACTTATCAATCTGGTTTCCTTTTGTTATTTTGCTATATTTTCTCTGCAAAATAGTTTAGAGAGCTTTGCTAGTAAGTGAGAATTATTTTGTTCAAGTTTCAATTATTGAGAGTTCTTGGATAGAGGCTAGTTTGGCGATAGGAATGATCTTAGAAGGAGCAAGTAAACTTTTTTGTAAGTGGCACTTGGGATATCAATGTGTTCATTGGAGCTAAATTCCAGGCATGTTGATTTCTATAGCTCTACTCTTTCACATATTAGGTTATTCATTTATGTTTGTTATGATTGTGAAAAGAGTGTTACCAATTTTCTTGTTTAAGATTGTATGATACTTGGTTGAAGTTTTGATAGATGAAACCATTTTTTATTAGCACATACTTAGGTAATATATCGAATAGTGTGGTTATATTATATTTAAAAATATGATAGGTGGTTGAGGCTATATATATTCTACTTAGGTCATATAGAATGGGAAATGAAAATATGTTGAAGTACTACTTTGAAAAAATTAGGTTTTTGAGAACTTAATGGTAATTCATAACTCCTTGGAGGAAGTGGAGTAATCTATTCCTAGGGTTATGAATTATATTTGAGTATGATTATTTTGATAGTCATCATACAGTTGAATAGCATAATATCTAATTATGCTAATATATAATAATGTGCAAGTAAATATGTTGCCTTATTGGAAGAAAGATGGATTATGAATGAATAATTGGAAAATGGATGCTTTATGGTTTAGGTAATAGAACACCACTTTTCTCCAACTAACATTCAAGGATTCCCAAGGATCCCAAATTGGATTGACTATCAACACAAATTTGATTTAATTCTCAACAAGGGAGACCTAGGAAGATTCCTTAGGATTCAAAAGGCTCACCACCAAGAAAAATCTTGGAAAAGATAACTTGATATTCAACTCACAAAACCTAGTAATGCAAGCAAAAAAATGAGTGCAAATGAAAAAATTAAGTAACAAAAACCTAAGATGTATACACCTAGGAAGTCTAGAAATGTAGTGAGGATTATGGAAATGCAAAAATGTTGTCAAAATATGCTAGGCAGGACTAAAACACCCTTACTATCTTAATCCCGCTATTGTTTTTCAAGGGAAACATAAAATTTTCGGATGCCGAAACAAAATTTGAAAGAATATCTGCAAAATACCTTCGGGAGGACTAAGATGCCCTTATTGTCTTCTTAGTCCTGATCTAACTTTCTACAATTTCAGAATGTGATCTTGAGGTCCAAGATCTGCACTTCTTTCTTCTCAGATCCCAGGTCTTGAAACTTCCAGATCTGGCCTATTGGTGACTTTTTGTGAAGATGACAACTTTGCAATGGAACTTTGCAACTTTACTACTTTTCACTTCAAATGATCTTCAAGTCTTCAACCTAAATCTGCAAACACAGACATACAAGATAAGGAAAACTTGCTGATTGGTTATTAAATGGGGGTTTTCTTTGGTCAAACCCCTTGTTGGTAATTAAAACTTGAAATGAAATGGAATAATGTAGGGAAATGATGAATGGGAAAAGTGTTGTGTTGCAAGTCACCAAACCCTTGTTATGAAATCTGCAAAGTTGTGTGAAGTAGCTATCTTGAATCTAGATCTTCATTTGAATGAATGCTTGATAGATCTTGACTTGAATTGCTTGCTTGAATCAAAACCCTACATCACAAATGTTAGCTCAAAAACACACATGATGCAAGAATATCTTTGACATGATGCTTTAATCTTGATGATGGCTCTAAATGCTTGATGAATTGCTCTTGAATGCTCTCTTGATCACAAATTTCTATAATGCATGAATGCTTATGATCACTTGATTGTTTGTTAGGATAAAATAAGTGGAAGAACCTTGTATTTATACTTATCCATGCTTAATATCCTGAAATTAGACCACAACAAGCCAAAATATGAAATCATTAATTAAAGGAGGCTAAATCCTACCAAGATTTGAAATTAAATCCCAAAAATAACTTAAAGAGGACTAAGATACCCTAGGTGGCGTCTTAGTCCCAAGGCTTGAAACTCGGGGCACAGACTCCAAAAAAGGTGCCTTTCAAGGCACATTTGAAAACAGGGTCCCAAGACCTTTGGAGGAAAAAGACGCCATAGGTGGCATTTTAGTCCCATTCCAAAAATCAAGGACACACAACCAAAATCATTAAATTTATCATTTATCCTTTGATGTTTTTCAGGATTAGCCATAAAAAGATATAATTTATTAGGCTTGTGGATGCAAAAGAGGACCAATTAAGACATAAATAAGGATAAACAAAGCAAGGCGGGCCCAAACAAGTGTGAAAATTCAAGGGTATGCATTTTCCTACACTACATTTATCCCCCACTTTAGTGAGAGGATGAACTTGTTTCAAACTCACACTAAAGTAGCCAACCACACAATCAAGAGGGGTTCAAATGTATGAATTCTACTAAGATAGGATGATAATAACCAAGAGGGTGGCTAAGCCCCTAGGATCAAGATCATATGAAAAACCAACATAGGCACAAAGGAACACACTTGTGGATGATATATGAAGCCATAACCAAATCACAAGAATACACCATCAAAGATAGGAAAAGGAAAAGAAGGAAAAATAAAATGCTACAAATCAAGATTCAACTAGCTGTCCAATGCACTGTGGACCAAATCTAGGTTGTTTGACCAAAAAGGTTTACAAGTGGAATGCATTGTCCACTATGCAAAAAAAATGCATGCTCATAAGGTATAGTGAAGCTATTTGTCCACTACATGAGCCCCAAAATATCCATATCAAAGTCATACCCCCATGACTATGATAAGGATAAAGAAACTACACGCTCACAAGGGCTAGTGAAGCTAGTTGTTCACTAGGTGAGCCCCAAGGAACCATATCAAATCCATACCTCCATAACTTTAATAAGGTACAAAGGTGCATGCTCACAAGGGCTAGTGAAGCTAGTTGTTCACTAGGTGATCCCAAAGGAACCATATCAAAGTCATACCTCCATGAATTTAATAAGGTACAAAGATGTAACACAACAAGAAAGTGGAATGTTTGAAGGGTTTTTTCTTAGTTCATGCAAGGTCCTAATCTTAGGGGACATTGTTCCTAATGTCTCCAAGAGAGGACCAATCAGAATATAAAAGATTCACAACTTAGGGAATGCAATGTGTCGCATCACCACTAAGATGAATGTAATATGCTAAGATAGATCAAGCTCTTGAAGGATATTACTCCCAATGTCACCACAAAGAGAAAAACACATCGCATGAAGTAAGAATACCACATCAAGGAAGGATGCAAATTAAATCATGCCAAAATAATGCCAATGTATGCCCCCACTTTAAAAAATATTCTAAACAACATGTTGTGAGCAATTACTTTAAAGTAGACAAACATGAAAAAGAAAAAGATAAAAGAGGGTTGCTCCCCAGAAACACATAAGAGATCCATGGATTTGGGGTCAGTATCTATCTTTTTTGCAATGATATTAGAGAGCTTGGAACTGCCATCATTCTCCAAATACACATAGAACTGGAAGAATGACACAAAAAGAGCGAAAACAAAGAAAAACCTTTTCGGTCAACATGGAAGAAAAATAGGGTGTATTGACGCCTTGCGTCATCCCCGAAAGGAAA
This sequence comes from Sequoiadendron giganteum, assembly GCA_007115665.2. Taxonomy (NCBI): domain Eukaryota; kingdom Viridiplantae; phylum Streptophyta; class Pinopsida; order Cupressales; family Cupressaceae; genus Sequoiadendron; species Sequoiadendron giganteum. The sequence goes on from VCHN02000014.1 coordinate 157,414,540, forward strand.
ACACAAGACAAACATAATTAAAGGAAAAGAAAAGATAATGAAAGATATTTTGGGTCAACATGGAAGAGACTTGGGTGCCTTGATGCCCTTCGTCATCCCCAAAAGGAAAACACAAGACAAAATGGAAAGATAAGTGAAAATAAAAGGTAAAAATCAATGTAAAGGCAACAAGATTATGACATATAGAAGAATGTAGGTACTGTTACCAATTTTTCGCTACAGCTCAAATGGTGGAGCTGATTTAAATACTGTTATATTTTGAAGTGAAAAAATCTAGTTATTTCTGAATATGTTTGAGTGTTGTTGCACTTCGTTTTAGTTCATTAAGTGACAGTTATGCTTTAAAAAGAGGAATAAGAGTTTCAGAACTTTCTATTCAATGCTTTACAGCCAAATGAAGTATAGGATTGAGTGTTAAACAATGAATCTTTTCAAATGCTTTCATTTATTTCACAAAGTGGTTCATATTTACAACATTAGTCATTTGATTGCGAGAATACAAATGCTAGTACAAATTTGCATTGAGATGCATTTTTTCTTTTCCAAATGAAAAGCAGAAAGAATGAAATCAAATATCCACACAAGCCATGGATGTGACTATCACAGTGCATTATAAATAGCACACTACACTATGGAAGATGCATAAAGGAAAAAATCACATAAGTACAAACATAATCATCATTGCTTGATTGGTTGATGACCGACGCAGAAGTGGTGCACCAATTGTCTTCTTCAAGCTCCGTTGACCTGTAGGAAAGAAGAGAGGGATGCCAAAGGCTCCGACTATGAATATACCTACATGAACCATCAACGATAATGTAGTATGCTACTAATCATGCATTGAAACAATCAAGGAAAGTGTAGAGATATGAGATGAAGGAGAAACATCAACACAAACATGATATATTATTTTTATGATAACACTATTTGTTTCCTTGTGTAGGTATAGGAAAATCCCTATAGCTATCTATCTTTTGAAGACCAAGCATGTGGGGAAAAACGGGCTCCCACAAGGGTAGAGCCCAACATGCTACCCTTATATGTTACAAGAAGGCCGAGAAAGGAAGATGCAATCATCATGCTCTTCTGAGCTTTACAACTAAACAAGTGATCGAACTATCACACATTTATAACATTCAAATTAACATATAGAAGTGAAAATTGCAAATGAATGCTAATTGGACAACTTGTTTTAGTTAAAACCATCAATCTGTCATGTTTTCTGAAAGGTTTGAGCTGCTGCTTTTAAAATACTGTTTTGTTGTTTTTAAGACTGTTCACTTTGTAGTGTTGTTTCATATTCTCTGTTTTGGAATAGCAGTGTCCTATCTTTTAACAATGATAGTGAATAGTGCAAGTTATGGGGTTATGTCAAGAACAGGTAAATACATGAAGAGTTTGTTGCCATAATGCAAATGACTAACAAAACAGTCAGTTTCTGTTTGGCTGAGAATGACAAGGCATGAGGTAAGTGCTTTTGAAGGTGTTAGTTGGTTGTAAGAGAGAATGCAGTCGATGGGGTCACAATGATTTAAGGTAAATGTTGCATTATATAGAATGGATGCATTAACTTGTAGAATATCAAGAGAACAGATGCATCGTACAGGTGAGAAGTTTATGGCAGATTAAAATACATGAGTTTTCATAAAATGCAGCTTCTCATTACTTTCAACACACCCCATTTGGCTTTTCAATCAAATAATACAGATTTTCACCAGATACAATTTACCCACAGGGGTATTTGAACGGAGCAGCAACATAAGGGTTGTGTCTCAGTCAAGGATCACCCATATGAGGGTTTTCAATAGTAAGGCAAGGGAACATGCATTCTTCAGAATGTTATACACCCAGGTGGAGTTTTGTCAGAAAACAAGATTTTACACAGTGCTCTCATGGTTGAGCTTAAATATAATAGAAAATATAGGTATAAACACAGATTTCTTCAAAATTCTGAAAATACCCAAATTGGGGTTTCATTTAAAATATAGAATTCATAAATACCCACATACAGATTTTTGCTAGAGAACAGGTTTTATTCATATATAGAGATACCCACATGGGTTTCTACATCTTAAAACAAAAATGCTTGAAAATGCATGGGTCGAGCCCAATGGGGAGTTGCAGTGACGGTTTCATCAAACAAGGAGAGCCACTTTCAATTTTTTGCATGGGAGAATAGATAGCAAAGCACAGTATGCTTGGAGTTTGACCTTCTTTATTTGGGAGGTCATCAATCAACTATGACATGCCACGGCCTGTTAAGGAGATAATGCGCAGACTTTCACGAAAAACAAGCTTCAACTCAAAGACCTCATGGTGTGGCCACACAACAGGCCTGCATTTTTTTAAAAAAGATAACAACCATTCTTTAAAGAAAAAATAATAAGCAAGTGGGTTTTAGTTTGAGAGAGAGAAGTGCAAAAAGCAGTGAGCAAGGAAGAGCTTACCATCATGTTTGTTGTTCAAGAACCCATAGGTCGCGCCCAGCTCATTGGAGCCCATAAAAGCTAAGGGTCGAGCCCTCTCATGGCACCCAGGGTAAGGTTAAGCAAGCACATGAAAAGAATATGTAAGAAAGTCAAAGAAGAATGGAGGAGAAGCCGCGGCCATATGGCTTGTTTTTTTAGCCTTCAAAACAATGGAGAAGCCATCAAATACAAGGAAAGCAACTTACCAAGCCATGTATGGATGAGTCGACCAAGCTGAAGACAAAAACTAAAGTCTCCAAGCACTCCAAGCTGTCAAACCCTAGTTCATGGCGGCGGCTCTTGCAAAGAGTTTTCCCTCAAAAAATACAATAAGTGAAATGATGCAAGTGTTAGGGCATTCGTGGAGTTTTGTTCTTTAGGGTTTCCCAAGTCCCTAAGTCGACTTTAGGGTGGTTGATTAAGTTAGGTAATTTTTTGAATATTAAACATTATGCTATGATGGTTGACTAGTGAAGGCTAAGGCTTTTGTTCTATAGCCATACCTTGGGAAAGGCTTCATGCCTTAGTCACATTTTTTGATTAATTTTTTAGAAATTAATTGAATTGTTTTGCCTTAGGGATATAAATCAAATGAATTTTATGAGGAGTCAATAGGTCAGTATGCCTTAGGATTAAGAATAGACCTAGGGTTTATTTTATTTTTTATTGTTTTTAGAGAAAACAATGAAAATACGTAAGGAGTATTGTAATTTTAATATTTTTTATAGAAAAATCAAAACTTGTAAGGGAGATATAAGGTGTTATATGCAAAAGATTTTTTAAATCTTTAATTGTAAAATGGAATAATAGAAAAACTATATCATGTAAAGCAGAAGCAAAGCAATGCTTTATATATTGCTTTGTTTTCTTGCTATTTTTAGCAATTAAGCATTGACTTTCTCCTTGGTCGGATTGGAGTTTTCAGTTGGAGAGATAAGGTGTTTTCTTGCTTTGAAAGCAGGTTTTTGCTTTTTTTAGAAGCCTGATAGTTGATGCATGCAAAAAGTGTGACTTTCCACTTTTATGCTGACTTGTTGCACAGTTTTTGGGACCTTTTCCTTGAGCATTTTTCAAGAGCTCGGATTAGGGTTTGACATATATCTTTGGAGAAAACTTAGGGTTTTCTAGTTCAGTCTATTTTTGCTCTTACACATTTTTGAGTTGAAACTGTTTTGTACTCAATTGGATTATTTTTGGCATACTCCTTCAGTGAATAAAAAAACAGCATTCCTACCTATCATTTTGTGTCCATTTACAATTACAGTTTGATGTTTATCTTGTGATCCCAGTTTAAGAAGTCATTGGTATGTCCTAGGATATAGTTTGATGCAGAAAAGTGCAAAGATATAGGTTGCATGTCATGTTTTGAACAGACCTTCGTGCAAAGTACTTGTGTAAAAATTGTTCTTGAGAGGTTGTGAAGTTTTTTATTGGTTTTTTGAGCACTGTTTGTGAGGAAGATCCAAAATAGTCATTATTTCATCATCCAATATTAAAAATCATTTCAAAGTCATAAGTTTTAAGTTTCTGTTTTCTCTCTATCCTTTTCCCAAGAATATTTTAGAATAGGATCATCATACGGAGAACCAACTAGCTCTAGACATTCTCTTTCCTTATAGACCACCCACGCCTGGAAAGAGTTTCAATGTTGCAATAGATAGTTTGATTTTTTGTAAATCTGATGGGGTGCATATCTGATTGCTAATAGGTAAAAATAGAGGAGTGCACAAAGAGGGGAAATATTAAACAATACGTGTGATCACATTACACACATGCAATCAACCAAAAAGAAAAAGAAAAAAAGGAAAGCAAAAAAAAAAAAAGAGACTAGTAAAGCACATGCGATTCAACCATCCAGTAGATCATCTGCATCCCAATCTTGTTCAATATATGCGGAATGTAGATCACTAGCGAGAGGGATCATGTCAAGTGTTGTACTAGGAGAATTACCAGGTTCAACATGTGGTGAATCACTCGGTTTAGGAGGATCATCACGGTTGTTATCATCTAAGCTCATAGAAGAGGAAAATAACAAATTCAACTCATTATGCACTTCCTCATCAATTTTAGTAGTTTCTTCATCATGTACAAGTTAATCACAACAGAAGGATGAATTATAATATCCATATAATATTTTGGTCCTTTTTGTGTTGGAAATATAGGGTCTGTTGGTTCTGGTAATGGAGGAGATTCATTATTTATTGCTTTCGTCAAGTTTGAATTTTATTTTTCTATGTTGTTCTCTTCATTCATCTTTCGAGCAATAGCATGACGTCTACACCTACGCATTTGTGTATGAGTAGGTTTGTCAACCATAGGTTCCTTTTCTTCTTGTGAGGGAAGAATAGAAGAGACCGTGGAAGGTTGTTCAACCACTTTCTCTTTGGCTTTATAAATTTTTGTAGGAGGTGAATTAGGACTTGTTTGGTTTTCTCTTGGCCTTTTGTAGGAAATAGGCAAGGGATTTTTTATGGATGGTTCTTTGTTAGTCGGAAGGGCTTTGAGCTCAATCATGTTTTCTTCAAGGCGAGGAGACAAATTTTCAAGGGATAATTTGGCTATGCATTTTTCTTTACAATTTTTGTAGGATAAGAAAAGGAAGTCCTCATGAGGTCTTATAGGTTCCATGGGCTCAAGAAAAAAATAATCTAAGGAAAAACTTCCATGAGAAGATGAAGGTCTAAACCCACTATGGTTCACAATGAATATTCATTGCTGACTGGAAACTTTAAGCACTTATGGACAACGGATGGGACCTCATTCATGGAGCGAAGCCATTTTTAGCCTAACTTCACATGAAATTTATCCAAATTAGAGATGATGGAGAATGATACATTTAATTTCTTTGGTCCTACTTGTTAAGGGAGTGTGATCGATCCCATTGTAGCACGAGAAAAAACATCTTTCATTTTAATTCATGATGTCGGTTTATCATATCTATCTTGAGTAAGTTCATTAACATATAATAGTTCCTATATGGTCACATTCTCTCCATAGATAGGATCAATTAAAATTCCAGGAGTGGGCATGTCATTGATTCTACCGGCTATGTAAAGAGGTCCATCAGGTGCATGTTTGATTGTCTCTTTTCAAGAGAAAGTAATGTCAATGGGCATTATGGTTTGTTGTTTATGAGGCTCGATTTAAATCAATCCTATCATTGTACTAATAGGACTTTGGTCATCAATATCCATAGGATTTGTTCATTATTTTTCATGTTATCATCATCCATTTCAATGTTGATCATATCGGGCTTAGTTTCACTAGCCTTAACAAATGAAATATTATGATTAGGCATGGGATTGGTAAAGATTTACAAGTTTTGGTTAGGAGGAGCTACAAATTTATTACCTTTTTCATTCACACTTCAAATTTGAATATGATTAGAATCAATGAGGTCTTGCACAAGATGTTTAAGATGCTTGCAATGTTCTATATCATGTCCTTTTTTGATGGTGATAAGCACAATAGGCATTGTGTCTAAAGCTCGGAGGTAACGGCTTGCTAGGTTCAAGAGGTCAAACGAGAGGTAAAGTAAGCATTTTTTTTGTTTATTAGCCGAGTCATGACATTTTGAAGTGTGTTGGGTAAGAGATTAAATTGTCTTTGCAAATCCCCAAAGATAAAAGGATTACTCTTCTTGTTGGAAACACAAGGGAAGACAATTGAGAGGGGGGTGAATCCATTGTCATATAATTTCAAACTTATTAAATTTATTAACCCCTATTCTCAGATCTGATTAATAACCATGAAAGCATAAATCAACAACACATCAGAAACACACATAACACCAATATTTTTACGTGGAAACCCTATTAGGGGAAAAACCACAGTGGAGGTCAGCCCACAAGTTTATACCCTATTAAAAGTATAAGAAGAATAAATGAGGAATACACATGCATTCAAGCACACTGCCTAGAGACCACTACTCAAATACAAAGGAAGACTCACTGTCTTATAGAAAAATTCAAACTAAAACCATCCAAATTTTGAACTGAGAAAGTACCATCTGCTAATGTCGGATTACAGTTTCAGTTAAGCACATGAACACTTCTTTACTCTTCTTCACTCTTCTTCACACTCTGCTCTACCTTTGAAAGATTTAGAATATTATTCACACACACACACTTTTTCAATCACATTCAAATTAAGAAACAATTACTTATATATATCCACAACAAGGAATTACATCGCTTCATGTTGGCTTCAACAAAATAATAAGATGAATACAAATTGTCAGCCCAAAAAAATAAAGATTATTAATGTGAATCAACCAAAGTCATCCACAACATAGTAGAGACCTCAAACAATATCCTCAAACACAAAACACAAAACACCTTCAAGAATTATTCCTTGAAGATCCATAACATGCTACAATCACCCTGTCGGCCATGAACATGAAAAACATGAACACGCAAAAGAAAATCACTGATCGCAAGCACAATGATCAAAGCAAACATGCAACATAGATAGAGCACAATCTAGAAAAATCCACGAACACCACAAGAGAATTCACAACAACTCAGATTATTAGAATCACATTATCTTCTTCCAGGAACACCAGCTACAGTAACAGAATAACTATCGAAACACATAAACTCATAACTAGCTCAAATCTTCATGCGAACCTCTGAAACTTTCACTGGATAAACTAGATACACATGAAAATAAACCATTTAATCCATAACTTCTCAGCATCAACATACTAAAATTTCCATCATACGGATCTTCACTGCTTCATAGATAACCTGCAACATATTTTAATACAATTTTCTCAATATCCTCAACATATACAGTCTTAAAGACATTAATGCTAATAGTGTTGACATCAATGAAAACCACATATCAACACAACCACAACATCAAACAATCTCTGCCTTTGGCATTGATGGAAATACATGATGTGAAAAAAATTATCAATGCAACTAACTTCAACACTTACTCCCCCTTAGGTTATGACTCTTTTCTCATGACTTCTTCTCCTCAGATAATTTCCAATTTTTCACATAGCTCTTCTCCCCCTTTGACACCAATTAAAAAGGTACACACAAGATCTAAACCACATATCTAAATCATCTAACTACTCCCCCTGAGTAGAAACCACCACAACATCAATTTGAATCAAGATATGACTGTGAAATGCACAGAATAATGCAAGACAATGCATCTTAGTTCTGATTAGGAGGGGTAATCACCCCTAACTTCCCTTTGAGATACTCAAAATTATCCTTAGGCAATGACTTGGTAAATATGTCTGCAATTTGTTCCTTAGTAGGCACATACTCCAATGTAACTTCCTTTTCACTCACCTTCTCTCTCAAAAAGTGAAACTTGATAGATATATGCTTGGTCTTTGAATGCAACACTGGATTCTTAGAAATGTTAATTGCACTTGAATTATCATAGAATATAGCAATAGGCTCATCATTCATAACTCTGATATCTTTCAACATCTGCTTCATCCACAATACTTGAGTACAATTTTTAGCAACAGTAATGTATTCTGCCTCTATAGTAGACAAAGAAATGGCATTTTGATTTTTACTTAACCATGAAATCAACTTCTTTCCCAAGAAAAAGGTGCCACCACTAGTAATTTTTTTGACATTCACATCTCCTTCCCAATCAACATCTGTAAAGGAACTCAAAGTAACATCATCATCTTTAGGATGCCACAGGCCAAAATCAACTACTCCCTTCAAGTATCTTAAATTCTCTTCACAACAGTCACATGAGATTCCTTAGGATCAACTTGAAATTTTGCAACAACACATACAACATTCATGATATCAGGTCTAGTTTGAGTCAAATAAATCAATCCACCAATCATTGATCTATATCTAGTCTGATTTTCCTTCAGAGAATCATCATTTGTTGTCAACTTACATCCAGTCACCATGGATGTATCGAGTAGCTTTGAATCTTCCATACCAAACTTCTTTAGCAATTCTTTCACATACTTGGACTAAGATATAAAGATCCCTTTATCTAACTGAGTAATTTGCAATCCCAAAAATAATTTCATCTCTCCAATCATTGACATCTCAAACTCATTCTACATCTCATTAGAAAACTTCATGCACAAACCATCATCTCCTCCAAAAATGATATCATCAACAAAGACTTCCATAATCAAATCTTTATCATCATCAATCTTTAAATACTTATTACTATCAACAGTACCTTTGTTAAATCCTAGCTTCAGCAAATACTTGTCCAATCTGGCATACCAAGCTCTAGGGGCTTGCTTGAGTCCATACAATGCTTTATTCAACCGAAAAACCATACCTCCCTGATCAGTCAATTGAAATCCATTAGGTTGCTCAACATACACCTCTTCTCCCAAATCACCATTTAGAAATGTTGACTTGACATCCATCTGATAGACCTTGTAGTTTTTGTAAGCAACATAAGCAAGAAACAATCTCACAGCTTCAATCCTAGCAACAGGGGAAAAAGTTTTTTCAAAGTCAATTCCTTCTATTTGAGAATATCCTTTATAGACTAGTCTTGCTTTGTTTTTGATAACTTAACCTTGGTCATTTAGTTTATTCTGAAAGACCCATTTAGTTCTAATTATATTTTTGTCCTTAGGTCTAGGAAAAAGAGTCTATGTTTCATTCTTCTCAATTTGCAGTAGCTCTTCTTTCATTGCTTCAATCTAATGTTCATCTTTGCATGCTTCATTGACAAAATTAGGCTTAGTCTTTGAAATCAAATAGTATTCTTCTATAATTCTTCTCCTAGTCTGGACACCTTTGTTCTTATCACCTATAATCTGATTTTCTGAATGATTTAATCTCACATACCTTGGAGTCTTAGGATGTTCTCTCTTCTGCACTTTCACTAGTTTCTCCTTCCTCTTGATCTTCTTGATTCACTAGAACGATCTGAACTTGATTTGAAGTCTGAACTTTATTTGTACTATCATTCTAATCATTAGAATCATATCCACAGGTTCTAGATGGTCTAGCAATGTCTTCATCAACCGTAACATTTGTGCTTTCAACCATTTTCCTCAATCTCTTATTGTAGAACCGGTAGGCCTTACTCTTAGTAGAATAACCAAGAAATATTCCTTCATCACTCCTAGCATCAAAATTTCCTATATCTTCATCTCTTCTAATATAGCATTTACTCCCAAAGATTTTGAAATATCTAATAGTAGGCTTATGACCAGACCAAAGCTCAAAATGGGTCTTACCGGTATCACCTTTGACTTGTACCCAATTGAGGATATAAATAGAAGTACTCACAACTTCTCTCCAAGAGATATGAGGAACATTTCCTTCCAGCATCATAGTCCTAGTAGCATCTTGAACTGTCTTGTTCCTCCTTTCCACAACTCCATTTTTTTGAGGGGTCCATGGTGCAAATAATCGTCTCTTTATCCCATCCACTTCACAAAAAGAATTAAACTCATGGGAAGTGAATTCAGCACCTTTGTCTAATCTCAAAAACTTAATCTTCATACCTATCTCTATCTCAACCATAGCCTTAAAGATCTTGAACTTCTCTAGAGCTTCAAATTTATCCCTTAAGAAAGTAACCCACACCATCCTAGAATAATCATCAATAAGCAGTGGCAGGATTATGAACCATATAGGAATAGGCCTTTGCCACCAATAAGCTGGTTTGAGGAAAAAGAAATAGATCTCGACCAGATAACTGAACCTATCAAGGACTACTCTAGGCAATGGGTGAAACAAAGGATGCAAGAGTTGGAATTTGATGGCACAAATTTACATATGACCTAATGGGAGACTTGGAGTCCCACTCTGAGGGGGAGGCAGAAGGAGAAAAGGGTGATACTTCAGTGCCTCATACTGATGAAGAACAAGAGGGTGATAACCTCATATAAATAAAGAGGAGAACCAGAAGTCAAGTTCCATCAAAGAGAGGAGAGAGACCATCTCCTAAGGAAAAGAAAACTACTGAGGAGGGGAAGACTCCACAACCAACAAGAAAGAGAAAGCTTTTCATTGAAAGGAAGAAAGGAGCCAAAGCATAGAAAGATGACATAGCTACTGATGCTCCTTCCTCGGCCAAGGTGGTGGAGGTGGAAAGCTCAAGAGGAAAACCACAAGTATATGTTCGAAAAAGTCCTCCTCAACATAAGTCTTCCCCAATTGCTACTGAATAAGAGGTGCATACAGAGGTGCCAGCCGAGGATAGTATTCCCCCCTTATCTCCTCTTAAAACACACATATCAGAGGAAGTTACCAAGGAAGGCGGCAACATATCAAATAACCTCGAGCCTCAAGAGTTAGGAGATGATGAGGTTTCCACCCCCACTAGTGGAGAATGGAGACAAATGATGCAAGAAATGGGGAAATCCACCTCCAGAGCTCAGAGAAAAAATGTGGAATCGGAGGTTGTTCAGGAAGGGAGGCGGTCTATGTCTCCTGAGAAAGACAAATTTGATGATGAACTGAATACAAAGATCAATGTTGAAGAGATTATTAATAGTCTACCTCGAGCTGAAGAGGAATAGGAGGCTGAGGTAAATACAGAACAACTTGCTATCCCAGATTGGCTGGAGAAAAGAATAAGTAAAAATCCAATTGTTGTACAGGAAGAGACTCCCAGTTGGGAAAAACTACTAGAACAATGGAGGTAACCAAAACAAAGGAAGAGGGAAAAACCAGTCTCGAGTCTCGCCCATGATGAATTCAAAAATTCAATCATCCACATAGCAGTACCGACCAGTAACAAATTCAAAGATGAAATCAGGCCATCCGACTACAAAGTAGAAACAATTAATTTGAGGCCAACTACAAAAGAACAGGAAAAGGAAGAATTTTGAGACTCCTCTCAGGCAATCTTTAGAAGGCTAGATAAAGAAACAAAGGAGAAAGAAAACCTACATAAGAAATTGAATGATGTCTAAAAATATGTCCAACATTTGATGAGGCCATTGCAAGCAGTCAGGAGTGACAATGCTCTACCAGAAGGATTGTTGCCTAAAGAGGCAGTCTCGAAGATTGAAAGACTGAAGAGACCGGTTCATAATAATCAAGAGTGGCTTCAAGACGTTAGTAGGAGAGGGGACGAAGAAATTGGACAAATTCTCCAAGTCCATACCAGTGCCTCTGATTTTTTGGAACAAACCTCACAATTTGCTTCAGACTGTGGAAAGGTTGATGAGTTTACAGCGGAAGAATTGAGGAAAATTTTGCAAATTCCTAAGGATCAATTGATCAAATTGAATGTATTTTCTTAGGATGAGATTGGGAAAGTGAAAGAGTGGATCGAAGTTTGGAATTTTAGGAAAGAGTTCCTTAATAAAGTCTTGAAGAAAATTGTGAAACTACAAGGAAAAATGAAAGAGATTCATAGTAGCTACATTAGTTTCCTGGAGATAATGACCGGGAGGAGGAAATTCGGCCAAAATAATTTGAACATTGACAGAATATAGGCTTGGTGGCATAAGGTTTATGCCCCTTTAGATAATTCTCCAATAGCAAACGAACACCTGGAGGACGCGGCCATTTATATTTCCAAGCTGGACAAGTACCAAGAGTTACAAGTTGAATGGAATAAAGTGATGCCTTAGTACTTGGAGGAGTTCAATAATCACAAAATAAAAATTAAATTTATTCCAATGCCAGATCTAGCAGATGTAAAGGAAATATTGGAGAAATTTAAAGAAGTAACTCAAAAATTGGAAGCTAACAAGGAAAGAGAGGCCAACCAAGTCACTGCCACATAGGATTCCCATTAGGCATACTGGGAGTGGTGAATTTTAGTTACAAACCAGGAATAGATCACGTATGGAGGTTTTAAAGTCACCTAGGGAGGCCACTGATGGGTTTTGTAATGCGATTTTGGCTTTATTCAGAACTTTCAAATCCAGTCAGGCATCAATGATTAAAAATAGTAAACTTGGATGCATGTCTGACTAGGCTCTATAGGGCATTATTTTTGGGCATCCAATGGATTCTTGGCTATATATTGAAGTCTTAGCTTCATTCTTGAGAGTTAGATACTGCTAGAAGAGATAGAAGTCACTGTAATAGTTGTAGTTGAGATAGGAGTTAGTCATTTGAGAGAAAATGTTGGAACTTTGAATGTAAGAATTGTTGGCAGTTTTTGGGTGATTCAATATAAATGAATACATTGTCTCTTGGTGCTCTCTCTTTTGTTGCCTTATCCTGCATGGTTCTTATTATCCATTATCTTTAAAATTGCTCTGTAAAATTATAAATGCATGTTAGATGTTAGTTTTCAGTTCTTTCATGATAATGGTAAAATATTAATGATGTCGATCGATCTTCGGTCCATAATTTTAGCAATTTGTTGATTGCAAGATGTTGTGTAAAGTTGGTCTGGTCCTTATTTTTTGCTAAGTTCAACTATGGATGCTTGTTTACGTTGCAACATTTACTGGGTATATGGATGAATGTTCATAGTTTGAAAATCTTTCGATTTCCTCAGAAGGTTGCACCATTTTTGTGTAGTTGCAGGTTTGTCCTTGATCAAATAGAGATTGGTTTCATGGGGGATTTATCCGTTCACCACATTCACCATTATTGTGATTGATCTTAGGAGTTGGCTAGAATAGAATCTCTCTCTCTGAACCCTTATCTTTTGTTGTTTCTTTGGAATCTGGGTTAGTTTTAGGATTAAAAGCATCAAAATATTGCAAAATCTGATGAGTTTGAAATCTCCAGTAGTTGTTTTGTAAGGCCCTTTGTGATTACCAACATTTTCACATTAATCACTGAGTTGTTTTTGCATTTTCAAGACCTGTTGTTAGAGACCTTGGGGTTATCTCTTGAGGCTTGCTGATAGAGATTTACCTTTCAAGAGAGATAGGATTCCAATATTGTTTGAGTTGTTACCGTGCAAAAAACACCATCAACAAATAGGCGCTAGAAGGAGGGTCGAACAAAGGCACTTCTCCATTTATTTCACACCTTTCTCCTCCTAGCGCCCATCAACAGATTGGCACTAGAAAGAGGGCCTGAATAAGAAAGTTGGAGTGTTTCCTATCTTCAATCTCTCTTGAGAGATTTCGGAGAAGAACTAGGTCTACGCTAGGAGAAGAATATTTCCAGGAGTTACCAGTCCCTACTAGGTCAAGAAGGACCAGAAATAGGGAAGAATCCTCATCCACTTAGTGCTTTCCATCTTCCCCATTATTTTCACCTGCATCCAGCCATTCATCATCTGACTCTGAAGCGGTTCCTACCCAATAGCCTCAACCAGTCATTAACCAACCACCACCAGCTCCACCACAGCCACCGATGGCTTTCCTGGAAAACAACCCCTCACCCCTATCCTTCAATAACTACAATGTCATGCCAAAAAATCCACAGCACTTTTGCTCCAAGTTCCATACCAATGATCCCAACAGGATAGCTAAGGAACACATTAGGATTTTCCAGACTTGTCTTAGGGATAGAGGTATCAATCACAAAGATTTCATATGCAAATTGTTCTCATATTCCCTAGGAGAAGACACATTTTACTGGTATTATCATTTTCCTACAGGGTCTATACACAATTGGACTCAGCTGGAAGTTGCCTTCCTACAGAAATTCAAAATTCTCATTAGTTCTAATGAGTTATATCTGTAGTTTACTAGGTAAAAAGGGAAATTAATGAGCCCATAGGATCATTCAATAGTAGGTTTCACCATGTATACACTAGATTACAGGCTCCCTATGTTGTAGATAATGCCACTGCCTTGGAGGTTTATTATGACACCCTTGATAATCTTACTGCCACCTTCCTTAAATGGAGACCAAACCCACCCACCACTCTGCTCAGAGCCTATACTAGGGTTGTTAAAGTTAGTATTGATTTGAAACAAGACTTGTCGGGACCCATGCCATCATTAGGGCTCATTGCTCACCAAAGAAAAATCCATCCAGTCAATCAAGCTTTATCCAATCATACACATATCATGAATCCAATCCCTCAATTGCCACTAGTCCCACACCCAGGTCCTCTAATAAATCAGGTCTCACTAATGACAGGTTATCCTCAACAAAGTTTCAATCAACCCAAGTTTCCATCCTATTTACAAAACTCTAAAGTATTGAACTAGTCTTCGAGCCTAGGGGTACCACTGGGATTTCATCAGACTAATTCAGGACCTGCAACATACAGTAATCCTGACAAGGAGAGGCTGGATGAATTGACTGAATAGGTGAAGAAACTGAATATGGAGGTAACTTATCTAAGGAACCAAAATGGCCAACTCCAAGCCACTCAGAGAAGTATGCAGTCCAATAAAAATAGGGAAAAAGGAGATTCCACACAAGGATACAGGAAGAAACTTGACAAAGGGCAGCAATTTGGGGAAAATCTGGACATAGGACAGTAATTTGGACAGGGTTTTGATAGGAGACATTCAGGCGGATCAGGATTTGATATGAGGCAGCCTCCCAGATAGAACATAACATGGAATACTAGGCCTAATAATAGGGGTGTTCCCACCCCATTAGATCAACCAGCCAACCAGTACAAAAACTTCAAGTGGTGTGTATCTAGCAGAGGCAGCACTGTCAAGGTGGTGTAGACTTCACAAAACAAGTCAACATTCTAAGCTAGATTGCCCTGAGTTCCAAACTGTCATTTCCATTTTCCAATATGAAGTCGAAAACAATTCCAACAATTAGGAGTTGGTTCCATCTGGTCCCTACGACTCCCCCGTGTTGGTACTAAATCATGCTCCATTCCCACAAAGTGAAGAAAATGAACCAGAACTAGAGGCAACTGAATCTGTTGGTAAACCAAAACAAGTTTGCAATGGAGATGAAATTTCACAGTTATTTCAAGAGGGTACCAAAAATGATAATGTTCCTTTGGACTTCTTCACTGCTCGCACCAATGCAAAATCTTGCTTTTCTATATATGAATATCTTACTTCTGCATTCTTAAATGGAGAGCTCATAAAAGCAATTGGTCTCTCCTCATTCTCTTCTCTTCTTTGTGTTAAAACTGTTGCACATGAACGTTCAGAAGCAAAAGAATAAATGTAAAAGGGTTTTAGATAATTCAAGCTTGTTAAAACAGGTGCCTTAGATATAGATTGTTTAATCTGCATGAAAGCATATTTAGCCTCTTCACTCCATTCAATCTTCACATCCTTCTTCATCATTTCGTTAAGTGGTTTAACAATTTCTGCAAGCCCTATTATAAATTTCCTGAAAAAATTAATCCTTCAAAAGAAAGACCTCATTTCCTTCTTGCTTCCTGGCCTTGTCAACTTCAAAACAGCTTCTACTCGATCAGGATCTATGGAAATTCCCTCCTCTGATATAATGTGACCTAAAAGCTTCCCTTGAAAAACTCCAAATACACATTTCTTTGGGTTAAGAGAAACACCATAACTAACACATTCCTTTAGTATTTTCTCTAAATTAGCAACATGATCCTCTCTACTCTTAGAGAAGATGGTTAGATCATCAACATAGATGATTATACACTTTCCTATCAGGTCTTTAAAAGCTACATCCATCACTCTTTGAAAAGTAGCACCAACATTGATTAGACCAAATGGCATCCTTCTGTAGGCAAATGTGCCCCACTTTGTAGTGAAAGCAGTCTTCATCCTATCCTCATGACTTACCAATACTTGATTGTATCTTGAATATCCATCCAAGAAAGACATCATTTGAAATCTATTAACCTTTTGCAATACTTCATCAAGGGAAGGTAATGGATAGTTGTCCTTCTCAGAGGCTTTGTTTAAATTTCTGAAATCCACACATAACCTGATTTGCCCATTCTTCTTCCTCACAGGAACTAGATTAGCCACCCAGGTAGACTGTTTAATTGGAAAAATTATTCTTGCAGCCAAAAGCTTCTATACTTCTCTCTGGACCAGAAGCTCGATTAATGCATTGACTGGGCGTTGCTTCTGGCAAAATGGCTTGGCTTCTGGGTTAAGAGGAATTGTATGTGTGATGACAGATGTATCAAAAGTCTTCAAGTCATCATAGCTCCAAGCAATTGCTTCAATATTCTGCTTCAAGACTTTGATTATCTCATCCTTTATTTCCTAAGGACAAGTCTTCCCTATTAGAACATTCCTTTCTGCCCCTAAGTGAGTCAAATTAAAGGATTCATACTTGCCTCCCTCACTCTTTGTAGGCATTCTCTGATAAGCTCGTGGATCTGAATCAAATATCCTTTCCAATGCTATCATCCCTCTTGGGATGCTATTGCTCTTTAAATCCATTATCCCTTCTGGATTGTCACTTTCTAGATTCCAGTCTCCTTGATCCCTGTCAGAGTCATCAATTATCTGTCCTTGAAATACATCAGAACTCTCCAAAAAGGCCAAAATATGTTGATCATCATTAAACACCTGGAAGTGTCTAACATTGTTAGGAATTGCAGGGATTGAAATCAACTCCACAGAAAACCTCTTTAGATTTGAGTCTTGCATAGGCTCTAATGTACTTGCTCCAACAGCAAGAGCATCTGCTATTTGATTTCCTTCCCTTGGAATAAGAGTAATCCCAAAGGCATCAAAATCTTCTATTAAATTCCAGACCCTATTCCTATAAGCAGCCAATCTTTTATTATGGAAAGTGTATTGGCTACGTACCTGTTTCACAATTACCTCAGAGTCTCCCATCACTGTAAGAGTAGTTTACCTTCTTCTTATGAGAAAACATAAGTCCTCTTGCAAGTGCCTCATATTCAGCCACATTGTTAGTGCAACCAAACTGCAATCTATGAGAAGCAAAATAAGTTTTCCCTTTCGGGTTAGTTAGTTCAATTCCTGCTCCACTTCCTACTTTAGACTTAGAACCATCAAATTTAAGAGTCCATAACTGGTCTTTAGCTGGGAGCTCTTTATTTTTAGAAACTATAGGGATTTTTTCATTTGTGACATGTGGCGGCTCAGACTTTTGCTGTTTGTCAGAATTTGTGTTGAGAAGAAGCTCAGTTAACGATTTTCCTAGGTCCTTAATTTGTTCAACAACTACCTTCTGAGTGATTTCTTGGGCTAAGTCAGCATCTAACTCATCTTCCATTAACTCTTTTGGGATTGGAAAAGCATTTGGAATAGGGGTATTGAAATGAAACTAAGATACTTCCACTTTTTCTTTTTGATCTGAAAACCCTAAGACCTGAGTCTGTTCTACTAGTAAAGAAACTTCTTCTAGAGAAAGACTGACCCGTGTAAGAATAATTGCATCCTTAGCTTGGAAGGAGAACTCATTAATGAGAGTCTCAATTACCTCTTGAGGTTCTTGCTTGGGTAGATCTACATGCCTTAAAATTATCTATGCATGACTGATATGTCAACTCCGAATGGTTATGATAGTGTATTCTACACCAATTAGGAAGCAATAAATTACTCAAATCAGTTTTTGTTCCTAAGAGCAGCCTATCTTGTTGCAGTTTCCTTATTAGAACTTGCTAGTTGATGTGAATCATTGAGCCACTATGGTCTAAGGATAGTGTATCCTCAGGACTAACTATAGAGAAAGTAAGGACTTCCTCTTGCTTCTAAACAACTATCTCAGTCTCAAAGAATGTCACTTCATTTGGAGTGTCATACTCTGTAATCATGTGTTTGAGCCTAGGTTCACTTTCTATTCTTATCTAGGTTGCAACCCCTTTCCATGGTAACCACATGTGCGAGAAGTCCAAGGACAGATATCCACCTATGCTCTTCATCAGCTCTCGACTTAAAAGCATCCCATATGTTTCTGGGATGTCAGCAACTTGAATATCTATATATGTTTGGATCCTTGGGTCTGATCCAACCTGCAAATGCATGTTCTTCAACTCACCCACAACATTAACTTCGGTTTTATCCAATTGAATCACCTTTTTATTGGTTGGAATAGAACTCAATCCTAACTTTTTACAAATCAAAAAAGGCATGACATTCCCTGATGCTCCAGAATCTAATAAGCAAATGTGTAGATTCTTTCCAAAGATTCTCAAACTTAATAAGAAAGGTGGGGTACTGGTCTTACCTTTATATATAGCTGCATTCGTCTCTTTTGCGGGGGTCACTTTACCTTTCCCTTTTAAGCGATCTGTTTCGTCCAAAGCTTTTAATACCACCTCCCTTTGAGCTGGGCACCACTTCATGATATCAAAGAAAGACAGTGATGTCTTCTGCCTTTGCAATTCTGCAACAAAATCAAATTCTGAATCATTCCTAAATCGGTAATTAGGAAAATAAGGATGATTACCTCTATTCTGAGAATCAGAAGGTCCCTTTGGTGGGGGTGGATTGTTATCTGCATTCTGATTTGGTGGAACCATGTTGTTAAGGGGTGCAGATGTAGTGAATGGTCCCTTATTTTGGTTCCTCAGAAAGTGACCACCCTTAGATTGGAAAGCTTGAGCATCATAGACATCTTCCTCCGGCTCATTATCCCCTTGCATAGGGAATTGATACTTTTCTTCAATGGTTTCATTACTCATGGTAGTGTTGACTGGCCCATTGCCTTGATTGGAATATCCTGCTTGAGGATGGGCATCAGCCTATGTAATTTTAACTATCTTCTCCATTTCTAGGCAATTGACCTCAGAATGAGCTGCTCTATCATGCAACCTACACCAATTTGTCATAAAATTCAAATCAGCAACATTAGCAGTATTTGATCTCTCTTCGCCTGCTTGATAATTATGGGGAACTCCTCCATTGTTAGGTCCAGTGTTCCACTGCCTATTATTGTTGTTGTTGTTGAACCTTTGATTGTATCCTCTATTTTGATTTTGATAATTTTGGTTTGAGGAGTTCTAACTCTAGAAGTTCCTATTGGTGTTCTGATTTTGGTTTTGATTAGAGTAATTGCCCTGATAGTTATAAGCTCCCTGATTGTTGTAATTATGGTTTTGATTATTGGGAGGATTTTGCCTAAGCTGTGCCATGTCATTTGACATTTGAGAGAGAGTTTTTTTTAGAGTCTCTACTTCACTTGTAAGTTGAACAGTTTGATCATTCTGCACACTTTGAACTATGGCTGGGGAATGGACATGGTTTGATCCTCCCCCTTGTGGTGGTTGACTTTGAGGTTGATGTGTGGAATCATGCATGCTATTGCCAAAGAAAGGCATAGTTGGTGGAGCTTGCAACTCAGATACAGGTCCATTATGGGAATAAGACGTCCCTAGGACAGTGTTGTATAATGGTGGATTAGGCATCTGATAATTCATTGGAGGAAGAGTTACTCCCAACCCTCCAAGTTGCAGACTTATCTGCTATTGTATTTTGATAGCCAAATGATAAATCTTAGATAGTGAATCAATCTCAGGAGGTAGATAAGTTCTTTGCAAGAACAGGCCAATCAAAGGATCAACAGCTCTCAGATATGTCTGTATGGCCATGGCTTCCGGCACTAGGTAAGGCTCTTGTAGCCTACGATACATTCTATGGAACCTAGTGTTGAATAAGGGCAACGGTTCATGATGCTCCTTTCTAATGGTGGAAAATTGGTGATATAATATGGCAGGGTCTGCATAAACCCTAAATTGATTAATAAAAGCATTCTCTAAATCTGTCCAACCCAAAATGGATCCTTGGGGTAGATTTAGATACCAATTATATGCCATATCTCCTAAACAGTAAGGAAATAATCTACATACCACATCTTGATGAGCAACCTGAGCTCATGTGCATGCATCTTTGAATGCCTGTATATGTTCCTCCGCACTTCTTGATTCTCCATGCATATATTTCGGACATAACTTCTCTGGGTTCTTTGGTAAGTCATGGATTCCTCCCAAAATAGTCCCTAATGGGGAGGGATTATTCACAAAGTAAGCCATTGGTGGGATTGGTTGGGTAGGTGGTGGTGATGCAGGCAAAATTGGTGGTGACAAAGGCCTATTTGGTGGTGGTGTGGGTGGATTTGGTGGAAATCCAGGAGGAGTAAGTGGTGGTGGTAACGTAGGTATTTCTACCCTACGAGCATGAGGTCTTGGTCTAACCGGGGTTTGAAGTTCTTCAAATAGTTCACGATTAGCAGAGGATCTAAGAACCCTCTCATATCCCTCCGGTGAAAAAGATCTTCCATGAGCCATCTTGTCCTTTCAGGACCTCCTTCTAGCACCAACTTCCGTTGATGGTTAAAATGACACAAACAACATTAAAACATAATATTTCTACTCTATTTCTCCTGAAAAAGAAAGACAACATGTAGTAGCCTAACTCCCAAGGTCCTGGTAGTTGGTTCTCAACTGTCTAACGTCACTCAATTGGTTCATGCAACTGTAATATTCAAGGGGCCTATGCTGTAACAAAGGATTCAACCTATGACTCTCTTTATCGAAATAGTTCCTATAAATCAATGGGTTTTAAATAAAAGAAAAAGATAGAACAAAGGGGTAAACCAGTAAGTATGAATCGAATTTACCTAGTATCTGTACATATACCTTCAACAATGAATGTTTCCTAACAGATCATAAAACCATAAGATGATACAGTCTGTAGCATAATCTATACCACTGCATACATTTTAGGTGCTTAATTAACTTCACAATTACTCTTCACAAATAATTCAAGGGTTTCAAAACAACACACATTCAGTCATCATCAAAATTATAGATCAACAGACTTTTTAATAATTTCAACTCAATGACAATCTAACAAGATAATCTTTAAATCTGGTTTCTTCTAATGACTTTCATCACATAAGAAACTATCATGCTTCAGCACAATCATTGGCATTCAGATGGATTATAACTTATTAACCTTATCAAGCAAAACAAATCAATGCCAAAAACTCCATATTGCATTAACCTGTAAATTCTATTAACTGTAAAAGATCAAGTACAATGTATCTCTACAAAAACTCTACAAAATTCTATTTCCTAGCATTAGGTAAGCCAATCTAGTTCTCAATTAGCCGATCTTTACAATATGATACCCATCTGGTATTTATAGATATACAAAAAGTTCGAACCTCACTTCTATTTTAGGCTTTCCACCTTTTTAGGAATTTAGACTCTCTTGGAAACTCAGATCAATTTGATCTTGAGTTCTTACATTAGACTTTCAGTCTTAACTAAAAATAGAAGGATACAAGAGAATTAAAAGAAATACACCTTCCAAGGAGCCATTGGAATTCTTTCCTCCAGATGTTGAAGAAATAGAACTTGAGGTGGTCGATGAAGAAGAAGAGGCACCAGAGGGAGATGTTCCAATAGGATCTGTTGTTTCTACACCCACATTGGGTGAGTCATCCACACAAGCCCCACTCACAAGAAAGAAAAGTAAAGAGGTTCAAGAAGGAGCACTTCATGCCATGGCTGAAGCTGCTAAAGGAAAAGAAGTGGAGGAAGAATTTGTAGAAGTTGAGACAGATTCATATGAGACTCTGTCAGAATAGGATTTGCAAGAAAACATGCCTCTAGGGCATACTATTGAGTAGATTCTGACATAAGAAGAGCAATGGAAACTATTTGAAGATGCTACAAGAGATTTTGATGCAAAGACTATAGCGGAGAAGCAAAAGGAAATGGATGCTAAGGTGCAAGCTAATGCTCTACTTCAATAGTAGCAATTAAAGGCAAAACAAATTGAAGCAAGGGCAGCAACTGATGAAGTAGAGGAGCAAATGAGGCAACGAGAGCATGAGCTCAAGGTCAAAGTAGAAAATGACAAATTAGAATTGATACAGAAGATCCATGATCTTGAGGAGGAGAAAGCAAGAAACAGGAGGGAAAAGGAAATCCTGGTTGCTAAACTGAAACTTGCAAAGGAAGCTCGACAAAAAGAAGAAGAAGCTAAAGCTCTAAGAAAGGAAAGAGATGTTGAAGAGCTAATAAAGAAACAACAAGCTGAAGAAGAAAGGGAAAAGGCAGAGAAGCTCAAACCCTTAGAAATAGAAAGAATAGAAGAGGAAGAATCAGAAAAGATAAGGAAGGAAAAAGAGGTGGAAGAGCTAATTAGGAAGCAACAGGAAGAAGAAGCAGAAGCTGAAAAACTTAAGGCTTTGGAGGCAGAACGGTTAGAGAAGGAAAAAATGGAGAAGGATCGGTTGGAAGAAGAGAAATTGAGAAAAGAAGAAGAAGACAAGAAAATGCAAGAACAAAGAGATAGAGAATAGGCTGAGAAGTTGGTGCAGATGCATGTGCTGTAGGAGCAACAAGAGAAAGCAAAGGTTGATTCTCAACCTGAGGTAAATGATCAGCCACCCTCTACAATTGCTGCTTCCTCTTCCATGATGATGACCGCTCCCAGTGCTCCTATATGGTTGAAGTTAGACCTGCAAAAGAGAGCCAGAACACCTCCTCAACCTATTAATTGGGAGCACATGATGAAGGGAATTAAACAGGAAAGGCCTAAGAAGAAGGCTAAAATCTTACATTCTACTAGACTCACAAATAAAGGGGAGATAGTTGTTGAATGTGCCATGCCTATGATAGAAAAGGAGGTAGGGGATATGCAGCTAACAGACTATCAATTGAGTACAATTAATTTGGGAAGACCCACTAGGAATCAACAAATGAATCTAATTGATGTGGCGGCTTCAACAACTAAATCAAGAATGATGAAGGACAAACAAAATAAAGATGAGCTTAAGGCTCAATTGGATCAGTTACATTCATTTTTGAAGAGTGTCTCCTATCGAAGGTCACAACAAGTTGCAGCTATTGAGACTCCTATTTTGTTAAGCAAAAAGGAGGTAGATGATTTGGTGCAAGTTAGAGGTAAGGTGAAGATGGTAGACAAATTGAACCAAGAGGTAGGAGAGGTTTTAGTGAAAGGATTTGAAGCCTACAAGGATACTGAAGGGTTGATTAAAGAGATGTATCAATATATTGAGGCATCAAAAAACCAAGAAGAAGAGTATAAGGAGTATGGTGAAAAGTTAGAAAAGATAAATACATTGCCTCTAACAACTCTTCTGGAACAGTCTATACTTGAAGATGATAACAAAGACTTTGTAGAGAAGACTTCTCGCATACTTAAGTTTAGGAATGGCTTTTTGAGCAAGCATAAGGATGAGATTTAAGAGACTGTAAATAATTTAACTGAGCAATTGGAAGAATTAGAAGCAGCTATTGCCATTATTGTAGATATAAATGCATTTACAAAAGAGGGCATGCCTTTTAATCAAATAAAGGAAAAGTGGGATGAAAGATTCCATGGACTTATGCAAAAGGGAGATGATGGTGGAGAGTTGATGTTAGATCGACTTGTAGAGGTCAAAGAGGAGATAAAAGCTGTAGGGAGAGAATTAATAAAAGTGAAAAGTATGAAGGAGTTTGCTACAGATGAGCTGGATCAGATTAAATTTGAAGATGACTGGATTGATGGGCTAGAGATGGATACTCTACAGCAAGTGTTCACCAGTTACGATGAGTTCCTAGCAGATCCAGCTTCACATGCATGAATTCATGCATGCATGGTGTTCTCCTTCTTTGCATGTTGCATGCATACAACACTAATAGCTTTTTGAGCGCATAACTTTCTTTTCTCTTCTATCTTCTATTTTTAGTTAAGACTGAAAGTCTAATGTAAGAACTCAAGATCAAATTGATCTGAGTTTCCAAGAGAGTCTAAATTCCTAAAAAGGTGGAAAGCCTAAAATAGAAGTGAGGTTTGAACTTTTTGTATATCTATAAATACCAGATGGGTATCATATTGTAAAGGTCAGCTAACTGAGAACTAGATTGGCTTACCTAATGCTAGGAGATAGAATTTTGTAGAGTTTTTGCAGAGATACATTGTACTTGATCTTTTATAGTTAATTGAATTTACAGGTTAACGCAATATGGAGTTTTTGGCATTGACTTGTTTTGTTTGATAAGGTTAATAAGTTATAATCCATCTGAATGCTAGTGATTGTGCTGAAGCATGATAGTTTCTTATGTGATGAAAGTCATTAGAAGAATCCAGATTTAAAGATTATCTTGTTAGATTGTCATTGAGTTGAAATTATTAAAAAGTCTGTTGATCTATAATTTTGATGATGAATGAATGTGTGTTGTTTTGAAACCCTTGAATTATTTGTGAAGAGTAATTGTGAAGTTAATTAAGCACCTAAAATGTATGCAGTGGTATAGATTATGCTACAGATTGTAGCATCTTATGGTTTTATGATCTGTTAGGAAACATTCATTGTTGAAGGTATATGTATAGATACTAGGTAAATTCAATTCATACTTACTGGTTTACCCCTTTGTTCTATCTTTTTCTTTTATTTAAAACCCATTGATTTACAGGAACTATTTTGATAAAGAGAGTCATAGCTTGAATCCTTTGTTACCAGCACAGGCCCCTTGAATATTACAGTTGCATGAACCAATTGAGTGACATCAGACAGTTGAGAATGAACTACCAGGACCTTGGGAGTTAGGCTACTACATGTTGTCTTTCTTTTTTAGGAGAAATAGAGTAGAAATATTCTGTTTTAATGTTGTTTGTGTCATTTTAACCATCAACAGATTTATTTTCGGTTGCCTTCACATTCCTTCATCCAGAGTCCTTTTAAGGTATGTTTGTGAAATTTTTGAATGGCTTCAATCGATTTCAAGCTCTCTTGGTTAATTTTTGCATTTGACTATTCGTGGAAGCTTCGAGTAGTGGATTTGAATTGTTCCTCACCTTCGCCATTTCAGGTTCTTGTCATTTTTGGGTTTGTTTTCATTGATTTGATTTGGGAAGGGTTCTATTTTTTTATGCAGTTGATGAATTAAGGTTATTAAGAACCCTTTTCCTTGTTATTGCATACCTCTTCTTATTGTTTGAATGGAATTTTAAGGAATGATGTCTAGTTTTAAGGTTGTGACTTGTTAACCCTAGTCTAGTAAGCCCTAGCTTTTCATATTGGGTTCAAATGTAAATGATACTAGAAATCTTCAAAATGAATCATATGAAAATTTTGAAATGAACCATGACTCCAAAGATGGATTCCATCTCACTACCTTTGCATTCGAAAACACCAGCACTTAGTCAAAAATTCGCAGCCCTGAGCAAATCCCAAAATTTTTGAGGTAGCTTGGATTTTCCGAGCTCTAATCCCCTCGGAGAATTCGAGCCACCTCGAATTTTACAAATTTACTTCATGCCTCTTGTCAAAAAGTCTGAAGGCCACTCCCTATTTAGAAATTCTGAGCTTGCTCAAATTATTCAAACCCTGATTCACTCGACGAATCTGAGAGCCCTTAGAATTCCTGAATTTTGTGATTGCTTTCACTCAGTAACTAAAACAAACTAGACTTTGAGAAAATGCATTTTAAGGAGAAATTTTATGCATTCTATGATTGGAAATCAGTTCATATTCGCTATTGAAAGTTCATCTTTGAAATTTGATATGATTCAAAAGCAAAACACACCCATTTGGACTGATTTCGGATAATCCAAGCTAGCTCGAATTATCCGAACCCTAGTTTGGTCGAAAAATCCGAGCTTGCTCTGATTATCCAAACTTTCTTGGGTTATTTAAAAGTTAAAGTATGATTGATGTGTAGGCATGTGTTTAATGATCTTTTAAGCATTCATGGTCATATTTGGTTCATTTACATGTCATTGGATGAAGTTAATACTCCCTCTTGCATTTTCTTATTGATGTTACTGGTTATGGATTTCATTAAGCAAAGGGCATGTTACATGTTTACTTGCATTTGAGTGGTTATGGCTCTTCTCTCATAGATACAAGCTAAATTAAGTCCTGGTAGGACCACTAAGACGAAGGCTACTCTAGTGCAAGAGGAGGTCCAAAAAAGATAGGAAAGGATAAAGTATGATTTCAAGGGGATCTGGCCAGAAACCAAGATATCTTATGTTTGGGCCAAGATTGTAGACACAAATATGGGACACGTTGATTATGATGATTTTCATAAGAGAATGTATGGTGATGCTCCCACACAATTGGCACAATTCCTGACCCATACTGGTTTGGCACAAGCACCAAGGTTCCCCCCAACACAATTATGCCTAGAGTTAGTCCTTGAATGTTCAAGGCACTATGACTCCAACACAAGAATCATACTTGGGCCATAGGGGAGGGTCATGGCTAATTTGACCGAGGAATCTATTATAGAGCTCTTTAACATTGCCTCATATCACCATCTGATCAAAGAAATTAACATTGGAGAGGTTACCAAATTCTATGATCAGGACCCAAATAGAGCCCTTGAGATCATGAACAATGCATGGATTTTGAAGCCCAAACCTCACTTCTTCAAATTACCAAAGTAGCTACACAAAAGTGACTTCAAAATGGAGTACCATGATATCATAACTCTTTTGGGTAGGGTAATGGGGGTCGAAGAGGCACATATCTTCCAATCATGGATGTTTTACCCCATCACACAAATTTTGGCCAACAAGCATTATCATTGGGCCATAATCATTAGCAATAATCTAGATGCTCAATTGAGAACTGTGCAAGAAACAGATAGATTTACCATGAAATCTTATCTGGTATACATGTTGGAAAGCAAGACCAAGTACAGAGGGCTTAGCTGCAAGGGAACATTGGGGAAAGACAAGATTTGGGATGTGTATCCTTAATTGCAACATAAAACCACCAACTATTGAAGGGAAAACGATGCATTCTTTATGTACATTCCTAGATTTTTGCAGGATTTCCTCGATGTCAGAATATATGTTGAGGCTATGGAATTGATCAAGTGATATGGACAATGGTTCATTCAATTCCCAAAGTTCACATACATACGAGTACAAGGATCTCTTGTTGTTCCACTTAGATTGCCTAGATATCCCACCAACAAGCTTTTGATGTTGGAACTCACAAGGCAAATGGTGGCCTTTGAAGAAATCATGCAACAGGTTATCAAGAAAAAGGGATTGGGAGCATAATTCCCACTCAGAATTGGAACTTTGGAATCATGCCCTTCCCTACAAAGTGACCAAAACTTTGAAAAAGAGTTGGCACAATTTGAATTATACTCTCATTCAGCTAGAGGTAGGTTTGATCCATATGGCAAAGCTATGAGAATGGCTAACATAAACTTTAGGCACAGGGATCATATAGAAGACTACTGGGCCAATTATAGGGATGAGCTTGAGATTCTTAGAAGGAGGTTCTCTCGAAATCCCCTGAAAATGATAAGGGCGTTTAAAGTAATAGAAGTGAATGATTAGATACATGATGATGAGGTAGACTTGTTGCAGTGGTAGGATTATGAACCATACAGGAACAGGCCTTTTCCACTAATAAGCTGGTATGAGGAAGAAGCAAAAAATATCGACCGGATAACTAAACCTATCAAGGACTACTCTAGGCAATGGGTGAAACAAAGGATGAAAGAGTTGGAAGTTGATGGCATAAATTTTACATATGAGCTAATGGGAGACCTGGAGTCCCACTCTGAGGGGGAGGCGAAAGGAGAAAAGGGTGATGTTTCAACACCTCATACTGATGAAGAACAGGAGGGTGATAACCCTCTATCAATAAAGAGGAGAACCAGAGTTAGGTTTCATCAAAGAGAGGAGAGAAACCATATCCTAAGGCAAAGAAAACTATTGAGGAGGGGAAGACTCCACAACCAACAAGAAAGAGAAGGCTTGTCATTGAAAGGAAGAAAGGAGCCAAACCACAGAAATATGACATCGCTACTAATGCTCCTTCCTCGACCAAGGTGGTGGAGGTGGAAAGCTCTGGAGGAAAACCACAAGTATATGTTCGAAAAAGTCCTCCTCGGCATAAGTCTTCCCCAATTGCTACTTGAATAAGAGGTGCATATAGAGGTGCCAATCGAGAATGGTATTCCTCCCTTGTCTCCTCTTAAAACACACATATTAGAGTAAGTTACCAAGGAAGGGGGCAACGTATCTAATAACCCCAAGCCTCAAGATTCAGGAGATGATGAAGTTTCAACCCCCACTAGTGGAAAATGGAGACAAATGAAGCAACAAATGGGGCAATCCACCTCCGAAGCTCAAAGAAAAAATGTGGAATCGGAGGTTGTTTAGGAAGGGAGATGGTCTATGTCTCCTGAGAAAGACAAAGTTGATGATCAACTGAATATGGAGATCAATGTTGAAGAGATTGTTAATAGTCTACCTCGAGCTGAAGAGCAACATGAGGTTGAGGTAAATACAAAACAACTTGCTATCTCGGATTGGCTAGAGAAAAGAATAAGTAAGAAGCCAATTGTTGTACAGGAAGAGACTCCCAGTTGGGACAAACTACTAGAACAATGGGGGCAGCCTAAACAAAGGAAGAGGGCAAAAATAGTCTCGATTCTTTCCCGTGATGAATTCAACAATCAAATCATCCACATAGCAGTATCGACCAGTAACAAATTCAAAGATGAAATTAGGCCATCTGACTACAAAGTAGAAACAACTAATTTGGGGCCAAAGACAAAATAACAAGAAAAGGAAGAATTCTGAGACTCCTCTCAGGCAATTTTGAGAAGGTTAGATAAAGAAACAGAGGAGAAAGAAAAGCTATAGAAGAAATTGAATGATGTCTACAAATATTTCCAACATTTGATGAGGCCATTGCAAGTGGTCGGGAGTGGCAATGCTCTACCAGAAGGATTTCTACCTAAACATGCAGTCTCATAGATTGAAAGACTGAAGATCTCAATTCATAATACTCAAGAGTGGCTTTAGGACGTCAGTAGGAGAGGGGATGAAACAATGCGACAAATTCTCCAAGTCCATACCAGTGCCTCTGATTTTTTGGAACAAACCTCACAATTTGCTTTAGACTATGGAAAGGTTGATGAGCTTACAACGAAAGAGTTAAGGAAAAAAATTCAAATTCCTAAGGACCAATTGACCAAATTGAATGTCTTTTCTCACGACAAGATTGGGAAAGTGAAAGAGTGGATCAAAGTTTGGAATTTTAGGAAAGAGCTCCTAAATAAAGTCTTGAAGAAAATCATGAAACTACAAGGAAAAATGAAAGAGATTCATAGTAGCTGCATTAGTTTCCTGGAGATAATGACTGAGAGGAGGAAATTCAGCCAAAATAATTTGAACATTGACATAATACAGGCTTGGTGGCATGAGGTTTATGCCCCTTCAGATAATTCTCCAATAGCAAAGGAACACCTGGAAGACGTGGCCATTTATATTTCCAAGATGGACAAGTACCAGGAGTTACAAGTTGAATGGAATAAAGTGATGCCTCAGTACTTGGAGGAGTTCAATAATCACAAAATAAAAATTAAATTTATTCTAGTGCCAGATCCAACAGATGTAAAGGAAATATTGGAGAAATTTAAAGAAGTAACTTAGAAATTGGAAGTTGACAAGGAAAGAGAGGCCAACCAAGTCACTGATGCATAGGATTCCTGTCAGGCATACTAGGGGTGGTGAATTTCAGTTACAAACTAGGAATATAACATGTTTGGAGGTTTTAAAGTCGCCTGGGGGCCCACTTATGAGTTTTGTAATGTGATTTTGGCTTTATTGAGAACTTTCAAAGCCAGTCAGGCATCAACGGTTAAAAATCGTAAACTCAGATGCATGTCTGATTGGGCTCTATAGGGCATTATTTTTGGGCGCCCGGTGGATTCTTGGCTATATATTGAAGCCTTAGCTTCATTCTTGAGAGTTAGATACTGCTAGAAGAGATAAAAGTCATTGTAATAGTTGTAGTTGAGATAGGAGTTAGTCATTTGAGAGAAAATGTTGGAACTTTGAATGTAAGAATTGTTTGCAGTTTTTGGGTGATTCAATATAAGTGAAGACATTGTCTCTTGGTGTTCTCTCTTGTGTTGCCTTATCCTGCATGGTTCTTATTATTCATTATCTTTAAAATTGCTTTGGAAATTTATAATTCATGTTAGATGTTAGTTTCCATTTCTTTCATGATAATGGTGAAATGTTAATGATGTTGATCGATCTCTAGTCCATAATTTTAGCAATTTTCTGATTGTAAGTTGTTGTGTAAATTTAGTTTGGGCCTTATTTTGTGCTAAGTTCAACTGTGGATGCTTGTTTACATTGCACCATTTACTGGGTATATGGATGAATGTTCATAGTTTGAAAATATTTTGATTTCCTCAGAAGGTTGCACCATTTTTGTGTAGTTTCATCAACTTGAGCAATCAGACAACTTTTACTTGCAGCATTCAAGTGAAAGATGTTACCTTTTGTTTTTGTACCTGAAGCAATCACATTTCCAGAACTTCCCAATATTCTACACTTTCCATCCTTGAATTGAAGATTGTATCCCTTATCAACCATCTGTCTGAAACTTAAGAGATTATGTTTCAAACCTTCCACATAAAGAAAATCATCAGTATTATGCTTACCATCAAAAGAAATACATCCTCTGCCATAGATTATACCACCATTGTTATCACCAAATCTTACAACACCACCATCATACTTTTCTAGGCTCACAAATTTGTTTTTATCACTTGTCATGTGATGTGAACATCCACTGTCAATTACCCATTCATCCTTCTCTTCAACTCGAGCAGCTAGGGATTTCTCCACATTTGTACAACTAGCAAATTTAGTAGACACATGATTATTTTCCTTGATAGCAATAAATACCCATTCATCCTCACTTGCATTCCCTTTATCAGATTCATCATCTGTCACACCTTCATCAACAGCATAATAACACTTCCTTTGAAATTTAGGCTTGTTAGGTCTTGACTTAGGAACTCTTTCCGGACACCTTGATGCAAAATGACCTATCTTATTGCAAGAAAAAAAAAAATAGGCAACTTTCCTTTATACTTACCTTGTCCTATGGCTTCTCTTTTGACAATAAGTGCTTCAAGCTCATCCAGTTCTCTCTCTTCTTCTTCAATCTGTCTCATTTCTTCCTCATACTTGAATACCTTTCTAGAAGAACTTTCACCTGGATCATATCTCTTCTTATCTCTTCTAGAGGTAGTAGCTTTGAATGCGGATTCTATCTTAGGAAGGGCATCACCGAATTCACTCAACTCAAAAGTAGTAATTTTACCAATCAACATATCTCTAGTTACATTTGTCATAGTCTGGAGCTCATCAATAGCTGTAGCTTTGAATTTGTATGCATCAGACAAGGATCTAATCACTTTAGCAACAATCTCTTATTCTTCCAACTATACACTAGCACATCTGATACCACACACAAGTTCATTCACTCTTTGCATGAAAGTAGTAATATTCTCATCATCACCCATTCTCAACATTTTATATTTACCTTTTAGACTTTGTATCTTAGCAATCTTCACATTAGCATCACCTTCATACAAAGCTTCCAACTTTTTCTAGATCTCATAAGCAGTCTACAGATCCATAACATTCATCATCTCAGAATTAGTCAAAGCACTCAACAATGCTTCCTTAGCCCTAATATTGTATTCAACATCCCTAATCTCAATAGTAGTAGTAGGACCATTTTGAGGAATAACATACCTATTACTTGTAATGCTCCAATAGGATTCACCAATGCATCTCAGATGACACTCCATTTGAGTCTTCCACAGAGAATAATTTGTTCCATCAAATCTTAGACTATCCTTCTTATATGTCGCCATCCCAGATCACCTCAAGCTATTAAACTTCTTCCAAGGAACCTGCTCTAATACCAATTGTTGGCAACACAAGGGCAGACAAATGAGAGGGGGGTGAATCAGTTGTCGAAAAATTTTAAACTTATTAAATTCATTAACCCCTATTCTCAGATCTAGTTAATAACCATGAAAGAATAAATCAACAACATATTAGAAACACACACAACACCAACTTTTTACGTGGAAACCCTATTAGGGGAAAAACCACGGTGGAGGTCAGTCCACAAGTTTATACCCTATTAAAATTATAAGAAGAATAAATGGGGAATGCACATTCATTCAGACACACTGCCTAGAGCTTACTGCTCAAATACAAAGGAAGACTCACTATCTTATAGAAACATTCAAATTACAACCATCCAGATTTTGAACTAAGAAAGTAGCATCTGCTAATGCCTGATTACAGTTCTGGTTAAGCACATGAACACTTCTTCACTCTTCTTCACTCTTCTTCACACTCTGCTCTGCCTTCGAAAGATTTAGAAGATTATTCGCACACGCACACACTTGTTCACTCACATTCAAATGAAGAAACAATCAATTATATATCCGCAACAAGGAATTACATTGCTTCATGTCGACTTCAACAAAATAATAAGATGAATACAAACCGTTGGCCCAAAACAATAAAGATTATTAGTGTGAATCAGCCAAAGTTGTCCACAACATAGTAGGGACCTATAACAATATCCTCGAACACAAAACACCTTCAAAAATTATTCCTCGAAGATCCACAACACGCTACAATCACCCTATCGGCCATGAACATGAAAAACATGAACACAAGAGAAATTCACCAATCATGAGCACAAAGATCAATGAGGACATGCAACATAGATAGAGCACAATCTAGAAACATCCACGAACACCACAGGAGCATTCACAACAACTCAGATTACCAGAATCACATTATCTTCTTGCAGGAACACCAACTACAGTAACAGAATAACTGTCAAAACACATAAACTCATAACTTGCTCAAATCTTCATGCGAACCTCTGAAAATTTTGGTGGATAAACTAGATACACTTGAAAACAAACCCTTTAATCTATAACTTCTTACCATCAACATATTGAACTTTCCATCATACTAATCTTCAATGCTTCATAGACAACCTGCAACATATTTTATTACAATTTTCTCAATATCCTCAACATATACAGTCTTAAAGATATTAATGCTAATAGTGTTGACATCAATGACATTCACATATCAGCAACACAACCACAAAATCCAACACTTCTTTATAGCAACTACTTGGGTAGCAACCTGTTGGGTAGGTAGGGAGGTATAATTTAGTTGAAGGAAACTTTTATTTTGTCTTTTGAAAGGTTGGTAGGTGTTTTGTTTTGAAGATTCAAACTTTTTAGGATGGGTACAGGTGGTTTTTGCTTCACGACTACCTACTAAATTCAAATAATATCGAAGGGCAGTGCACAAGTGCATGAAGGAAGAGAATTTCATCATGGTAAGCTTGTCTTGTATCTTACTTTGTAAATTTTCTATGAACATCTTTTGAAGGTGAGGATCGAGAATCTTCACACTAATTTAGGAATAAAGCAATTGGTAATGTGAAATAAAGTCAATGACTTTTTTACCCTCATTTTGTTTACATCTCATCAAATCATCTAATGTCATTTCAAGAACCATATGCACTTGGAAATGGTTAATAAAGGCTTCAAAAAGTTCATTAAATGAACGAAATGAGTTATTCACTAATGTAGAAAACCAGTCCAAGGCAATACCTTTCAAGGATCGGGGAAAATTCTTAGACAAAAGTTTGTCAAGTCAAGGATAAAGTCACTACATAAAGCAGTAAAGGCATTAACATGATTAGTAGGATCTCCCTTTCCTACATATTTCTCAAATCTAGGGATCTCTATACCTTGTGGCACCAGAGTTCTTAATATCTCCAAAGATAGTGGGTTGCTTTTGACATAGTATGAAGGTGGACCTTTTTTATTTTTATTTATGGTGGAAACTTGACGTTGAAGGGATGAAAGGTTTTGTAAAAGGTGGTTGATGATAGGGTCATTGTTTGTGGTTTAGGATGGAGGTGAATATGGTGGTGTATATGTGTTGGAAGGAAATTTGAATGGATAGCTTATGGGAGGAGATATAAGGTTAGATGCCACATAGGTATAAGGAGAACTAGTGGAAATTTATGAGGTAGGAAGGAAATTACTAATTGGTTGCATCGTTGTGGTCACTTGAGGATTTATATAGGTGGGAATGGAGGTTATGGTTGAAGGGGGGGAATTTTAATTCCTCCTTGGTTTTGCACACTGTTTGAAGTTTGAGCACCATTGGTGGTTGAAGGAAGGTGTTTTCCAAATATTTGAGCTATATTACACTCAACTTCCAATCCTTCATCACTTTCCATCATGCCGTCAATACTATCTATGGCAGGTATAACAGTGTTGGAAATGTTTTTAGTACTCATCCTATCTTGTAAATGGGCTAGGTCTTCATGAATTTTCATTATATTTTCTTGAGGGATATGATTAACCATTGTTTGAACACTTGGCATAGCCCTTGTAGGTAAGGTAGGCATAAAAAAAGAGTTATCAAAGGTATGGTCCATACCTAGTGAACTAATACCAACACTAGAAGTAAGAGAGCTAGATAACCCAAGATCCACAACAAGTGTTTTATCACAGGATGCCATGAGTCTCACACTTCATCTCACCACAGTATGAGTAGTAGGACACCAAGTAGTATAGCTCATGCAAGGGATAAACAAAAGAAAGTGCAATGAACACAATATCCTATGCTTACAATTACACTTGAAATAAAAGAAATTGAAATATTAGTTATTCTACAAATTGTAACAGAAAACTAAAAGAATCCAATAGAAGTATATAAAAGAAATTTCAAACCCTGAAAATTTCAAGGTCAAAGTCAATAGGGACTAAGACTCTAGCAAGGGTGTCTGGGTCCTGTTGAAGGAATTTTGAGGTTCCAAAAACTGAAACAAACAACAAACAACTCAAATAGGGTTCTGAGCCAAAAACCCACAGAGGGACTAAGACGCCAATAAGGGAATTTTAGTCCCAATAAAGGTTTTTTTATAGAAAAACACCAAAATCTAGATTGGTGACAGTGTTTCCAAGTTTCCTACTCAAGGACCTAATGTTTAGAAATAGAAAAGTGTGCCAATGAATGCAAGAAAGAGTGACTAATGACAAGCAATTGAATGCAAGGTTGGATGCATTTTTTTTTAATTTTTAAATGCAATAACAATGCTTCTAAATGCAATTAGGATAATTAACAATGCACTTTTCAATTTTTCAATGAGATAGATGATGCAAGAAATAAAAAATGCAACCTATCTGCACTTTCACTAATGCAAGATGCAATGCAAGAATGAATGCAACCTAGATCTAGGAACTTAGTGAACTCCAAGTCAGAAAATGCATGTCCAAAATGTCAGGTTCACCAAAATGATTAATTGAAAAATGGATGCTTTATGGTTTAGGTAATAGAACACCACTTTTCTCCAACTAACATTCAAGGATGCCCTAGGATCCCAAATTGGATTGACTATCAACACAAAGATGAGTCAATTATCAACAAGGGAGACCTAGGAATATTCCTTAGGCTTTGAAGGGTTCACCACCAAGCAAAATCTTGGAAAAGACAACTTGATATTCAACTCACAAAACCTAGTAATGTAAGCCAAACAATGAGTGCAAACGACAAAATTAAGTAACAATAAGCTAGGATTTATGTACGTAGGAAGTCTAGAAATTGATGAGGATTATAGAAATGCAAAATTGTAGTCAAAATATGCGAGGGAGGACTAAGACACCCTTATTGTCTTCTTAGTCTCACTACTATTTTTTGGGGAAAAAATAGAATCTTCAGATGTCAGAACAAAATACGAAAGAATCTCTGCAAAATACCTCTAGGAGGACTAAGACATCCTTACTGTCTCCTTAGTCCTGATCAAAATTTCTACAATTTTAGAATGTGATTCTGAGTTCTAAGGTCTGCACTTCCTTCTTCTCATATCTCAGGTCCTGAAACTTCCAGAACTGGCATGTAGGTGTCTTTCCATGAAGATGAAAACTTTGCAATGAAACTTTGCTACTTTAAAACTTTAAACTTCAAATGATCTTCAAGTCTTCAACCTAAATCTGCAAACACAGACATACAAGAGAAGGAAAACTTATTGATTGGTTAGTAATTGGGGGTTTGCCTTGGTCAAACCCCTTGTTGGTAATTAAACCTTGAAACAAAATGGAATAATGAAGGGAAATGATGAATGAACAAAGTGCTATATTACAACTCACCAAACCCTTGTTATGAAATCTACAAACTTGTGTGAAGTGGCTAGCTTGAATGTAGATCTTGAATTGAATGAATTCTTGATAGATCTTGACTTGAATTGCTTGCTTGAATGAAAACCCTACATCACAAATGTTATCTCAAAAACACACATGATGCAAGAATATCTTTGATATGATGCTTAAATCTTGATGATGGCTCCAAATGCTTGATGAATTTCTCTTGAATGCTCTCTTGATCACATATTGCTATAATGCATGAATGCTTATGATCACTTGATTGCTTGTTAGGAGAAAATGAGTGGAAGAACCTTGTATGCATATTTATCCATGTTTAATATCCTAGAATTACACCACAACAAGCTAACATATGAAATAATTAATTAAAGGAGGCTAAATCCTGCCAAGATTTGAAATTAAATCTCAAAAATAACTTAAGGAGGACTAAGATGCCCTAGGTGGCATCTTAGTCCTTAGGCTCGAAACTCAGGGCACAAACTCCAAAAGGGTGCCTTTAAGGGCACATTTGAAAATAGGGTCCCAAGACCTTTGGAGGACAAAGATGCCCTAGGTGGCATTTTAGTCCCAATCCAAAAATCAAGGACATACAACCAAAATCATTAAATTATCATTTATCCTTTGATGTTTGTAGGGATTAGCCATAAAAAGATATAATTTCTTAGGCTTGTGGATGCAAAATAGGACCAATTAAGACATAAATAAGGATAAACAAAGCCAGGCGGGCCCAAACAAGTGTGAAAATGCAAGGGTATTGTACAGAAGGGGGTTTCGCTACTCACGAGTTCTCTTCACTCAGAGAGCCTCACAGGGCGAACTACCCTAAACTACCTCAAAGGACAACGATGAGAGCTCTAGAATAAAAAAGAGTTGGTCAGAGAGATTCCTTGGACAAATTGACAAGCTCTTGGCCAAAGGACAACATCGCAGAACCCAGACAACAGCGTGGCGCGCTGGCATCCCCGAGCTGCACTAGCATCTCATGCGGACCAGAAAGAAAGTGTGTCATAGAAAATGGCAAAGTGAATTCTTTTATTCTAATTGCTGAGAAGTTTTGGAATGTGATAAAGTAAAAAAATGTGATAAATATAAGGAGAAGAAAAGGATGAGACCCACAATGTAGTGTACAATGCACCAACATTCCTTATCTATTTGGGTTACACTAAGGATAAATTCATGGGCCAATGAGAGCATATTTTCCAGTCACTGGAACATATGTGTCATATGGTATATACTTACTATTGTACTTAGGATGTGCATACGAGGTAGTATGATTATAATGTATAAAGCTCTTTGAGAGAGAAAATATGTGTAAGGCACACAAGTCCCCCCTATGCATTAGCAAGGACACTTGATGCACGGTCTAGGAAGGACAAGATTGCAAGGAGTGATGCTACAAGGGAAGATTATTTTATAATTCTTACGTGAATTGGAAAAGGTAAGTAAAACATTTGTTTGATTTTATCTATATGTTAAAGTGCTTCAAATCATCGAGGACGATGATTCACAAGGGGGGAAGTATGTCGCACCCCATCTTGTTACTGATTTACTTTTACCATCGCGGGTAAATAAAATGGTAAATGCAATCATGATTTTGACATGTTTTTTAAATGAATGGAACACTGAAATAGGTATTATGTTCAAAAGTGTTGATAAATGCTTTGAAAGAGTAATTATGCTTACATTGATGATGAACATGTATTGCTATATGAATATGTTAAAGTTTTATGATGCATATGGATTTATTATGAACGTCTAACTACCATTGTAAATGTGCTAAGCTAGTTGCAAGGATAGGTTCAATCCTCCAGGTGGAGGGGAAATATCACTCAGGAGAAGTGATTGGTCAGATAACCCTAAATGAAACCTATTTGAGCTCACATACACACACTCACAATAGAATGGTTGAGTCAAGTCATAGTATTAGGAATTGGTAAGTCATCCTTTAGACTTGATGCGTTTGCATTAGTAAGGGTCTTGATTACTGTTGAGTGTATTCTTGAATGATGTTTATGTGTTTGAAGCTTATGAGTTCTTCCTTATGTTATTATGCTTGATTGTATGGTTGAATGATTATTTGAGATATATGCCTATATGCATATATATGCACATGTCAATATACATGTATGTTGGATATAATGGGATGTCCATACTAGTATGTTAACATATGTATAACTATGCATATATGTATATGGACATTAAAATGATGTTATACGAGGACATAATCATATGGTCATAGTCATTCGAGTATCAAATGGGCTATTTGATCATTGTATTGCTATGTAATTTATATATATATATATGTGTGTGTGTGTGTGTGAGTGCGCATATATACATATATACCCGTAAGAATTAATGCTTATATATAGAGGTGTATATTATATATATTTAAGTACTACACATATATATATAATATATAGTGTGCTTTTATATATAATGCCGATTCATTTGATAAATGAAGGCCAATTATTATAAATGTATAGCGCATGATATAGCACGGGATATATATATCTAAGTATCATATTGAATATGTTATTGTTGGTGAAAATGATAACTTGTTCATATTCGTTTGAATATCAAATGGATTACTTAAATGGATTTGTCTATCAATGAGTATATATATATATATATATGTATATACATATGAGCATTTGATACCATGTATATATGTATATATATATGTATATTATATATATGCTATTTATGACTAATTAAATAGATAACATGCATTCAAAATTGAATGATGCATTTACAAAGAAAATATATATTATGTGTATATAATATAATGTGTGGATATATATTATATTATATATATAGTAATGTATGATTACATGATTAGCACTAAAATGATTTGTAAATACACAATATAATGCAACACATAAACTATTGGAGGCTACTCATAATGCTAAGACATTATAATATAATGAGTTGTGCCCTTTAGGAAGATAAATCCAAACGCCTATTGCATAGGCTATGGATGCAATATGTAGAATTTATAATACAACTAAGCATGCACCATAGTCAATGTGTTGTGCCTTAATGTGTAGAAGAGGAGGAGTGAACAACACGTGTAGAAAAAGAGTTAGAGGCCAATTTATATGCAAAAGTAATATGCCATAATAAAGGCTGATATGGAAGTAAACCATAGTCGATGCTATATGGAAATGAATCTTTAGTATTAAGCAGCAATTTATCCATAACTTAGAACGCTTATATCTATGATGTAAAGAGATGTAGTAAAGCTAACTTCATTAAGTATTATGAATGTAAGATAATAGGAAAAGCGAATAGCAAGGAATGAAATAGTCAAAACACCATTTATACACTAATACTATGAAGCGACTCACTTTTCCTCTGTTGCTCAACAAAGCTATGACCAAGTCGACATAGTATAAGTGTCACCTGTAATAGAAGACTATTTCAAGAGAGTCTAAACCATGCCAAGATGATAGGGAGGTTTTTTGCAACATGTCACCAAATTATGAAACTCTATAATCTATAGAAGTCTATTTTGGTTGCAATTCAACTGTCACCATTTGGGCATGTGAACCTTTGAAATTTTAGTCTTTAGCTGTTGTCAACTAAAAGGTTCAATCTATAGAATATTGTGATGATTTTACACTTAAATTTCTGCCACCTTTAAGTAGTATGTAGTGATCGACTTGCATGGAGAGAGTTGTCGACTAGCATGCCTTTTCTATAGGCTACAATGCCTCAATTTTTTGTATAAATAGATGGGATGTCGCCCTTATTTGAAACTCATTCTTCTGCAAATTTATTCTGTTGCAATTATTTTGAAAGTTGAGAGTTATTGTGTGAGAGTTGAGAATTATTTGTGAGTGCATATTGTTATCTTAAGAGAGAAGTCATAGAAAAGTATTACTTTGAGAGGATTAAGTGAAGCTAATAAGATGTTGTTGGAAGGTTGTGCATCAAGTTAGTCAATTGGATTTAGTGTATACAGGCATGAGGATCTATTCTTCTCTTGTCTTTATTTATGAAAGAATGAGATTTGTATACTTTTTTTGGTACTTCCTCAGATTACTTGCATTAGGAAATCATAGTATTTTCTTTGGAAAGGAAAAAGAAGATGTTTTATACTTATCTATTAAAGTGCTTGTATTTACTCCATAATATGACTGTTTGTTTATCAGTTGTATTATATACCCGAAGTGATGAAGTATTATTAAAGGAAGTGCCTTAATACTCCTATATACCCTATATGGGAATTAGATATTAATGTTCTTATACATAAATAGTTTAGACTACGTGTATAATGTGAAATGTATCAACATCGTGGAGCAACTTGACACTGTAGCTTATTATGCTAAGGAAACTTGGAAATGATAGGGTTAGCATTACAAAAGTAAAGGTATGAAATAAATGATGTAACATTATGTAAACCACATCAATTATCTTTATTGAAATGATCACTTGATCATACGTCACTCTCAAAGGAAATCCTAGGTTTGAAATAACCTAATGAGTCGAGAAGATTATTTGAGGAAACCCTAGGTTAAGATTTACCTACTGGCTTGGGAAATATACTTGACTACCATTGAAACATATAGGTTGGGATTAATCTACACAGTTAGGTGGATTAATTGGTCTTGTTTGGATCATATAGGTTTATATTAACCAATATGAATGAACTAGTCATTGGATGACGTCTTTATCCTAGGATTAGGATATATAAAGGTTGAAACTCACCTATGTGATTAAGTTAATCACTTGAGTTTATGGGATACTATATGTATATAGACATAGGTGGGATTATCTATTGATTTAGAGTTGCTACTTGGTTAGTTGCTTTATACTCTTGTTAAGAAGTCATAATGTTGATAGGATTCTACTCTTTGAATAATCCTTTTTACTAAGGAGGTTGCACTCTCAAATGTAATCATCTATTGATATGATTATTCTTAGATTGAGTTCATTCATGGATGTGGCTATTCTCTTGATGATAACCACTTATTAATGTGATATTATTGAATGGAGTCGGTTATTTATGTATTTAATCTAAGATTGGATGAAGCTTATGTAGGTATACTTTAGACTATAAAGTTAAACCTAGGATTAGGTTATTTGTTGAAGGGAATAGCTTGTTAGGATTTTTATGCAAAGTTAATTTGTAGACTAGAAAAGCTCATATGTTATACTTGGCATATGAATATCCATTGAAGGGGTAACTTATGCTTAGGTTTTATTGGTAGAAATACCATTGAATTTTGGGAAAAATGGAATAGGTTATTTCTAAGGTTAGGAACTACTTGTGGAAGGAAATTACTTAAGCATAGTATATGAACGGTCATAATCCAAACTGAGCTATAGAAGTGTATGTGAATAGGGATATTGTCACTCAAAGTACTGGGTGAGAATACTTTGGCCAAAGTAGTGTACGTTGCTATTATTTACACTGTCAGTTCACTATGTTCCTTTTATGCATTTTGGTTCAAGATTTCCATACTCGTAGGGGATACGACTATATGATTAGGTTATGGTTTGTAGGACACAACACTAAGCTTAGATAGACTATTGTTATGAGGTTTACCGACCAATCTCTTCATCAAAGGGTAGGGCCATCTTGTCATATGTGATAGATGTGCAGGGGATCGCATTTGAGTTTGTGGTTGGCAGAAAAATGCTTGAGTGATGCTTCTCCTCATCAGTCGGCGGCCAAGGTTTGTGGATGTTTGTGCTAGCATTGGGGACAAATGGAGTGTATGTACTAGAGAGTGGGGACATCCAAAAGGTATGCACCATTACGACGACATCAAGACAAGTTTGTGTATCTATTGCCAGATGAAGCTCATAAGAGCTATGTACGTATCATGTACCCATTTATATGGAAGGATGTAACCTTGAATGATAAAATTGAGTTTATTCAATGTGAAATCTATTTTATGGAAAGATTTGTGAAATTTCAATTGAAGTTTGGAATAGTGTTCTTTCAAATGTGCATGTAATTTACATTATGAGAATAATTTTTTTTATTTTTATGTTATGGCATCATGATTTTTCACTTGAAAACTTTGGAAATTTTACTAAGAAAAACATCGAGGTTGTTACAATTCTAAAGAAGAGTTAAATAACACTTTGGGAATTTTAAATATTTATTGTTCCATTTTTGGTTCTCAACTAACTCACAACAAGACCGAGTCTCTGATGTCTCAATCTGGGCATATTCCTAAGTGGATTCCTAAAGAATGGAGGAAAATTAAACATGGGGAGATTACTAGATACCTTGGTATTCCATTTGGCATAGGGGTTTCTCTTTCTGACATGTGGGATGGGTTCCTAAACAGACTTAAAAAGAAACTTTTTCATTGGGGAAACAAATTCTTATCATTGCTAGGAAAAATCCAAGTTGCCAATAAATTTTTTATTTCTACCCATGTTTACTTTTTTTCATGTTGGAGGCCTTCTAAGAGAAAATATGAAGAGTTGAACAAATTAATTAGGAAATTTATTTGGTCCAAATGGGATGGCAATTCTAATTTTAAATTACTTCTTTGTGGTCTCATTGCATCCAACCAAAACACAAGGGTGGATTAGGCATTATTGATCCCAAAACTCAAGGGTTGTGCTTGGATGCAAAATAGACTATTAGAGCAACGTTTGGGGATGAACCATGGAAGATTCTTGTTTGTAATTGAATCTTTCATGCTACTACAAATAAAAAATGGTAGTCAGTTAATTGGTTTGATAAAATTATCATGTCCCCATTCTTCAAAGTTAATGCCTCCTCTCCTCTATAGTCCATTTGGATTGCTTGGCAATAGGTTTGTCAATTTCTTCAGTGGAATGACTCTTCACTACTGTAGAAGTTGATAATCCAACCTCACAGATCCCAATAAACACCTGCAAGAAAATAACCTATCACCAAAGGAGATCAAGAGACACAAGAATGTTGCTCTGCAAACATGAAGCAAAAGATGCATTACCTGAGAAGTGAATAATTACAAAGAGATCAATCCTTAAGAAAGGAGATCAAAACCTAAAGTGAAAACCCTAGGATGAAGATTAAATTAGCATGTGACAAGTGTCAAGATCATAATGAACAAGACAACATGACTAATTTAATAATACAAATAAAGATTCTTAAGTTTAGCTTAAGTGAAATAAAGTAAATGTGACTTAATTAATTAATCAACATGATTAAATTAATCAAGTAAACAACCTATTACTCTAACAACTACAACATGGATTCAACTTTACATCTTCTTTGATATGGTGGATTAAGCTTATTAATTTACATAATCAACTGCTTGCTATGTGCTTTCCTAAACATGCTTGCTATTTGTTCAAGAAAGGTATTTGTCAATTTAAAGACATATGGGATTTTGATACATTTGAATGGGTTTCATGGCTGAAAATCAAAGATCAATATGGGTTGAACGTCAAGTACAAATAATTTTTGATATTTGTGCAATCATTAGTTCCTCTTGAGCTATCTATGAAAATTTGTACTTCTAGGGAATGTAATTTTTTTAGAGATTGGAAATGGCTATCTTATTCTCATTTCAATTATCTCTCGCTAAAGAAAATCTATCTACTTTCTCTACCTCATTG
This sequence comes from Sequoiadendron giganteum, assembly GCA_007115665.2. Taxonomy (NCBI): domain Eukaryota; kingdom Viridiplantae; phylum Streptophyta; class Pinopsida; order Cupressales; family Cupressaceae; genus Sequoiadendron; species Sequoiadendron giganteum. Next base: position 157,458,330 of record VCHN02000014.1, read on the forward strand.
GAAGATCATTCCTCGCCTCAATTAGAAATGGAAATGTAGATTTAGTGCCAAGAAGTGGACCAAAATGAGTGCACAAATATGGAAATCCAAAACTAACGTTGAAACTCAATTGTTGGCCTGGAAAGTTTTTTACCATAAACTGCTAGTTGGAAATAGATTAAGATGCATTATGATTCAACCAATTACTTATCTGGTTTTTTTTTGTATCGAAAACATGAAGCATATTTTTTGGGATTGTCCCTTTGTTAAAAACCAATGGAATACTATCTTAAAAAATTTGCCTGCTATTTTTATCATAAGCTGAATTGGAAAGAAGCTCTTTTGGGTTTGGGTTTGCATGATGATGTGATTGTTGATTCTATTAGACAAGTTATCTTAAGGCATATTTGGAAGGTCAGGTGTATTGTTGTGTTTTCAAACATAGATAATTGCCCAAATAACATTAAAGCAATCAAAATGTACGTGCAACAAAAAGTTAAAGAAAGCATGTGGGCTAAGGAGTTATCAAGGAAAAGGGAGTATTACATCAAGCACTTTAATCCCTCATATGATCGTACTCAAAAAACATATATAGGTGCGGAATAAAAATGGAAAGCGAAAATGTTAATAATTCAACTAAGAACTAGTTCGCACCAGTTGAGATGTGAAACCGGTAGATGGATGACACCTAAAGAAGATTGGGCTAATAGGATATGCAGGTTTTGTTCGTTAGGGCTTGTAGAGACAAAGTGACATTTCATCATGGAATGTCCAGCCTATATGGATATTCAGATCAATTACATCGAGATTTTAAATGTGGACACTTTATACAGCTTATTCGAGGAAGAGAGAATATCGAAAAGTGTTGATTACTTGATAAAAATTCATAGTAGAAGATCAAAAATTCAGAAAGAAAGGGAGATCAAGTAATTGTTGGGTTGTGGTTTCTTTTTTTGGGTTGTTGTGGTGTTCTGTTTTGCTGTCGATCCATGGGTCCCATAGGCTGTTTGGCCTCGTGGACGTTATTAAAAGTCTTCATTCATTCATTCAAACAATTATTTTCAAGAAACTGGGTTTTTAATGCTTTACTCTGAAATAGTTTTTCAAGTTGGTTTTCTGTGTTCACAACTTAAAGATTTAACAAAGACAAATGTGTTGGTTATGGCCCAGCTTCACCAAATTCAAGATCAAGTGAATCAGCTTCAAAACAACTCTAATTCAAACCATTGAAAAGTGTTTCAGCTCAAGTATTAGCTTTATGTTGTAGCCTTATGGGTTGTATTATTGGCTCTTGGTAATCAATTGTAAAAATGTTACTCAGTTCTTGTAATTTTGTCCTTATTGTTGAGTTATCTGCTGTCTTTGTGACTGATTCTTCAGTTGCTTAGATATTCTTTTCAACAACCTATGGTAGCTCACTCTTGTAAATTATTATTTTGCTTTGTTCAATATGAAAAAAAAAAAATAGACTCGTCTGATTTCAAAATTTTAAATTTGGCTGTTTTTTTTGAGACTGATTAGGGTTTAAACATAAAAATAAAAAGAAGAATAATGTAAACCGGCGATAATTTTGAACTCTACAGTCTACACCAACCCGGACGATATATACATATTCCAAATAGCTAGGCATGAATCTACACCGTCGTGGGCGAAATGATTAATTGGGCGCAATTCCGCACATGCAATCCGAGTCAGATTAAATGAAGAATTGGACACAAACAAGCGCAATCAGATATTGGTCAAAACACCGACAGCTCATTCAACACAAGCAACAAATAAATAAGGGAAACTGCTTTTAACGCGTGTTAAAGACAATGATACTTGCAGTGCAATCAAATGTCTCATCTATCACTGCAGGCCAAATGGAATTGTGACTCAAAAGACAAAGTACTGTCCAAGGACATGCATGCCCAATGCCTATGGCCTAAACACAAAAGCTCCGTTGGATTTGGGCAACAAATACTTAAATTAAATAGTATGACGGCCGTTCTTTGGCCTTAGCGGGGGAATGAGGGGGTTTTACTCTTGCCCCGACGGCTAGTCCAATGCAAAATTAGTGCTTCATAGGGAAGCGAGCTTGCCTCGACCGGCGGTCATATTACGGTCCGCCCGCGCCGTCGCCGCCCAGTGACAACGTTATAATTTTTTCCCCACGTCGTGATTTTCGCTATTTAGTTGCCTTTGGCTTTCCCGTAACTACCGGCATCGTTATTCAGCTTCAGGGTACGGAGGGCCACAGAGAAGAGGAAGTGGTTTGTGTAGTGTTGCAGTGGTTTGTAAATGTCTCGTCCATCTGAAAGAAGAGGGGCTTCTTCTGCTCAGCCTCATTTTGGGCGGCGGAGGCATAATTCTCAGGAGGGGGAATCTTCACTAAGGTCACAGTCACACGAGATAGAAGCATCGGCTGAGGAGGATAATGAAGGCCGTGTATGGCCTGAGCCGTTTGTGGAGGCTGTGGCACGGAAAGTGGCTCTGGCGGCTGCCCAAAGCGGCGGAGCGCTGGCGGCTGCACCTGCGCTTGTGACCGTGTTTCAGGTTTTTTTTCTTTTCTCTCAGATTGTCTTTAATAAATAGTTAAATATTCCTTTTGAACTTAAATTTGACTGTGTTTGTATGAAATCTTTTTCAGATTGCTTAGCTTTAAAATATAGCAGTAAGGATGTGTGTTTGTTCTAATGTAATGGCGAATTTGGTTTGAATTTTGTAAACCTAAGAAAAATAACTGAGTTCTCTAAATATTGAAAACCTAAGAAAAATCTTGGCTGAAATTCTAGTTTAAAATCTGAAGAGCGAAGGGGAATTTTGGCCGAGATCGGTGTAGATTGATAAGATCTTTTATATTATAGCCGCTTAACTCCATCGCAAATTGCTGCAATGGCGCTAGATTTTTAGAAATAGAAAAGCTCCAGTGGCTTGTAAAGTTAGCGATTCGTTTATCTGCCAGGAGTACTTTTCTGCTATTGGTTAATTTTTAAGCCGGCGGGCTGTAAGTTGCAGATTTTACTTAGTCCAGGCTAGCTATGCCTTTTTACAGTAAGGGATTGTTTCTATCTTTTTGCCCTTGCTAGGGTCTAGTTTATCATCTCCCTCGTTGTCATGTTCGTCCTGTTCTCTATGTTTTCCTAGGAATTACAGTATCTGGCGTGGAAAGAGTACTAGTGGAGGAAGGTTTTACTCCGCGAATGCGCAGTCATGAGTAGAATAAAGCGATAACGAATGAATATATGTTTTTAATAATGTCCACGGGACTAAACAGTCAATGGTATAACGGATCCGGACACGGATCCGTTCATTTTCTGCTTTCTCTGCAGTGTTAAGAAGCTTGTTAAAACTATCAGCCGTACGATGCGCAGAGATATGACACATTTTGTCGTTCATCGTACGCCTGAGTCTCCTCGTCCAGTGTCTACTGTTCGTCTGTATAACACACAAGGAATCAAATGGAAAACAAGTAATAAGGGTTTTAGCTTGGATTTAATTGTGTCGTTATCTGGGAAGACCAGCGATCGAGATACTCAAACTAATTCCAGTTATTATTTACTGTCTGCAGGTGTGCTCCACCTGGCGGACTGTTTCCCATTCGGAAATTCTGTGGGAGGCCCTCGCGCAATTTGTATGGGACACATCACAAACAACACGAAGAACACAATCTTGGCGTGACGAATACATTCGCCTTCACTTAACGGCATCTAACTTCCGTCACAACCGATCTAAATACACTCTGATTGAATACGAAGTGTCCAGCGATTCAAGCGGCAACGGTGCCGGAGCAGTTTGTCGGTGCCTGACTCTGTCGCCAGAATATTTGGCCGTCGGTTTTTTTGACGGGGCCGTACGCATATTTAGCCTGACGACCAAAGAATGTGTTAATACAATGAAGCCCCCTCACGAGAATCGTCTGGGGCCGTTGTCTAGGGCCATTTCGGGAATTGTTATAAACGATGATAGAGTTGTTTTCGCGTCATTTGACGGAAGTGTATTTGTTGGGGAAGTTTTGACGGGGCTCGTCCGGCGCGCGCATGCAGGCAACGTTGTGAACGACGGCACGCTGGTGGACTTTACCGGCTCGGAGAAGTTTTGGGTGGGCTTGTATGCCGGTATCCCTGGTCATGCCTGTCATATTTGGGATGCCGTGACAGAGCAATTAGTGTTTAATGCCGGAGATATAACCGATCCAGAGGCACTGAGAGGATGGCGTCTGTTGACGGAACAAGCGGAGCGCATTGGGCGCGTGAGAGTTAACAGAGATGGAATTCTTCTCACTGCAACGCGGTTCAAGGTAACAGTTTTCGACCTGGAGAGTTATGGAGTTTCCTTTAGGAGAGAAGAAATTGCTGTGGATGAACAACAGCTTATAGTGGAAAGCGTAGACGTAAATAAGGACTGGTTCTTGACTGCGTCAGATGACGGCGCCGCAAGAATTCGTCGAATTACTGATTTTGAAGATAGTTGGGCCTTTTCCTTCGCCGAAGCAGCCGCAACAGATGACAATTCTACCAACTCCACTACCAGCACCAGCAGAAGTAGTAGTGGTAATAATAATAGCAATCAACGTAATAGAGCGAGGATTCTGGGGGCTTTAAATACGAGACAGGCGTTTCTTTGCATTGAAGGGGCGGTGCACGCTTGGGACGCCAAGAGTGGCGTGCGTCTTTACCGCTTGGGCGAGTGGATGGGTGAGGTGTTTGATCTGGTGGCAGATGATGAACACGTGGCGGGTTGCGCAATCGACACAGGAATTCATCTGTGGAGTTTCAAACCTTAATCTAGCCAGGAAGAAAGGTTAAGGTTTTTATTTTTGTTTTTTGTTTTTGATTTTTTCAGTTTTTGTCTCTTTCTACAAACGATAACGTACGGAGGAGAGATTTTTGCTTATTGCAACCCCCGTTTAGTGGGAGTGCATTGCAATTTGTAAACCAGCAGAGGGGGAAAGCAGCAGCCTAAATATTCTGATGAAATTAGTAAAAAATATTTTTTCTGATTGAATTACTGACAGTCAAATCTGGAGGAATATTTTCTCACTGAATATTTTATTAATACACATCCGCGCAAGAGATGGAACTTGCCCAAACCTTTATTTACAGCCATTCTTTTTAAAACTATTTATTTTCACACATTGAAATATCTAGTCTTTCTTCATTGCTCGATGATCATTAAAAAACGATTATTCTTTTCTCATGAAAGGACAACTGTTAAGCAGCACCCATTCTTTGTTTTTTTGTGAAAGACTGTCATTAAACGTCAAATTATTTTGATTGAAATAGTACCCAACCATTAGATGGGTTTATTTGTCAAAGGATAGATTGAACCCTCACTCAAATCAAATGAACGTATATGGAATGGTATCCGATCTTTTCCATCTAGTTGAAAGACCAAACTGGTGAATAACTTTCTTACTTGATTGAAAAAGACCATACTGGTGAATAACTTTCTTACTTGATTGAAAAATAACAACTAGACACTATATTTCAAGACCAAACTCTTAAGATAAGATTCTTTCTTTGATTGAGAGAACAATTAGACCCCAAACTCAATTAAACATCCTATTTCAAAGAATTAAGGAGTAACTAAATTAATCATCTAATTTCTTTGAGAAGGTATGAATCGGGGATTCATTTATTTTAAATTTTGTATTTTATTTATATATTAAATAATAATTTCATTTTGATTTTTTACTTCTTAAAATTGAATATTAAGATCTTTATGTTCATTAAAAATGTTTTTTTCTTATTTATTTTATGTTTTAAATAAGATTATTAAATATTTATATTTATATTTTTTATAGAATCAATTGAAGTTTAGTTGTTGGAGGATAAAGATCCCAATTTTTTTTATACGAATTATTGATTTCTTTCGATTTTATTTCAAAAACTAAGGCATACCTCTTAATAAGCCAAATATCTTCACATATAAACTTATAACCACTTAGTGTCCTAAACATTTTATTTTCATCGCAATCACAAATCACATTCATCTTCAAAACATTTTTTTAATAAATTGATGATAATGAAAATGAAATATTTAAGAAACCACTTTTATATTATAATAATTAAATATTAATTACTAATTCAAAATAAATTAAGAGAAACTATTTCATGTGAATACATGGACATTATTTCCTTTCACTATAATTTTGGATTGGAAAAAATAATATATCTAGGGTGAATCACAAGATAGAAACATAATACTACACTTATCTCAAATCTATAAATATGGTTATCATTTACCTCCTCTATAATTTTGTGATGCAATCAATATTATGAAGTTTAATTAAAAATACATAATCTTGTAGCCTACAAATTTTTGCACACACAAGTCAACCTACAAAATGAAACTTAAAGCCTTTATTAATTTATTGATTGCATGTAATAACAAATAACTTGCATAATAACATGTTAGCTACAACAATTACAATAGTTCTTGTAGGTCGGAATTCCTTTGACAATGTTGCTTCAAAAAAACCATTCAACTCTTTACAATCCACTCAATACATTTGGGTCTTAAAACATTTTCTAACTTCACAAATAAATTTATATACTTCTTTCTATGGAAGGTTTTTCAATTTCCCCCCCTTTCAATCTTCCAATGGAAGTTCTTTTTATAATATCTACATTTCATAACCCTCATTCTAGTTTTTTTTATAATTTTCTTATCTTTACTATCTTCTTTTCTTGTGTCTTTTCTCCTCTCTTCTCATGTCCCTTCTATGGCACAACTCTCTCCCAACTCTTGTTGTTCTCTTTTGTTTTCTATGCATTTTTTCTTTTTACTAATCTTGGTTCTTTCAAATCATTGCCATCCTTTTTTTTCTTTGCTATCTTTTATTGTATAGATTAACTCCCTCTAAACTACACTTATCCTCTTTTTCCAATAGAAAAATATTTCTAAATCCTTTGGTTCATTCAATATGAGTTGCAACCAACTCCCATAACCTATAACAAATTCATGTGGACTCTTTAAGATGATTAATGACCCAACAAGTAATTGCCTGAATCTATGCAACTATTAAATTATTGAAAGACCACCAAATTTTTTTCACGACCTTTTGGAAGATGAAATATCACAACTAGGAATGGGAATACTAGTTAGCACCACAAAAATTAAACACTTATTCATTGTCAAAGTTTAAAAATAAATTTCTACAACGTTTAAGAAAATCCTTGGAATTCAATTAGTTGTCTTTCACAACATCACATCAATACGTCTTATGGGAAAATAACAATCTATCCAATCACACCCCATTTGAATATATAAAATTAGATAATCATGCAACTTAGTTAGAAACCCTTGTCATCATTTAAATTAGTCAATAAAACAAATAATTGTAATAACCTTATAATACATTACAAATCAACACTTATAGGTTCCTCCTTTTTCTATATTATATTAGCTCAAAAATATCCTTATGGCATCTTGATTTGGGTTTAAAATAAATTCCAAATGATTTCTCAACAATAGTAGTGACAAGCAAAAAAAGGGATGTCAAAAAATTTCTATAGCAATAATATATAGAACATGTAGCAAAAGAAAACGCACTCCCTATACAATCCTTATAGAAAAATAATGCAATCCCTAAAGCAAGAAAACATACAATCTTCTTGAAGCAATACCAAAATTGAAGAAAAATAAAACCTTGAACTTAAAAATGCTTTTTGTGATGCAAAATTCTCTATGAATCTAGATGCTCCTACATCATTTCGGATTGAAAAAAAAAAACAAATAATCTAAATAACAAGATAGAAATATAATAAAACACCAATGTCAAATCCATAGAAAAATCTCTTCCAATACAATTATATTACAAATCCATTAATCCTTAACAATAGATTTTGGATGGGAAAAACTTTTTTTTCTAGAAATATAATATTACACCTATCTCAAATCTATAAACAAAAATCTTCACATATAATTATATTAAAAATCTATTAACTCGATAGAAATACTTTTTAAAATTATTTAAAAAAATTAAAAAACATTTTTTTTTATCATCTTCTATTGAAACAAAAAACAAATGATTGTGTAGGATCCTCTTTATGGAAGATGTGTATTGTGTAACAAAGTGTGTACTTTAAAGAAATACAAAATCAAATTAAATTGAAAGAATATAAAAAATAGTAATTTAGAATTGTAATAGGTTAAATGATAAAACTTATATAACTAAGAACTTAGTTATATATATACATACTAATTAATTATACTTTTAAAAATGTAATTCAAGATCATTTAGTTTTGGAAGTATTGAAAGAAGAATAACAAAATCTAAATTAAATTATTTCTAAAAATTTAATTTGCATAAATGATTTCAATCACATGGAATTCCTTTACCATTTATCTTGAATATTGTATAATAAGGTATATAGAGAAATTAAATAGTTTTATTGAAATGAATATAAAAAATAATATAATTCAATTAGTTTAATTTTGATTTATGATATATGATGCAGAGAAAAGAGGATTCACAACTCAACATTCCATTCACTTCACAAATTTCATAAAATTACTCATCTCAAAGAATTATTAAGTGCATTCTAGATCACATTAGAAACATAGCCATGGTAGCCCACAATTTAATGCAATGAACAGTCATTAATAACTTCTACACAACAAATAATAAATTCAATCGCTTCGGTGAGATTCCAGATCACATAATTATAGACCTCCCTTCCAATTTTTATGAAGATCCAACGATGGAAACTAAAGTAATTTCATTTTTACCAAAACTGCAAACCCTAGGCAGTGTTCAAACCTACCCTCACCAAAATAGTCATATCTTCCACAAAACTCAATAAAATTCAATGAGACAAAAAGAATTGGAAACTAGAAACAAAGACCTTTCCATCCATATATGATACTCTATTATTTTAATCCATACCAGTCCGTACAAGTCACAACTTCAACCTGAAAACAATGTAGAAATCATAAAATGCACACCAAACTTGAGGTTGCCATTTATCAAACTTCATAAATAATGTCTTCAACCTCTCCAACCTCTCCAATTTCGAGTTTTGGAGGGTGTACTTATACATTTACAACCAAAACTAACTATTTTCAACCACCTTTTAGTTAGTTTTTTGACAAAACACTTTAATGACACTTTTGACAAGTTGCTTGACAATTTTCTTGAGCAACTTTTATAATTTTTACAATATGGAACAACTTTACACATTATTTGACAAATGACTTCAAATATTACTTCCTAAGACTGAAACACCTATAAAGTGGTTTGATAAACCTTATTATAAGACCCAATACATAAAATAGAGAAACTATTTACAAATGGCCTCATGGAGGTTTGAAAGCAACTTGGTGCTCTTGCACCATACACCCCTTGAAGAAAAAACTCAAGTCCCCTGAGTTAGCATAAAATAAAGTACCTGCAAAAATAAATGATTCTTCACTATCATCTGCAATCAAAAACACTTGTATCTTCATCTTAACCTATGGTTTTGTCTTCCTCTTCTTCTTATACCATCTCTTCTCCATCATTTTCTCAACATCTAGGCTCCAAAACTTCATTTCTTGTGTATAAACCTCAATAGAATCATCTATATCTTCATTCTCATCATTATAATACCATATATAATCTGCATCATACTCTTGAAAACCTTCATATACCTCATTAGAAAATAGATCTGCAACATCTTTATTAACAACCTTATTATCAACAACAACTTGATCATGAATATCAACATCAATGTTATCAACAACTTTATCATCATCAACTTGAGTATCAATACAAGGGTTATCGATAACATCAAAAACCTTCTCAACTTGTTCATCAACAAAAATTTCATCAACTACTTGAGTACCAACAACAACCACATCATTAATCTCAACATCAACATGTTCATTAACCAACAAAGAAGTTTGTTCATCTTCAAACACAATTGAAATATCATGCATCTCAACTTGTAACTTATCTTGCTCAACTTGAACAGTAGATTCAAACTTTCCCTCTGTCTCATTTGTTACCTTCTTTTGTTTTCTTTGCTTCTTCATAATCTTATTTAGAGGCCATCTTAACCTCTTTGGCATTGGTATATTCCAACTCCTTTGTGCTTCCTTAAGAAGTTGGTGTTCTTTGTCTAATCTTTCCAACCTTTGGCTTATCTCATCCATGGCTTTCTTAAACTCTATTATTCTTTCCTTCTTTCTTTCCTTCTTTCTCATTTCCTTTCCTCTCTTTCCTTCTTCCTTCATGAATCCTCAGACTACCAACATCTCTTTAAAAATTCCATCTTCACAAGCAAGTCGCTCCTTGCTTCCACTTCACCTTGCCACACGTAGGCAATCAGGTTCCTTCCTCAACCTGCAAACAACCACACACAAACCACAAACAACCTTCCCAGAGCATCTTCAGGCTTTGATACCACTATGATGCAGAGAAAAGAGGATTCACAACTCAACATTCCATTCACTTCACAAATTTCATAAAATTACTCATCTCAAAGAACTATTAAGTGCATTCTAGATCACATTAGAAACATAGCCATGGTAGCCCACAATTTAATGCAATGAACAGTCATTAATAACTTCTACACAACAAATAATAAATTCAATCGCTTCGGTGAGATTCCAGATCACATAATTATAGACCTCCCTTCCAATTTTTATGAAAATCCAACGGTGGAAACTGAAGTTATTTCATTTTTACCAAAACTGCAAACCCTAGGCAGTGTTCAAACCTACCCTCACCAAAATAGTCATATCTTCCACAAAACTCAATAAAATTCAATGAGACAAAAAGAATTGGAAACTAGAAACAGAGAACTTTCCAGCCATATATGATACTCTATTATTTTAATCCATACCAGTCCGTACAAGTCACAACTTCAACCTGAAAACAATGTAGAAATCATAAAATGCACACCAAACTTAAGGTTGCCATTTATCAAACTTCACAAATAATGTCTCCAACCTCTCCAATTTCGAGTTTTGGAGGGTGTACTTATACATTTACAACCAAAACTAACTATTTTCAAACACCTTTTAGTTAGTTTTTTGACAAAACACTTTAATGACAATTTTGACAAGTTGCTTGACAATTTTCTTGAGCAACTTTTACAATTTTTACAATATGGAACAATTTTACACATTATTTGACAAATGACTTCAAATATTACTTCCTAAGACTGAAACACCTATAAAGTGGTTTGATAAACCTTATTATAAGACCCAATACATAAAATAGAGAAACTATTTACAAATGGCCTCATGGAGGTTTGAAAGCAACTCGGTGCTCTCGCACCATACACCCCTTGAAGAAAAAACTCAAGTCCCCTGAGTTAGCATAAAATAAAGTACCTGCAAAAATAAATGATTCTTCACTATCCTCTGCAATCAAAAACACTTGTATCTTCATCTTAACCCATGGTTTTGTCTTCCTCTTCTTCTTATACCATCTCTTCTCCATCATTTTCTCAACATCTAGGCTCCAAAACTTTATTTCTTGTGTATAAACCTCAATAGAATCATCTATATCTTCATTCTCATCATTATAATACCATATATAATCTGCATCATACTCTTGAAAACCTTCATATACCTCATTAGAAAATAGATCTGCAACATCTTTATTAACAACCTTATTAGTCAACAACAACTTGATCATGAATATCAACATCAATGTTATCAACAACTTTATCATCATCAACTTGAGTATCAATACAAGGGTTATCAATAACATCAAAAACCTTCTCAACTTGTTCGTCAACAAAAATTTCATCAACTACTTGAGTACCAACAACAACCACATCATTAATCTCAACATCAACATGTTCATTAACCAACAAAGAAGTTTGTTCACCTTCAAACACAATTGAAATATCATGCATCTCAACTTGTAACTTATCTTGCTCAACTTGAATAGTAGATTCAAACTTTACCTCTATCTCATTTGTTACCTTCTTTTGTTTTCTTTGCTTCTTCATAATCTTCTTTAGAGGCCATCTTAACCTCTTTGGCATTGGTATATTCCAACTCCTTTGTGCTTCCTTAAGAAGTTGGTGTTCTTTGTCTAATCTTTCCAACCTTTGGCTTATCTCATCCATGGCTTTCTTAAACTCTATTATTCTTTCCTTCTTTCTTTCCTTCTTTCTCATTTCCTTTTCCTCTCTTTCCTTCTTCCTTCATGAATCCTCAGACTGCCAACATCTCTTTAAAAATTCCATCTTCACAAGCAAGTCACTCCTTGCTTCCACTTCACCTTGCCACACGTAGGCAATCAGGTTCCTTCCTCAACCTGCAAACAACCACACACAAACCACAAACAACCTTCCCAGAGCATCTTCAGGCTCTGATACCACTATGATGTAGAGAAAAGAGGATTCACAACTCAACATTCCATTCACTTCACAAATTTCATAAAATTACTCATCTCAAAGAATTATTAAGTGCATTCTAGATCACATTAGAAACATAGCCATGGTAGCCCACAATTTAATGCAATGAACAGTCATTAATAACTTCTACACAACAAATAATAAATTCAATCGCTTCAGTGAGATTCCAAATCACATAATTATAGACCTCCCTTCCAATTTTTATGAAGATCCAACGGTGGAAACTAAAGTTATTTCATTTTTACCAAAACTGCAAACCCTAGGCAGTGTTCAAACCTGCCCTCACCAAAATAGTCATATCTTCCACAAAACTCAATAAAATTCAATGAGACAAAAATAATTGGAAACTAGAAACAGAGACCTTTCCATCCATATATGATACTCTATTATTTTAATCCATACCAGTCCGTACAAGTCACAACTTCAACCTGAAAACAATGTAGAAATCATAAAATGCACACCAAACTTGAGGTTGCCATTTATCAAACTTCACAAATAATGTTTCCAACCTCTCCAACCTCTCCAATTTTGAGTTTTGGAGGGTGTACTTATACATTTACAACCAAAACTAACTATTTTCAACCACCTTTTAGTTAGTTTTTCGACAAAACACTTTAATGATACTTTTGACAAGTTGCTTGATAATTTTCTTGAGCAACTTTTACAATTTTTACAATATGGAACAACTTTACACATTATTTGACAAATGACTTCAAATATTACTTCCTAAGACTGAAACACCTATAAAGTGGTTTGATAAACCTTATTATAAGACCCAATACATAAAATAGAGAAACTATTTACAAATGGCCTCATGGAGGCTTGAAAGCAACTTGGTGCTCTTGCACCAATATATCATTCAATAGAAATTATAAATTTGGAAATAATATATTAGTAATTTGTTGACATTGACAATTGAGTCCATTATTTCAATCATAGTTTTTGAACTTTTATTTAAAATTGCTTATTTTATGCATTGAAAATTGGTTATTTAAATCCATGAGCATAGATTTGAACCTTGCATGGGGAATTGAACTTTGACAGTGGGCTTGAATTTAACGTTTATGACTCTTGATACTACAATAAGAAAATTCTTGGGTATCTAGACCTACAATAACACAATTGGTAATGTTAAAGAACACCTTTGAGGAGGTTTTTAGGCAACAAATTCTCCCTTGGTGAAACCCCTAGATAGACCAACTTAATAGATAGAAATATAGATCAAAGATAATTAATCATACAATACACCTTAGATGTTAATGTAAGTAGATAATGAAACATTGGTTCTCATGGAATGCTGATTCAAGTCATAGTGAAAGATTTATAATGATTATTTAATGCATAAATTGAATTAGGGTTAGTTAGTTGGAAAGTGAGACAATATGTGCTTTAAGTTGGCACATAAAAACTAGTTAGAAAGGGGGAACAAAGTCACAAATTTAAATTTCAAGATTTTGAATTTTATTTTAACAAATTGTGTAGATTGGATCAATCCCACAAATTGTAGATCTAAATTTGGGCAAAAAATGTGTAGATTTGAAATCATGTTTCGTCCTTGGGAATAAGTATAGATGGAATCAAATAAGGCTTGAGTTATGTGTCATATTTCAATAAAATTTGCACTTGTATAGTTGTAACTGTATGAAGAACAACTAGGTCAAATAAGGCAAAAATAAGGGGAAAAGTGCAAGGTACACAATTTTCAAAATTACATATTGCCTCCACTTTGACTTAAGAATGCAAACGATAGTAATGATGTATGTAAAAGTAAAATTAAGTAGCCAACATGAAAGTAAATATGTGCAACCATTCAAAAAATATCTAGATTATGAAAGTTGCTTGTACACTCTACATTATAATGAGTGCTCCATCTTGAAACCTACAAAAATAGAAAAAGTTAATAACATTAATTGTTTAAAATAGATACAATTTTCCTACAATCAAAAGAAGAGGGAAATGAGTGAAGCTTTTGCTTGAAATTTGAAGTAGGAAACTACCCATGGAAAAAAATTGATAGGTAATGGAGCAACAAAAGTAGTACAATAAATTTTGAAAATGGTATTAATTATAATGTAACCACTACAATAGTGACCTTATAGTCCCCCCCTCCAATTAGTTACATGCAAAGAATGTAGATGATTAGATAATATATGTAAACTAATGTAAACATCGAAAAATTAATAATCATATAGGAATGAAAGTACATCATCATGTGACAACAAAAAATATATTAAAATATGCTCATGACAACATATAATTATAGTGAGCAAGGTGTCCCCAATGTTGACCTCAAGTAGGACTATGAATCGAGTGAAAACAACCATGAAATCTTAATTAAAGAATATTGAAAGTACAAACAAGTGTGGGATCATCATGACAAGAATTAGTAAAAAGTATATAATCATAGTAAAACATGTTAGCATAAGTTGTTAGTATAAACATGACTATGGAAGATTATAATAAAATTATAAAATTTAAGCATAACTTACTCATGGATGATTATGAAATTGTGACAAGAAGAAATCATGTTAGTGAAACATGTAATCAATGATTCTAATGATAATCATTATAATCATTGTAAGAGAGGGGGACCAACCATGTCAAGGCTCTAGGTCATGAAGAGTTGAGAGAAGAAGGCTGCCCTAACTTACCTCACTCTAAAAGATGCCTTGGGGTAAGGATTAGGAATGCTAAGCACTATAAGGTACTTTTACCACTCTACAGACCCCGAACTTAGGTTTGGGCTAAGCGAACTGGTTTTTGGAGTCGGTGTTGCACCTCAGACAACTCTCTGTCCGACGACAACAATGTGGTTATGGGATGACAACATGGCGTGCTGGCATCTCTTTGACACGTTGGCGTTCATACGGCCATAAAAAAGAAAGTACAACAAAAACTGTGAAAAGACCTACTTACAACCTAGTTGCTTGATTGTGATGGGAAAAACAAAATAAGAAAGTGCAAGAAATAGAGACGAAGATGATAAAGCAAGTATATAAAGGCTAGGGTGACGAAAACGATCTCACTAATGTGGTAGTTCACCAACTAGCTCCACAGAAACATTCACCTACACACACAAGAAGGGGGAAAATGTTGGGGTTGTATAGGGGCATGCGTCAGTCATACCCCTATTTTGGTGTTTCCACCTCCACGGACAACCAGAAAGAAATGAAGTAGAATATGCAATAAAGGAAAGAAGAAATAGAAAAGAGCACTACAAACAATATTATGCTACTTCTATCAAATCACAAAGGAGAGGAGTGAAATGTTATCACCTCCACCCAATAGCTCACTAGCCAATGGAGGAGATATGGACTTGGCAAAGTCACCACAACCACAACTGTGATGAAGGGAGGTCTCACAAGACTCCAAGCCCACACTTCTATGGCTTGCTTCACACTTGCAATGTGGAGTTGGTGGAGTGCTGTTGTTGCAATGGAGTGCTGAAAATGTTGCTTGAGAGTGAATGAGATGCTAGACAGTGAGATTGAATTGCTAAGAGATGACATGAAGTGAGAATGAATGAATTTTAAGGAAGAATGAGGAAGAATCTTCCATTTTCGAGGTCGCTTGGTCGAAAAGGGACGTTAAAATTCAACCCCAATCAGGTGTGTAACGCCTCTGCCAACTTTAGATGTAGGAATTTGTCAACGATGACAGCACGTCGTGTGGATGTCTGCACATCACGCTTGCTTCCCTGATAAATATTCTCTCACCGACACATAGGACATATGCCAAGTGGATTGAAGGCAGTTGGGTGATGTAGAATTTCACCTTTGGATTTGATTTTCTAAGGAGAGGGTGTGTGAAAGGGGAATTTGTGTAAGGGGTACAAATTTTCTCAGGCATACATTTTTCCCCCACTTTAGTGAGCACGAGTACTGATGAGTACTTTTGTAAAGTAGATCGAAGAGTTAGTAGGGTTAGAAATTTATACTTGAACCATCAAGGAAGCAGACCACAATTTGGCGAGCTTGAAAGCACATGATAGTCAAAGGACTCCACATATACTCTCCTTGAGGAGTTTCGAACAAAAGACTCCATAGCCTCACAAAACTATGAAGCTGCACAAAGTACACTGAAGGCCCTTAGACCAACGATGGACAAATCTCGCAAGATGAAAGCGTCACATAAGATCGCAGATCTGCAAGGAGGCAACCTCCAAGATCTCTCACATGAAGGAAGCCTTGAGAAGTAAGCATCTTATAGGCCCGCAGACCCACAAGGAGGCTTCCCCAAAGTTCTCTCTCATGAGGGAAACCCAAAGAAGTAAGCACCTTACAGGCCCGCAGGCCTGCAAGGAGGCGTCCCTCAAGTTCTCTCTCATGAGGGAAACCCAAAGAAGTAAGCACCTTACAAGCCCATAGACTTGCAAGGAGGCATCTCTCAAGTTCTCTCTCATGAGGGAAACCCAAAGAAGGAGACTCCATAGAGTCGGATTGGAAAGTGGCTTTACAGGTGCACCCGCAAAGTGACATGTTAATCTATAGATAGAACATGTCAGAAAACAAAGAAACCATGTAGGAAAACAAGCGGATAGTCATGAAAACCATCGACAAGTTAGAAGGCTTTCAAAGGGATCCATCAGGAACCCGACGTGAAGAGGGGTCCACTCAAGGGATGCGTTGTTTGAAAGTGCAAAAGAGACGTTTTTTCTCAAATCGATTCATCATCAAGGATTTCTTTCGAAAGATGTTCACTTCATCAAGGAATTCAAAAGGAAGAAAGTGCCCCCTTACGAGGGGAAGGTCGAGGCTTCTCCCACAAGAAAAGGTTGCTCCCTCCTCAAAGGAAAGTTTTCAAGCTCTTTCTTTACGAACCCATGATGAAGGAAACATGTTCCATTAGGGGTCCGAGTCGAGAATACGATTCTTGAAAAAGTTTGCAAAGATTCTCGAGAAAAGATTCGTTGGCAATGAATGCGTTTTCTAAAAATCGAAGTGTCATAGAAATGGCGTTGTCACACATGCAAGGGAAAACTCAAGCAAAGAAGAGAGAAAGCTAAGAAAAGAGCAAAAGAGAAATAATCACAAATAGAGGACACGAGGGGATCTGGTTTCGCGGGGTCAGATCTGCTCATGCTTATATAAATAATAGGTAACCGTGGTGCAAGGTGAAAGATCATCGATCCCTACTAGATCAGGAAGAATGCACATAAGACAAAGTAAAAAAATAAAAAATTGGGTTAACATGGAAGGGAAGCCTAAATACCCCCAACACTTTGCACTGTCCCCAATTTGCTGAAAATCAAGGCACAAACATGGAAGAACGATGATACATATAGAAGAAGGTTTACGACACAAAATCACTCCTGTATCCAAGCATGAACAAGGGTGACAAGGGTCATCTAGGAACACATAACACAATCACGGGGGAACACATTACAACACACACACTTAATCTAAAGATAAAGAAGAGGCATCCCCCTAACACTCATCGACCAAGAGGTCGTCCACTTCCCAATCTAGATTATTATAAGGGCAAGGCGAACGAGCCTGCAGTGGTGGAATATTAAGGGAAGGTGCTTCTTACCCTTCCGCAACAAGGGATAAGGAAGAAGGCCCCGTAAGGTCTTCTCCATTGGGCTCTTGTGGAGATATGGTCAGCGATATTGTGAAGATCGCCAACAAGGTTGGGACCTCATCCAAAGAGTTAAACATGCACCTCATGGGAGTGCCATGTGGTACCTCAACGAATAGGGAAGGTGGCGCTCGGGATTCACTGCTAGGCTCACCGAGCAACTCGAGAGCAGTGATGAACTTAGGGGACGCCGAAACTTGCTTTGTTACTAGGATAGAACAAGCTAGTGTAGACCACCTTTCAAAGAAGGTGGGATCCTCTTATGTCCTCCATTGTTGGAAGGGCTATCCTCCACCTTCTGCTTCATTGAGGGATGTGAACTCCCCATAGATGAGGCAAGAGGCGCGAAGGAAGAGGAGGAGAAAACCGCGACAAATACCACCGAAGTATTCAACATGTCCACGGGTTTAGGGAATGGTGAGATGTCTAGAAGGGACATCAATAGGGGAGGCTCAACCGAAGGAGCGATAAACACCTACACCTTTTTGGGGTCAGGTGCACTCACACTCACAATGAGAGCCAGGGGCGAGACTAAACTTGATTGAATAGAAGTAGAGGGGAGGAGAGAGAACACAACAGGAGACCCTAAAGTAGGGGTGATCATATCCTCTTCCTTATTCTGCAAAGTAGCCTTCTTAGCTACCAGAGCCTTTCACCGACACTTGCGCTCACACACAAGGCAGTTTTTGCGACTCTTTGAGCTAGAGGTTGGGAACTGCAAAGGGACGAAAGGCTCCTGCTCAGCCATAGATGTGTCCATCACATCTATTTTCGATGAAGGGACAAGCTCCTGAAGGGGAGCAGGAGCAGGTTGAGAAACATGGGGAGCTAGCCCTAATGCCTCGACAACAGGCCTCTTCCTAGTTATTTCTTTGGGAGTAGAAGCGATGGTAGGCCGCAAAGGCCAAGATACAAAGGATTCCCCATGGGGACCCGTTCTTCTATCATATCGAACGGGCCTAGTCTCCGTGGGCAGAACAAGAAGCTCGAATGCGGGATGCTTGGGCTTTTGCCAAGCAAGCACAATAGGATTCTCTTGCAATCACAGAACAAAATCTAATGGTGCCACTGCAAGATGAGAGGAAGCATCAGGTTCGACAATGAAAGAGGAAGAAGAGGGATCTCGAGAGCGCTTCTCTCCTTCCCTTCTACGTGCCTTGGTGGCATCACTACCAACTTTCAAACAAGCCCTTTGTGAAATAAGGTGATGGAGGGTACTTCACCTTAGGCGTTAACTGCCCCTTGTACTTTTGATATGTTTGGTACAAGAGGTCCTTCCTAGGTGGAAGGGGAGTGCAAGCCAAAATTGATCTAAGGAATAACTACCATGCTCAACTGGCAGTTTATAACCAGTGTCGTGGATCACATGCGCAGAGCCCTCGTGAATGAATTTTAGACACTTGTGCACAATTGAGGGAATTGCATTCATAACTACTAGCCAGGGGATACCCAACTTCACTTTGAAGAGTTCAAACCCCAGGATTATGTCAAAAAACAGGTTTACAGACCTAGGTCTGACAAGGACTAAAAAAATGATGCTACCAAGGGGAGGTATGGAAAGTCTCTTATGTGTACGAATGGTGCTCATAGGTGCATCATACCCATCTTTATGGAGGAAGTTAATTAACATAATCTCCTTGGTTATGATATTCACTTGAGACATCGGGTCAACAAGGACACCTATGATTGTGTTCTCGTTCATTCACACAAGGATATAAAGAGGAGATGGTTCTTTATTAAAGCTCATCGACAAATCTTGCGAGGTGAAGGTTATACTTGGACTACTACTCGTAGGCTACATAGAGGGGATAGGCAGATGTAGAAAAGAGGCCATCATGAACACTAAATGATACTATCACAATGGCCCCCAAAGGTTGTAAGATAGGACAGTGACCCAATTAAGGCTTTGTTTCGTAATACTTACGAAACCTTCCAACTATGCCTACTAAGGGTCGCAGGTTGGGTTGTAAGGCGAAAGGCCTCACATCACTCACACCGACAAGGCTCCTAGAGTATGAGGAAAAGAGCCTTCTATACTGCTAAATGGAACCAAAATGGTTCACGTCAGGTTCACCAAAAATGTAAGAGAGGGGGACTAACCACATCAAGCCTCTGGGTCACGAAGAGCCAAGAGTGGAGGGTTTCCCTAACTTACCTCACTCTAAAAGATGCCTTGGGGTAAGGATCAAGAATGATGAGCAAGTGTATAATGTACTTCTACCACTCTATAGACCCTAAACTTAGGTTTGGGCTAGGCGAGCTAGTTTTTGGAGTCGGTGTTGCACCTAAGACAACTCTTTGTCTGAGGATGATAACACGGTTCTGGGATGACAACACGACATGCTGGCATCTCTCTGGCGTGTTGGCATTCATACAACCAAAAAATAACAAGTACAATAAAAACTGCCAAAAGACCTACTTACAGCCTAACTACTTGATTGTGATGGGAAAAACAAAATAAGAAAGTGTGAGAAATAGAGACGAAGATGATAATGGAAGTATATAAAGGCTAGGGTGACAAAAATGATCTCACCAATGCGGCAATTCGCCAACTAGCTCCACGTAGATGTTCACCTACACACACCAAGAAGGGGAAAATTGTTGGGGCTGTATAGGGGCCTGCCTCAGTTAGACCCCCGTTTTGGTGTTTCCACCTCCATAGATAGACAGAAAACAACAAATTAGAATATGCGATAAAGGAAAGAAGAAATAGAAAAGAGCACTACAAACAATATGATGCTACTTTTATCAAATCACAAAGGAGAGGAGTGAAACTTTACCACCTCCACCCAATAGCTCACTAGCCAATGGAGGAGATATGGACTTGGCAAAGTCACTATAGCCGCAACTGTGATGAAGGGAGGTCTCACAAGACTCCAAGCCCACACTTCTATGGCTTGCTTCACACTTGCAATGTGGAGTTGATGGAGTGTTGTTGTTGCAATGGAGTGCTGAAAATTATGTTGCTTGAGAGTGAATGAGATGCTAGAAAGTGAGTGAATTGCTAAGAGATGAAATGAAGTGAGAATGAATGAATTTTAAGGAAGAATGAGGAAGAATCTACCATTTTCGAGGTCGGTTAGTTGAAGAGGGATGTTACAATTTAACCCCAATTAGGTGTGTAACGCCTCTTCCAGCTTCAAACACAGGAATCCATGAGGGATGATAGTGCGCCACATGGACGTCTGTGTGCCACACTTGTGCCCTTGACAAATATTCTCTCACCGACACATAGGACATATGGCAAGTGGATGGAAGGCAGTTGGGTGATGTGGAATTTTGCCTTCAGATTTGATTTTCTAAGGAGAGGGTGTGTGAAAGTGGAATTTGTGTAAGGGGTGCAAATTTTCTCCTATACAATCATATATAATTATGTATGTATATCATCATCATATTAGAATGATGGAAAATATTATAAAGCGCATGCACCCAAAGTGGGATACATAATAGATATTAAATATGTAAATAGGTAGAGCACAAAATATCCATGCCTCAACCAATGATATGGTTATCATCTATGAAATCATCTTTATCATCATTATGTTCCTTATTACCAACCTCAAGTATGTGGCCTTCATTGTGATATAAAAGATCACTCTTAGTAAAGATGTATGAAGGATGCATGTAACTAGTAAATTTCCCTTCTTTTTTGCTCTTGGGTTTGTGGAGGGGGCTCCATATGTAGTTTGTGTTTGTGTATCATTGTAAAAAAAATTGGGACCTATGTAGTGGAAGGAGCTATAAAAGATGGATTATTAGGATGCATAAGACTTACTTTCTTTCCTTGGAGTATCTCAACGTGAAATTTGCTATGCTTATTATTAGCGGAAGCCTTGTCATTTAATTTTATTTCAATAAATCCTTTATATGCATGATCATGACTATTATCAATTTGTATTAATAATACCTTGAATGTGATGTTTTTATTTAATGCATCCATAAATAAAATTCCCATGTACACAATGATAACTATAAAAGTACATAACTTTCACTGGTGCATATTTAGACATAACAATTAGTTTAATGAGAGGTGAAGTGAGAATCTTGTGTTCCAATATAAGTTTCAATACAAGAAGTGGAGGCTCCCCCATTCAAGTGATCTCTCTAAATATTTTTGGATGGGGCTCCATATGTAGTTTGTGTTTGTGTATCATTGTAATTATTTTGGGACCTGTGTAGTGGAAGGAGCTATAGAAGATGGATTATTAGGATGCATAAGACTTACTTTCTTTCCGTGGAGTTTGTGGAGGGGGCTCCATATGTAGTTTGTGTTTGTGTATTATTGTAATATTTTTTGGGACCTATGTAGTGGGAGCTATAGAAGATGGATTATTAGGATGCATAAGACTTACTTTCTTTCCTTGGAGTATCTCAACGTGAAATTAACTATGCTTATTATTAGAGGAAGCCTTGCCATTTAATTTTATGACAATAACTCCT
Organism: Sequoiadendron giganteum; assembly: GCA_007115665.2. Classification (NCBI taxonomy): domain Eukaryota; kingdom Viridiplantae; phylum Streptophyta; class Pinopsida; order Cupressales; family Cupressaceae; genus Sequoiadendron; species Sequoiadendron giganteum. Next base: position 157,480,670 of record VCHN02000014.1, read on the forward strand.
TTATATGCATGATCATGATTATTATCAACTTGTATTAATAATATCTTGAATGTGATGTTTTTCTTTAATGCATCCATAAGTAAAATTCCCATGTACGCAATGATAAGCATAAAAATACATAACCTTGTGTGGTGCATATTTAGACATAACAATTAGTTTAATGAGAGGTGAAGTGAGAATCTTGTGTTCCAATATAAGAAGTGGAGGCTCCCCCATTCAAGTGAGCTCTCTAAATATTTTGGAGGGGGCTCCATATGTAGTTTTTATTTGTGTGTCATTGTAAATATTTTTGGGACCTATGTAGTGGAAGGAGCTATAGAAGATCGATTATTAGGATGCATAAGACTTACTTTGTTTCCTTGGAGTTTCTGGAGGGGGCTCCATATGTAGTTTGTGTTTGTGTATCATTGTAAAAATCTTTGGGACCTATGTAGTGGAAGGAGCTATAGAAGATGGATTATTAGGATGCATAAGACTTACTTTCTTTCCTTGGAGTATCTCAACGTGAAATTTACTATGCTTATTATTAGAGGAATCCTTGTCATTGTATTAATAATATCTTGAATGTGATGTTTTTCTTTAATGCATCCATAAGTAAAATTCCCATGTACGCAATGATAAGCATAAAAATACATAACCTTGTGTGGTGCATATTTAGACATAACAATTAGTTTAATGAGAGGTGAAGTGAGAATCTTGTGTTCCAATATTAGTTTCAATATAAGAAGTGGAGGCTCCCCCATTCAAGTGAGCTCTCTAAATATTTTTGGTTTGATGTGTTCTTGAGATGATCCTCACTATGAGAAATTATAGATACATTCTCATTAGCCCCATTTTCCAAGTTTGAAATTAATGGTGTATCATGGCTTGGATGAGAGAGTATAAGAAATGCACTTATTTAATGATGAACATTCCACTAAAATCACACTCACATTTACACGCACTAGCACATAAATTTGAAAATGAAGGATAAGGCATGTGAAAAACTTGGCTTTTAAGGAGTGGAAGCAAAACATCAATAAATAAACTTTGAAGCTTATCATTCTTAATAGGAAACTCATTTTAGTAACCAAGAATTGAAATCTCAATATCTACTTGCTTTGTCTAATGATTTGAACAATTCTTGTTTAAGGCTCAATATTATAATGAAAATACTTTATAAAGCACTAGCCACATCCATAAAGAAAGTGATATAAGCATGTGACAATGTATTAAACCATGTGAATGCATGACCATCCAAGCTTGTTGAAAAAAATCTAACAAACAAGACGCCCTCATGAAAATAAGTGAAGTGTTGCTTGGAAGGGTCATAAATATAGTAATGGATCACCTCTACCATTGTACTTCATAAAACATGGAACCAAGAATCCACTTAGTGAAAGATAAGTCAAAATTTCATATTCCAAAAGATTATTTGCAACATTTCATCAAATATAATCTTTATTTTTAAATTTTTGTTCATAATCATTAATATGATTATTTAAGTAGTACAATCTACTCATGGTAGGAATGCAAAAGATCATGCTTGACTTGTTCCACATCCATATGTGTATGCATATTATGTGTAGTATGGAAAGAAGGGATGACATCAATTGGTAGCTCATTGGCCTCACATATACCAAGTATAAAAAGGAAGAGTTTCTCATGTTATTTTTTGCCTCTATACATGTCTTAACCATATACAAGATGGAGTGTAGAAGAATGTACTCCATAAATAGTCAAATATATATTATGGGAAAAACAAAAAAGGATCCAAAGAATAAGCCCTATGGGCTAAACATTTAATATAATGTCAATTTTCTATAGGAAATGAACACCAATCAAACATTTTAACTTGAAGCACCTAAAAGTGACATATATGCTTTGAATTATAAAATGACGTAAACTAATGCAATGGAGAATTTTATTGTATTCTAAGTTTGTATTTTTATTTATTTATTTGTTGTAAAATTGATATTATAATTTAATTGCTAAAAAATTTTAATAAATGAGATTAAAGGGTCTCCATTTTTTATATAGTAATTATTTCCCCTATTTTTTTTTACTATGCTTGAAACTTTAATGCATGCAAAATAATAATGATTTTGACAATTAAAAAAATGTTTAAGTCTAGTGTATTGAAAATGCAATAGATTCAAGAGGTCTTCATCTTCTATCTTAGATTGTTTATCGTAAATAGAAAAAAATTATACCTTCTCAACAAATATTTTCTCCTCTCATGCATCATATGTGTTTTTTTTTTAAATAAATAAATTTTACCATACTTTTTTGAATTTCCAATTAGTCTTATGTTTTTTTGAATTAAAGGGGTAAAAATTTATTAAATCATCAAGAAACAAGCATATAGTCCATACAATTAATTAACCCCAAAACCAAGCAAGGGACTAATATCCCAACCAAAAATTCTTCATAACCACAACCACAACGAGAGCCCGACTCTCAAGAAACCTAACCACTATTGCCCATATCTAAACTTTGGGAATGATTCTACAATAATTGCTCTTAATCATCCACCCTCCAATCATCCATTTTCTTAGAAGCCCATTTAGCCAAGTAATTAGTCACATTGTTCCACTCCTGAGGGATATGGACAAAGGAAGTGAAATACAAGGTACTCAAGCGAAGAATTTACCAAGCCCCCACAAACATCTACCAATTTACTCCTAGTTTTTGCTCATTCAATATATTCATCAAAATCTAAGAATCACTCACAAATAATCTTTAGAACACCAAAAGGAGGTGGAGACCATCTATCCTCTCTCTGGGTTTTCCTTCAAGAATGATGACTCACTCTCACCAATGAAGGGCCCAAACCATTACCAAACAATCCCAACCTCTTCATCACCTCATCCTCCCTAACCTCCAAGTGGATATACACCTCACATTTAGCATTCATCATCTCCTTAATCATGCTAATAATTCTTTTCCAATTTTGTTGAACCACCAAATTCCTTCCTTGAAAGATTCTATGATTCCTTTCTAGCCATATTTTCCAAAGGATGATGAGGGACCAATGCTCAATGCCACTTGAATAAAGATAGCCTTAGTCAGAGGCCTCCCAAATTCCTCCAAAACTCAATCAAAGATGAAGCATGTACATGCCTAGGCCTACTTCCAAAATTGCCACCATGAGTGGTAGATGTCTCTAGAGAAGGAGCTTTGAAAAAAAACAAGAGCATTCCTCATTATTGCCAGATAAGACACAAATAGATGACCCTTGAAATCATCTCTTTTGAAGGTTATCCCAAGTGAGACACCTATTCCAAGCAAGAAGCCATAGGAAGAAGTTTAATTTAGGCCAAGTGAACTTATTCCACACATTCTTCCACCACATGACTTCCATTCCCCCATATTTTTGAAGATTTAACTTCTAATATCTAGAGGCCACCATCGAATACACCCCCCTAAGATTTGGGCTCTAGGCTAGGGTATCTCGCCCTCTTAAATAACTACAATTTTTTGTTGCTAAAATATTTCTTAACTCTTCTCACTCCTCATTTGAGTCCCCCAATGGTCACTCTGAATAATCCTTCCACCTAAACACCTCCACTTGCCCCGAGCTTTGAGTAGATTTGAAGTCCTCAACTTGAGACCACCTAACCTCAATAAAAGAATGGCAAATGGAATGTAAATGTGGATACATGGACATGATTGAGGGAAATCCATCCTAAGAGTCATAAGAAAAGAGCTTTAGAACCCCTATTAAAAATCTAGAACAAGACCTACTTAGTTAAATCAACACCCCTTTTAAGAGTATCCCAAATCATATAACCCTTACTCAATAAGCCTATCCTAGGAACATCTTCACTCGCTACCCCCCTCAGATACTTGGAGGTGAGGATCTTGGCCTAAGTATGATCTTGATTATTTTACCACTGGCAATAATGCTTAAAAACCAAGCCTTGATTGATGAAGCTAGCCTTTCACAACCCACGTCCACCCTCCTACTCCAATCTATATATAGTCTCCCACTTAATCAAAATCCACTTTGACGAATCTAAATTACTAGCCCATAAGAATTGCTTTGTGAGAGCATCAAGATCCTTAATGAAACTTATAGGAGCAACATAGGCCAAGCACCTATAAATGGGAAGAGCTTGGACCACGTATTTAAATAGAAACACTCTCCCAACAAAGGAGAGCCACCTATGGGTCTAATGGTTGAACCCCTCCCAAAACTTATCTAGCATATTTTGCCAAGTGCCCCTAGGAAAGGATCTAACAAAAAGGGGAATACCAAGGTACACTAAAGAGAGATCTCCAAGATGAAATCTAAGAATTCGAGCAATCTAAAGTTGAATAAGAGGAGGGATTTTGAGGAAATAAATGGAGGATTTTCCTTCATTAATTTGTTATTTGGAGGCCACAAGATAGATATCCAACACTTGCCTAATGTTAGTTGCTTCTTTAATTTTGACAACTCCCATCAATGCGACGTCATCTACAAATTGCAAATGAGACCAAGAAGGCAAGCAATTGCCCCAACACCAACCTTGAATATAACCTTGACTCACACATGAGATTTAATGACTCTTCCCAAACCCTCAACCAATAAGATAAACAAATAGGGTGATAGAGGGTCTCCTTGTTGAAGACCTTGAGGGACACCAAATAATTCTTGTAGTGTAGAAAATTGTCACCCTTAACAATTTCACATTGTTTTGGCCCCCCTAAATTTTGGAGCCTAATTGACTCCATAATGTCCTAAAATTATGTATTTAAGAGCCCATTTGTACCACTTTTCAATAAATTACAAGCATTGAATAAATGCACCCATTTCATGTGTTATGTCTTGGAATTTTGGGCCATGACCCATATGCCCAAGGGCATATGTGTCCCCCTTCTTAGCTAGGACCCATTTTTGGGCATGCTGATGGCATTTTAACATTCAAAATTCAAATTTCAAGTGTTGGCTTTCATGGATTAATGTTTGTAGTGTGAATCTTTTGGACAAAATTGGAGCAACTAAAACTTTAATTCAACCTATTGATTTGTCAATCAAAGTTTCAATAACATGGAAAGACAATCATTGGGTGTGATATTGTTACTTGTTAAAGTTGGTAAGGTTGTGTTACAAACTCCCATCCATGTCATGCCCCATGATCTTTCATATAATCTTCTCTTGGGTAGACCATGGATCCATGAGATGAATGTAGTGCCTTCAACGCTTCATCGTTTAATGAATTACGTATACAACAATAAGGTTTACATGAGAAAAGTTGATCCTAAATCTGAACAATGTTTGCAAACTGAAATAGGAACAAAGGATCCTCTTAGAACGTTGACACCAACTACAAAAGTAGAACACCTTTATGAGTTCAGGATTAAGCTGGAGCCTTCCATCCATGAAAAAGTTGTTGGATAATGATTGAGGATCGTTAGGTTTTACACCTACATTTATGGGAGAATACAAGATTACACACAAATCAAAAAAGAGAAAGAAGCCGCAGTGGTATCAACACAATCTATCACCGAGTCATCAAAAACATCCAATTCCATAAATTTTAGCAAAGAGGAAAACACAAATTACACATCCACTTATGATGAAGATGATCATGAGAAAACACCTCCTTCGGAAAAAATGTGTAAAAGAACAAGGTATCCATGTTCCCATAGAGCCTAGCATGCAAGAAACAAGAGGTCTTGATTATTGTCCTTCGAAAGAAATGAATGCATCAAAGAAACCTTCACTTAATGTCAATTTCATCACACAAAACACTCCTAGGACAAATATAAATAATGGTCATGATATTGCTTCACCTTCAAACACGTATTTTAGTGATGATTGGGGTTCATTAGATTTACACCCTAATTTATGGGAGAGTAAAAAATATCACAACCTAAACCTAAAGAGGTATGACATCTTGTGATAAGAATGCAAAATTTTCTTCACAAGAGAAAGAAATGACCCTACTATGGATCAAGAGAATATCTTGTCGAGGCTTTTCAAAGCCTGTTTGATTGCTCTTCCTCCAAGAACACGAAAGAAATTCTACACCAAAAATTCATTTTATGCATATAGAGTGCATGGTCATTCTACCAATGAATGTAAGGCTTTGAGTAATAAAATAGAACATCTTAAGGATTGTGGTGCTCTTCCTTGTGTTGATGCACCAAATTCCGCAATTCAATAATGATCTATATCCTATCATGTTGCTCATCACTATGTGGCATTTGTAGCTTTATGTGTTTTGCTCATTGCCATTCATGGTGCTACAATATTAAAGTGAAAACATATTTTTCATGGCAACAACATGATGGTCATTGGTGCGTTTGTCCTTGCCTCTATGCTTGGGGGCCAACAATAACTTGTTTTGAGGAGGCATGCATTCTTTTCAAGGATCCTCCCTTCCCTTTTTTCTCCTTAAAATACCAACATATCAAGTATGTTGACATTTTAAGGGGGCCATATAGTCCCCTGCTCATTGTTTGCATAAGAAATGGTCCCTTCTTAGTGATGATCTAGTATACATCTCCTAGGAAGTGTGACCTTATCAACCAAAGTGTGGCCTTCTTAATCCATGTGACGTGTCTCCTTTGTGGTGATATTAGGCTCGATGTCCCATAAGAGTGTGAATTTTCTTGGCATATGATGTTCCCCTTGGTAGTAATACTATGGATAGTATTCCCTAAGGCATGAATTTATTTTTCCTCGACTTGTCCTCTCTTGGTGGTGATATCATGTGCAATATTCCCTAAGGTGTGACCTTTCACGTATTGAGTAAAGCCCCTTTATTATTTTTGTAAATCACCTCTTGTGGTGGTGTTGATATAACATCCCTTGAGTTTTTAGCTTTATCCTATTGTCATTTGCGCACCCCTTGAGGTGAGTTTTATGTACCCCCTAAGGTGAGTTTGGTATTTTTGCTTCACTTTGTTCATAGGAGTTGAACTTAGTGTGACATTGACATGAGCATTTTTATCATTTTTGTAGTAGCTTATCAAGGTTATCAAAGAGTAAAACCCTTGGTATGGTTATGGGTACACACCTAGTGAAAAATGGTCCTCACTAGACCTAGTGTGTTTCTCATTTTGATGCCTTGTATTGGGGGCTCACTTAGTGAAAAGCGGTCCTCACTAGCCTATGTGTCTTCCAATTTGTGATTCACCTAGCAAGTATCAAACTTTGCTATGGTGTGAGTCATGAACGCCTTTTAACATGGCCACCTAGTATAACATAACTTTATTTCTAGTGAATCCATGTGTTTCATAAGTGATTTTACATCCTTGTGAGAGCATTTAGATAGCACATTCGATGGATGGTGTTTGGTATTTGAGAAAATTCAAGACTGAGGTGTCTTTGTCTTATTATCTCAAATTCATTTAGTACTAACCTTGTGTTTTTGTTGTCTTTCATGCGACTTCTTCATGTTTACATCGTGTTTGTTTTCATTTCTTCATCATCTTTATGTTTCATCATGTCGTGTGTTTTCATCATGTATGTTTCATGTTTTTCGACATGTATGGTTGTGTATGTTGTCTTGTTGCATATGATACATGCATGTGTGTTCCTTTGTGCTTATGTTTGTTGGTCATGCAATCTTGGATCTTGGGGGCTTAAGCTCTCCACCTAGATCCTTTGTCATCTCATCTCTTCAACATTTGGACAATCAAATGCCTCTTGACATATTTTTCTATTTTAGTGTTTGAGTGTAAGTTCACTACTCTTACTAAAGTGGGGGCTAAATGTAGTGTAGAAAATTGTCACCCTTAACAATTTCACACTTTATTTTGGCCCCTTGAATTATTGAGCCTAATTGACCCTATAATGTCCTAAAATTATGTATTTTGAAGCTCATTGGTACCACTTTTCAATAAATTACAAGCATTGAATAATGCACTCAATTCATGTGTTTCCATTGACACTTAATGTCTTGGAAGTTTGGGCCAAGACCCATTTTTGGGCATGTTTTTAGTGACATTTTAACATTCAAAATTCAAATTTCAAGTGTCGGCTTTTGAGATATAATTTTTAGGAAATTAAATAAATGCCTATGAATACCTATTCTTTTCACCATTTGAAACTAGAAGTGAAAGAATCTAGCAAGAGGTGAACATTAAGAGCATTCAAGAGTAAGTCAAGACCAACATTTTAGAGATTTATTGCAGTAATTCAAGATCCAAGCATCATGTCATTGTTTATGTGAGTTCATGTTATCCAAAGAATTGAACAAGCATTCAAGCAAAGCAAGATCCAAATCATTGAAGTGATGTGCATGATTTTAGTCCTTCAAGGAATCCATTGAAGGGTGGTGAGTTGCAACACTTTGTGATTTCATCATTCCTTCCTTTCAATTATCATTTATATCATTGACATTGCCATTATGGAAGTGGAAACACTTACACAAGGTTTGGTTGAGGTAAACACCTAAATGGCCCAACATTTCCCCTCTCTTTGAATGTGCAGGTCATAGGTTTGAAGAGGATTAAAGGAATTTTGAAGAAAAATTCTCCATTCTTGCATTTGAAGCTTGACATCTTGTCAAATCATAGAAACTTAGTTACAAAATTATCCAACAACATTCTGACAACTTTGCAAGCATAAACAAAAGTCTCAAATTTGCTACTAAAGGACCCCAAAAGTTGAGTAGGACACCCTTACAAGGACTTAGATACCCCTTGGTGACTATGTCCTATAGTGGCTACAACAAGCTTTTTTGGGTTGGTACATATCACTCTACACTTCCCAGATCCACCTATAAATTATTGTTTCTATCTATTTGTTGTCAGGATCTTGCAATTTACATATTAAGGCACATAGTCTAATTAGGTTGATCATTCCAAACCATTTCCAAATCATTCCCATCCTTAATTAGATGTAGTTCCAGGTCTGATTGGCTCACCTTCATGGTTGTAAGTCAATCTAATCACCGATGGTCCCTTTTTCTATGTTGCAATGTTGAAGGCTCACTATTGACAAGCATAGAATATGATGTTGACATAACACAACTCATTACCCAATTAACCCAATCAACTCCAAACCTAAATGTTAGGATTACTTTTTGAAGGAACGACCATTTGACCCAATCTTAAGCTTTGGCCATGTCTAGTTTGATAAACACAACCTTCTCCCTTGAATTTTCCATGGAATGAATAATCTCAACAACAATGACCACCCATCCAAAAAATTTCTACTTGTCGTAAATTAGACCTACTCTTCATAAATGAGACCGTTAATCCATGACTTAAGCCTCTCCACAATCAACTTAGAGATAATCTTATATACCACATTGTAGAGAACAATGGGCCTGAACAAGTTGAGTGAAGTAGACCCTTCTATTTTGGCTATAAGGGAAATAAATGTATAACTCATTGCTCTCAACATCCATTTGTTGTTTTGTGATTCTTGCATTACCTCCAATAAGTTAAATTTAATTATCTCCTAGAATTCCTGAAAGAATTCTATCAAAAAACCATAAAGTCCAAGGGCTTTCCTTTTCTTCATCTAAAACACAATTCCCTCAAATTCATCTACAAAAATGGGACTAATAAGAATCTTGTTCATTTTCGTAGACACTAAAGAAGGGATACAAGCTAAAATAAGATTTTCTTCATCTATCACAAGGGGAAAATATTTCATGAATAAATTAGAGTAATACTAACAAGCCTCCCTAGAGATATCTTGAAAGGAATTGAACTTATCTCACAAGGAAGGCACAAGAGAAGAGATCATGTTCACATGCCTTCTGGCTTTGACAAAGTTATAGAAGAAAGTCGTATTTCTATCACCCTTTTGAAGCCAATCAATTTGGGCCTTTTCTTTCTAATAAACCTCCTTGCATAGTTCCCATTCTTTAAGCTCCTTCAAGGCGATTGATTCTTCCCTAAGGGATCATCTATAAGACCATAGTCCCTAATATGTAGGGTGATAGCATCCAAACAGGACAAAGCAACTGACTTAGCCAAAACGATATTACCAAAACTCTACCTATTCCACTTCTTGAGCTAATGCTTCACAAATTCCAATCTTTTAATACAAGAATATACCGTCATGCCATAGGTTGGTCTACCTCTACTCAACCAATCTATCATAAGATCCTATAATAGAGGATATCATAAGCAATAAAGTGAAACTTAAAAGATAGATTCTTTGTGGCCCTCACCAAGGTAGCTGAGAATTTGATAGGCTAGTGATTAGAACCTTTTCATTCTAAAATCTCTGAGTTGGTTTCCTAGTTATTTCCAAGCCAAAAGCTAGACACCAAAACCTGTGTAGTCTCTCTGAGATAGAGTCCATACCACATCTCCTATTATTCCAAGTATACAAACCATTACTATTCTTTATGTCTAACAAATTCAAGAGGAAAATATTATCTTTGAGGAGCATGCAAGATGGCTCTATCCTTTTCATTCGCTCCCTCTTTCCCTCCAAACTAGTAATAGCATTAAAGTCCCCAGCTAAGATCCAAGGATATAATAGAGCTAAGGACTGAATGCACCAAATATGTGACTAGAGTTGAGTTTTGCCAAGAAAATCAGTCAGCGCATAGATATTGGAAAACAAGATAATCTCTTTGGTCTCAAAGTAAGAAGCAATTGTTGAGATTCAAAATCTACTAGAGAGCCACCAAAGAGGAGTAATATTTAGCGGGTTCCATAAACAAGCTACACCCATTGCATTGTTGTGAGCACCAATACACTAACAATGAATTCTCAACCACAATTTGGAAGCCATGTTGTACCTACTTTCTATTGAAAACTTCTCCTCAATAAAGATAATATCTAGTGAATGAGCTCTAACCAAATCTCAAACAACATTTTTTCCAAGGATTTTGTTCAAGCTCCTTACATTCCAAGAGAGGACAATCATCTCTGAGAATTGGAGAAGTGAGAATCAATTGTTTTAATTGACCCTAATTCCACCAAAGTCTCCCTCATTAATTTAATTTTATCCTGATCTTTCTTCCACCCCAGCTTGGGAGGTTTCTTTGGGGCTTGTTTCTTATGGTTCTTTTGTTGTAGCCCTAAAGTGGGCGAGGCTCTACTTCCTTTCCGTGTATCTAGATCCACCTTCTCCAACATAGGAGCAAGCACAACCAAGGCTAATCCATCTACCCTCTCATTATTTTTAGTTGTCTCCAATGCAAGATCTAGATCTATATCCATATGTGCAACATGAAGCCCACCTTGTTGAATGTCCTGATTTTCATCCTCCATAGTTACCTCTTGGCCCACCACCAAATTGCATCTTTGAGATGCAAACCATCTAGATTCACCTCTTGCTAGTCAAAATCATCCAACATGTCAAAAAGATAAAAATACCATCATCTTGTCTATCTTTGAGAGTTATTTTCTACCCTATACCCTTGTTGCAAGCCTTTACTAGAATAAAAGCATCCTTATTTGTTTCCTCCACCGGAATAGGAGTTTTCCCTTTGCACATCTTGGGTGATTGACGAGGAGGCACATTAAATGGGACCGCTATAGGATTAATTCTATGTCACTTCCTCCATAAGTGACCATATTCATGACAATCTTGACATTGAAATGGAAGAGCTTTGTAATCTTGCTGTTGAATCCATGATGTAGATCTAAGATGAATTTCCAAAGCATTTGACAAGTCTGATTATTTAAATCAATTTCAATGTAGATATAGGCATAAAAAATCAACTTTTATCTAGTGTTTGTTGTGACAGACCCACTGGCTTGCACAACAACAAAGCGGTCATATGTAGAATATCATTCCTCTAGAAATCCAATGAGAACCAAGGGAGCCTCACCCAGACAAGAACTTGTGTCAGAAGTTCCTCCGTAGGATTAAATCCAACATACCATGGCTTGATAAACTTGCCAACTTGGTTGAAAAAATAGGGCGCCCCCTCAAAGGCCTTATTACAATCAACTAAACAATTTAAAACTACCATGAAATAGTTATTAGTTGCCAACATCACCTCCATCTTACCCTTGGGGTTCTAGGTCCTTCGAGCCCAAGATTCCAAAAGGGTGAGAGATACTTGAATTCCCATAAACTTACCAATTAAAGCATAGTTAATCAGGTAGTTGACATCCTTTGCAATAAAGTCTAGCTAAATCAGTAGAATTGGATGAACTTGGCTCCTCTCTAGAAATCCATTCACTTTCACGATTCAAGGCTCACCATTATGTAATGAGCCCTCCTCACTCATCGATTTGTTCTAAATTTAACAACACTCACATGTATGGATGGGGATGGGTCATTCCTCATCAAAATCTCTTGAAATAACACATTATGCTTAATAGTTGAGCCTCCAACCGAGGCCATACCCATATAAAAATAAAAATAAAATTCTAACAAAAAAACCCTATATAAAACCCTGCAACCCAAGTCATGCCACAAAATCCCTCACAAATAAAAAACCACAAAACCAACACCCACACATAACCTCAAACCAGCATAGCATCCTGCACTCACCAAGAGCCCACCCTCACACACCTATAAACAATGGAAGTGGTTGAAGGTTGTGGCTAGGACCTAAGAACCCTAGCCTGAGCCACATATCTCCACATACCTCCCATCACTATCTTCAACCATCGAAACAACTCCTCAATTAGCCTTATGTTTGACTATAATGACCGACATGTAATGAAATTTTAACAAAATTCACTAACAATGATTAAAATATAAAAATAATAATTTTTCAAACTATATGCACCTAGATATACCAAATGGTACTTTTAGATTTTGAGAAAAAGTGGTGGAAATAAATGGTTTTCAAAAGGTCTAGAAAACATCTAGCAAAATTGCTGCCACATAATTTTGGGTGAACTATTCCATACTTTTTGAAAACCCACCTTTATGTATTGGTGCCACATGCTTTTGGGTGAAATAACTAATCGCAAAACTAATCCATAATTTTGAAATCTAACCTCTATGTATGGTTTGAACGTAAAGGTTTCTAGCCAAAAGCATTCCAACCAAAACTCTTTTAGGCTAAACTATAGAATCCACCAAGTGCCTTGACAATATTTTAACAAAAAATGTTCCAAGTGAAACTATTGTTATCAAACCCCATAAATTGACCTAAGCATTATAAAGCATTGGAAATTTATCTATGGCCACTAAAATGTGCATGAAAAATCAAGTAATCATGAAACAAAGCCCTCATCTTAATGAATAGAAGATAAAAAACCATCACTACACTCCTCACTAAATATTTCATTAATAGACCATTATCCACAAGGTATAAAACAAGGACTATCGTGAGCTACATGGGGAATACAACTTCATGTGAGGATGAACAAACTATTTCATGAAGTGACATCACTAGCAATAAAATAACTATTCATCTAAGAGGATCTACCATCAATGGTTCCCATGGCTTGTGACAATTGTGGTAACACTTCCAGTTTTTGCAATACAATAGAGCATCTTATAGATGCCTGTGATAATGTAAGATCATACATCCATCTCTTATAGATGTTTGCCACCAAAATGAGCAATAGGGAAAAGCACTCTACACAAGATTAGACTTGGTAGTAACTATAATTTCACTAGATCAAGTATGCAATATCTATAGAGATTTAATAGGGTGTGATACACCTCTATAGTAAACCTCAAAGGCTAATTCAAATCATTCATTACCACACTTAATTTTACACTTATAAAATTAGATAATGTAATCATCTATTGGCCCCATGGTTGTCGTTGCACCAAAAGATCGACTTGTTAATGCCCGATACAACCAGCAGAGTTAACAGATCCATGGGAGGCGGTTAGTCCATGTCACAAATCTTGAGGGGAGCGCTAACCATTTTCCAACAATCTCCCCCTTAGTGTTACCCGAGGGGATTTGAACCTGACACCTTTGGCTTTGATACCAATTGTTGGCCCCACGGTTGTCGTTGCACCAAAAGATTGACCTGTTAATGCCTGATACAACCGCCAGAGTTAATGAATCCATGGGAGGCAGTTATTCCATGTCACAAATCCCAAGGGGAGCGTTGACCATTTGACAACATCATCATGGTAATCTAGGTCATCTATTAACACATTACACGTGTACCATCCATGCCACATACTTATGAGGAGATATCAAGTCAAATGAAAATTATTCAACTTACATAATGGTTCTTAGTACATATTGTATGACCTAGAAATTAAATTGTAAAACCAAAGGATAAACAATAAACAAAAGCATTCACAATCAAAAGATCATATTAATGAAGCAAATAAACAAAACTAAATCAAATGAAATGCAAACCTGCAAACACATAAACACACAATGTACCCTAGCATAGCTCCATTGTTCTCCTCTATTCACCTTGGAGAATGGTGTTATAGTATTTTCTCTCATATTTTTAGTAGCACAATAACATTAAGCGCTGTAATGATTTGAGTATAGTTTTTCCACACTATCTAGGAGAGAGAGATTGAGGATTGATAGGTTTTTTTAATAGATTTAGAGATATCGATCAATTGTCAAGATCCGATGAGAGATTGAGAAGATCAATGGCTCAAAATTGTTGAGAGGATTTGATTGGATAGTTAACTAGCTACACAAGTCAGTTAAGAGATTTGATTGAAGAGATAAGTGAGACTTGGTGGGAGTAGAACAAAATAGATGGATTAGTGGGCTGAATTGATTGATCAATGAACTTGAAGTGAGTAGATTTAATTGATTGGACTAAATGTCAATCTCAGTTAACTAATGAGGTGGAAATGCATGAGTAATTAATAATTAAATGAATTAATTTTTAATCACATGTGCAAGGTGAGAATAAAAAAATAAAATAAATGATTTCATTTATTTTGGATAAAGCTGATAAATAATTAGATAAATTAAATAATTTTAAAAAGTAATTATTTAATTTGAAAAGTGAGAATTAGATAAATGCATTAATTAAATAATAATGAATTATTTAATTAAACATTGGAATAGAAGAATAATTAATTAAATAAAATTGATTATTTAATCAATATAGATGAATAATAGTGAAATAGGTAATTTAATCAACTAATTCAAAATTATTTAATTAAAGTGGAATTGAGAGGAAATTCAAATTTGAAAATAATTAAATAATTATAAAAATCATTTAAGTATCACGATAAAGTGAAAATAACCATTAATTTAATCAAATAATGAAATTATTTAATTAAATATCAAAGATGAATTAGGTAAGTTAGGTGACTACATATGAAGAAATACACTAGTAAGATTTAAGTGTCTACACATATCTATAAGATTAGCTTAGTAGACAGGTAGAGTATTATGTACAAGATAAATAAAATGCATTTATTGTTTCAATGTGTGTGTGTGTGTGTGGGTGTGTGTATGTGTGCACATGCATGCGGGTGTGGGTGTGTGGGAGAAAGTACATCATCATCAAATGGAATTTTTGTATCTATCGAGCACACAAGACTAGGTTTCTCAAGGAAGGATGAATCAAGAGAGGTGCATAAAGGAGAATAATCATTAGATGTAGAAAGATAGGCTCACTAGGTGTAACAAATTCACAAGAATTAATATCATTTGATGTATTGAGCAAGTATAGGGTGATTCATAAAACATATTGAGATATGAAGAAAATGTGGAAGTAAGAGTGGGAAAGGTATCCATGACATGAAATATCTAACAAAGAAGCTCAAGGGAGGGTGACTAAACAAGGATAATAAATGTAGCAAACAATAAAATCCCAAATCCTAATCATAATAAATCAATGAAGTACAAGTGAGGGTGGATCCAAACCCTTATCAAATCTAAAATAAAAATCCCAATTGTAAATAAGGTAAAAAATCCAAGGTAAAATCATGAAGGGGTTGAATGCTTGATCTAACAAAAATGTGAAGAAATAAAACAAAACTCTTTACTACAATTAGGTTTAAGGAATATGACAAACAATATAATTAATTCTACCTAATTTAGAGTTGATACAAAGTAAAATCCTAGAAATTAAAATAAAACTATTAAGTTGATTTTGATGATTGATAGATAGTTGTTCATAATTTTAAACCGTAACTCAAAATCACTTATTCTTGGATGTGTTGGATGCAAAACAATGAAATACAAACTAGGTTTTTCTCATAACTTGACTAGGCCAAATATATGAGTGAATAAATTATTTGATTTAGATTTTAGAATGTAGATGCCAGTGTAAGTAAATACTACAATATTAATTGCTCTTGGAATGTTGTTGTAAGTCATTATGAAAGATTTAGAATGATTCTTTGACGCATAAAATGAATTAGGGTTAGTTTTTAAAAACAATTCTCTAAAATATGATAACATAAGAGGTGGATAAGCTATGTGAAAAAATGGTGGAAGAGATTGAAGTATGTTTCTATATTAAAAGAGAATAAATAATTGTACTTTAAAAGAACTCTTAAGTAACTAAAATAAATTCATTTTATTATAATTTTCACATTATGTAATCAAAATAAATTCATATTATATAATACTATAAATTGTTATATTATAATGTTATCCATTATAATTGATAATGTAAGATTGATAAGGATAACAAATGTTTTGATGTTAGAAGAGAATATATAAATGTACTTTTAAGATAAAAAAATAAATCTTAAATATTTGTAACACCCTAACTTTAATATTCTATTTTCTTTCTATGCTTTTATTGTTTCATTGTTTATATTGCAAGTGAAACCTACATTGATATGATTAGGTATAATGTTATTTATATATGTAGGGACAACTATGTATGAAAGGGTGATTTACTAAAGGCTTCATAATCAAATAATTAAGATGTAAATTTTGGAGGGAATATGTAACATTTACTTATCTTAAAATAATGCACATATCTAAATGTATATGCATTATTTATCTTAAAACAAGGTTGGAGAGTGAATTAACATTTAACATCTTACATGCAATACTAGAAAACATTTCCTTAGAAAAATTTATGTAAATTTTTAGTTAAGAATTATTTTATTTTATTATTGTTTTTACTTTATTTTTATTTGAAGAACTTGTAATTTTACTTTTGGAAAACTCACCATTCATTATTTCCATATTTGTTTTGTTTTGTTTTTATTTTCAAAAGTGTAGTGCATATTATATACTTATATCTTAGTTTCAATTGTTGACTTTAATATATATTTTAAAATCTTGATGTCTTTATATTTAAAAAATAAAAAAAACAATTCTCTACTAAATAAAAATTAATTTGTTATACATACCTATACATACATACATACATACATACATGCATTCATGCATACATACATGCATACATACACACATACATACACACATAGAGACATATATTAAAATAAAATAAAATAATCTACTTATTTATTTTGTTTGATTTATATATTTAATTATGTTGGTTATACTTTTAGTCTTATGATGTTATTCTTTTTTATAATATATGTGAATTGTATTTTGATTTTTATATACACAATCATAACATGAAACTATGTGCCCTATTCAATTGTAGAATACCCTCATCATAAATATTTTAGGTTGCCACACCCTCATCTAGATAACCTTTTTGACAATTCTAAGAATGCTATACACTTGCAAACATTTCCAATAGGGATGATATCACCATCTACATCCTTGTGAAATTTGAATATGTATTTACAAGACTTTGGGTTGACTATTTTGTTGCTATTTTATAAGATTTTTTATAAAGCATTTCATTTTTCAATTAGAATTCTAATTTGATTGATTACTTTCTTGAATATACTACACTATTTATATATAAATTAGTGTATAGAGTGTTTTTGGATTTATTTGTGTATGTTCTTTCCATCATCATTGAGTGTGATTGTGATTTGAAATGTCATGCAAAAAGAGTACATAATTGAATCCAAAAAGATTTTATACATCAATAGATTATGAAAAGCCCATACCAATTATTTATATATAACATCATAACTTGTTTATATTGATTTTGTCTATTTATATATAACATCATAACTTGTTTATATTGATTTTTCTTATAACTTATGAATATAAAATTACAAATTTCAAAGAGAATAAAATAAATAAATTACAAATAAATATTTTTTATTTAAAAAATTAATTTTTATTAATGTAAATATTTTAATTTAAAAATTAAAATTAAATATAAAGAATGCATAATATAGTTGCTATGAACAAAGCAACTATAAATAAAAATAAATTCAAAAACACTATTTAAATAAATTTAAAATATTTAAAAATAAATATAAAAATAAAAATTAACCAAGTTTTAAAATATTTAAAAATAAAGAAACTTAAATATATGAAAATTCTCCTATACGACCGCTTTTATTTATAGCGATTTCCTTCGGCGTACCTGCTGCTCGAACCCGTTATCCTCGCCACAAGAGCATACCGAACCTTTCCCTCCATTTCCGAGCATTCCTTTGTTTTCTCAAATTCTACTTTTATGTCCCAATTATCCGGTGAATGAGAATTCATTTATTAGCCGGTGGCAGTGGCAGATCTGCCACGAGAGGCACATGCGATATTCTTCTCACCTGCTTAACTGTAACGGCTCTGTTTGTTCAAGTGCCTCACCATTGGTGGGGCGAAGTAGTTTCAGAGCGAGCTCCTGAAGGCTTCTCCCCCAAATAATCTATATATATGACCGCTCAGAAAACATAGATGAAGGTGAAGCAGAGGCAGATCGACTCATAAAGGCTGTTGTTAAACTCTGCCTCCAAAATGTTTTTAATTTTTAATTTAATTTTTTAAAATATCAAGTTCTTATGAGCAGATTTACCCCGAGTTGATTGGGATTCGGCTAAGGTTCTTAGCGTTTTCGGACGCAGAAACTTTTCTTGAATCAACCCGAAATCCAGACCCGGTTCGAACCTGACATAGATGGGGGACCGGGTTCAAATGTGACCTAGATCCGAGATCTGGAATCCACAATAAAATTGTAAAGGTAATGCTCACCACGGTGGAGGAGAGCTTGGTTGGATGGGGATGAGTTTGATTTCGAGGTTGCTTGGGGATGCTTTTGTGCTATGGACACGTATGGTGAAATATTGAAGCTACTAAAATGTAGAGCTGAGATCATTTGGAGGATAATTTTTAGGATTTATTGTAAAATTAAGGTTTCTACTAAATTTACTCAGATAAAATCAACAATTTTTTCAATATTTAAGAACTTAGTTATTTTATTTTTTAGATTTACAAAATTCAAATCAAATTCGTCATTATATTGGAACAAACACACATCCTTACTGTTATATTTTAAAGTTAAGCAATCTAAAAAAAGATTTCATAAAAACTCAAAAGAAATATTTAACTATTTATGATGCAGGAGCATTCAGGTGAACGAGTGATCAACACCACATAAAAACATTTTCAATTTTGTTTGGTTTCTGTTGATTCAGTTTTGATTGATGTTCTTTGTAGCAAGACAATAACAAACACTAATGAAATCTTGAAAGTGACAAAGATATTCAATGAAAAAATATCAAATTACATTTGAAATCTTGTGTATATATTGACAGTGGGAATGCTTTTAAAGCACCATTGGAAGTTGAAATCTAACCTCAATTGTATAGTGTATCAAATGTGTACCCTCCTACCAAGTGTGTTGGTGCGATTAGAAAGCTGTTGTCGCATTTGTTTTATTCAATGTTTACAATCAGAATTGGGCGACGCCTCATGTAATTTTTTTTACCTTTGTGTGTGCAAGGAGAGGGTCGAGCCCTATGCACTTGGTAAAACAAATGGCAGAAGAGATACGCCGCCAAAGGAGAGCCAGAGAGAAATGAAAAGACTAAATGCTAAAGAGGGCATCGCTCATAGAGAAGAGGAAAGGTCGCAGCTTTAGGAGATAGAATTAAGCTGCTAGAAAATGCAGTCAACAGGGGGAAGAAAGCGCGTGCCACATCATGGAGAGAGCCATTTTGAATTGGCCATATAACATTAGAAAAGCCAACGTCACAAGGCACGATGGGAAGAGAAGGTAATTGCAAGGAGATAAGAATTTGAAAAGAGGTCGCGCCCATGAGATGAGTCGAGCCCTGATATGGGGAAAGAATTAATACATTCAAATGAAAATATGCGATGTAGAATGGGGAAACAGGGAGGAGTCGCGCCACTCTTCCATTTGACATCAAAGACTAAAATGCAAATGAACATGCATATAATGTAGAGAGGGTCGATTTGTCTGAGTTGGATTGGGATTGCATTGAAGGAGTAAAGATGCAGAGAGATAGAGGAAGAATAAAGGGCTGCGTGGACAAGAGGAGGAAAGAGGAGAGAAATTAAGTCATAGAGGGGCCGCACCATTTTTAAATATGGCATTTCAAACTTAAAATGCGAATAGAAATGCATATAACAGCAAGGCCGCTTAGAGAGAAGAAGAGAAAGCTGCGCTAGAGAGAAAGGGGATAGCCGGGTAGACCAACATGTTGTGGCTTATAAAGGAGGATACAATTACAGAATCAAATGGCAAGGGGTCGAGCAAGGAGGAACGAGTGCAGATGAAATAAGACACAGGATTGTAGGCAAGTCGATGGGAGATGTTCACAGAGGAGTAAAGAAATTTGGAAACTTGCAAAATGTATAATGCAGAATGAGAAATCAATTTGAGGAGTTATTTTGAATTTGGCGTGTATGTCTGTGATATTTCGGTTTGCATCAATTTTATTTTAGAATCGTGAATTTGAAATAAAGGAATATCTACCCTGTTGTTGCAATCTTTGGGGTATAATATTGCTTGGTTATTATTGTGAGTTATGGTTAAGTTTGAGCACCGAGGTTGAAGTTTCATTTTGCGTTAATTTATAAAAGACAATCCGAGAGAAATAATAGAAACTTGAAATACGGTCACAAGGGCGGGTGCAGCAACCAACGCTCTGCCGCTAGAGCCACTTTTCGTACCATTGCCTCCACAAATAGCTCAGGCCATACACATCCTTCATTATCATCCTCAACCGAAGCTTCTACCTCATGTGACTCTGGCCTTAAGCTCCTAGATGGTAGAAGAAGATGAAGATTCCCCTTGCAACGTAATGTCCTCAAGGATCGGTGGTAACTGTCTGGGTTTTAGAGGTTGCTTTCCTTTGAAAAGAATATTTAAGTCTTCTACCTACTTTTCTTTGTCATTAAATCTTTAGATTAAATCAGAAATGGAAATGTGAGCTTAAAAATAATTGGGGAAGATTGAGTGTTCAAATATGGAGATCTAAAGCTAAAATTAATGTTCAAATTTTGGCATAGAAAATTTTACACTTCAAATTGTCTATTGATGACAAATTGAAATGTGTTGTGGTGCAACCAGTTAAATGTCCTTTTTGTTAGCATAGTGAAAGCCCGAAACATGTTTTTTGGGATTATTCGTGGGCTAAAAGAAAATGGAATGTTATTTTCAAATTCCTTCTTGATATTTTTGAGCATACATTAAATTGAAAAGAAGATATTTTGGGCTTTTGCCTTTTAAAGCAACATTGTGGCTGATTCAATGAGACATACCATTTTGCTTAACATATGGAAAAATAGATGTTTATCAGTTTTTTCAAAGCATAATGTTCATCAATAAGAGGAAATGTTAAAGTTTTACTTTGATATTATTTTCCAAATTGTCTTTTTGTGCTCTCAATTGCATGGGATTTCCAAAGAGAATGTGAAGATTAACAACCACTTGGACAAGATAAAGTTTCAATTGATGTGAATACATGAAAAAGATACCTTGTGCTCCAAGCAACTTCAATGTATGGTAAAATTTAGAATATAAGACAGTGTTCTTGTGATGTATAAGATCTTTTTTTCTTACCCCTGTCTTGTTATAGGTTTTATAGGACTGTTGAGTATATTGTAACAAATCCTATTTGTATTACACCTTACTGATGATGGCATATTTCTTTGTATTTTTATTACATTATTTCGAAAAAAAAAATATTAATAATTGATATTTATAATTGAATTAGTAAAACTAATTGTATTATTTTAGATCTATGAAGAAATTTTTAATATAAATAAGGAAGCTCTCAAGCTAATTCTAATGTATTCATTGGACGTTATTAAACTTGAGGTCAAGAATTAGTAAAACAAGTACATGTAATATATTTTTTTGATAACTTTTTCAACAATTCCGTCCCATTCATTATTGTGTAAAAATCTTGTGGCTCACTTCATCATGACATCACAACTTATTAAATGAAATTACTATATTTTTTACTTATGAGAGATTGAAGGGTGAATAGACTCATTAGGGGCCGAAAGATCAGAGGGAATTTTAAGATCTATGGAAATGAAAAACAAATCTTAGCACACTCATGGAGAATTTGATTCCTTTGAATAGTATATATATATATATTTTTCTACGGCCTCACCCAAATTTCTCTTATGTTGAGTCCACGGAAGTGCAAATAAATTTTACACAGCTTTTATGATACCTACTCAAGTCCGGCTATACGTAGCTATTCTTATAGATGTGATTATTTCATACGTCTTTTTAAACAAGTCAAATAAATCCAGGTACATGTCTTGATAAGACTGTTCACCTATTCTACATTAAAGTCAGGTTCTTTTCTTGTATTTATAAATATCTACCCAATCTGGCTATATATAGCTATTCTGAGCACCATAAACTCGGAAGTGATTGAAAGAACAGTGTTAATGAAATAATTGAATGTACAGTCAGGAGTAAAACATGTACTTATTTTTCTTCTAAATACAGTGGCTTTAAAAGCTTATTATAATGTTTCCGTCTACATCAATCGTACTGTCTTTTAAATTCACGGGGTAACTTTTGTTCTTTTTCGTCTGGCATCCCACATGATGGGAAACTAAACAAAAGGACAACCTTAGGCTTTCTTTTGGGCGATCTTTGAGATATGCGCTTTGGTTGTGGCTTTCAAACGCCTGATAATTTTCTTGAGATATATGGTTCAGAATTTCTGGTTCGTTTTTGTTCTGTGGATGCTGAGTTTGTCTATGGTTTGGGTCAATCATCACTCATTCATACATATGATGATACGCATTCATTGAAATGCAGTTTTGAACATGTCTGATTTATATCTGTTGGTTACTGACAGTATGAGCAAATAAAATAAAGTTTTAGTTGATATAAGTTTTCTACATTGTGCAAATTTCTGATTTAACTGTGTATGTTTTTGATTAAATATACACAATTAAATCAAAAACTTGCACAATTTGAAAAGAGCTTCTGTTCTTCAAATTTTTTTCTTCAATTTTTTTAAGACACAAACCAATTTGGCTTATGAGATCTCTTGTGGATTTTCCTGACGGGATTACTTTCCATTTATCTATGTAAAATTTAGTGTTTATAGGTTTCCACCGTTATTTATTACTAAGTATCACAGTAAACTTAACCATTGAGGACTGATTGAAAAGCTACGGAGTCGAACCCCTAACCATGCGGAGAATATATAAACTTGAGGGGAGCTGATGAAAAACATGTGGGCCTTACATTCTTTGTTGATTTGATTTTTCTCCTATATATTATGGATTTTTGTTTTATTTGGGAGATATTGGCTCGCAATTATGAAAAAACACAAAGCTAAATAAACTATTTCTAGGCCTGCTCTTTTGCATAACTAGAGAGTAAAAACACGCCAAACTTCGACTATTTGTTTATCAGCAAGCTTGTAATAAAAGTAATGTAAGAAAGGCAAACGCTGAGAACTTGTTGTTTGGGCTTTTCAAGTGGCAGCTCTTTAGATGTGTAATTTAACAAGAGGATCGGAAAGGAAAGTGTAGTCTGAGTGGAACTTGGCAAAACATCCTTAGATTAGTAAAGAAGAGTAAAGAATCTTGATTTATGCTTTATGTTCTTTTGTTTGAAGTTTCAATTATTTTTAAATGTCAAAAGGTTAAATCTTATTAAAAAAAAATGTCAAAGTTTTATTTTGATTTAAATAAACTTTAATAAAGAAGAGGATCCAAAAGATGAGTGCACTTCAATAATCTTGCATTTAGGATGATGAAATTTTTATTAAAATGTTCTAGTCCTACTAAACAACAAAGAAAATTACATAAAGATAACCTAAGACCAAGAGTAGTAGTAGAAAGCAAGGCATGATATAAATAACCTATACATTACATGATATCCTACTAAGAAAAATAATAAGTGTCTCCATAACAAACTAGAGACAAACACCACTAAAAACTAGACATTTGCAACATCATTAAGGGAGTTTCATCACTTTGTAATGCATCATCCCCATACCATGTAGGAGATATTTCGTTCTTTCACATATTCTATTGTGCACACGATTCATAGTCACATTCACTAGCTCCACTAGAAGGACTTACAGTCCCTCTAGATGTATCAATCCATGAAATTTTATATCCTTCATCTTTGCAGGCTATAAGCCATGAATGGCATTTCCATCTTCTAAAACAAGTAATGTATACTTGCTAGTCAATTCTAACATACCTTTATGCTGTGACAACCATATTCTTCATCACCATTCATTCATAACTTTACTTTTTAGGGAGGAAAAATTTAATTGTAAAATACCCTAATTTGCTAGGAAGTTTGCCACCACATTCTGCTCTTTATAGAAATGGGAGAGGATAGTTGATCAAATTTCCACCCATGAGAGTACTTCATCTAAGTGTAAGAGTAGGTGCCAATTAGGACAATATTATTTCTTATCCACATCTAGCTTCAACTACAAACTGACGATATCCATGCACATAAGCTACTTTGAAGCTTGCTAGTAGGCCACCCATTCTACCTCATTATTAGTTTTAGAACCTAGACACAAAGAATCAACCAACAATGTATCATTTCATGAATCACTGATTACAAACCCAAAACCAACCATTCTTAGATTACCTTTAACTAAATCAAAATTCTACATTGTCCCTTCTCTTGATGCATGTTCCATTTCTCTTTTTGATTATTTTTAATGGATAATTAAATATACTAAAATAACCCACTAGTTGAAAAAAATACTAATAAAAATTAAGGCACCAACATATGTGCACATAAAAACAATATAGTTTTAATAAAGGACCACTTGCAAAAAATAAGAGTAAATGAAAATAAGAAACATAGTTTTCTAATAAATTACATGTGTATGTTTTATAAACTCTGGATCCTACGTACAAAGTCATAGAATCCAATGAGGTTCAAATTACACTTATAGAGACTATGACATAGATGAATTGGGGCTTTTAATGATACCAAAAAAGAAACTAAAAAATTAGAGGAAAATTTTGAGAGAATCCCAAAAAATAGAGAAAAATGTGATTTATATGAAGTTTTAGGGTATGTCAATGTATAGACAAAAATACCCAAGTTAATAGATAAAATAAAATTGTGATTTATGTATTGAAGTTAAATATTAAACTATTTGATGAAGGGGACTCCCCTTACAAATCTAAAATCAAACACACATAAAGAGACTTGCAAGATTGTTGCAATAATGCCATTAAATTTCATATTTAAAGAAAGAAAATCAGCAACATTCTTATTTGTTTAAATCATAAAATGATTACATCAAACTAAAGCTCATGGGATTCCTTACAATCTAGGCTTCATACATACAAAATCTACAACATAATGTCTTCAACATTCTGACAACATTTGGGTAAGCAACCACAACTTCTCCATAAAACCCCCCTCACCAAATGAGCAAGCATCAGTATATAGAAATTGTGTGAGAAGAAACCACCATTGGTTTCCCAAAACAACCTCCAAGAACCACCTAGAATTCCAATGCCCTACTTGAGGAGAGATAAGAAAATAAAATATTTAAAATAATTCATTGCCTTCACCACCTTCACATGGGCACCTAACTTTTGTCAATCAAGAAACCTTCTTTGACTCTTGGTGGCCCCAACGGCTCCAAATATGGTCATGCAACAACATGCAAGGATTGTGACACAAACATGCAATAAAATGCAAGGCATGCAATTGAACATGCAAGAACATGCACCCCAAATGGCCCCCACCAAGAATTTGGACACCCAAGAGGAGTATTTGCCCAATTTTTCCTTAGAAAATATTCATAAATGTATAATCCCCACCAAAATTACAATTACAATATCATCCTAAGGGAAATTTCAAAGTTGCAAATCAAAATATTTATTCACCTAGCCTCTAAGCCCTTATTGAAAATAAACAAAAATAAAATGTCAATATTTTTGGTGATGCAAGATTGCTAGTACCCCTAGATGCTCCTACATTAGATACCTGGGGTAGGAATTTTTTTGTGAATATGGATTCACAAAATGGAGTTGAGTGGTAGTACCTCCCTTTCAGATTGCAAGCAATCCTCAAAAAATTCCATTGAACTGAAATTGGTACCTATAATTGATTATTCTTTCTCCTCTTCCAACACTTAATTGGAACAAGCTTCCTTCTTTGACAACTTTGCTTTTCATTGAACCTCCTGAATGTGGAATCAATTCCACCATAAACCGACCACCTCCTCCAAGTGTATACTACACTCCCCTCTAATCTTGTGGGATTCAACCCACCATAGTCTGACCACTTCCACCAAATTGCACTTGCACTAAACTCTGCTTGATACCACACAAACCCTTCTCTGCAATATCACTAGCAAAATCTTCTCGAACTAACCCATCCATAACTTGCAAATCATCATCATTATCAAATTTAATAAAATATGATTTACTATTCTCTTTTGCTGCAACCTCATCACACTCACATTCTTCTTTAGAATAATATTTAGAAAATTTAAAATTTACCTTGGGTCCATTCACTACTGCAACTTCAACCTTGTCTTGAACATGATATGTCACTATTTTTATGCCTTTAGAAAGACATATTGCTGCTGCAAAATGATCTTCCACATTCAAAACAATGTTAGAACAATAATCCCAAGAATCATCATCCATATTCTCTAACAAATAATCAAGCTCTTGAACCAATGAATCTTCATTTTCAATACTTTTGAACAAAGAATCATTGGAAAAATCCTCTTTTACCTTCACCTCTTGTTCCTCAATTTCAACCTTCTCAAATTGATTCATTTCTACAACAAATTTATCTATTTATGCATTCTTAGCCTCATCAAAACATACATTAAAATCTGATTTTACCTCGTTGCCTTCTACTACAACTTTCATTGCTACAATTCTTTCTTTTCTATCACTTGTCATATCTCTCAAACACAAATCAGATTTGGCTCTAACCTCATCAAAATATGATATTCCTCTTTTTCTTACTGCTGCAACAAAAAATTTAGCCTCCTCATCGATGATTCTGGTTTGCATGTGAATAATATGAATGGGGTGGATAGATATGAGGAGGCTCAACATGCTCTGATACCACTGATGAAGGGGACTCCCCTTACAAATATGAAATCAAACACACATAAAGATACTTGGAAGATTGTTGCAATATGCTATTAAATTTTAGATTTAAAGAAAGAAAATCAACAACATTCTTATTTGCTTAAATCATAAAATAATTACATCAAACTGAAGCTCATGGGATTCCTTACAATTTGGGCTTCATACATACAAAAATTTGCAACATAATGTCTTCAACATTCTAGCATTATTTTGGTAGCATCTGGTTATGCAACTATAACTTCTCCAAAAGCCCCCCCTCACCAAATGAGCAAGCATCATTATATAGAAATTGTGTGAGAAGAAACCACCATTGGTTTCCCAAAACAACCTCCAAAAACCACCTAGAATTCCAACGCCCAACTTGAGGAGAGATAAAAATTAAAATATAAAATAATTCATTATCTTCACCACCTTCACATGGGTGCCTAACTTTTGGCCAATCAACTTGGTCAATCAAGACACCTTCTTTAACTCTCAATGGCCTCAATGACTCCAAATATGGTCATGCAACAACATGCAAGGATTGTGGCAAAAAAATGCATGGAATGCAAGCACATGCATCCCAAATGGTCCCCACCAAGAATTTGGATGCCAAAGAGGAGTATTTTCCCAATTTTTCCTTAGAAAATATTTATAAATGCATAATTCCCACCAAAATTATAATTACAATATTATCCCAAGGTAAATTACAAAGTTGCAAATCAAAATATTTATTCAACTAGCCTCTAAGCCCTTATTGAAAATAAACAAAAATAAAATGGCAATATTTTTGGTGATACAAGATTGCTAGTACCCCTAAATGCTTTTGCATCACTATTAAATACAGAATGTGGTTTCTACGAAGTATGGTATTCTATTACAATTTAGTGTGATTAAGCAAATTTGGAGTTATGGGTTATAATGTTCAAATTTTTAAAGATAGAATAAGAGACAATAGACAAGGCATAACCAATTAATTACTGACATACAATATTTAGATTTTTTTTCTCATAATGATTTTTTTCTTTGTTTGCATAGGACACTCACAAAGTGGCAATGTTGACTTGGATAAATAGTGTAGAGAATACCTAGTCAAACATTTAAGTTACACATGCATTACAAATATGTGTTTTTATACAATTTTTTAATTTAATTTAGTATATTTAACAAGAATTGACCACATGCACTATTATGCAATTGAATTAAATTTGATTCTCAAATTGTTAGTGTTAATATCATCAACAATGCTTTTGTATAACAAAAAATATTAAATTCAAAAGAAACAAAGTAAATAAAGTATACATGTGAAATGAATGGTTGGTTGATTTCTTCCTTTATATCTTCAAAGAGTGGTCAATTATATTTTCTAGTAAATTATATTCTAAATGCTAATCATTAAAAACATTACCTACAATGGGTGGTTGGTGTCTTCCTTGTAGCCTAAAAAAATATTCTTTTCATACTCTTTTAATAAAAAATAATTGTTTTCTTGCAAATTTTTTTATTGATGCTATCATGTTAACTAACACAACTAGAAATATATGTATCCAAACTTACACACGTGCAATCATATATGTGCAATATTAACACAATTGTTTTCATGTGTATGCAATACTAGAAGATATAATGTTTGCAAAGTGAAAACATATAGTTTCTAGTTGCAAAGTGAAAGTATTATATGTGACCTAGACATGACATCAAAAGGGTGATGATGTTAGCATGAAATAAGCATGAGATCAACAAGGATGATTTTTACTTTCCAAAAGATGATATAAGCATGATGTATGATGATATCACTTGGTATGGATTGGGGATTTTTTTTAGTCAGTTGAACATGCAAACTTTCCTTGGCCATTTGAACATGCAAGATTTCCTTGGTAATTTGAACATGTAGACTTCCCTTGGTCACCTAAACCTATGAAACTTACACTTGATATGGGTTTGCAAAACCTCCACTTCTTGCAAAACTTCCACTTAGTGTTGGTTTGTAGACTTTTGTTAGTCATTCGCATCTGTGAAATTTCATCTTGTTGCTTCTATGGATTTTCAATTTGTCGTTTTCTTTGTAGACTTTTCAATTGTTACTACCTTTGTGGACTTACGACCCGCTACTGCACTCAGTGTTTTTGTAATGAATTGGTTGTTGTAACCACCAAGATTTGATTTTGTTCTAACTTCCTTGGCCACCAATGGATACAAGGAAAATGTTGTCTTTATTTTGGGGGGCATGTTCAGAAGGAGTAGAGGGAAATAGGGCCAAGCTATATAATTTGTTAATTATGGTGATGCATATATTCTATAGCTCCAAAAACTCCTATGTAATGAAATTGTAATGAGAAAATAAAGAATGATGTTGAATTCATGCGTTGACATGTGTTTAGGCTATGTGATCAAGTAGTTTGATAGGACCCCTTGGTCATGACTACATGAAATGGTATCAGAGCTGGGGTTTTTGTGATTGTGTCAAGAGAAGAAATGAGAGTTTTGTGATCATGTCAAGAGAAGAAAGAAGATATATTTATAAGTGTAGTGTAGAAAATTGTACTCCTTTCTAAGTGAAAGTACAATTTCACACTTAATTTGGACCTATTTTAGTGACCTCCCTTTTATGCATTTTTACCCTTCAAAATAGGCCCATAATTCCCTTTATTATGCATCCCAAGGCCAATTTTTATCATTTTTTGACACCACAACATGCATTGAACAAATGAATTTAATGAATTAAAGGCCCTAAAATACACGAGTCTTGGCAATTTAGGTTAGGACCCATTCGCCATTGGGAAAATAGGTCCCCTTTAGGTGCCAAAACTCAATTTAAAATATGTTTTTGGTGACATTTTAATGTTCCAAATTCAAGTTGCAAAGGTCGGCCATCGGGATTTAATAATCGAGAAATTAGAGAAGAAGCTTATAAAGCCTAGTCTTTTCACCATTTCAAACTAGGTTGACAAGAGATTGAGAAGATATTCAGAAGCTTTGCACTTAAGAGCAAGGAGAGAGCATTCAAGCAAGCAAGGTTGAAGTCTTGGAGAAATATTTCATTTGTTTTTGCAGGTCTTCAAGCTCATTTTCTTAAGAAATATCAAGCATTGTTCATGATTTGAAGGTTGATGCCAATGGTGGATCATGATGGATTCTAGGTTTTGGGACATGCACCTAGCCATTCTCCCTAACCTAATGACTTGTTTCTTGTAGGAATACTCAAGACCATTGAGAGGGGGGTTGAATCAGTGGTGCACAAAACAAAGCAATTAAACAACTTTTGAAAAGCATAAAATTCAATGGAAACACATAAGGATCACCATGACACAAGTTTTATAAGTGGAAAACCCTAGAAAGGGAAAAATGAGTACATGAGTGTTGGTTGGGTTTGAAGAACCAAACCAATCCTCACAATTTGTTCACTATTAGGTCTCATTGAATACAATATGTCTAGGAGCACCAACGTGTTATGAAAAATAAAGCACTAACTCCAATGAGAAATTAAGAAAAAATGTACAAAGTACTACTCTGTTTATAATATGCTTCAGATAATCTATTTCCCTTGTTTAACATTCAAACATTCAATACTTAACCCTCCTTGCGTACATGTATAATAACTTCTTTACAAGAATCCCCTTATCTCAACAAACACAAACAAGACTTAAACTGATGTATACATGAAGAAATAATCCTCAACCTCTACACACACCTTGACTGTAACCATCTTTGAAAGGACAAATAGATGATACAAAAAGACTTTTACACAACCATGTCCCTTGTTCTGTTAATCAACCCTAAACGATGTTAGACATCAATCACATGGAAATTTGCACATTCAAAGCACTGTCATACAAATTCACTCATTGTTCTTACTTCCAAACAAACTAAATAGTCACTCAAGATCTCATTCAAATCACACTTATATGTGCAAGGAGAAATACATTTCATGCATATAGTCATATAGAGACACCATATAAAACTTTTTATACACTGTTATTCAAGTCTTCCTCCCTATGTATTGTCTTGACAAAATCATGGTATCATTGTCTTCAAAAACTTTCTCACAGAGTCTAGACCTCAATAAGAATCACCTCAATGCATTGGTAGAATTCCCAAATCCATCGTTGCCTCAATATAGTTACAAAACTGTGTGTAATTGAAAAATAGGGCGATGACACCCATATGCCCATCAATGTGAAGGCCTCGGGAAGTAACTATTCTTCAGTTTTAAACAAGAACCTTTGATCTTCAAAACCCGTCAATCCATCAATTAAATAATGGCCATCGATCTTACTTTGGGTGGTGAAATACAAGTCTTTAACCTGTCTAGCTAGTTACACCAAGGAGTAGGGGTTGATTGTCTAATGAACTTAAACCTTCAGGTTGTCACTTAAGTGACTTTCCACTATGTATAGCCAGTCAACAATAAAATATAACATAAAGGAAACTCTGATTTGATGGCCTTCATAAGACATAAACCCTAGATCTTCAATGCTCTTAGGGTATAGGATAGTCTTAGGGTTTTAGATATCCTTGGTGTTTTAGGTTATGAGGTATAGAAAATTCAACAACCAAAACCCTAATATGGGATTACCACCATATTAATTACCCCTCTATAAGTCTCTAAAATAGATAATAAGAAATGAAAGCAATTTCAATCTTGTTGAAAGGTAATAAACAAAAGACAACCCTAATCCGCATAAGAACACCAAGAGAGGTCAAAACAATCTTTGATAGTGATCACTTTGCAACTTTTTGAGACTCAATTGACAATGCTCAATGAAAATTATTCCTCAGGTCTATTATGTAACAAACCATATTTCTACCCATATATCTGACTTTAACAAACATGCTTTTAAATGCAAAACTCTTCCACTGAATACCTTGTTTATGATAGATGACAATTTGTGATATGATGGACTCTTGTGAAAAAAAGACTCCATGAATGAACAATAACTCTATCCACTCACCATCTCAATATATCTCTGAATGATCAACAATCACATTGTAATTAAGTAACTTTGTCATAAAGATGCCATCAAAGGACAATGAACAAGTATACTTTTGCATCAACACCATGAAAGGAATGAACAAGTACACTTGACACCAATGACAAATCAATCAACACCATGAAATGAATACAAGCACCTTTGACATCAATGAAAAATCAATCAACATTTACTAAGTTTTCCTATCTTCAATCTTCATTCTACTAGCTACTAAAGCAAGTTATAATCAGATTTCAGATCTATTAGTGTGTTTTGACTTCTCCCTAACTAGGTATTTGCCATTTTTCATGTTCATTTAGGGATCTTATTCTAACACTCTTGAATAAGGTTTCTTTGCATTTTAGCTCTTAACACCTTAGATGCACTTAAGGTTAGGGCTTGCACACACTTTTATTTATCAAATTTTCATCTTTCTATCAAGGTTTAATTACCAAATTTGGGGTTTGATCGAGGAAAACCCCCATACATACAAACTGAAAATTTTAGTTCTTGCTACAGATCTAGAATCAGGACTGAGGATTTGCAAGTACAAGAACAAAGTGCAGATAGAGGGCTACATGATCAAATTTTGATTTTCCAAAAGGGGATGCAAGGATCTATTCACCCTTGGGCGAACATGTCTTGCTGCAGAGCCTGAAAACCACTTTGGGAGCTAGGTAAACACCATCCTAACCTTCTCATATCTGCTAGTTAATGGTTGTTTATGCTAATGTTATCATAATACTTTGTGTTCCAAGTGTTATATCTCATAGGTTTGATTGTTAAAGCACTTTTATTCTTCTCCCAAAACTGTTGTTCAACCATTTTTGTCATAAGGAATTCAAGGCAGCATAGTGTCCAAATCTTGGATTGACTCATCTTGAGGGTTGTAAGTCAATTCTAATCATTTGTGGCAGTATCCCTCTTCCTAATGAACATGGAAAAGGTGGATTTTTGATTAGGTGGACACCCCCTTTTGCTTCTGGCGTAGGTCCCTCATTTCACATCCCATTTTGAGGTATCCTCTCCATCCCCCCCCTTTCCTTCGTTTCAATAAGAAAAGAGAAGTCAAAAGAAGAAATATGAATGTCACAAGAGAGATGAAGAGATTGATAGAGAGATGATTGGAAGTTGGCATATGTCTTAGTAAGCCCTAAGATATTTGTTGTAGAAGATGAAGTTTGGTAATTGTAGAGAGTTGGATGCTCTAAGATTTGTTGCAAGTATGAGAAGAGGCCCGCAACTACACAGGGTAGACAAGGAGGCATAATAAGCTAAAAAGGTGTGTTGTTTAAGATAATTTTTGCTAAAATATTGTGAATGGTTTATTGCAGGAAGAATCTTGTGATTGCAGATGGTTAATACCCTAGAGTTTGGATAATTTTCTTCTAGTGGAATCTTGTAATGGTAGGGAGCTATGTGAGTCCCTATAGAATTTGCAGAAGATTGCAAATGTGAAGAAAGATTTCCGTGATGAGGAAGAAAAGACAAGTCATGAAGAGACTAGTAAGAATATTATTTTTAGAAGAACAATGAGAAATAAGGTATGTACAATTTATTTATGAAGAACAAAGAAGAATTCAGAAAAGAATGGATGCATTATAAACTAATTAGAGTAGAAAAAAAATGTAATAAAGAGTTACATGAAAGTGGGCTGACAAAAAATGAAACATATGATGATGAATGACATGAAGGAGGGATAGATTTCCATCTTGAAAAAGATAGAATGATGAATATAAATGATGAAGAAAGGCTGATGAAAATGAGAAATATGAAATGGGTTAGATTGAAACCCATATTTTATATGATATGGGGTAAACCCACAAAAGTGGTTTACAATTCAAATGAGGAAGGAAAACTTACAAAAAATGACCTGAGGCCAAAAAAATTTCGTGCTTGGGGTTCAAACG
The DNA here is from genome assembly GCA_007115665.2 of Sequoiadendron giganteum. NCBI lineage: Eukaryota > Viridiplantae > Streptophyta > Pinopsida > Cupressales > Cupressaceae > Sequoiadendron > Sequoiadendron giganteum. The sequence continues at coordinate 157,514,711 of VCHN02000014.1, forward strand.
AACCAAAAGAGGGTTCGCTCGAATGTAGGTTCAAGCGAACCCATTTAATGCATCCCACCAAAAAAACAAATAAAAACCCCTTTTTGAAAGGGGGTTCGCTCAAACCCCTAGGGGTTCACTTGAACCCCCCTTGGTTCGAGCAAACCCCTATTTTCCCTGATTCCTACTCTCTGTCACAAAAAAATCAAAATTTTGCAATTCGAAGCTCGGGTTGAAGATGAAAATGGCGGAGACTTCATAGACCCAACTGGAATCAGGTAGTCCTCAGAACGAGCTATCCAACAAATATAATTTTAATATGTTTTGGTTTTATTATGTATTTTTTTTTAGTTTTATTAAATATAGGTTTTTCACCAAAAATCAAGCTCTGTTCTGCACATGTGGAAAAATAGAAGATTATCAAAAAAATAATTTAAAAAATATGAGTGCACCAGATATTGAAGTCCTTGATCCAACAAAAAAAATTGAATTTTGATACATACATAAAAAGTTACGTTGTATACGGTCCACCTATGTATGAATTATAATTGGTTTGACTTCAAAACTTGATTAAGGAAAAAATATTCAATAAAAAATATGAGACCAATTGGAAGCACTAGATATCAGAGTTACAAATCTTAATTCGAAAGAATTAGGATTTTATCCTTCATGGAAAAAAAGTTATGTTTTATATAGTGAGCGTCACTCCTTAAAAATGTTGTTTGCTGAAAAAAACTAGTTTCTGAAGGATATGGAAAAAGAAGTGTCTCTTCCAAACGTATCCTATTTCTAGGAGGTGTTATGATTCTTATTACCGCTTGTTCCATTCTGATTCCATAAATTTTGAAAAAAAATATATTTAGAATCTACAGACAAAATGTCAAAAATCACTAGTTTGCATCATCTTCAAATTCCTCATAGTTTAATCGCTATAGGTGCCCGAAAGTGAAGATTTAGTTAGAAAAAAATATTTCAGTGTCCAGTTTGGCCAAAAATTGTAAACCAATATTGTGGGATTACCATAATATGAATTTTCTTGCAAGAAATGTGAAATAAATGACAGTAGGATAAGAAGGAATCATCAAGAAGGAGGATAATGAGAGGGAATAAATTGATGAAAGTATAAAATAAAGAATAGGAGCAACAAAATAAGGAAATTGAAGTGGATGATAGAAAATGTCATGAACATGGCATGACAAAAATATTGATGGAAATGAAGAAAAGAATTGTTTTTGCTCTTTGAAATAAGTTTCATGGAAAGAAGAACATGTGGGAGTAGCCCACATAGCTATAAATGAAGTAAGAAAAGTAGGGAAACAAATAATGGTCATTATAGGCCATAAATGTGAGGAACCAAAGATAGTGAAATTTAGAGATTTTGTTGAAGATTATGAAGTTGGAAAATGTGAAGAAGGCAATTTTATATCATAGGTTGCATCAAAAAAAATAAAATGGATTGAATTATATCTAGTAGATGAATGAACAAAAGGAGGAGGTTGATTGATTTTTAAATCAATTATTGAAAGTAAGAAGAGTGTAGATAAAGACAAAACTACAAAAATTAAAAAGGAATGGGACATAGATGAAGAGATGGAAGAGGAAGAAAAGAGAAAGGAGAATGTTGAGAACCTTTTTTTATGTAATGATGTTTTTTTAGGACATGAAGAAGATAAAGAAGATTTGGAAGCTAAGATGATAAAATTTGAAGGTCCCATATTTGATAAGACAATTGATGAAGGTGACTATGACATCCTATTGAGAGAGGAGATTAGGGAGATAGATGGTTTATTTGAAAGAAAAACATCAAATGAGCCTAATAAGGTGATGGATGGGATGCACATGGGAGAAGATGAATCCCATGATTTTGAAAACATTGCTTGGAATGCAGATAGAAGGGAAGAGACAAAATAATTCCATATAGATGGAACTAAATAAGGAAAGATACTCATGACAAAGGATGAAGAAAGAAAGGATGAGAAGGTAGCTGAAATATGTCTTTTTGAAGGAATAAACGTGGAGGATAGAGTTGCATCAACAAAGATCATAGATGTATTCTTTTCTTTTTCTAAATTTTGAAAAGATGATATTGATGTTGATTTAAAAGTATAAGAGATGAAATAATTTATGGGTGAAAAAGTAAGTGGAGAAGGTAATGTTATTGAGGAAAATAATAGTGAAGTTACAACAATGGTTGGCCCTTTGAAGGACAATAATGATATTGAATAAAATAATATAATTGATTGCAAGGGAGAAGGATATAAAAGAAAAGGTAATTTTTAATTTTCTTAAAATTATTTGTGTTGATTTATGTATGGATATGATGGTGAGTAAGAAACAAAGAAGTTTAGAAAAAGAAAACATGACAAAGATAAAAGTTGTAATGCAACAAAGTGATAAATATGTTGGTATGCAGAAAGGAGAGTATGAAGAGGAAGAATTATCTAAGGAGAAGAGGATGCACAAATTTTATTTTCATGATTTTTGTAATAGTAATATGAATGTAGGTGTAGTGAAGAGAGTAGGAGCAAGTGAGAGAATAGTTTCAAAATTGTGTGATGTACTTGATGATTGGTATGAAGTAGAAATGGTTAATGCAAATTAATAAGAATGTGAAAGAAGAGAGATGGAAAACTTATATCGCCATAAAGTGAATAATGTTAATGTGAATGTAGAAGTGGATATGAATGAGGAATTGAATATGATATTTCTTGATGAAAATTTATTTGTTGTAATGAATTTGATGTTAGTAGAAAGAAGGATGTAGTCAAAAAAAGGATATGGGATGATGTTAAGAGAACATACTTGGTGGAGGAGGATGGATTATGGTACGTTAATTCCTACAAAAATGGACGAGAGGAATTTGGTGGATAAATCCCAAAAGAGAAGATGATGCCACAAGTCTTGAGTGGAGGTGGATGGTTTGTGGTGGATTAGAACCCAAAAGAAGAATGAAAAGAAAATGGAGAATTTTTTGGAGGAGGAGGTTGGGATATGGTGGAAAATGTTCCACAAATGAAAAAAGAAAGGACAACAAACTTAGAAAAGGAAGAAAGGATTTGTTTTTGCCAAATTTTGGAAAGGGAGAAAAAATTAAAGGAACTCATCACAATGTTGGAGTATGTTATAAGTTGTTTACAACTTGAAAGGGTAGTTCTGCTACTCAACTCATTTGCAAGCTATGCTCACAAATTTCTTACCCATTGTGTCAGATGCATGGGTATCTAGGTCCATATGCAATCTTACATCACCCAATTTTTTTAGGTTTTCTTTCTATTTTCAATTCAATTTTGGTGTATTTTTGTTAGGTTTTTGGGGTTGTTTCTTCTGGAGAAATTTCATATCCAATTTGGGAAAACTAAAGGAATTAATTTGCAGAAGAGCCTAATGTGCATTTGTGATTCCAATTTGGTAATGAAAGGATGAAAATTGGCTAAGTTATGTTCATGCAAGTTTTTGGTCTGTTATTAATTGCAGACTTTTGGGTTGCTACTAAACTTGCCTTATGCAGATGTTTGGTCTACTACTGGCCATTAGCATCTACTACTAAATTTTGTGGAAGTTTTTTGTTGAATCGATAGTTTACAACTAGTTCAAATATTTAATTGGTTTTGATGGGTTTTTCAACATTTGCAAGAAATTTGGAGTCATATGGCTTGCAATAGCTCTTGTCTACCTAACTCTTTCAGGAAATTCCTAACCATTTAAAGCTTGCAAATTTTACATGACCAAGATATGTGGATGAAGTCAAGTGATTTGAACCTTTCAGAATTTCATCAATCGGTTTAGATGAATAGTTCTAATGATGATGTTAGCATGATGTAGACATGACATCAACAAGGATGTGGATTATTTGTAAAAAGATGACATACGCATGATGTAATGATGACATCACCTAGTATAGATTATAGTTTTTTTCTAGTTAGCTAAACATGTAGAATTTCCTTGGTCATCTAAACATGTAGACTTTCCTTGGTCATCTGAACATGCAAACTTCCCTCTGTCATCTGAACCTACAAAACTTCCACTTGATATGGGTTTGCAAAACTCCCACTTCCTACTAGTTTGCATACTTTTGTTCTTCATCCGCATCTATGTAATTTCAACTTGTTGTCACTTCTACATTTTTTTAGCTTGTTGTCTCTATAAACTTTCCTCTTTTTACTACCTTTGCAGACTTGCAACCTGCTACTGTACTCATTTTTTTTGTAAAAGATTGGTTGTTGTAATTGCCATGATTTGATCTGATCTATCTTCCTTGGCCACTAATGGATAAAAGGAAAATTTTGTCTTCATTTGAGGGGCCTTTAGGAAGGAGTAGAGGGAAATAGGGCCAAGTTGTAACTTGTTATTGGTGATTCCTACATTCTGTAGCTCCAAAAAAACCTATGTAATGAAAGTGTAATGAGAAAATAAAGAATGATGTTGAATTCATGTGTGGGTGTGTGTTTAGGTTGTGTGATCAGGTAGTTTGATATGACCCCCTAGTCATGACTACATCACGATTGCAAAAATATAATTATTCCTAATACCGATGTGGATTGTCTTGGTCATTGAGCATGTTGTTAATAAGAAATGTGAAGGATTACATTGGAAAGTGATGAAATCATGGAGTGGAGAAGTGACAAAATTTTAACAAATCAAACAACTCATTAGAAGGTAGTTTTTTTATTTTGAGAGTGATATATTCATCTTGATGTAAATCCTTGGTATAAGTTTGTCAAACTTGAATAAAATTACCATGAAGAGCTTGGAAATCATGATAGTTTCCGACTGTGTGATCAAAATATCAACCTATTTTATATAATTGTAGCAACAAGCATATTTAAATGCAACTACCATAGCTAAACTTAAGCCTTTCCATCTAATGCATGAGACACTCCAACACTCATGTAAGTGTTGTGACCCTTAAAATGGCCAATGAAATATGCTCAACCATACCTTTCACATATCCTTAGGAGACATAGATTTTGATGAGGCTTTCATTATTTAGGTCTAGAGCATCCTTTGTTGAGGACTTCTAGCCATCCTATGTTGAGTGGGCACAAACACTCATTGGAGAAGATGGTGATTCTATGAGTGCATCGAGTCCTAACCAGTCTCCTCAGCATAAAATTGATATAAGACTTTGGCAATGCTTGTATAATATTTCATTTCCTCTCTCTCAACGGTGGAAATGAAAGGAGTAGAGTAGTTACTCATGACACTTGGATTGGTGGAGATTTCATTCAAGTTGTCTAAGCAATGAAAGAAGTAATGAAACAATATTCTTAAAAGTGAAGTGCCAATGCAAAAATTCCATGAGTGAGTGTCAAGAAAGTAGTGGAACTTGGGACTAGAGTCCCAAGTCCATGTCCTTTCTCGACCCCCACACTTGACAAGCAAAGCGGAAGGTGGGTCTAAATGAGCACTTATAACTTTTTTGATTTCTAAATCCTAATCCTCATCCAACATCTGCTCCTAGTGAATGAGTGTGCATTAGATTGAAGATAATATTGCACTTGGAGCTTTTCCTAGGGCCTTTCAATCTTAACCCTTCGAAAAATATAAAGTTTTGGATGCTTTAGTTTTTGGTAATCGACCACATGTAAAAATAACCTTATATTGCAATTTGTAAATTAAAAGTGGTTTTTATGTTCATCTTTGGGTTTGAACTTAGTTCTAAATTTCTAATTAGATTTGAAATTCTCAGATTATGAGAATTCATGACATAAACCTCCTTTTCTTCCCAAACTCCAGAAACACTTAAAATTTAAATAGAAAATTTAAAGGTATTTATTATTTTTTATGAATTAATTATGGGTTTTCATGAATGGTAGGTACTTAAAAGTTTGAAATGAAAACTAAGTTTGGAGTGGAGTAGTATTGTAATTTTTGTAGGCTTGGAATAACAAAGTGGTTTCAAGGGGATTTTGATCACGTTAGTTTTGAATTTGCAAAGATGGCAATGGAAGATGAAAAATTACTTAAATATGGAATTATTTTGGTGAAAAGGGATATCATCTAGTGTTTATTATGTGAAATGAGATGATGAATCAAGATGGGTCCACTTGGAGATATCACATGAATGAGTCTAAAAATGAAGTGTTTTTTGCCTCATGTGAGGGGCAAACTAAAGATGAATTAGAAGTGAGGGTGTTTAATTAGGGTTATTGAGTAGTTAACTGGGGATTTTATATTTTGAATTGAAAACACGCAAACTAGAGTTGCTGGCTTTTAATTTTAAAGTTTTAGCTTATTTTAACATGCAAATAAGGAAGAGATAGTTTTAGATAAAAATTAAAATGATTGTCAATCTAGACCATGCATGGTGGCTTGTTCTTGGCGATTCACTTTCTGCAAACATTTATGCCTTCTCCTATAAAAGGTGGTTTATTTTTCTTCAAAAAGGGGGATAAATTGTTGGTTCTTTTTTTATGACACTTCTGCAATAATGTTTTCCAGAAATGTTCATGGCTACTCTTTCCTTAGTGAAATTCGTGTGAAAAATGTGCATACATGTTTGTTGATCTACAATTTTAGTGCATTCATGGTGAAATATTAGTTAGAGTTGTGTCAAAATTGGGTGCTTTGATGAAATTTTACGATTTTAAGCTATTCAAATTCTTGAGAAGATTGCATTAACTTTGTGGCTCTATGATTTGATTTGGTTAAACAAAGTTTAGTTTATTTTTAAATTAACTAATTCATGCATGCATTATTCTAGAATAATTTCAAAATTAGGTTTCTTCTTCTTTCCCTTTCTCTTTTGATTTTTTTTACAAACTATTTATAATTAGAAAAATAACACCAAAATATTGAAAATCAACTATCTTATAGTGTTTCTAGAATTCATAGTATATAAGATGGGAGATCAGGGAAACACAATTTTAGGGTTTTGAACTTTTTAGACTTCTTTACCATCAAAACGTAACTGTTAAAGTGCATATTCCAAGAATACAACTGTGTAAGTCCCTTTGTGAAAATAGAAAAACAAAAACAATTGGGTGAACTAGAAAGTCAAGTCCTAACAATCATAACCTTGGGGAAATCATCTTTTGTCCAAAGAGTTGATGTCCTTTCAATAGAGATATAAGTTTGTTGGAATTTTCATATATGTTGGTAGTGTGTCAAAACACTCATCAAAACCTAGGTTTCATAACCATCCACAACCATCATATCCTCTTGCATGACTTGCATCCAAGACTCACTATCCTATAAAGAGAGAACCTACCTAAGAGGTATAGGTTTACCATTAGTAGTCAAGAAAGTAAATACAAAACAAAAATATGGTGGACTATACTGTCAACTAAATTTTGTTATCTTGTGGATCTCCTTTAAGTAGAATCAATGAGCTCTATCAATTCTATGTGCTCATCCTACATATTATTTTTTAATATCTCATTTGAGCCCTATTCTTCTTCTTCTCCATCCTCTAATCTATCTAGTTGTTCTTCCATATGTACATCTTCTTGTTTTTCTATTTATATTATGAAGTGCATTATTTTGTATTCTTTAGTTTTCTTTTGGTTATTCTTCACATGAACAGACTCTAAAATCCTTGAAAATCACATCTCTAGGAAAAAAACATTTTGTATGTTAAAAAGTCTTAAAGATTATAACATTTAAAATTCTCATCGTAACCAAAAAAGATGCACTTGTAATATTTTTTATCGAATTTAGATAAATTTTCCTTAGGAACATAAACATAAGCCTTGCAACCAAATATACTTAAATGTGAAATTGAAGGCTTCTTACCTATCCATACTTGATAAATATTTCTATCAACAAGAGCTAAACAAGTAGTTTTATTAATCAAAATAAAAGTAATCTACTCCCAAAATCATCTATCTATTGTATACCATTTATCATACTTCTAACTATTTCCATTAAGGTGTGGTTCATTCTTTCTGCTACCTCATTTTGTTGGTTGTAACGTGTAGTCAATTTTGCCAAGCAATACCCACAAGCTTAATACCTAATTAAATTTTCTAGAGCAATATTGACATCTATTATCAAATATGAACATCCTTATCTTATAATCCACTTATTTTTCAACTAAGGATTTCAATTCCTTAAATTTAGTGAAAATTTTAGATTTTGAACATATAAAATAAATCTAGGTGTAAACATCATCAATGAATGTAATATAATAGTGAGATTTATTCATAAAACCCACATCCACTAACAAAACACATCCAAATCAATAATTTCTAATAATATCTTAGCTCTGTTACTTTTAAAATGAAATTAATATCTATTTTATTTTTCAAACATGCAATGCTCACAAAAATCATCAACCAAATTTTTATTAGCATTGGCCTTAAGAATATTTCCACTTATGTGAATACTAGTGCGACAAAATACATGCATTTTAAGTGTCAGTTAAACTAGAAAAAATACTAAATGTGGAAGCATTTAGCCTAAACAAGGTCCCAATCTAGGATCCTCTAGCAACTACCAAGTTCCCTCTTTTCAACTTGCAACTGGACTTGTCAAATATAACATGTACACTAGAACTATTTAGCTTGAATAGAAAAATTAAAATACTTGCAAATCTTAGAATATGAAAAATATTATCAAGAGTTTTAACCCTTAATCATTGAAACAAACTTGCACCTTTCCTTTATCAACAATTTACTTGGTATTGTTGTCTCTAAATAAAAACACCCTCCATCATAAGATGTATATGTAGATAAAAACTCCCCGGGAATCTTATTGTAGGAGAAACTTGAATCAATAAGCCAACCATAATCACTAATAGTGTTAGAAAAAGTAAACAAAGCATAATTATCACCATCATAGAAAAAAACTTTCAATGGAGGAATTTGATTTTTTTTTCTTATTTCCACATCCCTTTTTCACATGCCCTCTCTTTCCATATTTACAACACTTTACTCTTCCCTAGGTTTTAGAATATCTTTTAGAATTTGAGCTATCTTTCTTCTTATCTTCTTTAGGATCTCCTTTTTCTTTGGAACTTTCCCCTACATTTAGAACATCTTTTAAGCATTTTTTCATATATTTTTTCTCATCTCCTTTAAAAGAAAATAAGCAATAAGATTGTCTATTTTTATCACTATACCATTACCACTAATGGAAATCATTATATTTTTCCCAAGCATAATATAAAGATGAAAGTAATAATATGCATTTATCTTCTTCTTCCAACTTCACATCTAGAGAAGCAAGCTAACTTATGATCAAATTGAACATATTTAAGTAATTTGCATAGAATCACCACTTTTTATTTATAATGAATAAACCATATTGTGAGAGACAACTTGTTAGTAATACTTATGCTTTAAAAAATATCATAGGTATCCTCTTCTAAAACTTAAACATAAGGGCTTCCTTTGAAAATTTCAAGAGGATAGAAAGTGCGAGACAAATGAATGGTTACTTGATTCTTCTTGTTAATTTTCAACCACTAGTCTATTTCTTCATATAGGTATTTAATAATAAATACCATTGAATTTCATAATATCTGTATGAGAAGTAGGATTCATGGCTTTCAATCCTTTCCACGAATCTATAAAATCACAATGAAATATCTCATTCTATAGCTAAAATAATATTCAACACTTAATATAAAGGTACCCATCTTTGTGTGTAACCATTATATTTAATATCAAATGTTGAGAAACAAGGTGAAACTACTACAATTAAATATTTTACAAGTATATGCAAACTTGAGATGTAATTCTTTATACAAGGATTTTTATATGATAATTTTGTGATTCCATAAAATAAAAAATAAGAGTAACATTAGAAAACCATATAAACACATGATTTACATAGACAAAGCCTTTTTGGAAAAAAATCCACAATAGAAAGAGGGAAAGTATGCATTAATATTCAACAATGAGATACATAAAACACACCAACACTCTCTTCACTTTGATAAAACCCCAACAACACTTCTTTTCCTATAAAATAAACTTATTGAGACTACTATCTCATACTCTCAATATACATGCATAGTGAGAGGAAAAAATCATAAATTATTTACCAATAAAATAGATACCAAAACCATGGTATCATGTAAAAACCTCATACCTGTTGGCAGATGGTCAACACTCCCCTTGGGATTCGAGACATGGTTTAATCACCTCATGTGGATCCATTAACTCTCATAGTTGTATTAGGCATTAATAGGTCGATCTTTTGGTGCGACGACAACTGTGTTTCCAACAATTGGTATTAGAGCCAAAGGTGTCGAGTTTGAATCCCCTCAAGTAACACTGAGGGGGAGATGGTTGGCAGATGGTCTGCTCTCCCCTCAGGATTCGTGACATGGTTTAATCACCTCCTGTGGATCCGTTAACTCTCACAGTTGTATCGAGCATTAACAGGTTGATCTTTTGGTGCAACTAAAATTGTGTTTCCAACAATACCCACCTTGCAGATCATCTTTTGAGCTTGGAGAGCATCTTCTAAGAATTGTAAAATGATAAATGACTTCACATATACTGTTGTCACATAAAACTGAACCCTACTAAACAAGGAGTTCGGTTTTCTAATGACACAATGGAAAGAACCTGAAGGTGTGAGACCTTACACGAATGAGGTTGTCTCTAGAGAAGGCTGACTTCCTCTTCTAATCTAAGTGAAAATATGTTGGTCTAACCTAGCACATTGAAACCTATCACTACTCTACTCTAACAACTCACAAGGAAAAGAGATAGAAAGATAACATGAAATAGAAATGAAGGTGATACACCAAGATAGAATTTGTTTCTTCTTTGCTTCAGATTGCTCAATACATTAAAAAATCAACTAAAAAACACATTCATACATGAAGGTAAGAATTTTTACTCAAACATGCAAGAAATAGCTATGACAATAGCTAGATTTTATTAATATAAGGCATAAAGCCAAATTTTACAATGGAGAAATGTAGAGGTACAATGTCTACAAAAGAAATGTGAGCAGAGCCCAAAAGAAGAACCCCTAAAAAGAATAAAAGTGTTGCTTTTATAGATCAACCATAACTTGGATGAAGGTGAATCAAACCCTAACCCAATTGGGATTAGCAATCAAAGGAGATATGATCAAGAAAAGATCAACTCATGAAATCCATGCCAAAAAGAGAGTCAAGGGAAGCCAAGATTTGCACACTAGACCCAAAAATAAATGTTTTGCTTGAAAGTGCATCCAAATCCCCCCATAAAATAGGGGATACAAGTATGCATCCATCAGAAGGGACAAGGTAGCAACAATAAATCAGTATGGGCACCACAAAGTCCACTTTGAATTATGCAACCAAAATGTTCCTCATCCTTCAACAAGTTGCCAAAAAGAAAATGCACATATGGGCCAAAAATTGAGCAAAAACCTAAGTCAAATCCTTGCAAAAACATGATGTACATATATGAGAAGATATAAGCAATAATTGCACCAGGTATCCATGCCAAACCACCAAATTAGTAAGCACAAAACAATGAAAACCTCCATGAAATCTGCAGAAAATCACGGTGAAATGTGAAGCTCTGATAGAAGGAAGGTCGATGACACAAAAAGAAAGCATGGGAAACATCCCCATTAATGGGAGTAGGTAAAAGTAGCATTTAAGACCACTCTCATTTTCAAAAAATCTTTGGTAGATGAGGAATTAGCTACAACATTAATGGCACTATCATAAAAAATGTGCCATTTGCGAGAATTAATGAGCCGCCAGGCTTTGGATTTTCATAATACTTCATACTCCATCGGTAACACAACATCAGAGATTAGGTGTTGGGGTTGCAACTTATCACTTACTACAAAGAAAATGTAAAGAGGAACGAGAAACATCGAACGTCGAAGCTCAAAAACAAGTTATCAAGGATCGGAGTTCAGGGTTCAAGCTTACCTCATACTGAAGAAGGTAGGAGGAAAGGGAAAAAGGTTTCGGGAGTTGGGCATTAGGAGGGTGCCTTACCTTGTTCCGCAAAAGAGGTAAGGGGCAAAGGGGAAGACCAATCCCCGATGCCCCAAAAACAAACATAGTTGTTTTTCCCAAAATCACATTGAGGGTTAGGGGAAGGTCTTACCTCTTACCCTAACAAAGGTAAGAGGTAAAGGGGACGACTGATCCCCGAACTCCGAAAAGAAAACACTTGGTTGCTTTTCTAGAGAACATGTCAGGGGTTGGGGGTCAGAAGAAGGGCTTACCTCTTACCATAACAAATGGTAAGAGTTAAAGGGTAAGGCTGAAGTTCGACCCCCGAAAGATCAACACTTAGTTGATTTTTAGAAGGAAGGATAGGGGGTAGAGGGAAAGGGTTAAGCACAATGGGTGAAACCTAAAATGCCAAAGAGAGAAGTGGAATGAAAGGGAGAAGAAGAAGGAGATCCAAGGTGATAAAAGAGGGATGCAAGGAAGTAAGCAAGAGACATCCCGAAGGTCCAAAAACACAACACTTAGCCACTTTTAGGAACCTTCAAGGAGAATTCATGCAAGATGACCCATGTAGGATCGCTCAGATTGGTTATCAATGATGGGTCATCAAAGGGTGGCATGAAATGTCAAAATTTATGGAAATTTCTATGGGATGACTTCTTGCTAATCATGGAATTCAAGAGCCTTATCATTCCATTTGGCATAGATTCATAAGGGGATTTACAAAACTAGGCCTCCCAAGGGAAAAACAAAACATGTGCAGGCCTGCACTTGGAGAAAAGCAAGAAATCTAGAACATACATTCCCTTAAGGAGAATGCAGGGTGTGCAAAATAATTTCATGGAAAACAAAACAACTACAATATGTACATGAAAATAAAAGGAAGCAAAAAATTGAAATTTTCCTCTATCAAAGATGAACCTTTTGAAGGAATTGATCTCCCTTAGATCATAGTTGTAGACCTCACCCAGCTGCAATCACTAAAAACTACTACCAACATGCATGCAACTGCTGAAAATTCCTGCAAGGTGAAGGATAACTTCATTGTAAATTTTTCCATTGTAGGGGAACCATATGATGTAAGTGTCAAACTCTTCTAACACTAGTGTCTCAAGTGAACATGTAGTAGTGGGGGTGAAATTATTTGAAGATAAGTCAACATCCAAGAACAAACCTTTTGTAGAGGGAAGAGAACTCACTTTACAAAAGGATAGGCCAATGCCATCATTGCTGACCTCCTCATTGCATGAACTTAAATAAAAAGGGAAATTTTCCAGCCCATATGGTGATGTAAAATATGCCAAACCTATTTTTTGATTTGCACAAGGAATTTCTTCTTCATGCACCTCAAATGAAAAGCTTTGAAGCTCGGGCATACTATCAAATTGATCAATAGGAGAATCACTCTCCCCACAAATGTGTGGTTGCTCAATAACTACTGAATTACTTGCATTGATGCACACTTCATCAACACAAACCTCTAATTTTTGAGACACTTCAAGTGAAGAGCTAAATTCTTCAAGTTGTCTCTCTGTTTTAATCTCTTCTTGGCAACTAGCTGCAACAAAATCAGACTATTGGCATGTAATGGCTACCACATTCTCTTTTGTTTCCTTACTCTTATGCTACTTCCCATAAAACTCCTTGTATGGGGGTGAAGAATTGACATCCAAGCTTGAACAAAAAGCTTCTAAATCATCCCAAAAGAGGTCCTCCACCTCAAAACTATAGACCTCAATAGATAGGTGAGTTTCCTCCACTATAACAGGGGATAAACATGTCTGTTGTTGCTGCTCCAAAACCTTGGAGTTGTCCTCATCCACCAAGCCTAAACCAAGCTACCCAAAGGCCTCTACTAATGTAGGTATATGTGACCTATCCTAGTCTTAAATAAAAAAAGGTTGGAAATCAAATGAGAGGACTGATTCCTCTACTATATCGATTTACTTTACTTGTCTAATGTCTTGTTGTTGCAACTAGTCATTTTCAACTATTTCTTGCAGCAGACCAAGACACTCATTATTTAGAGTACAAGAAGGCTCTTCAAAAATAGCCTCTTCACTCCTAGCTCGAAACTTCCTTCCTCTATTCTTCTAACCAACTAGGATCCCATGTCATAGGTCTACCTTTAAAGAGTGAATAGAAATAGGGGGAGAAAAATGGTCAAAAGGGCATTGAAACTCTTGTTGAATCTCTAGAAGGGGCTGCTCAATAGGAGTAAAAAGTTGAGCCTCCTCAAGGATTGGTGCTTGTGAGGAATAAAGACTCTCAAAACTTGAGATCTGCAACACAAGAGATCTACTTGATGGCACAAGAGGTTCAATGGGAGTTTCAAGAGGTTGATTAATATTCTTGGAACAAAAAAATTTGTGTTTGCATACCTCCTACATAATGGGTTGTTTTGGAACAAAAGAAGGGCTAATGGAAGTTTCAAGAGGTTTGTTAGGGTTCTTGAAACTTAGAAACTTATGCTTTCTTACCTCCTCCTTAGCAGGATATTATGGAACTGATGGAGGTGTTTGTATCAAACTAGGCACACAAGGCTTGCTTGAGTCTCAAGGATTTGTACTAGAGAAAGGGCAAGTATGAGTTGCTCCTACCTAGTAGCAACATCCTTTGTTGTATACTCCTCTTGTTGCTACCTTCTTTATGCCTCCAACTATTGCTCATGCCTCCACTGAGCTTCTATATTTTGGTTTTGTGGATAGTGAGCTTGATGGGAAAGCTCATCCTACTATGGGAAATAACCTTGTTGCCCCATATATGCTTGATTAGCCCAGTCCTCCTACTTTGGGTCAAATGCTTGTTGCTCCTCAATCTCAACTAGTTGTCTATGGAGATCCCTCATCATGGACATGAGTTCACTCATACTTTGGGGTTGAAAGGCAGAACAAGGAGTCTCCTAGGATTGCTAATAGAATGCGTAGGCATCTAGGAAGACTAAGTAGGGTAGGGTGGGTTGTTAGCATTTTGAAAATATTGAAAACCCACAACAAAAGGGTTCTATGAAATGAATGAGGAGGCATAACCATTCCGACATGGCTGATTGGGAGGTGCAAAGTTGGCATTGTCATGGTATGGGGGAGTGTACATGCGGTTTCCATTAAAATTTGACATTTTTATGTATAGGAAACACTTTGAAAATTATAAAATAAAAATACAGGACTGCCCAACCAAAGATTTTGGGTACATACCAATAGAGCCACCCAAATGATAGATATTTGGAAAGTCACGAGGTGCTTGTAGAACTGCCTCCAAAGGCTGAAATGTTGAAGAAGGCACCACTTCCTCAACATGATGAAGTAAAACCAACACTACTCAACCAATAGATTTTGAATGGAGTCACCATGGTGTTTGAAGGTATACCTCAAAAGGAAAAATTTGTTGGAGAAAACACCAAATTCCTTAGCGAAGAGAAAGTAGTCCCATTTGGCATTCCAAAAGCTATTGTCACATAAAACTTCACCCTACTGAACAAGGATTTTAGTGTTCTAATGACACAATGGAAACAACCTCTAGTTGTGGGACCTTGAGGTTGAGTCACTAGAGAAGGTCAACTTCCTCTTCTAATCTAAGTGAAAATGTGTTGGTCTAACCTAGCACATTGAAACCTATCACTACTCTACTCTAACAAATTACAAGGAAAAGAGATAAAAAGATAACATGAAATATAAATGAAGGTGATATACCAAGATAAAATTTGTTTCTTCTTTGATTCATATTGCTTAATACATTAACAAATCAACTAAAACACACATTTAGACATGAAGGTAAGAATTTTTTCTCAAACATGCAAGAAATAGGTGTGCCAATAGCTAAATTTCATTAATATAAGGCATAAAGCTAGATTTTACAATGGAAAAATGTAGAGATACAATGTCTACAAAAGAAAACTGTGAGAGACGCCCAAAATAAGAACCCCTAAAAAGAATACAAATGTTGCTTTTATAGATCAAGCATAACTTGGATGAATGCGACTCAAACCCTAACCCAACTAGGGTTAGCAATCAAAGGAGATCTGATCATGAAATCCATGTTAGAAAGAGAGCTAGGGGAAGCCAAGATTTGCACACCATACACAACAATAAATGTTTTTCTTGAAAGTGCATCCAAATCCCCCCATAAAATCAAGGATATGAGTATGGATCCATCAGAAGGGACAAAGAAAAAACAATAAATTAGTATGGGTGCCAAAAAGTCCACTTTGAATTACATGGCCAAAACATCCCTCATCCTTCAACAAGTCACCAAAAAGAAAACACACATCTGGGCCAGAACTCGAGAAAAAAACCCATGTCAAATCCTTGCAGAAACATGATGTACAAATATGAGAAGATATAAGAAATAACTACACCAGGTATCCACATCGAGCCACCACATTTATGAGAACAAAACCATGGAGAAAACCTCTATAAAATATGCAGCAAATCATGAAAAAATATGAAGCTTTGGAAGAAGGTCGATAACACACAAAGAAAGGATGGGAACCATTCCCATTGATGTGAGTAGGTAAAAGTAGCATTTAAGACCACTCTCGCCCTCCAAAAATCAACTCTGGTAGATAAGGAACTAGATACAACACTAATGGTGCTATCATCAAAAACATGCCAATCGCGAGAATTAACGGGCCATCAGACTTCAGAGTTTCACCATAATTTATACTCCAATGGCAATGGATTCTTCGAGTGTTTGAACCTCTGGAAAATCTTCCAAGTCCCTGATTTTGTAAATCCACGGGGACTTAAAATCTTCAAAAATTCTTAGAGATAAAGTGAATGCTGCAAAATGAAGGAACACATGTTAAGGGTGAAATATGATTCAATTCTATGTAAACTCCCTTATTTCCAAAAATTTGTTGTGTCACAGATTCTCCGAGTGTCCAGATGTTCACAAAATGTGCCTCATGGTGGATTCTCCAAAATCCTTCAGAGCCCAAAATCCTCAAAAGTGTTGAATCCCCGAAGTTTATTTGATTTGTCATTACAAGGGATTGTGAGTGAATTTTAATGGTTTTAATAATATTTTGAGTTCAATTTGATGCCACATATGTACTTTCATGATTATTCTAAAGATATGGTTAAATCTTAATGCTTGTCCATGCTTGGCATTATGGTGAGTGTGATTTTTCTTAACAAATGCATGCAAAATCTAGCCAAGAAAATTGGTCTAAGGCAAAGACCATTGAACTTGATGCAAACGAGCCCCAAAAAAGAGAAGAGAAAATGAAGTACAACTTTAAAGGTACTAGGCCTGAATCTAAGATAAGTTCAACTTTAGGAAAAGTGAATGACACCAACATGGGTCATGTGGATTATGATGACTTTGCAAGGAAAAATTAAGGTGCAAAACAAACTCTCCTAATGTCAAAACTCAGAGAAGAATGGAGAAATGTCTTTAAATTTTGCAATTACAGTTCATTAAGATGCACATGAAAGGAATACAAAAATCGAGAAATAAACACATACACAATTGGACACCAGATTTACGTGGGAAAGCCCTTACAGTAGAAAAACTCACCACACTTAAGAAAAAATCACTTGTATTACAGTAATTGAATTACATACAAGTTACAAACTCTCCTTTCAGATGTCAATTTTATAGTAGCAACATTTCCCTAATCAATCTTGTACAAGACAAATTTTGATCACACTTCGTTATGTCTTACTGTTCCAATGCTCATATAGCATACAATTTAAAATACTAACTACTTGAACGATTCAACCCTCAACCATTACAAAGAGTTCCATTTTGTTCATAGTTCACAAATGGTCTGTTGATCTCCCATGAGTGAATGGTCACAACAGTCCAATTGCAAATGGTTTACATTCTGGTTCTCTCATTGGTTCAAAACAAACTACATAGGATAGTCATTTGGTCAAAATTATTCAACTGTATCACTTATCGATGAGACACCAGACTGTGTCTCACCGATGCCAAACTGCCCATTTGACAATCGCACACTACACAGTCTTCTATCGCTCTATCACTCTGAATTGGTGAAGTCTCATTGAACAAAAGACCATTAGGCTGAGATCCTGCCTCAGAGGGAGTCTCCAAAGCTTCTTCGACAATGTATGTCATACTAATGAAGTTCCTGCTTGTTCATCTCATCGGGAAGACTTACCCCGATTGATTCCATCAGGCAAACCAATATAGTCGGGATGATAATCCAATGCTAGGCCAAAGACCCAGGTTACTTTGATGCCATCCATTAGTAGGAAATACTCCGATCCCAATCCATTAGTCAGACTTCAACCATCAGACGAAGGTTTTAAGGTTGGGCCAAAGTCATATTTCACACCGATGAAGAACCATCGGCAAGACTCACACTGACCATATCCCATCGATCAAACCTATACTGTCGGTCTGATCTTCACAGGTTTAATCGAAGACCAAAGTTACCCCGATGGAGTACTATCAACAAGACTCTCGTCGATCATCACCTGTTAGTCAGACTCCTACCTTCGCCGAGAGATAGAGAACTTGCGCCGACCGTTCAGGTCATACCGCTGGATCCCGTCGACAAGACCGACCATTAGTCACACTGACATGGGCATTGCGAACCTTCAAAACCAAGCTACTTGTCGGTAAGACATTCCAAGAGTCTCACCAATTTTTCTCTTTTAGGAGTTTCATGTTAGTAAGTTTGAGACACATTTTCCAACAATCTCCCACTTTATGAAGATCTTACTAACACCTCCAAAGCATTCAAAAACTACTGAGATTCCTAGGCACCAAGGCCCATCGAACTTGCACACCATCTGCACTTTTCTATGCTCATTGGTTTCATCAATGCATCTGCAACATTTTCCAGAGTATCCACTTTCTCTAAACAGACCTTTCCATCCTCCACCATATCTCATACAAAGTGATACTGCACATCAATATGTGTCATCCTAGCATGGAAAGGATTTTTTGCTAGACAAATAACACTCTAACTATCACAGTAAATTGTAATATGTCCTGCATCAAACCTAATGTTAGAACAAAAACATTTTAACCAGATTGCTTCTTTACAGGCGTGCATAGCTGCCATGTATTTTTCCTCCATAGTGGACAAAGTGACTACAACCTGCCACTTGCTCATCCAACTAACTACACCACCATTCACCATGAAAATATATCCACTACTGGATCTTCTTCTATCAATGTCCCTTGCCCAATTAGAATCCACATACCCATGAATGCTGAGAGTCCTCTATGATCCAACCAAATTTCCATGGTAACACAAAACATACTTTGAAGTGCCCTTAAGATATCTAAACACTCTTTTCACATCCCAATGCAACCTTCCTAGATTTTCCATAAAATGATGTACTCCCATTGCTTAGGCAATGTTTGGCCTAGTATAGACCATTGCATACATTAAAATACCAACTGCACTTGTATAAGGAACTCTGGTCGTGTCCTCCATCTCAGTAGGAGATTTTGGACAATCTTCAATAAATAGCTTTGTTCCCTGCAAAACTGGAACAACTAGCTGCTTGCAATCAGTCATACAAAATCTCTCCAGAATAGTGTTAATATACTTGCTCTGGCTGAGCCAAAGTTTTCTACTCTTTTTATCCCTAGCTATTTCCATCCTGAGAATATACCTAGTTGCACCTAGATCTTTCATTTCGAATTTTGTAGACAACTGAGATTTTAGATCAGAAATCATAAACTTACTATTCCCAATGAATAACATATCATCCACATATAGGGCAATAATTAAAATACGACCATTCTTAGCTTTTTAATACACATAATGATCATATTTCGATCTTACAAATCCTAATGACAAAATAAATGTGTCAAACTTCTAGTACCACATTCTAGGAGATTGTTTTAATCCATACAGAGATTTTTTTAACTTGCAAACCAGATTTTCTTTACCTTTTTTCACAAAGTGTTCTAGTTGGGACATATAAATTTCTTCTTCAAGATCACCATGAAGAAATTTTGTCTTCACATCCATATGCTCAATCTCTAAATCATATGCAGCTGCAAGTGACAAAATAAATCTGATAGATGTCAGATTTGCTACTGGAGAAAAAAATTCCGCATAATCAATTCCCTCTACCTGGGAATCCCTTTGCAACCAAGCTCACTTTATACTTTTCAACATAGCCATCCAGACCAATTTTATTTTTAAATACTCATTTGCAACCCATAAGCTTTCTACCTCTAGGAAATGGAACCAGATCCTAGGTATCATTTTTCCTTAACAATTCTATTTCTTCATTCATGGCTTCCAACCAGGAATCTGAATCAGACATGTCAGTTGCCTCTTTTACAGTCCTAGGCACATCAGTGTTAGTAAATCAAATCATAGGCACAACTAGAATCCAACATAGAGAATCCATATCTATCTAGTTGCCACCTTTCACATGTAGACTTCCTCACAAGTTGAGGTTGAGGACTTTATTCATCATCTTGCTCATAAATTTCAGAGCTACTTGAGCTCTCCTCAGATTCAGGTACATTTTGAATTTTGAATTCCTCTTTATCTGGTGTGAAAGGAATTTTAACTACATCCTCTTTGTTTTCTAATTTTGTCTTTGACTACAGATCCAAAGTAGAAGGCTTCAACTCACGAAAAATAACAATTCTGTTGTACAAAACCTTCTCAGTCTCAGGATTCCAAAACTTGTATCCTTTTATGCCAATGCTACAGCCAATAAAAATACATTTAATAGCCTTGTTGTCTAATTTAGATCTTTTTTCATTCGACACATATGCATATGCTTCATAGCCAAAGACTCAAATATGTCTTAGAGAGGGCTTCTTTCCAAACTAGGCTTCCAAAGGTGTTTTGTCAACAAGAGCAGACTTAGCAGAATGATTTACTAAGTAACATGTTGTTGCAACCGACTTAGACCAGAATTTCTCCTCCAAGCCAGGAATGCTCAACATACTTCTTGCCCTTTCCATCACTGTCCTGTTGAACCTTTCAACCACTCCATTTTGCTACGGAGTGTAGGGTGTACTTTTATGTCTTTTAATTCCATGATCTTTGCAGTAGCTTTCGAACTCATCAGCACAAAACTCATCTCCATTGTTAGTCCTTAAACACTATTTTTCTTCTAGTCTGATTTTCCACAAGGTTTTTAAATTCCTTAAAATGAATGAACACTTTTGATTTACTTTTTAAAAATTACACAAATGCCCTTCTCGAATAGTCATCAATAAAAGAAACATAATATTTAGATTTTGATAACGAAGGAACATTCATTGGGCCACACACATCAGAATGAATGTAATCAAGTATACCAGAAGATTTATGAGGACTGGAATAAAATGAAACACGGTGTTGTTTTCCATAGATACAATGTTCACAAAATTCAAATTCAAGGTTACAGTCATCAAGCCCTTCAACTAGGTTTTTATTCTTCAAAGTTTTTTTACCTTTTTCTCCAATGTGGCCATGCCTATGATGCCAGAGTATAGTATTTTCTACTAGAAGTTTAACTTCCATAGATTTTTCACTATCAGGGACATTTTCCTTTTTCTCTTTATGAATAGCCTTTTGTGACTTTGCAGAGACACTGTTGCATTGAACAACAAGTGTGTCCAACTTGTACAGAGTACCGATTCAAGAACCCCTAGCCAACACCATTGAGCCTCTAATCATTTTGTAGCCATTGCCAAAGAATGAGATTTGCACTCCAACATTGTTCAACTTACTAATAGAGAGTAAATTTTGAGCCAAACCTGGTATATGCATTACGCCATCAATTCCTTTGATTCTTATGTTAGGGAATTGAATTATGACTCTTCCACGGTGAACTATTTCCAAAGATGAATCACTTTCCAAATACACCTTTCCACCATCGTATTTTTCATACTTTGTGAACTAGTCTCTATGAGATGTCATGTGGAAAGATGCTCCAGAATCAATCAGCCATACATCATCTGATGCCCGAATTGCCAAGGTTGCAATGAAGGCATCTGTATCACTCTGAGAAGAATCATTATCGGAAGAGTTCTTCTTCCTCTTCTTTTTCTCCTCTTTGAAATATTTTCAGAAATGACTAGGCTGCCCACAGTTCCAACACTTCACCTTGGACTTCTTGCTAGGAGACTTTGATCTCCCTTTTTATTTTGATTTAGACTTCTTATCCTTCTTCTTGCCTTTTTCTTTCAATCCGCCTCGAAAAACAAGAGCCTCCTTCACCATCTCATTAGATTTCCTTCTCATCTCTTCTGATAGCAAAGAAGCACCAGCATATTCCATCTTAAAAGTGGATGTCGTACTCCCAATTTCCATCACCAAGTGATCCCACAATTTTGACAAAGAATATAACAATAGTATACAACGATCTTCATCATGAATCTTCACACCCACATATTCTAACTAAGAAATCAACATGTTAAAAGTATTTAAATGATTAGCAACATATGCTCCTTCCTACATTTTCAAAGAGTACAACTTCTTCCTTAAAAACAACTTATTCACCAAGGACTTGCCCTGATAAATGTCACCAAGTATTTTCCATAAAGAAGATGCAATCTTCTCTTCATGAACATTTAGAAGAACAAAGTCTACCAAATAGAGCCTTATCAACCCCTTTGAGTTTTGATATGCCAAATCCCAATCTTCTTGCTTCATGCTAGAAGGTTTCATTCTAGACACAACAAACCAAAGATCACGATCAACCAATAGATCTTCCATTTTGAGTTTTCGCAACTCAAAATTGTTACCATTGAATTTCTCAATTTCAATCTTTCTCGATGTACTTGCCATTGCCATCACAATCTGTAATTTCAATTACTAGACTTCTACAAGACTCCCACTAAACAAAATTGACACAAAAATCCAACCTACCCACAAGGATAACACAACTGGTTAGACTCTGATACCACTTGTAAGGAAAGCTTAAGGTGTGAAACAAACTCTCCTAATGTCAAGACTCGGAGAAGAATGCAAACATGTCTTTAAATTTTGCAATTACAGTTCATTAAGATGCACATGAAAGGAATAACAAAATAGAGAAATAAATACATACACAATTGGACACCATATTTACGTGGGAAAACCCTTACGGGAGAAAAACCCACCACACCAAAGAAAAAATTACTTGTATTACAATAATTGAATTACATACAAGTTACATACTCTCCTTTTAGATGGCAATTTTACTGCAGCAACATTTCCCTTGTCAACCTTGTACAAAAAAAATTCTTATCACACTTTGCTATGTCTTACTATTCCAATGCTCATACAACATACAGTTCAAAAAAACTAACTACTCGAATGATTCAACCCCCGACCATTACAAAGATTTCCATTTTGTTCACAGTTCACAAATGGTCTATGGATCTCCCACGAGTGAATGGTCACAACAGTCCAACTGCAAATAGTTTACATTCTTCTTATCTCATTGGTTCAAAACAAACCATGTAGGACATTCGTTTGTTCAAAATTCTTCAACTGTATCGCTTATCAGTGAGACACTAGACTATGTCTCACCGATGCCAAACTGCCCATTTGATAATCACACATTGCTTAGTCTTCTATCGCTTTGACTTGGTGAAGTCTCGCCAAACAAAAGACCATCGGGCTGATATCTTGCCTCGAAGGGAGTCTCCAAAGGTCCTTCGACAGTGCATGTCATACCGATGAGGTTCCTACTTGTTCATCTCATCGAGAAGGCTTACCTTGATCGATTCCATCAGGTAGACCATTACGGCCAGGACGATAATCTAAAGCTAGGTTGAAGACCCAGGTTACTCCGATGCCATCCATCAAAAAGACTTACTCTAATCCCAATCCATGTGTTAGACTTCAACCATTAGACAAAGATCTTTAGGCTGGGTTGAAATCATATTTCACATCGATGAAGAACCATCGACAAGACTCACACTGACCATATCCCATCAGCCAAACTTCTATTATCAGTCTGATCTTCCCAGGTCTAACCGAAGACCAAAGTTACCTCGACGGAGTACTGTTGGCAAGAATCTCGCTGATCATCTCCTTTCGGTTAGACTCCTACCTTCACTGAGAGATAGAGAACTTGCGCCGAATGTTCAGGTCATACCGATGGATCCCGTCGGCAAGACCGACCATTAGTCACACCGACATGATCATTTCAAACCTTCGAAACCAAGCTGCTTGTCGGCAAGACATTCCAAGAGTCTCACCGATTTTTATCTTTCAAGAGTTTCATGTTAGTAAGTTTGAGACACATTTTCCAATAGACTTTAAGCAAAGGATGTTTGGAGATGCACCTTCTAGCCTTGCTCAAATCATTACACATATAGGGTTAGCACAAGCAGCTGGGTTTCCACTTTTGATGGAGTGTCTAGAGTTAGTTATGTAATGTGCTAGGCACTATGACCTTGGTAAAAGGATAATTGTGGGACCTCGTGGAAGAGTAATGGCTAATTTAACCGAGGAGTTCATAGCTGGTACCTTCAACATTGGCTAACATCACAAGCTAGTGAAGATGAACATAAAGGAAGGAGAGGAATTTTATGAAAAGGAATCCAATAGGGATTTAGATATGATGAACAATTCTTGGATTTACAAACCAAAGTCACATTACTCCAAGTTTCCCAAGAAGCTACACAAGAGTGACTTCAAATTGGAATATAATGATATGACCACTCTTCTAGGCAGAATAATGGGATTAGAGGAGGCTTTTATGTTCAAGCATTGGATGTTCTATGTGATCTCACAGATTTTTAAAGGAACCCACTATCACTGGGCAAGTATAATAAGTGACAATTTGGACATGTAATTAAGAAGTGTGTAGAACACTCAAAATTTCACTTTGAATTCATATCTGGTATACTTGCTTGCTGCAAAGAATAAATACAAGGGCCTTAATTGTAAAGAAGTCTTGGGCAAGGATATAATTTGTGATGTTTACCCCCAGCTGCAATTTAATACCTCTAATTATATAAGGGTAAATGATGCTTTCCTTATGCACATCACAAGGATGTTACAAGATGCTCTTCATATTAGGATTTCAATGGATTCCATGGAGCTCATTAGAAAATATGGTGAATGGTTTATTTAATTTCCAAAATTCTCATA
The DNA here is from genome assembly GCA_007115665.2 of Sequoiadendron giganteum. Lineage (NCBI taxonomy): Eukaryota > Viridiplantae > Streptophyta > Pinopsida > Cupressales > Cupressaceae > Sequoiadendron > Sequoiadendron giganteum. The sequence goes on from VCHN02000014.1 coordinate 157,539,574, forward strand.
TATTAGATATAGGGGTCACCTGCAGTACCTATGAGATTACCAAGATATCCAACTGACACACTTATTCTATTGGATATGACTAGGCAGTTGGTAGCCTTTGGCATTGTTGTGAAAGATATGCATAAAACAAGACTTGGTGGAGAATTCCCATTGAGGATTGAGAGTATGGAGGCTTTCCCTTCTATTCAAAGTTCCTACTATTCAAAGAAAGAAATGGTTAATTTTCACTTATATTCTCACACAAATAGAAGTAATTTTGATCCATATGGTGGAGCTCAAAAGACTACCAACCGTGAGTATAGGCAGAAAGATCATATTGAGGACTATTAGGAAAAATGCCAAGATGAGTTTGAAGTGATTAGAAGGAAATTCTCTAGACTATCTTTGAGGATGATCAAATTACATCGGATAGCTAAGTTCCCTGATCAGGTGAATGATGGGGAAGATCCTGTGCAATACCATCTCTATGAGTAATTTCAAAATAGACCACTCCCTATTGTCAATTGGTTAGAAGAGGAGATAGTAGATGTAAATCAACTGAATGAGTCTGTGATAAGATATTCCAAACTATGGGTCAAGGATAATATTTTGGAATTGGAGGCTACAAGTACCAAGTTCACATATGATATGATGGGTGATTTAGATTCCCATTCAAAAGAGGAAATAAAGGACACCCAAAATGATGTAGTTGGACCCCATGAAGGCGAAGACATAGAAAAGCCTGTGGTTATTAAAAGAAGGACTAAATGCCAAGACAAGGGCAAAGGAGCCTAAGAGGTAGCCAATAGAAAATGTAAGAAATTATTGAAAAGGAATAGTTGAGGAGGGAGTTGAGGAAATTCAATCTTCTAAAAAGAGAAGGATTATCATTGAGGGCCAAAAAATGGCCAAGTCAAAGAAGGCCAAAGTCTCTGAAGAGGAAACCACTCAAGCTAAAGTAGTAGATGTTGAGAGTTTTGGGGAAAGACCACAAGTATATGTGAGAAGAAACTCTCCAAGGCTGAAGGCTTCTCTTGTGGAGAATGTGGAAGATGTAATGAACAAGCATGAGGAAAATACTAATGAGGCACGTACTGATGATGTTCCTAAGGAAGTGGAGAAAGTTGTTACAAGAAATAATACTCACTTTCCTATTTAGAATATGTCGATGGATGAGGATTTTGTTCATGAGGAAGAAGATGTCTCCAAGAATCTAGAAGAGGAACACAAAGATGAGGATGTGCGTATACCCAAAAGTTGGGATTTGAACAATTTCAGGAGACAATTAGAAGAGAATGTTATAGAGGTACATAGCAAAGAGGCAACATCAGAGGTAACAGTGGATATGCCTTCTCAGTTTCCAATGAAGGAGCATGAAAATGTACTTAATGAAGAAGGTAAAAATAAGGAGAAACATAATGGAGATGAAACTGATAAAGGTTAAAAAGATGTTGAAGATCATCCCTCTAAAGATCAACAAGAACAGGATAAATTGAGAAATCAACTGCTCTGGAATGGTTAGAGAAGAGGTTGAAGAAGAAGCTCGTCATTGTAGAAGAGGAGACCCCTAATTGGGACATGTTTCTAGCAAACTGGGGTCAACCAAAAGAAAGGAAGAGAGCTAGAATGGTCTCCAAGTTTACATCTGGTGAATTCAACAATAGGGTTATCCATGTTGCCACCCCTACAAATGAAAAATTTAAGGATGAGATAAGGCTTGCAGATTATAAGGTTGAAACTACCAATGTGGATCCAATAACAAAATAAAAAGAGAAAGAGGACCTCTGAGAGTCAATACAAAAATTACTGAAAATATTGGATAGTGAAACTCAAACCAAGGAGAGGTTGCAGTAGCAATTAAGAGATGTACAAAAGTATGTGCAGGATTTGATCAAGCCATTGCAAGTTGAAACTAGTGTGGGATCTTCATTCACTAAGGGATTGTTATCAAAGGATGTTGTATCTAAAATTAAAAAGATGAGATCTTCCCTACAGGTCACACATGAATGGTTGGATAGTGTAAGCCAAAGAGGAGATATGCTGATTGAAAAGATACTACATATTCATGAAAAGGAAACATCTCTCCTCAAGGGTATAACTCAACTCATCATTGAGTACCAGGAACCTAATGATACCATTATTGTTGAATTGAACAGGGTATATGCAGCCCCTAAGGATGTGTTGATCAAAGAGGGGGTACTTACAGTTGGCAATATAGGTAGATCTATGGAATGGATAGAGGCCTTTAATTTCATAAATGAGCTCAAAATAAAGGCATTAAAGAAAATATCTAAGGCTCAAAGTAAAGTTAAGGGGATCTCTGATAGCTGCAATACATTTCTGGAAATTCTCACTGGGAGGAAGAAATTTGGACAAAAGAATTTGAATGTCAAGCAATTGTAGAAATGGTGGCATGAGGTGTATGCTCCAAGCAGTGATGAACCGATGATGCAAGATCAGCTTGAGGTTGTTGTAGTTTATATTTTTAATTTGGACAGGTATCAAGGGTTTGATGGTGATTGGGAAAAAGCTTTGATAAAATATGGAGAAGAAATAAATATAATTAAAACAAGAATTAATTTGATACCAATCCCAACCCAGGCTGACTTGGATGTTGTACTTTCAAAAGTGAAGGGACTTTCTAGAGGGGAAGGAGATAAAGACAAGGGGGATGAATCAACCTATCTTCCTTGGAGAATGTTCAGTCTACATCGAGCCTACTAGGGATACAAGTCAGCTCAGCCTAGATTTTTGTGCCAGATTTTATTTAATTATAAAATTGCCTTTTAAGGATGACCTCGTATTATTTTATTGTAAATTTAAATTAAGGAATTTTACAAGTATCAAGTCCGACCTCATGTAATACTAATTTATGTTTCTCCTAGGCTAACCTGTCTTGAGGATTTCTATAAATTGAGGCCCTCTCCTCATTTGTAAGGCTAATAGTGGATAGTGAACTGATAGTGAATAACTGCTAAGTTGTTGATGTTGTTACATTCTGAGGAACTTGATTTGTTGCAAATTATTAGTGAAGTGAATACAAGTGAAGGCATTTTCTTTGTTGTTCTTCTTTGTGTTATTTCATCTATGCATGGTTATTTTGACTCTACTTTATTATCTTTGAGTAAGTGTTTTATGATTAATCTTAGAATTAGTAGCAATTCAACTGTGTTTATGATAAAGTGTTTGAAGTGTTGAGGAATATTCAGTCCATACTTTTGGTAATCTGTTGATTGTGGATTGTTGTGTAAAGTTAGCCTAGTCCTACTCTATTTTGCACTCAAGTTACAATATGAAAATCTTTAATTCCTTTAGAGATTGCACTATATTTGTGATACTGTGGATGTAATCTTGATTAAGCAAGGATTGGTTTTGGAAGATTGGTCCATCGTGAACACTTTGTTATTTTCACAATCGATCTTATGTTTTAGATTAGATATCCCTCTTAAACCCTTATATTTTTCTATTTCTTTGAAATTATTGTTAGAGAAAGATTCACAAAGAATCGCCATTATTATTACATTTGATGAATTTCAAGCTTCTAGCATTTTGTTTGTAAGGTCCCTTGTGATTACCAACATTTTCTAATTTATCACTGAGTTGTTTGTTGCATTTTCAAGACTTGACATTAGAGACCTTAGGGTTATTTCTTGAGGCTTGCCGATAGAAATTTACCTTTCAATAGAGATAGGATACTTGTATTTTGTCTGAGTTGTTGTAGTGCTAAAAACACCATCAACACACCCCTTGCAAAGGATGCCCATCACTCTCATGTTTATGGTAGCAAACATTCAAAACATGATGGTCAATGAGGAGCATGATTTTACCACTTACCTATCAGATGCCATTCGCAAGGAATTGGTGTCCATCAAGGCAAGAAAGGGTGGTGTAAGATTTTGGTGGTACACTCTATTGTGCCACATATTTATAGCCTATGGATCTAAGGATTTGGGCCCAAGACTGCAGATAAGAATGAAGGATGAAAGTGGAGAGAACCTTCATGTCCAAATGAGGACACATTTATTGGACAAACATTGTAGAGAATCAATTTTTGTGACATTTAAAAACTTGTTTTCTACCAAAATAAAGAGCTATTTGAGAGGTGATGTGCTAAGAATTCTAAAATAATTGCATGGATTCTTGAGGCCAAGGGATAGAAGGATTGATTTAGGGATTGATCATAATTGGGGTGATGTTATTGTACATGCAAAATTTTGAGAGTATTTGGGACCAATGCAGCCCCACATGTTTTCCAGTGGTTTGTACCATTCAGAATTGATTTCCTTGAGGATATGCATTTGGCTAACTAGAAGAATGGCCCCTTCTTCCCTCAGGTTACAATATTTTTTGATTTTGTTATGGGAAAGGATGGATGAAAGCATATTCTTGACATGCTTAATCCTCTAAAGATGAAAAATTCCAGGGACAAAATTTTTGATCCCAAGGTTTTATTGGTGTTGTAAGATTGAGGATCAATAGGTCAAGATTTTGGCATGAATTGGATTACTTTGAGGGTGTAATCAAGAATAGGTTTGATTTAAAGGAAATTGAGGATAGAAGAGTAAAATGGCTTGCCTTTGAAAAACTTGAAAAGGAAAAGCAAGGAAAGGATTCCAATTTCAAGAGGTTGTATGCTGATATGGATGAACTAATTGTAAGAATTGATGCAATTTTATAGAATTTTTACAAGGTTGTGGGGTATCTCAAGGAGAAAAGAAAAGAGCAAGATAAGGAGAAAGCCCCTATACTAGAGGAAAGGCCAACTTATCAGCCTCCCAAGAAAAAATATGTCTTCACAAGAAAACCTAAGGGGGTAGTTCTAAAAGAGCAAACAAAGGCTACTACTACATAATTCGAGGAGTCAAGAGAATATTTCCCAATGCCACAAGCACCCCTGTCTCCATAGAAAAACATTATTGATATTGATTTACCACCTAGGGATTCCTCTACTAAAAGGAGAAGAATTTAAATAGCAAGACTTATGGATTATACTGTGGATTCAAATGATGAGGTTGTTGTAACCTCTGATGATATTCAACAAAAAATTCCATCTTCACAAAGGGAGAATGATATGCCAGCTCTTGACAATAGAATCACAAAGGTAGTTTTGACAGCTGTGGACAATGCTAATGATGTAAGGGATGCAACCTGCAGGGATTTTATGCATGATGATGCATTTTTGAGGAGTGATGTGTTCAAAGAATTTGTCTAGAGGACACAAAAAGATGAATATGAAAGAAGGATGAAGGAAGAAATGAGAAAATTTCCTAAGAATCCTAGACAAGTGATATCTTCAAGGCTTATTATAGAGATGAAGGAAGAACAAATGGAAATGTCTTCAAATGAAGGCAAGAAGCTAGTTAAAAAAAGTGGCATCCTTTTGTTACCTAAGTGGGACACGACTTCTACCATTGATTTTGACACTATTAGGAAGCATGATTCTTAGGTTTTTTCCATGGATGAAGAGGCATTATGAGATTTTTCTAGATCATCTTTTATTCTAAAATGAGAGACTCTAGCAATTTGGGTTTTGGCCCCAAGTACCAATAAACCAACAATTTCAAAGCCTGTGATTGACCTAAGGGGAGGTCTGATTATGAAAAGAGTCTTTGATACATCAGAACTAAAAGCAACCACATTGGCTATAAATGTTTCCAAAATCACTAAGGAAACTGTTGAACAATTATAGGAGAAATATGATGTAGAGACTAAGAAATATAATGATTTATTGATTGAGTACAATAAAGACAAGAAAATGCTTGCAAAATTGGAGATAATGGTTGAAATGTTAGAAAATTAGAAACCACAGATGTAACCAATCCATCCTGCTGCTCCATCCCCTTCTTCTCCATGACCTCCTCTAGTATAGTCTACAAAAATAGTTGTATATGATGAAAATATTCCATTGGTTCCAAGTACTTCTACTACCCCTATAAAAGGAAGAATTATCAAAAAAGAGTTGATTCAACAATTGAAGGTGTATGATGAATTGTTCCATTTTTATAAAGAAGATAAGTATCAAAATAATGTACTTATAGTAACCAATTTATTGGAACATGTGATGGTGAAATAAATAAAGAGATTGAATAGTGTACACTCCAATTATTCTTTAATGATGATAACTATTGATTTTTTTTGAGAGGGATACATCAAAGTCAAACCCATTAATGCAATTATGGATGCCTAGACTCACTGCATTGGCTAGCATGATCAAAGGGTCAACTCATTAATTAGATAAGCCAAAAAATAAAAATCCCACTATACAAATAGGTGAAAAATATTATTGATTGCTAGGGCATGGTTGACCCAATAGAGAAGAAAATAATGGAGTTACTCCAAGAATTTGATGTGAGTGATCTTGGCCTTTCGCTACAAATTCTAGACAAAAATGGAGGAGTAAAAACTTTTCAACATTGGAAGCCTCAAATGGATAGTGTTGTTGCTACACAAGCCCTTCTAATTTGTGAAGGTGGATTAGTTGATGTGGATTTAATGAAAAATATCATGGATACACTATGGCTCACCAATAAGTTTTTGGAAGACTTTGATAAAGAGGAAAACCAAGTTGTGAAAAGATATGGCTCATACAAGAACAAATTGTATGATTTCATGGCATCCATATCACCATCTAAGGAAGAATATAACACTTGGGACAAGAAGTATAATGATTTTCCTGACTTTTAATGTTTTCCAAGTGATGTGGATATATTTTGTCTTTCATGCTTATTCAATGCTCCAAACTACTTCAATAATGTTAACAAGAAGAGTTTTGTCTTTTTATACACCAAGGTTTTGTCTTCACTTTCCACCTCACTATTCTTGCATTTGCATCAACAAGAATGAAGAAAAGGAGTGTCAAAAGATCAACTATGAACATCAGGCACTTTTTGAAAGGACAAAGATTGTTACAAGCAATTATAACTGCATTTTTCCTAAGAATATTCCATCCATGAGTAATTTTGCTCACTTTTTGAAATGCAATATTGTATTTCAAATGAAAATGTGACATGTGTACTTGGCCCAAAGCTTGTTTCTCCCTTGTCTTATAAAAGAAAATTCAAGGCCATTTACATGGGTCTTTTGGAGAGTTTTTTGTAATTGAACACATAGAGAATTGATTTGAGTCTCTCTTTTTGGTTATTAGGTCTTATTTTTGTTAATTTATAGGATTTGTATGATAGTACTAGAATTTTTAATACAAATGACATAATTCTGAATCTAATTGTCTCCTACTGTATATGTTTCACAAATTATGAATCAAATTGTTCAAAGATTATTCTAATTTGTTTCCATTGTCTTTCCTTTGGATGTATGTTTTTGTTAATGCTCTAGTTCAAAGAACTAGTTAAATTATTTAATGGGGATATAAATTTGTGTGAATGTATGCAAGGATTTGATAAGAAAAGTTGGTTAATATTTATGAGTATTATAATGTAATGCATTATTGTGATGCTCTATGATGCGTAGGTGAAATATTATTGTATAATTCCAATTGCATAAGTTTTGACTCCATAGCCTAGGTTAGGTCACCAATCCTAAATTTGTGTTTAGATTTCAGCTCCAAGGTCAATTCAATCAAAGAACATTTACAAAATTTTATCTTAGTTATGCTTATTCATAGAATTTTCTTGTAAAGTTCATTTTCTCTTGCTTTAAATTGTTGAAAGCTTAAAGCATTTTTCCAGATCTTTAAATTTATGCATTTATCAAGCTAAATAGTGAGAAAATATTTGTTGTTTGTAATGTATGAGGTAAGTTAGCACAAGAGATCTTAAATACATTGTTAGGGACCACCCTCCCAGGTTTTTTTGAGCCCAAAGTGTAGAGTGAATGTTATTCCATTTCACCTATTCATTGGCCAATCCCTCCAAATAACTAACCATTGGAAATGGTAAATCCATAGGTTATTTGTGAGATCTGGTTGGGAATTAAAGAAAACCAACAGATTGGTGACTCTATTGGGGACTAATTCTAGAAATATTTGGTTCTAGACCATCCAGTTAGAGAGTCATTAAGGTTTATGGTCTTAAATGTAATTAGTGATTGATACTTGTGCAATTCACTTTTCCCATATGAGCTACCTATAGATTGGTGACTCTGTTGGGGATAATACTAGTTTGTATCTCTAGTTTGAGATCAATTTTGTTAGAGTCATAAATTTCAAAGTCCTACATTATTTTAAGAACAAATTTCTAGAGTTTCTCATTGTTTATCATTCTCAAGTAGGTTATGTTAGTAAAGCAGAGGTGCAGAAGTGCCTTCCTAATGCTAATTCAAAGAGGAATAGTGTAGATTACAGGTTCAAATCCAATTATATTTCATCAAAGACACATTATTGGAAATGGAAAAGACAATTCAAACATAGAAAAAATTGGACACTAGTATTTAACGTGGGAAAACCCTTACGGGAGAAAAACCCACCACACCAAGAAAAACACTTTGTATTATAGTAAATAAAAATTACATACAAAGTTACAAGTCTCCTTCTTAGATGTCAATTTCAGTCAATTCAGGCAACATAACATTCTTGATCAATCATGTTATCTAATTCTCTAATTTGATCATTGTAACAATGTATTCACATACAATTTATTCCTATCAAGAGAACTCCCCGATCTATATCACAACCAATCCACATACTCATCCATCGAAAACATACTTAATTAGTTCCCATTTACAACAACACACTAACCATCACAACCATAGTTAAACATCAACATATCGGTGAGACAACTGATTGTCACTCATTGATATGCGAATGTCACACCGACGAGGTTTACACCATATTGTTCCATCGTTGAGACCAGGGTTATCGTTCCGACGATGAAGGAAAGTCCTACTGAACATGAGAGATGATCGACCCATCACCACAACATAGTGGAGTGTCCCACCGAAGTCCCTCGGTCACTTCATATCATCCTTTCATTGGAACAACAGATAGGGTTCCGCCAACAGAGCCAATTTACACTGACAAAACATGCCACCAAGTCCAAACCCATCGGGCCATCGCTGTAACACTCCTTGGATTCTCGGCGACCATGAACCAAGTTGACCACATGAAGACATCAGACCATCATTGGAACAAAGAGCATGATTTCACCGATGGTGTATAGTTAGAGCGATCAAGTAGTTAAGTAGACCGAATGCTGTCAAAGATCAACCAGGAAGTTGAGTCATATTTCCAACAGGTTATTCATTTTTTTTGTTCATCTTCACATATTTGTGTGAATTTATTTACAAATTATCATTGGTTTAGTCTAGTTTTTCTCTTTATTTACAATACTTCTCAAAAGATTTACAAAGTATTTTAAAATTTCTCATTAATTTGTGTGGTGAATGTGAATCTTCTATGTCAATGTACTAAAAATTTCAAAGAAAGCGAGAAGAAAGAGGTGAGAAGTTGCAAAAGCCATGATAGGTAGTAGAAACCATCTGAAGAAGCATCCTAAGAAGAGCCTAGAAGGAGAATTGTCTCGAAACACCAAGCCATCTTGGAAACAAAAGAATGCAGATAAAAGTAAGCTTGTTGCTCCTCCTACTATAGGATCTAGTCATTTACATGAGGATGTTAGTGATAATATGTATGAATTTGGAATGCCTCCTATAAATGAGGAGATCCAAATTATAAAAGAAACTACCGATGGTAAGATAACTAGTTCAGATCCTCTAGTTTCAAACTAATGCAACAATGAAAATTTTGGAATAGAGATTTTGATGCTACACTATCATCTTGGAGACAAAATCCTGGAGCTACTTCTACTTCCAATCTTCTGAGACAAACTTGTTTAGAGGCCTGCATAATAGAGCCCTTACTCCTTTTTCACATAGGGATATTTCATCTTGTAGACTATACTCCTGAGAATCCTGATTCTAATATTACCTTAGCCAATGAGGATGATTTAATGCAAGATATTGTGGAAGTCCAAGAGGAGTCCTAGAGGCTTGAAGATTCAAGGATTAAACAAGAAAAGGAGAAGAAAGAAAAAATAAAGGCTATCATATTTGAGAGAGACCAATTGAGGAGAAGGGTAGAGTGAATGAAATTAATAACCCAAGAAGAACCTTCTTTTATTTCTACTTCATCCTATGGTCCTATTTTGACCCTTGTTCTTGAAAAAACTACTTTGAATCTTCCTATAGGAACTACCCATACCAACACTTGGACTAGTTCCATTGTTACAATCTCAGTTGCAGCCCCTTCCACTACTAGTAAACCATCACAACCTATGGATAAGTAAAAGGGCCCATGGGTCATTCTAAGGGAATAACCACAAGTGAAAATGTACCATCTAATAATTCTCCTCCAACTACAAAACTAGATCCCTTAAATCTTAAACTATAGATAGAGAATGTGAAGGGAAAACATGCATGGATCTATAGAACCAATAGTGCAGAATACATTCCCTTAGCACTAATACAATAGAGGAGTAAAGCATAAACCAGTTCCAATATCTCCACAAACTACTTAAGATGAATACATGCAAGTAAAATAAGAAAAAATCACAAAGTTGAGCATTCACAGTTTGACAGAAGATATACGTGGGAAAATCTTTTCAGGTGAAAAAACCACCACACAAAGTCTAGACTATTTGTATTATAGTAACAAAATGGTTACATACAAATTATAGTCATCTCTGATCAGCTCATAGCAGCACACTCGAATCACCTCACTGTTACAATGTTCTCACTCAAAAACATATAGTTCAAATTTTTTTCTACCTTTGACATCTCTTTTGCAATATGTTATTGACTTCCTTAAGTCTAACATTGCATTCAAGTCTGTCAGTCAACCACCAATCACCAAGTACAATCATGTCTAATTCAATCACACCCATGATCTGCCCATATTGATTTTTCTACATCAAGCCACCCAAGCATTAAAGCCTTCACCCAAATCGGGTTCTATTTCACCACCCTGGGTTGGCCTGCACCTGCTGCAATTACTCTTTTGGTTTTTGTCCAATCAAGCTTTGAAACTGAGCCATGTGTCCGCATTCTATTTGCTGATCGCTTCAGACACCGAGTCCAACTCAGTCAAACTAGGCACCGAGCTCAACCGAGCTCCTCACAGTCCTTACCGCGCTACCGCAGACCCCACTTGATTAGCTCGCGGTATGGCAGTAAGCGGTCTGAGTCCACCCAAGCCCTTTCCCAAACATTCTACCACGTTACCATAGGTGGCTCCAAGACATACCATGGTACAACGATAACTGGCCTTGTAGATCGTTGGCGGTCTTACCATGGCCACTACGGTCAGCCCTTGGCTGGCCGGGGTATGGCGGTAACCGTTAGGCCAAGCCGTTGGTGGCTTTACCACAACCACCATGGTCAACCCTTTGGCTAGCCACGATATAGCGGTAACCACCAGCCAGCCGGTGGCAGTCTTACCGCGGCCAACCCTTTGGCTGGCTGCGGTATGGTGGCAACCGCCAGGCCAAGCCACAGGTGGCCTTACTATGGCCACTGCGGTCAACTGTTTGGCTGGCAGTGGTAATTTCCAGGCCAAGCTGTTGGTGGCTTTACCGCGGCCACTGCGATTAGCCCTTTAGTTGGCCGCGGTATGGCCGTAACCGCCAGGCCAGCCGCAAGCGACCTTATCGCGGCCACCGCGGTAATCGCCAGAGCAAGCCAAAGCTGCTGCGGTAAAGCGGTAAGGGCTGAACATATAACAAAGAAGGCACTGAGGGAGAAGGAAGGGGCAACAAGACTGGAAATAGAGACATAGATTCTCAACAAGCTCCCACTTGGTGAACATTTCCAGCAACCCCAAAGCAACAACAATCACTGTCTGTCATAGGCCCCAAGGCTTATCGATTATGCGCACCATTTGAACTTGTCTATGCTAACTGGCTTTGTCAAAGCGTCTGCAACATTCTTCAAGGTATCAACCTTTTCCAGACTAACCTTTCCATCTTCAACCATATCCCTTACGAAATGATATTGCACATCAATGTGCTTGGTTCTGGCATGAAAGCTAGGATTCTTTGCCAAACAAATGGCACTTTGACTATCACAGCAGATTGAAATCTACCCAGCATTGAATCCGATGTCTGAACACAAACAGTTTAACCAAACAACCTCTTTATAGGCATGAGTTGCAGCCATGTACTCTACCTCTGTCGTGGGTAAAGCAACTACAGCTTATCGCTTGCTCATCCAACTGATAGCTCCACCATTAAGCATGAAAGTGTATCCACTGGTGGATCATCTACTGTCAATGTCCCCTACCCAATTTGAATCAACATAACCTTGGATGCTGAGATATTTCTATGATGCAACCATACTACCATGGTAACACAGTGCATAATCTGAAGTCCCCTTCAAATACCTAAAAACTCTCTTCACAGCATCCCAATGTGATCTTCCTAGATTTTCCATAAATTGACTTAGAACTCCCACTGCTTGGGCAATCTATGGTCTTGTGCAGACCATAGCATACATCAAGTTGCCAACAAAACTTGCATAGGGCACACTGGTCATGTCCTCCATCTCAGTAGCAGACTTTGGACGGTCGTCAATTGACAGCTTAGTTCCATGCATGATTGGAACAAGTTGCTTGCAGTCATTCATGCTAAACCTCTTCAGAACTGTCTTCACATACTTACTCTGACTGACCCAAAGTTTTTGGCTTGTCCTGTCCCTGGGAATCTCCATTCCTAGAATGTACCTAGCTTCACCAAGATCTCTCATCTCGAACTTTGCAGACAACTGAGATTTAAGGTCATAAATCATAGTCTTGCTATTCGCAATGAATAACATATCATCCACATACAGGGTAATAATAAACACATGATCATTCTCAGATTTATAGTAAATGCAATGATCGGAATTTGATCTCACAAACCCAATTGACAACACAAATGTGTCAAATTTTTGGTACCACATTCTAGGAGATTGTTTTAAACCATAGAGTGATTTATTTAACTTGCAAACTAGATTTTGTTTACCTTTTTCAACATAATGCTCAGGCTGGGACATGAAAATTTCTTCTTCCAGCTCACCATGGAGAAACACTGTCTTCACATCCATCTACTCAATTTCAAAATCATACACAGTTGCTAAAGACAACATAAATTTGATGGATGTCAGCTTTGCTATAGGGGAAAAAATCTCTCCATAATCTATTCCCTCAATTTGAGAAAAACCTTTTGCAACCAGTCATGCCTTATATTTCTCAACACTGCCATCAAGACCTATCTTCTTTTTGAATATCCACTTACAACCAACAAGCTTTTTCCCTTTAGGCAGTGGTACCAAATTCCAGGGATCATTCTTTTTCAAGGAATCCATTTCTTCATTCATGGCTTCCAGCCAAGACTTTGAATCAGTCATGCTGATTGCTTCCTTAACAATCCTCGGCTCATCAGTGCTGGTAATTAAAGCATAAGCACAATTTGAATCTAACATAGAGAAACCATACCTATCAGGTTGCTTTTTTTCTCTTGTAAATCTTCTTACAGGCAGAGGTTGATCTTCATCATTAGAACTTCTAGAGTTTCTTGAGCCCTCCTCAGTCTCAAGTACACCATGTAGCTCTTCCCTTTCAGGAGTTTGGGGAATTTCAATTGCATCCTTGTTCTTCTTGTCACTCTGATTTGTCCCAAGCTACTGATCACTAATTGAAGGTTTTAGCTCATGAAATATCATGCTGCTGCTGTACAAAACCTTCTCAGTAATAGGGTTCCAAAGCTTGTATCCCTTCACACCAACTCCATAGCCGATGAGGATACACTTGATAGCCTTGTTATCCAATTTAGATCTCTTTTCATTTGGCACATAAACATATGCCTCACAGCCAAACACACAGACATGCTTCCAAAGGTGTCTTGTCAACAAGAGCTAAACAAGGAGATCTATTTATCAAATAACATGTTGTAGCCACAACCTCAACCCAAAACTTCTACTCCAGACTAGCACTGCTCAACATACTCTTTGCCTTTTCCATCAGTGTCATGTTCAACCTTTCAGCAACTCCATTTTGCTGTGGAGTAGAAGGCGTTGTCTTGTGCCTTTTAATTCCATGATCAGTACAATACCTTTCAAAATCTGCAGAATAGAATTCACCACCATTGTCTGTCCTCAAACACTTAATTTTCCTTCCAGTCTGATTTTCAACCAAGGATTTAAATTCTTTAAACCGACTGAACACTTCTGATTTACTTTTAATGAAGTATACACATGCTCTTCTCAAACAGTCATCAATAAAAGACACATAATATCTAGACTTCGATAACGAAGGAACATTTACTGGACCAAACGCATCAGAATGAACATAATCTAGTATACCAAAAGATTTGTGGGGACTAGAATGAAAAGAAACACGGTGTTGTTTTCCATACAATGTTCGCAGAAATCTAACTCAAGGTTACAATCATCAAGCCCTTCTACAAGATTTTTATTCTTCAAGGTTTTTAAACCTTTCTCACCAATGTGACCAAGTCTATGATGCCATAGCATCATCTTCTCAGTTGGGAGTTTTACCTCCATAGCATTTGCAGCCATAGAAGAGTCTTCATCTTTCTCTACAGGTGCAACATTACATGACTTTACAGAGGCACTGTTACAAAGAACAAGACATGCATCCAGCTTGTACAAAGTGCTAGTACGAACACCCTTAGCCAACACCATTGCACCTCTAGCCATTTTACACCCCTTACTAGAAAAAGAAACTTCTACACTAGCATCATTTAACTTACTGATAGAAAAAAGGTTTCGAGCTAGACCTGGTATGTGCAGTACACCACCAATACCTTTGAATCTCCCATCAGGAAACTAAATTCTGACTCTTCCTCTACCAACAATCTCCAATGTTGAATCACTTGCCAAGTACACCTTTCCACTGTCATACTTCTCATATTTAGAGAACCATTCTCTATTGGACGTCATGTGAAAAGATGCACCTGAGTCAACCAACCAGACATCATCTGATGCCTGAGTTGTCAAGGCTACTGCAATGAAGACTTTTGCATCACTTTGAGAAGATTCATTGTCAGAAGCATTCTTCTTCTTCTTCTCCTTGCAGTCCTTCCTGATATGACCAGGTTTCCCACAGTTCCAACATCTCAGCTTGAAATTTTTACCAGGAGACTTTGATCTCCCTGCAGATTTGGATTTTGACTTTTGTCTTTCTTCTTGCCTTTCTCCTTTGGTCTACCATGAACAACAAGAGCCTCTTTGGCCATCTCTAAAGACTTGCTCCGCATCTCTTCAGATAGCAATGAGACAACAACATCTTCCATCTTGAAAGCAGTAGTAGTGCTTCCAATGGCCATCACAAGATGATCCCAACTGTCAGGTAATGAACACAATAGGAGCATGCAACGGTCCTCCTCCTCAATATTTACACCTACAAATGCTAGCTAAGTGACACTCATATTAAACAAGTTTGGATGGTCTATAATAGATGCACCTTCATCCATCTTCAAGGAGTACAACTTCTTCCTCAAGAATAACTTATTTACCAAAGACTTTCCTTGATAAATATCACCAAGCTTCTTCCACAATGAAGCTGCAGACTGCTCCTCATGAACGTTCAGGAGAACAAAATCGGCTAGACTCAGTCTTATCAACCCTCTTGTTTTTCTATCAGCAAGATCCCAAGCTTCTTGCATCGTACTTTGTGGCTTAGTTCTAGACACTGCAATCTAGAGGTCTCTATCCACAAGCAAGTCTTCTATCTTGAGTTTCCATAACTCAAAGTTACTGCCATTAAATTTTTCAATGTCTACTCTACCAGATGTACTCGCCATCTTAAATAGAAACAAGTTTTAACAATGCAAGACTCCCACTGAAACAATATTGGCACAAAAAACTAATCTTTCCTACAAGGATAACACAACTGGCCAAGCTTTGATACCACTTGAAGGGAAAATAGGCATGGATCTACAGACCCAACAGTGCGGAATACATTCCCTTAGCACTAATACAATAGAGGAGTAAAGCATAAACCAGTTCCAATAGCTCCACAAACTACTTAAGATGAATACATGCAAGTAAAATAAGAAAAAAACACAAAGTTGAGCATTCATAGTTTGACACAAGATATACATGGGAAAACCTTTTCAGGTAAAAAACCCACCACACAAAGTCCAGACTATTTGTATTATAGTAACAAAATGGTTACATACAAATTACAGTCATCTCTGATCAGCTCGTAGCAGCGCACTCGAATCACCTCACTGTTAAAATGTTCTCACTCAAAAACATATAGTTTAAATGTTTTTCTACCTTTGACATCTCTTCTACAATATGTTATTGACTTCCTTAAGTCTAACATTGCATTCAAGTCTGTTAGTCAACTGCCGATCACCAGGTACAATCATGTCTGATTCAATCACACCCATGATCTGCCCATACTGATTTTTCTACATTGAGCCACCTAGGCATTAAAGCCTTCACCCAAATCGGGTTCTATTTCGCCACCCTGGGTTGGCCTGCACCTGCTACAATTACTCTTTTGGTTTTTGTCCAATCAAGCTTTGAAACTGAGCCATGTGTCCACATTCTATTTGCTGATCGCTTCAGACACCGAGTCCAACTCAGTCAAACTAGGCACCAAGCTCAACCGAGCTCCTCACAGTCCTTACCGCGCTACCGCAGACCCCACTTGATTAGCTCACAGTATGGCAGTAAGCGGTCTGAGTCCACCCGAGCCCTTTCCCAAACATTCTATCACGTTACCATAGGCGGCTCCAAGACATACCATGGTACAACGATAACTGGCCTTGTAGACCGTTGGCGGTCTTACCATGGCCACTACGGTCAGCCCTTTGGCTGGCCGGGGTATGGCGGTAACCATCAGGCCAAGCCGTTGGTGGCTTTACCACGACCACCGTGGTCAACCCTTTGGCTGGCCGCGGTATAGCGGTAACCACCAGCCAGCCAGTGGCAGTCTTACCACGACCACCGTGGTGAGCCCTTTGGCTGGCCACGGTATGGCGGTAACTACCAGGCCAAGCCGCAAGCAGCCTTACCACAGCAATCGCGGTTAGCCCTTTGGCTGGCCGCGGTATGGCGGTAACCACCAGGCCAAGCCATTGGTGGCTTTACTGTGGCCACCGCAGTCAACCCTTTGGCTGGCTGTGGTATGGCGGTAACCGTCAGGCCAGCCGTAGGTGGCTTTACCGCGGCCACCATGGTCAACCCTTTGGCTGGCCATGGTATGGCGGTAACCGCTAGGCCTGTAACTGCCAGAGCAAGCCAAAGCCACTATGGTAAAGCAGTAAGGGCCGAACAGATAACAAAGAAGGCGCCAAGGGAGAAGGAAAGGGCAAGAAGACTGGAAATAGAGACATAGATTCTCAACAAAATGAACAACTACAAAGAGAATTAGAGAGAATACACATTCTTGCTGCTAATATTGAGATGCAAAGGAATATTGCATTTCTAAAATTTTCTATTAGAGATCCTTTAGCTTCTAGCTCTCAGAAACCACCTCATTCTACACCCCAACCCACCCTACTATTTTCATGAATGTCCCATTTGCCATAGGTCCATTTGTTCCCCATTCCTAGCCACAAAATTCTAGTGGAATGGGCCAACCTTCGTAGTACCAAAGAAATATCAATACTTAATTTGGTGGAAATGATTCCAATCATCCAAGAAACTAGAATATAGGAGGAAAAAATACAAATCAAGGAAATCAAAAAACAGGGGGGGCAAGGTAGTGTTGGACCTCAACCAAATAAAGGAGATTGGTTTACTAGAAGACCTATGCAATTGGACAAATATAGGTAAATGTGCTTTGATGGGATACCTAGTTATCCTAATCCTATCCCCAATGACATATAAATGTGTTGGTTATATTTTATGGAAATAGTGTTATTTTAGGGGAGGATCATTTGAGATCATTCAAAAACATGATGGATGATTTGAAAATTGAAGATGAGGATGTAATTATTAAGTTGTTTATGTAGTCACTTATTGAGGATGCCAGGGATTGGTATAGAGGTTTTCTTGTGGAGAGTATAGGATCATGGGAAGAATTCAAGAGCATTATTAGAGAGTGGCATGGGGACAAAACTGACCCCAAGTTCATGTTCGATGAATTCAACACTATTTCCAAAGGACAGAATGAAATGGTTCCTAAATTTAATACCAGATTTCAAAAGGCTATGTTCAAGATTCCTCCTTACTTGAGGCTTAATGAACCTATGTGTCTTGTCCTATACTACAATTCTTTTGATTCCAAAATGGCGTATCATCTCAGGGATAAGAATCCTTGAACTTTTAGGGAAGCCTAAATTTTTTATTTTTATATTGAAAGCAATAGAAGGGCTGTTGGAAAAGTGGGAAGAAGAGATGATGTAAATATTTTGAAAAACCCTAAGGGTTAGTAGGAGAAAACACCATCTTCTGATGATAAAATAGATAAAATGACAAGTTCTCTAAAAGATTTGAGCTACAAATTGGCTAAAAATGAGAAGAGTTTGTCAAATGACAAGTCTAATTTTAGAAGAATGAAATATTATCAATATTGAATGATTAGCCCTATAACACAAATTGGAATAATGGTAAGCGAGTGTTTAATAATTAGAAAAATTTACAAAAAAAGAAACTCATGATCCTTTGAAGAAGAATATTGAAAATTTTATGTATGACACTCCATGGTGTGTAGCATTCGAACTACCCCATTCACCTCAATAATGTGTGGTAGCGCAATCACTAGAGGAAGATCAAAATTCTTGTGGAGATTGTGATCTACCCCATGAGCAAGATGGAGAGATCAACATGTTGTTTGGTGATGAAGAATGCTCCTCTAGTGAAGAGTCAAATGAAATTGATGTGGAACACAAAAGAATTGTGGAAAATGCATATCAACAACAAGTGTTCTTTGATGAAGATGGTGAAGAGGATTATATTGTGAATGCTCTTGAAACATAAGAGATAGATGTTAACTTGAGAAGACCATTAGATTAATAAATTAAGGAATTAACTATTGTTGTTGTTTCTTAGTTTAAGAGAAATTACCACTTGAGAAATAGAGTTTTAAATAATGATCAATGTAAAGAAGGTAGCATATTCATCAAAGAATAGAACAAAGATAAAAAGGAATGTCAAACAAGCAAGAAAAATGAAGAACCAAAGGCAAAGAATACTAAGATACAGGGAAAAAAGTTGTAGTTCCAAACAATGATAAGAAAGTGGCTTCCCCATCAACTCAAAACAAGTGTCAAAAGTTGAAGGTCAATGATCAGAATAAAAAGGATAAGACTAAAAATGAAGAAAAATAAGTTCAAAGCAAATGCCTACATTGAGATAATCCTATGGTAATATATGATGCACCAAAGTATAGTTCAGTTGATATGTTCCAGCTATTATCATAGGTAAAGGTATCAATCCCTCTCCTCGAGATGATGAGGATTGAGGAGCATAAAAAAAGGTAGTTGCCCTTATCAATGGTGTGACTATAACCTATAATGATTTTAAGGTGGTTACTCTATTGGAATCAAGCAACACTGAGAGGGGTGGTGAATCAGTGTTCTGCAATTTCTTACTTTATTGATCTTATTCTTCAAGCATTTAAAACATTCATTCAAATGAAATATGCAAGAACATAAAGCAAACAACCGTAACACCATAACACAATAATTTTTATGTGGACACCCTATTAGGGGAAAAACCATGGTTGATGGCCAATCCACAATATGATTTGAGTATACTCAAATGAAGTTTACAATATGGGGAATGCACTTGCATTCAGGCACAGTACCTAGAGCTCACTGCCTTAGAAAGAGAATCAAATTAAAACCATCGAGGAATTTGAACTGAGAAAATAACATCTACATATGTTTGATTACAGTTTCGGTAAGGCTCAATACTCGATCTTCTGTCCTTCAAACTGATTCTGCACTTTTTTCTCTGTTATGCTCAGACTCGCAACACAAATCCTTTATACACAAGTGAAATTGTGCATTATCGCTCTTCTTCTCTACTCTTTTTCACAATTCTTATCAACACACTTCATACACATACTTGAAAATGATATGAATGATCTCATATATATATCTGCAACTAAGAATTAATCTCCCATATGTCGGCTTCAATAGAACACAACAATATTTACAGTTGTTAGCTCAAATCATGAGTAAAGTATAATGCGCATCCACAATGGTTGGCCACAACTTAGCTAGGACCCAAAGAAATATGCTTGAACACAAATATACTTGAACAATTACTTCCCAAACATCCACGACATGATACATTCATGTAGACGACTCTAGTACTGATAAAGCAGATAATTAGCCAACCATATCCTCTAACTCGCACATAGATCAATACGAGGCACTGAGATTCATGGATAACACAAAGAATACATCAATAAACCTTCACTGAGATACACAACACAAAATATTAACATAAAATCTTCATGTGACTCGATGAACACAAAACTGTCGGATTCTTTGTTCTTCCTTAACTATTTACAATCTGACTCTCGGTAGGATCAAACGGTGATGTGCGGATCCAATCACTGACTGGGATTTCCATCAATGACAACACCAAAAGATATTCGTAGTGTCTCTTTCCAACAATCTCCCCCTTTGGCATTGATAGCAACACCTAGTGAAAAATGACTAAGTGTCGGATTAGTACCAACATCAATTACATTGTCCAAAATTTCAAAAACCAAACTCTTCTCCAAAACACAATTCTCCCCCTAAGATGATTATGCATTTTTCACTCTACTAATCTCCCCCTTTGACATCAATGGCAAAGGCATGAATCTGCATGACAATAATTTAACAAAACTATTATTAACAAATTGCTTACGTACAATCAGGCTTCTTCAAATTAGATAAACTTGAAAATATTTGAAAAATCTTTCTTCAGCAGGGTCAAATTTGTGTCCCAAACTCTTTTAAGACTCTCCAAGATTGTTATGTGACCACATACCAAGTAGGATTATGTCTCTGCAGACTCCAAGTTTTTTGGATCACCAACTGCCTTAGCATCTTCAACTTATTTTAGTGCACTTGACATTATTTCTATCTTTGGGCCAATTAGGCCTCTAAGTTCACATGCCCTTGCAACAATTTTGTCATTTTCATGCTTTAAGCTCTTTATTTTGTCAAGAAAATATATCACTTCACCTTCTATCTTTCCAACACTACCAGTTAAAGGATCAAACACTTCAGAAGTAGTGGCTAGCTTATTTTCAAGATCCTTAACCATTTTCTCATTTACTTTAGTAAATTTTGTCAAAGACAAACATGACTTGTAAATCTTCCCACCTTCGGATAGAGCATTTTGGATATTTAACACATAGGTGGCTAACAGAGTTTTATCCTTTGTTATCATTTCTTTCAACCCTTTTAATCTTTTGGCATCAAATTCCTTTTGAACTTTAGTCATAGCTGATTTTGCAAGTGACTCGAAGTGAGTACTTACAGAGTTTATAAGCTTATTTAGTTCACCGAAGGAGGAACCGATCAGATCTTTGACATGAGTGGGTATTATCTTTTCCAAGACTCCAGATGCAAGATTTATAAGTTTATTGTCCTGAATGTGGGACTTCAACAGTTCTTCTCTGGCTTTTGCTTGGGAAAATGATGGTACTTTCATTTTTTGAATTGGACTCAGGGTAGATAGGTCGATCAAACCCTTTATCAATTCAAGATCAAGCTCTTCTTTTTGTTCTACCAAAAATTTCTTCACTGCCTCTACAGTGTCTCTTGCTTCTACTAGAATTTCCTTCACATCAACTTTCTTCTCTTCAACCATTGCTTCCTCAGTTGCAGGTTTTGACTTATCTTCAGGGATCTCCACTTTCTCAACTGATACACTTTTTAGAACTTCTATTTCCATAGGTATTTCTGTATTGTCCACTTTAGGAGTAATCTGAGTATCCTCAGCAATATCTTGTTTCTCTTCTTCTTCTTCTCCCAGACCAAATGAACATCATGAGATCCTTCAGGGAAAAGATCAATTTTGCTGCTTAACAAAAAAAATCTTAGAATTTGTTCAGTTTCTTCTGCAACTTCTTTGGTTTGACCAATCATCAGCTTATTCACTCTTGTTTTTCTTTTGAATTCCTTCTTGGATTTATTCAGTATTGACTTCATTTCTTCCATAGATACTACTGGACACAATTGAGCAAGAATTATTTCTCTCATCTACTCTTCTT
Organism: Sequoiadendron giganteum; assembly: GCA_007115665.2. Lineage (NCBI taxonomy): Eukaryota > Viridiplantae > Streptophyta > Pinopsida > Cupressales > Cupressaceae > Sequoiadendron > Sequoiadendron giganteum. The sequence goes on from VCHN02000014.1 coordinate 157,561,676, forward strand.
CTGATCTTGCATTTACTCTCCTCATCTCCAAAATCTCATATAAGCTTTTAGGTAAATTAGGCATTATTTCAATAAGAACTTTATTGAAAATATTCAAATGTTTTACTTTTTCCTCCTCAAGAATTCTCTGATCAGATTTACCAAAAGATTCATACCATTTGCAAAGTGGCTTGAGATTCCCATCTTTAACCGATTTTTTTTAACTTATTCCACTGACATACTTGGTTGGTCAGTTTTTGCCTTCTTCTTTGCTTGGTCATCTCCACCGGAGGGCTTACTTTTAGTAACTGTTGTTGCCTTAGTACCTTGATGTTTGATTTCTCTGACTCCTTCATCAGACTCTGTTTCTTCATCTTTAGAGACTACCACATAGACCCTTTTTCTTTTATCCCTCTTCCTTTTTCCTTCCTTACTAGATCCCTTAGATTGAATTTTCACAAAGATTGGATTTGTTGCAGGGGCTGATAGGGATGCAAATTTTCTAGTTGACCTAGTTCAGGCATATGGTGTTGTCGGACCAACAGATTCAATTTTTGCTACCTCTTTTTCTGCTTGAGCTTCTTCTCTTTTTCTTCTAGCTTCTTTTAATTTTTCTGTCGGTATGCCCATACTTTTTGCTAAGACTTCCACCTATTTTCTAACTTTTCTAACTAAAATAGGATTTATGAGTTCATTGTGTACTTGCATATTCTTTTCTACATAAGTACCAAATCTCTCTTCTGATGGACCTAGAGGCTTGCTCAATAAATGTTCTGCATACATTTCTAGAATGCGCTCCTCAACTTCATATCCGATCGGCATGATCTAGACTATTCTAGGATCAACGAATTCCATCATGCATTGATCAATATCTACCATGAAACAAATTGTATCCTTATATTTCTCTACAATAGAAGTATGTATCCTCTCTCTGGCCTGCATCATATTATGAAAACTTTTGAAATACCCCTAGATAGTGGCATTCTTTGTCTTAATGTCTACAAATCTATGAAAGAGATCCTTGATATGAGCGACTATCAGTTTATATTTTTGCCAATGAACCTTTCTGAATCCTGAAATCTCATTCATGAAGTAAAAGAATAAGAAGAATAACAAGTTACCATACTTGAACGAATTTTTCTTATCCTTTTTGATCTTACCCAAATTTTCCATCAGTTGATTTCTTAGCAACTCACATAGATCATTGTTTGCATTTTCCTTTATCATCTAATAGGATGCATAAATGGTTGTAATGGACATAGAGTTGTCTCGGTTGTGTTGATGGTTAAAATGACACAAACAACATTAAAACAAAATATTTCTACTCTATTTCTCCTGAAAAAGAAAGACTACATGTAGTGGCCTAACTCCCAAGGTCTTGGTAGTTGGTTCTCAACTGTCTAATGTCACTCAATTGGTTCATGCAACTGTAATATTCAAGGGGCCTGTGCTGGTAACAAAGGATTCAAACTATGACTCTCTTTATCGAAACAATTCCTGTAAATCAATGGGTTTTAAATAAAAGAAAAAGAAAGATCCAAGGGGTAAATCAGCAAGTATGAACTATATTTATCTAATATCCAAACATATACTTTTAACAATGAATGTTTTCTTAACCAATCACAAAACCATAGCTGACATAACCCACAGTATGACTGTACCATAGTATACATCTTAGGTGCTTAATTCAATTCCACTATTCACATATCACAAGTATTTCCAAGATTTCAAAACAACACACATTCATTCATCATCAAAACTATAGATCAACAAACTTCAATAACTTTAATTCAATGACAATTTAACAAGATAATCTTTAAACCTAGTTTCTTCTAATGACTTTCATCACATAATAAACTATCATGCTTCAGCACAATCACTGGCATTCAGGTGGATTATAACTCATTAACCTTATCAAACAACACAATTCAATGCAAACTCCACATTTCATAAACCTGCAATTCTATTAACTGTAAAAAGATCTGGTACAATGTATCTCTGCAAAAACTCTATAAAATTCTATCTCCTAGCACTAGGTAAGCCAATCCAATTCTCAATTAGCTGACCCTTACAATGTGATACCCATCTGGTATTTATAGATATACAAATGAAGTTCGGACTTCACTTCTATCTTAGGCTTTCCACCTTTTTAGGAACAATCAACTTTCTTGGAAACTCAGATCAACTTTGATCTTGAGTTCTTACATTATGCATTCAGTTTGATCTAACAATAGAAGATAGAAATAGAAGAAAAGAAGTCATGCGCCCTTAAGACTGTTAGTGCTGCATGCATGCGACATGCAAGGAAGAAGACCATCATGCGACATGCAAGGAGGAAGAACATCATGCATGCAAGATTTCTATGCATGTGAAGCTGGATCCGCTATGAACTCATCATAACTGGTGAAGACTTGTTGTAGCATATCCATATCTGGCCCATCAATCCAATCATCTTTAAATTTGATGCGATCCAACTCAACTGCAACAAACTCTTTCATACTTTTTACCTTGATCAACTCTCTCCCTGCAACTTTTATTTCTTCTTTGACTTCTACAAGTTGATCTATCACCAAGTCTCCTCCATCATCTTTCTCTTGCATGAGTCCTTGGAATCTTTCATTCCATTTATCTCTAACCTAACTCAACGGCATGCCATCTTTGGTCATTACATTCACATCTACAATTATGGCCATAACCGCTTCCAACTCTTCCAACTGCTAAGTTAAATTATTAACTGCTTCCTGAATCTCATCCTTATGCTTGCTCAAAAAGCCAATCCTAAACTTAAGTATGCGAGAAGTCTTTTCTACAAAATATTTGTTATCATCTTCGAGTATAGATTCTTCTAGAAGAGTAGTTAGAGGCAATGTATTTATCTTCTCTAACTTTTCACTATACTCCTTATACTCCTCTTCTAATTTTTCGGATGCCTCAATATATTGATGCATCTCTTTTATTACTCCTTCTGCTTCTTTGTAAGTTTCAAACCCTTTTTCCAAAACATCACCTACCTCCTAGTTCAATTTGTCTATCCATTTATCAACCATCTCCGCCTTACCTCTAACTTGCACCAAATCATCAACCTCCTTTTTGCTTAGCAAAACAGGAGTCTCAATTGTTGCAACCTGTTGTGACCTTGGAGAGGAGACACTCTTCAAGAATGAATGTAACTAATCCAATTGAGCCTTAAGCTCATCCTTCTTTTGTTTGGCCTTTATCATTCTTGATTTAGTTGTTGAAGCCACCACATCAATCAGATTCATTTGTTGATTTCTAGTGGGTCTTCCAAAATTAACCGTACTCAATTGATAGTCTATGAGCTGCATATCCCCTACCTCCTTTTCAGTCATAGGCATGGCACATTCAGCAACTATCTCCCCTTTATCTGTCAGTCTGGTAGAATGCAAAACTTTAGCCTTCTTTTTAGGCCTTTCCTGTTCAATCTCCTTCATCATGTCCTCCCAATTAAGAGGTTGAGGAGGTGTTCTAGCTCTCTTCTGCAAATCTAATTTCAACCATGTAGGAGCACTGGGAGTCATCATCATGGAAGAGGAAACAACAACTATAGAGGATGGCTGAACATTTACCTTAGGTTGAGAATCAACCTTTGCTTTCTCTTGTTGTTCCTGCAGCACATGCATCTGCACCAACTTCTCAGCCTCTTCTCTATCTCTTTGTTCCTTCATTTTCTTGTCTTCTTCTTCTTTTATCAATCTCTCCTCTTCCATCTGATCCTTCTCTAACTTCTCTTTCTCTAAGGCCTCTTTTCCCAATCGTTCTGCCTCCAAAGCTTTAAGTTTTGCAGCTTCGGCCTCTTCTTCCTTTTGCTTCCTGATTAGCTCTTCGGCCTCTTTTTCTTTTCTTATCTTCTCTGATTCTTCCTTTTCTATCCTTTTCATTTCTAAGGCTATGAGTTTCTCTGCCTTTTCCCTTTCTTCTTTAGCTTGCTGTTTCTTTATTAGCTCTTCAGCATCTCTTTCCTTTCTTAGAGCTTTAGCTTCTTGTTCTTTCTATCGAGCCTCTTCTGCAAGCTTCAGTCTAGCAACTAGGGCTTCCTTTTCCCTTCGGTTTCTTGCTTTCTCCTCCTCGAGATCATGGATCTTCTATATTAATTCTAGCTTGTCATTTTCTGCCTTGACCTTGATCTCATGCTCTCGTTGCCTCATTTGCTCCTCCATTTCATCAACTGCTGTCCTTGTTTCAATTTCTTTTACCTTTAATTGCTACTATTGAAGTAGAGCATCAGCTTGTAACTTTGCCTCCATTTCCTTTTGCTTCTCCACAACAGCCCTTGCATCAGACTCCCTTGTAGCATCTTCAAACTGCTTCGATTGCTCTTCCTGCGTCAGAATCTGCTCAATAGTCCCTTCCAAAGGCATGTTTTCTTGTAGGTCCTTCTCTGAAAGAGTTTCATTCGAGTCTGTCTCAATTTCTACCAATTCTTCCTCCACTTCTTTTCCTTTAGCAGCTTCAGCCATGTTATAAAGTACTCCTTGAACTTCTTTACTTTTCTTTCTTGTGAGTGGGGCTTGTGTGGATGACTCACCCAATGCGGGTGTAGAAACAACATATTTAATTGGCACATCTCCCTCCGGTGTCTCTTCTTCTTCATCAACTACCTCAAGCTCTATTTCTTCAACATCCGGAGGAAAGAATTCCAATGGCTCCTTGGAAGGTGCCTTTCTTTTAATCCTCTTATACCCTTTACCTTTCTTAATGACTGGTCCTTGAGGAGCTCGAGCTTTCATCATCAACCATTGCACACTTCTATCCAAGACTGTTCTTCCCAGTTTCTTAATATCAATCGTTTCTTCCTCATTCCAGTCTATTGGATCTAAGTTTTTGGTGCCAATGTTCAAAGCTTCATATGAGGGATCTAATACCATTCCATCATCCACCAAAGTGTCAGGAATATTCTCTTTAATACCAAGCTCTACCATAAGTGAGATTGGTAATCTCTCATAATTCTTCTTCCTCAAGTCATATTCATCCTGCCTATCACACCAAAAATCCTCTAACAAATTAAAATGTTTAGTAAACACTGAAGGTAATAAAGCATGCATTTTCTCCCTTGGATCGAAATACTTACAAGCTATATACAATCCTAATTTCAATTATATCAACTCATTACAAACCACCTTTGCTCCCTTCAAATGTGGACAATTATATTCACCCAGTGTCATGGGAAATTTATGGCATTCTGTCTTGTGCTTGATCCCAAATCTAGCATTAACTCCAATGGATTGATACACAAGCTCCATAAGCACTATTCTATTGCTACAACATCTTGGAAGCAAATGGGGATGACCTTCAAAACCAAACAATCTGAAGTATGTAAATTTGGGGTATTGGATATACCAACTTCCCCATTTAGAAATGAATGCCATAGCTTCTTGACTTAATCTATATCATGCATCTCCACTCAACTAGTTGATAACCACATATAAAAAGGAATCATTGACTCTCCTGAAGTGAGTCTCGGTAGCCTGAAGAGATAATTGATCATAGTGTTCCCATACCTTCCTTTGTCCATCCAAGGCTCCCATTATACCTACTCTGTTTAATCCTGGGAAAATCTCCAATCTTGCTGCAGCATAGACCACATATGAAGTCATGAAGAAAGATTTGGTCTGTCTAACCCTTGTGAGCTGATCGTGTATGGCATCAGAAACAATCATTGACCAATCAAATTGGTAATCACCCTGAAAGATTACTTGAATAAAATGAAACATCCATTCCTTGAAGTGGAAGGCATCCCTCTTCCCAAACACTTTGGACAACATTAATATCAAATCAAATATCTCCTTCTTGAAATCGGCCCTTTTTGGCTGCTCTGCCAGCTTGCCTAAAGATTTCTTCTCTGTGCTTAACCATCTTTTATTTAAGTGAGACTTATTGGAATCTTTATGCTTGCTGTATTTCTCCAATTCTTCTACCTTAGTTAGCTGCACCAAATTCTTGGGATCAGGAACATTAAATATGCTTTGGAACATTTGCGGAGTAAGATCTATAATCACATTATTCTATGAATCCATGCATAATCTTGTAGCTGGATTATAAGTACTGGCCATCGTCAATATCAATTCCAGACACTGAACTGATAAAGGAAACACAGTGATATGTTCAAGACCGGAGTCAACAATCCTTTGAGTTCTCCCTGTCAAGTTTGCCCGTTCTGCAAAGGTCTCTTCATGTAATTCTTCAAAGCTATACTGGCCCAGATTAGTATCTGTGATATCTGACCAGTCTGATTCCACCTTACTTACTTTGACCACTGGATTCCTATGATCATACCTCAATGTATAAGGCAGCTGTTCTGGTTTCACCTTCTTGATTTTCGGTGCTGTCTTTGATGTTCCAGCTGGTTGATTCCTTCGAGCAGCCTCTCCTGACATTCTTGACATCTCTCAAATCTCTTGCAAGCAAACCTCTAATTAGACCTTTAGATAAATCATCACAGAACATGCTTTTAAAAGATACTTGTTACACATACATCGGAGTCAGAACCAAACAGAAGCACAAAACGATCCCTTTTACAAAACTGGCGGACTGGGAGCAAAAACCGATATAGGAACTTCACCTAATAACAAACGGGCTCAGAGTCGGAGTCGGGAAGGTTACCAGAACCAGGATCGGAACAAAAGTCAGATTTGGTTTTGTTTGAATTTTACTTTTTTCTCATATTCTATTTCCATTCCGCCTCCACCTCCGATTTGATCATCGTTACTTTAAAGAAAGACTTTCCATTATATGCGGAGCCGGACACGGGATAAAAATGGAATTTATAACCTTCGCAAACAAAATTCTTAAGTTCAAGATCAATTCCGATCCCACCTCTGCCAGTTATCAGATACTTCAAGAAAAACCCCTTTTAAAACTCTAAATCAGAAACGGGATAGAAATGGAAACGATGACTTTTGTGAAACAAAACTCTTATGTCCATAATCCATTCCAATCTTGCCTCCACCTATGCTAATCATGACATCATCAAATTCATTTATTTTCAACATAATCGCATGATTAAAACCTAGGTCGCTATATAATAGCAAAGGAGCTTTAAAAATACCATACTCATATGACCATGGGGAATCAATGGAACTTCTAAGATATCATTTTTTTAATCATTTAAAGTAATTGCAAAGACCAATGAAACCCTAATCTAACAAACCTAATAAAACTAGGGCACGGGTTTAAAACCTTGCCATTCTACCAAATGATGAAACCCTAATTTAAATAATAAATCTAATCTACCCTAACTCACTGTAAAATCTCTAATCTACCTCACTGTAAATTCTTAATCTAACTCACGCCATTAAAAACCTTTAATCTAATCTAATCTACTGCAAATTGAAAACGACACGACACAATCACGATTAAGACGTGAAAGCGACAATGCCCAAAAATAGAAAGAAATGACACGATAAAACAAGACAACAAAGATTAAAGCAAAACAAACAAGCCAAAACAAGAACCTGCTCATTCAATCACATCGATGATCATAAAATTGCTTTAAAACACAATGATTGAACACGCGAGTAGATATAAAGCAAAACACAACGAACACAACTGCAAATAAAACAAACGAACAACAAAGATTAAAAGACCTACCTCAAATGCAAACAAAGCCACGCTAACTTTCTGAATCGATTCGCACACAATATCCCTTCTCTATCTTGATCAATTTGCTCAAATGAACTCTGCTATTGCTCTTCGCGCTCTTAGACTTGTAATAATAACAATAATGATCGGCTTTAACTCTTAATAAAGGAAAATATGTGAATTTCTACCTACACTGGCATCCACCATTAATGCATTAAAATGCAGTAAAGGCGGAGTCGAAACTGTAAGAGAATGAACACTGGTCTACAGTGCAACTTCAGTCAAAAAGTCAATGACAAAAATTGGCGGGGGCAGAACTAAAATGGAAACAGGATCTCAAACTCATAAAATTTCCAAACCTTATTCCCATTCCAGCTCCGCGTCCGACAACTAAAAACAAAACTAAAACAAATACAAAAAGTTAAGTAAAAGACCAACCTACTAAAACAAAACACAAAAACCAAGACAAAACAAACAATAAAAGTAGCGGAGTCGGGATCGGAATAGAATTTGATTTTGCAAATTTTGATAACAACCATCCCAATTCCCACTCCGGCTCCGCTTTTGCCAAAGACCAAAAAACAAAGGCAAAGAAAAGACTATCAGGATAGCACCAAAAACAAGCCTCAAAAGAACTTTCAGAACCCGATTCATCTCTGGTTCTGATTTTGATAGAGAAACCAAAGAAAAATAAAGTATTGGCAAAACTAGACTCCAAACTTTGTTTAAAAAAATAACTAAGTACAAAAAAACACAAAGGGGGGACCCATTTTGACCAAGGCAAAAGATGGGGTGGTTATGCAAGGCATAACAGGTTGGAATGATATATTTTGTACCAATGTCATCAATTGTTATTGCTCTTCTGTCATACTTAGAACCTGTTGCTTCAGTGACCGTTTGATTCTTGCCGATTTTAGAATTGGTAATCCACCGAAAGAATTTAGACCTGTTACAACACTAATAGAATCCCTTTTAATCTTGAAGGGGATACTCAACCACATGAATTCATCATGAACTTGAATAAAGATGCAATAGACCCATTCAGACTCTTCAAAGACGGGAAATTTAACAATCTATGTAAATTTCTTTTCTTCTAGGGTTTTATATTCTGGCTTCACACATAAATATTATCCTATAATGTGATTATTATACAAATTCAGTAGTTGTGAGCTTCCTAGCTCTTCAATATTTGTGTGAATATAAGCCCTAATATCTTCTGTGTGTAACACACTATACGAGACAAATGAAAAAGCTACTAACGGGTCGGTCTCAACAGACTTGTAGGGATGCCATTTGAATTTGGGATGGGTTTTGTCCTTAACTTCAACTACCAATGGAGTAGCCATGTTCACCAATTCAAAAATTCACATCATTTTTCTGATAAATACCTTTCTATTAGATCACAGTTTGATTGCCAAATCACCTTCACACTTGAATTTTGCGTCAATTCGCCAAATTTTTCTTTAGAGCTCTCCAAAATTCTTTTCTTCAAAGTGTAAAGTGACAAATGAAAAATAGAAATGACCTTTTATCACTCGCATACTTAACCCTTTTTGTCACAATAAATTCTTTTACCCTAACTCATCTGGTTACCTTGTTTTCACACACTGTGAAAGATAAATCTTCTATGGACCTTCAATACTATGTACTACTTTCTCCAATGAGTTCAACAACATCTATGGAGAATCTATACACTTACTGAACTTATCCACATCTCGGTGTCAGTTACCGGTAGGGGGTTAAGAGATTTTCCTGACAACTCCCCCTAGGCCAAAGGCCTGAAACTAATTCCTGAATGAACTACTAGAAGAAGGTTTTGGTGCAAGTGCATTTTCTTCATTAGAGGGACTCTTCTTCACCCATTTCTTCTGCATTTGCTTCCTAACTACATCTATAGTGACTTTTCCTTTTACCTTATCATCCCTTTGCATGTTTCTCCTTTGATTTACCAAACCTTTTCTATTCCAACGAAATCTAGCAATGTGACCAAATTTGTTGTAGTTATAGCACAACATTTTTTTGTCTGGACCAGTTGTTCCACTGATTTTCTCTTGATATGTACTGGTTAGCAATATGGCCAGGTCTATTGCATTTATAACATCTAGAATTTCTATGAAATTTGTTCATCATTATCCTGCATTCATTTGACTTATGAACAAACTTATTGCAATTAAAACATTGACTTGAGAATGATGGACCAATTTGATTCATCCTACTTCTACATTGAGTAGCCATGCGTCCAAATTTATTGCAATTGAAACAGTATCCATTAAATCTCTAATAATTAGGTTGCCTTACCAGATACCTTCCAGATTTGTTCATTTGATTTCCTTGTTTGAATCTCCTTTGTCCTGATCAAGAACTTTCTCCTTCTTCATAACCAAGACCTCGCTTGTCACCATTTGTGCTCTTGCTGTTAATTAGTTCATCAAGCTTAGCTGAGCTAACTTTGAACTTTTCTTTGTACTCATTTGCAATAGCAAGTTCATCTCTGAGGTCATCAATTTTATTTTCAAGTACTTCCTCATTGTTTTTAGATTGTTCCAATTCATTGTCCAAATGGATGCATACTTCAGATTTTTCTTTTAGATACTGCGCTAGGTTCTCTTCATTCTTCTTTCTATCTTCAATCTCATTGGTCATCCTCATCATGATAGATTCCATTTCATGCTTTAGGACTATATTATCTCTAGTAAGATTTTCACATTCTTCTATCTTTTCCTTCAGGGCTTGAATGAGTTATTCATCTTCAATGCTCTTACTGTCATTCTATTTAATTTGATCACATAGTTCCTTTCTCTTCTCTCTGGAATCATTTATTTTTTCTTTCAAAGACAATTAATTTCTCAGCATCCATGAGGTTTGCTTGCAATTTCTAAACTTCAGACTTTGACTGATCAATATTATCTAGGGCCACCATATGTTGTTGTTGAAGATTGCTTGAATCCATTGAAACACTTTCCAATATCTCCCCAAGTTGTTAGACTTCTTCTTCTGAGGAAATAGCTCTAATACTAATTATTGGAATCATGCAACACTAAGAGGGGGGGGGGGGGGGGAATCAATGTTCTGCAATTTATTACTTTATTGATCTTATTCTTCAAGCATTTAAAACATTCATTCAAAATAAATCTGCAAGAACATAAAGAAAACAACCACAACACCATAACACAGTAATTTTTATGTGGAAACCTTGGTAGGGGAAAATCCACGGTGGATGGCCAATCCACAATATGATCTGAGTATACTCAAATAAAGTTTACAATATGGGGAATGCACTTGAATTCAGGCACATTGCCTAGAGCTCACTGCTCAAAATAGGAAGGCTCACTACCTTACTAAGAGAATCAGATTCAAACCATCTAAGAATTTGAACTGAGCAAATAACATCTACATATGCTTGATTATAGTTCTAGTTAGGCTCAATACTCGATCTTCTATCCTTTAGACTGATTTTGCACTTTTTGCTTTGTTTTGCTCAAACTAGCAACACAAATTCGTAATGTACAAGTGAAACTATGAATTATTGCTCTTCTGTTATGCTCTTATTCACAATTCACATCAACACAGTTCACACACATACTTCAAAATGATATGAACGATCTCATATATATATTTGCAACTAAGAATTAATTGCCCATATGTCGGTTTCAATAGAACTCAACAATATTTACCATTGTCGGCTCAAATCATGAGTAAAGTATAATGCGCATCCATAATGGTCGGCCTCAACTTAGCTAGGACCCAAAAAAAGATGCTTGAACACAAATATACTTGAATAATTTCTTCCCAAACATCCACCACATGATACATTCATGAAGTCGGCTCTAGTACTAATAAAGTAGAGAATTAGCTAGCCAAATCTTCTAACTCGCACATGGATCAATACGAGGCACTAAGATTCACGGATAACACAAAGTATACATTGATCAACCTTCCCTAAGATACACAACACAAAATATTAATAGAATATCTTCAAGTGACTAGATGAACACAAAACTGCCAGATGCTCTATTCTTCCTTTACTATTTGCAATTTGACCGTCGGTAGGATGAAATGATGATGCACAGATCCAATCACTGACTAGGGTTTCCATCAATGAAAACACCAAAAGATATTCGTAGTGTCTCTTGCCAACATACTCAACTTGAAATGAGTAAAATAAAGCTAAAAGAAGATAGAGATGAGGGGAAAAACAATGATGACCCTCAAGTATTCCTATATGCCACACTTATAGCAAGCCCTAATCAGGTGGACCATTTCTATGTAACCCTAATCATGGATGACAAAAGGTTAAAAAATCATATAACTGATTCAGGGGCATCCTCCAATATCATGCAAATCAAGATAATGCAAGCTCTGGGACTGAAGATTACCAAGGCTTATGGAAACTGTTATGCAATGGAATCTAGAGAGGTTCCTGTCATAAGAATCATAAAGGAGGTTCCCTATAGACTTGAAGCATATCTTGATAAATAATTTATGATGAGTGTAATTGTAATAGATATTCCTCCCACTTATGGGATGTTGTTATCTATAAAATGGTATGTTGTTGTAGGAGGAAATATGCAGTTGGATATGTCCTTTTCTACCATTCCCATTGATGACAAAGATGTCAGGGCTTTTAGAGAGCCTGAAGCTTCACACATGATTGAGGAAATAGAAACTAAAGAAAACATTCACTTTGTGGATGTGGACATTGATAATTTCATAGTAGAAGAACTTCTTGAAGAGAAAGAAAATAAACTTGCACCATTAGAAAAGGAAGTTATGAAACAAGCTGGTGCAAATGAGTTACAGACAATTTATTTTGATGGGGCTTGTTCCAAAGAAGGATTTGGTGTAGGTGTTATTTTCATTTCACCCTGTGGTATTTAACAATTATTGCAACATACTGAAGTTCCTACAGTGTGTTGACTGGTATAAAAGTCAAGAGATAGATTTTGGAGCTTTTGTAGAGATAATTGATAGAAAGGACACTATGTTTGGGAAAGAGGTAATTCATTGTAAGACTAATAAAATTCCCAAAGGCATGGTTACTCTAGAAAGGGTGTTTGATGGTTTTAATAAGAGAAACATCAAATAAGTTCTATCCATCAAGATGACCTAGAAGAGGTAAATCTAGGAACTGAAAATGCACCAAAAAAGGTGTATGTGGGGAAAACGCTGATGCCCCAAATTAAAGCAATTCTTATTTCTTTGCTAAGAAAATATAGGCATGTTTTTGCATGGTCATATGATGAACTAAAGGCCTACAAATAATCTCTTTCAACATGAAATTCCATTGAAAGATGATTCAAAGTCTTTCAGATAGAAACAAAGGCCTATTAATCCTACCTCAACACCCAAGATGCAAGAGGAACTAATAAAGTTAAGAGATGGTGGCATCATAAAACCCATCAGAGATTCTTCTTGGGTGTCCAACCTTGTTCCAATTAGGAAAAATAATGGTGATATCAGACTATGTGTATATTTTATAAATTTAAACATGTCATCATTAAAGGATAACTATCCTTTGCCAAACATGGAGGAAATGTTGCAAAAGGTCACTAGTTGTGAACTACTGTCAATAATGGATGGTTTTTCTGGTTACAACTAGGTGAAAGTCAATGAGTCAGAACAATACAAGATAACTTTTACTACTCCTTTGGGAACATATGTGTATGTCAAGATGCCTTTTGGTTTAACTAGTGCTAGTGCTACCTTATAGAGGGCCATGGATGTATCCTTTTCTAATTTTATTGGTATATTCATGGTAGTTTACCAAGATGATTTAACTACTTACTCCACAAAAGAAGAAAAACATTGCATGCACTTGGAGAAGATATTCATCAAAGCATTGGAGTATGGGGTATCACTCAATCCTAAGAAGTGTGCCTTTGGAGTTAGAGAAGGAAAGTTGTTGGGGCATATAATGTCCAAGGAAGGAGTGAGAATAGACCCAGAAAGAGTGGTTATAATAGACAAGATACTGCAACGAAATAGTTTGAAAGGTATCAAATCATTCTTTGGGCAAGTGAACTTTCTACGAAGCTTTGTGATGAAATTTGTAGAGATCACAAGACCTATCTCAAAGATGTTAAAAAAGGGAGAGAAAATAGCATGGAGTGAAGATCCAACTAAGGCTTTCACAAGTATAAAACAAGAAATTAAGGAGGCACCAGTCTTGAAGTCTCCTAACTTTGCAAGACCTTTCCAACTATTTTATTTTGCCTCATTTCACACTATTGTTGCAATACTTCTACAAAATAATGAAGAGGGGTATGAGCAACCCATTGCTTTCTTTAAAAATTCATTACAATTTGTAGAGATAAAATATGATATGACTAGGAAGTAGGCCTATTCTTTGGTCAAGGAAATACAAAATTTAGGACATACTTGGTCGGCGTAACAATTGTTGCATATGTACCCAATACTACAGTCAAGGATATATTCATGTAGCAATAAGTCACAAGTAGAAGATGCAATTGAATTAACAAAATAAAGGAGTTCAACATTGATATTCAAGTCACCAAGTTGGTCAAGGGACAAGGATTGGACAAATTGATGGAAAGAACAAACCTAGAAGCCAAATAGGTGAACAATGTTAATTATGTAGATGTATCCCCTACTTGTAACATGCAAAATTTTGGATGGTACAAAGATGTCGTATTCTATTTTTAGAACATGTCATGCCCTGAGTGGATGAATATTAACTAGAAAAGAATATTAAATCTATAGGCCATAAAGTATGTTATCATTGACAATGAATTGTGGTGGCAAAAAATGGATGGAATTCTACTAAAATGTGCCAATGGTGAACAAGCCTTGGATATCCTAATTAAAATGCATTATGGTGTTTGTGGTGACCACTACATGGCCAAAACTACTGCACATAAAGTTTTGAGAGTAGGGTTTTGGTGGCCCACTTTGTTCAAAGATACATAGAAATTGGTAACGACATATGATGCATGCCAAAGATTTTTCAGGAAAATTGAAGTTTTCAAGGAACTTTCCCCTTAGACCAATAATAGTGCAAGCACCATTACAACAATGGTGGATATATTTTATTGGTGAAATTGCATAAAAATATAGTGGTGGACACTCCTAGATCTTGGTAGCCACAAACTAATTTACAAAATGGGTTGAAGTGATTCCCACAAGGAAGTCTACAATCAAAGTGGTTTTGGACTTCTTAATGAACAATATTCTGACCAGGTTTGGAGTACTTGAAAAATAGTATCTGATAATGCAATGTGATTTAGGTCAAAAGAGTTTACTAATTTTTGCAATAAATATGGAATCTTAATTTCATATTCACCCCCTTATCACCCACAAGGAAATGGATAAGCAAAGTCTAGTAATAAAAGATTAATGGAGATCAGTAAAAGGGTGATTGAAAAGAATAAAAAAGCTTGGGACTCAAAATTGAGACAAGACCTTTGGGCTGATAGTGTTACCATCAAGTAGGCAATAGGGAAGTCTCCATATGACTTGGTTTATGTTCTTGAAGCTAGGAATCCAACCAATAATTTTCTGTAGGTATACAAGTTTATCTAAGAATATGAAGATGATATTCCAAATAATATGTTGTTGAGAATCAATGCCTTGGAAAACTAGATGAAACAAGAAGGGAAGCACAATAGAGAAATATGAAGATGCAACTACATGTGAAAAATTTATATGACAAGAAATATTCTTCCAAAAAATTTGAATTGGAATCATGGTGTTAATGTGGAATACCAAAGCTCGAGACAAAGGAAAGCATGGAAAATTTGATGCTCTATGTTTGGGCTCTTATTTGATTATCAAAACTCATGGAGAATATTCTTACTACATACAAAGTCTGACTAGTGAAATTTTGGAATTTCTAGTACATGGAAAATTCTTGAAGCCATACTTCACTTGAGGTATGCTCTTTTCCATGTACACTATATTTTATGTATATTTTGTATAGGGTTTGGTTTTATTTTGGTTGTGTTTGTTGAAATGTACACAAGACAACTGAGAGGGGGGGTGAATCCGTTGTATCAATTCTTTCCACTTATAAACTTAAACAATTTCACATTAACTTCAATCTATTTTTAAGTGTAAACATGCAATGCAAATAACAAAAACACAACACCAAAGACACCGGATTTACATGGAAAACCCAATGAGGGAAAAAAGACGATGAGGATTAACTCACAATATAGGAGAATGCAAAACTAGATACATAGGCTCAGTGCCTAAGGGCTCATTGCCCAGATATGAAGGCTCATTACCCAAATTAAGGGCTCACTACCTTATGACTCACTGTCCAGAAAAGGGGGCTCACTGCCTATAGATAATTACAAAGAAATAGATAAAGATCCACCACTAGGAGTTCCACACACTTCGTAACTTCAACAAAAGAATATAAATACAATTAAGTTATGTTGTTGCACTTCACTCTTCCACACTCTTCTTTTCACACTTATTCACACACTCTTCTCTTGCTCGAATTGAATGATTGATGGATGATTAATCCACTTCAACTTGATTCACTTATATACCATCTTCAACTTTAGAGACATTCATAAGGTCGGCTATACAATTACAAATTAAAAATTCAAACAAGGTCAACTATTCAACATTCCCGTGGTGGATAAGAATGTGAGAGGACCAATTACATATTTAATTTAGGACCCAAACACCATCTTGGATCACACACATTATTTCACAAATAGATGCATAAACATAATGTAACATGTAAACACCAAGTTGGAAAAACCTAATGAAAACACCGATGAACTTGAAGTACATGCATCGTCAGCAAGATAATCTCACACGGATGGCCCAACATGCTTCACCAATCATTTTACCATCTTAGAGAACAACTCAGATACATCTGCAACATCTTCAACAAACTTCATTTGTAGAGAATAATTCACCAATCCAACTAAGACAACCAGTCGAAATACTAGAGCTCTAGAGCAGGCCTTCTAGAGTGCAAAAACACATATAACTTTGCTAGAGTACAAAAAATAAAATCATATAGTAATCTCCCAGATCCGCAAGATCTAAAACCAAATACTAAAGGACTGCAAAGCCAAAACATTTTTCGAGTCAACAACCAAATAACTCTACAAACCAAGTTAACCCACCGGTGAACATAACTTCCACTCTCCATCAACCCAGAAGCTGAAACTAAAAATGTATAATCCACTTAAGCTCAAGAACACACCTATAAAAACTCATAGGAAAAAGATAAACACAAAGGAAGTGTGGGTCACAATACCGGATTGTGCACAGAACACACTTCAACACTGGTTTACATCATTTCTCAATAAGAGAACTTGGCAAATACACAACTTGCTCAACCTGTATAGTGTTGACATCAATGACAACATTAATGAAAACACCATCAAATATCTCCATACTTGCAACAATCTCACTCTTTGTCATTGATGGAAACACATCATATGAAAAAAAAAACCATCAAAGATAGAAAACATGATTCTCAAGAGCGACAAACTACAAAGCATAAAGAATACATGATCTCTCTCCCATATCCTACATGATTTTCAAAAGCGAAAAAAAAGCCAAGCATATAATTTTCACATGATCTCTCTCCCCCTTTGACATCAATGGAAAAGGAAATTCTTCTCATATAAAGCTCTATTCACTCCCCCTAAGGAGTACACTCACAACATATACTGCAACAATGCACTTCTCTACTCCCCTTGAGGAGTAGACCTCAATCATCAATCCAAAACAAAGAAGTCTATGAATCCACTGGACTGGTGCACCACCAAATGCACTTAATTCAGAGAGGGAGGGACATAAACCCCTTGCTTTCTTTTGAGATACTCAAAAGTATCCTTTAGAAGGGCCTTAGTTAATATGTCTGCAAAATTTTCTTTAGTAGGAACATATTCAAGTCTAACTTCATTCTTCAACACCTTCTCCCTCAAAAAATGATACTTAATAGATATGTGCTTTGTTTTAGAATGCATTACCGGATTCTTTGATATGTTTATATCACTTGTATTGTCACAAAAGATAATAGTAGGTTCATCACTCATCACACCTATGCCCATCAAAGTTTGCTTCATCCAAAGTACTTGTGTATAGTAGTAAGCTACTGCAATGTACTATGCTTCTGTAGTAGATAAAGAAACTGAATCTTGTTTCTTGCTCAACCATGCAACTAGTATTCCTCCAAGAAGAATGCTCATCCACTTGTACTCTTTCGGTCATCTACACATCCATCCCAATCAACATCAATGTAGGAATTCAATGTAAAATCATTGTCCTTTGGATACCATATCCCAAAATCTAGAGTTCCTTTAAGATATTTGAATATCCTTTTCACAACTGTAGCATGTGCTACCTTTGGTTTTGCTTGAAATCTTGCAAATAAACATACTGCATGCATAATGTCAGGTCTAGTAGAAGTAAGATAGAACAATCCACCAATCATGGATTTGTACATGCTCTGATCAACTTTAGCAGATTCAACATCCTTAGTCAACTTACAACCAGTTACCATAGGAGTAAAAACCGGTTTAGAGTCATCCATTCTAAACTTATTCAACAATTCCTTAACATATTTAGATTGTGAAATGAATATCCCTTTGTTAGTCTGATTAACTTGAAGTCCAAGGAAGAAATTCATTTCACCAATCATAGACATTTCAAATTCTTTTTGCATCTCATCAGAAAACTTCTTACACATACCTTCATTTCCACCAAAAATGATATCATCAACATACACCACAATTATCAACATCTTACCTTTCTCAATCTTAAAGTAAAGATTGTTGTATGCAGACCCCTTGCTGAATCCCTATTTTGTCAAGTACTTATCCAACCTAGCATACCAATCTTTGGGAGCTTGCTTCATACCATATAAAGATTTCTTCAATTTACAAACCATGTCTAGTTTATCAGACAGTGAAAAACCTTTTGGTTTCTCCATGTATACTTCTTCTAATTCCCCATTCAGGAATGTAGACTTGACATCCATCTGATATACCTTGAAATATCTATGTGCTTAAAATGCCAAGAACATCCGAATGGATTCCATTCTTGCTACAGGTGCAAAATTTTCTTTAAAATCTATGCTTTCATCCTGTGAATATCCTTTACATACCAGTCTTGCTTCATTCCTAACAACTTCACCATCTTCATTCAATTTGTTTATCAACACCCATTTCAAACCCACCACATTCTTGTTTATAGGTCTAGGGATTGGTTCCCAAGTATCATTCTTATCTATCTGTTTTAATTCCTCTTTCATTACTTTCATCAAAGTTTCATCATTACATGCTTCATTAATAGTCTTAGGTTCTATCTTAGAAAGTAAACACAAGTTTACCTCAACCACTTTGGTTCTTTGCTTCACTCCATTTTTGTCTCCAATTCTCTGATCCTCCGAATGATTTTTCTGAACATATTTAGGAGTCTTAGTGTTGTTACCCCTGATTTGAGCTCTGTTAAGAATGTAAACAACAATATGTATAGCTTCTCTCCAGTACACATTAGCAACATTTGATTCTTTCATCATGGTTCTAGCTACCTCTTGTACAATATTGTTCTTTCTCTCAACAACTCCATTCTGTTGTAGGGTTCTAGGGGCAAAATAATGTCATTTTATTCCACGATCTTCACATAATGCATTAATTTCACTGGATGTAAACTCTCCACCTCTATTAGATCTTGAACATTTAATTCTCAAATTTGCCTCATTTTCTACTCTTGCCTTAAACACCTTAAATCTATGAAGAGCCTAAGATTTTTCTCTAAAAAATGTAACCCATGTCATCCTAGAGTAATCATCAATTAAAAACATAAAGTACCTGTCACCATTTAGGCTACCTATTCTTATAGGACCACAAAGGTTTGTATGAATTAATTCAAGCATTCTGGTAGAAGATTGAACTTTTCCCTTCAAATTGCTTCTTGTCTGCTTTCCCATTTGACAACTTCTGCAGATTGAATTAGAAGGCTTTGCGATTCTAGGAAGATCTCTCACAACTTCTCTAGAATTGATTCTAACCATATTTTCAAAATTCACATGTCCCATTCTCCTATGCCATAGCCAACTCGCATTAATCTATGAAACAAAACATTTTCTATCATCTCCTTTAAGTTGATAGATATTTCCATGAGTTCTTCCAGCTACAACCACAGTTCTGGATCCTTTTCTAATCTCACAAGTGTTATCCTAAAACACAAGCTTAAACCTTTGCTACACATATGTCCAACACTTAAGAGATTATGTATTAAACCTTTCACATAATAAACATCATCAATATTGTGGTTTCCATCAAAGCTAATTTTTCCCTTACCAACAATCTTAGCACCACAATCATCTCCAAACATGACTATACCTCCATCATACTTCTCAAGTTTAGTAAACTTACTTTAATCTCTAGTCATATGATTTGAACATCTACTATCAATTACCCAAAAATATTCATCCTATCTAGCACGAAAAGCAGTCACCAGAGTACCTTTTGTTTCATCTTTCTTGTTCTCTAGACCATTATCCTTTCCACATTTCTTTTCCAGGGCTAGAAACAATACTTCATCCTTATCTTCCTCAAGGTATGATTCATCATCAGAAATACTTGCATCATCTTTGACGTAATACAACTTCTTGAACTTTCTATCCTTCTTATCCTTGTAGTTATTGTTATTACCATCCTTATTCTTCTTTTGTGTAGCTCTATAAGGACATCTTGATGCATAATGACCAATATTTCCATAGATGAAACATTTAAAAGGCAACTTACCTTTGTATTTACCAGTACCTTTCTTCAATCTCCTTGTGAAATTAGCTTCTAGATCTTCTGTGTCATCTTCATCATCATCATCTCCTATCTTCATTGCTTTAAAGGTTGTTTCAATCTTCTCCTTTTCTCTTGAAAATTTTCTCATCTCAAATGCAGTCAAAACACCAAATAGATGTTCCTTAGTAAATGTCTTCGGATCATACTGTTCTTCAAGAGAAGAAACCTTGTCACTGTAGTTGTCTGGTAAGGTCATCAAGATCTTCTCAATTATATCCTCATCCGTCATGGTACCACCTTGATTCTTGATTTCAGTCGCTATAGTCTCAACTCTTTAATAATAGCTCGCAATGTCTTCTCCATCTTCCATTCTCAGATTCTCAAATTTTTGCTTAGCAATTAGTTTCCTTGACAACTTTACTCTCATTTCCTTCATAAATGTCTTTCAACTTTGTACACATTTCATATGTAGTAGCCAAAGAAATATATTTTGATCTTTTAGTTTTAGATAATGCACTAGAGATAGCAAACCTCACTTTTTCATTCTCTTCAAAAGTTGCAACCTCATCAGCAGTGAAAGGACCGGCTGCTCAAATCACATACTTTGTCTCCATTGCTTTCCAGGTATTGAAACTAATTGAAATCAAGTAACTTCTCATGTATTATTTCCAGTCACTATAATCAGCTCCATCAAATATAGGAAGCTGCAACTTGTGCATCATCTAATCTACCTCAAGCGGTTACGTTTTCACCGAGGAACCAGAGCTCTGATACCAATTGTTGAAATGCACACAAGACAACTGAGAGGGGGGGTGAATCAGTTGTATCAACTCTTTCCACTTATAAACTTAAACAATTTCACATTAACTTCAATTTGTTATTAAGTGTAAACATGGAATGAAAATAACAAAAACACAACACCAGATACACCAGATTTACGTGGAAAACCCAATGAGGGAAAAACCATGGTGATGATTAACTTACAATATAGAAGAATGCAAAATCGGATACACAGACTCACTGCTTGAGGGATCATTGCCTAGATATGAAGGCTCACTACCCAAATTAAGGCATCACTGCCTTAAGACTAATTGTCCAAAAAAGGAGGCTCACTGCCTATTGATAATTATAAAGAAATAGTTAAAGATCCACCACTAGGAGTTCCACACACTTCACAACTTGAACACAAGAATATAAATACAATTAAGTTATGTTGTTGCACTTCACTCTTCCACACTCTGCTTTTCACACTTATTCAGACACTCTTCTCTTGCTCGAATCGAATGATTGATGGATGATTAATTTGCTTCAACTTGATTCACTTATATACCATCTTCAATCTTAGAGATATTCATAAGGTCAGCTATACAATTAAAAATGAAAAATTCAAACAAGGTCAGCTACTCAACATTCCTGTGGTGGATAAGAATGTGAGAGGACCAATTACATATTTAATTTAGGACCCAAACACCATCTTGGATCACACACATGCTTTCATAAATAGATGGACAAACATAATGTAACATGTAAACACTAGGTTGACCAAACCTAATGAAAACATCGATGAACTTGAAGTACACACATCATCAACAAGATAATCTCACGTAGATGGCCCAACATGCTTCACCAGTCATTTTACCATCTTAGAGAACAATTCAGATACATCCATAACATCTTCAACAAACTTCATTCACAGATAATACTTCACTAGTCCAATCGAGACAACTAGTCAGAATGCCAGAGCTTTAGAGCAGGCCTTCCAGAGTGCAAAAGCACATAAATTTTCCAGAGTACAAAAAAACAAATTATATAGTAATCTCCTAGATCTGCAAGATCTGAAACCAAATACCAGAGGATTGCAAATCCAAAACATTTTCTGAGTCAACAACAAGATAACTCTGCAAACCAAGTTCACACACCGGTGAACATAACTTCTACTCTCCATCAACACAAAACCTAAAACTTAGAATGTATAATCCACTTAAGCTCAAGAATATACCTATAAAACCTCATAGGAAAAAGATAAAAATAAAGGAAGTGTGGGCCACAATACCAAATTGTGCACAGAACACACTTCAACACTGGTTTACATCATTTTTGAATAAGAGAACTTGGCAAATACACAACTTGCTCAACTTGTATAGTGTTGAGATTTATGAAAACACGATAAAAAATCTCCATACTTGCAATAGTGTTTTGGTTTAGTTTTCTCAACTTGTCTAGGCATCCCTAGGTTATGTTCTCTATGTTCTAGTCTGGTCTTCTTCACCAAAAGATTCATGGGATCTCACTTTGTTCATGTTTAAAAAACATCCTCAACTGGAGCCACTAATAGGACCTTTAAAAAATCTTGTGGTTCTGGTTTTTACGTTTCAAAATTCTATGCATTTTAATTGTATTGTGGGGTATGGTTTATCATTTCTTGCATCTAGGGTTCACATAAGAGCTAAAACCCTCTTTAAACCCTAACAATGCCAAGCCTTAGTCTTTTTAATATTTTCTCATTGATTTTTTATTGGAGGTTCCCGATTCTATTAGTTACAACTTATGCCATAAAAATCATGTGTTTATTAGCCCTAATGTCCTAGTCTTGTCAGTTACCATCCCTTTTTAAAAATATATATTTGTTATCCTTTTCTTGTGGGTCATGAAAAATATTTTGCAAAGGGTCTAATGTTTTATTTCCTAGGTCTATGTATAAAGTCTATTTTAAATTTTTGTCAACCTAGTTAAATGGCCCCATCTTAAAGTCATAACTTGAAGCGCATGTGCTAAAAATCCCTCAAGTGAAGCACTGCTTGCTCCCCACATAATAGGTGTTCATTCTTTATTGGTCCCTGCCAGCACACATCGAATAAAATATTTAATAAAATGTATGTGTGGTTTTGTAGGAGAGTTCCACATGTACAGCTTGTATAGTGGACCTGATGTGCTCTGGAAATCTTTTGGTAGGCCTCATGATTTGAGGGATCTAAGGGTGCCATGTGGCACCATCTTGTCCATTCCCCACCATTCTGCAGAGCCATATATTTGAAGACCTTGGTTGAACAGGGAGTGCAGGATGATGTTGAGTGGCAATATATCGATTGTTCGATGAAGGATAAAAGGTGATTTTGAAAATCTTTCTAAGAATAGAGGAATCAAATGGGAAAATAAAGGGTGTGCATCTTGAGACATGTGGTATTTTTATAGCACAGTTGAGTGAATATGTTTTAATCTTGGCTAACCAATTTGTAGAAGATTAAGCACATGGTATAAATTTTCCTAAGTATAAGTGATACATATGAAGATTCACCAGTGCACACGTTGGGCATGTGGTATCATCTGATGGTTTCCCTATTATTCTATGAGCTTTAGTCTATTCTCTAATGCATGAGTGTGGGGGTGTGGGGATTTGACACGTCAGCTCTTTTGACATTCCCAAAGGTAGTGGGGACTATGATGATATGTAGTGGGCTCATCCACATGGTGAAATATTATTGGCTCAAGGATAAATTCAAATACCATCAAGTTTTTCAAACTTGATTGACTTCATCACAGTCATCCAAAGGCACATACCATCCTAGGATCAATGGATACAATTTAAAATCAAGAAAACAGGTAGATGGAGTCATTTTGGTTCATGCGAGTGAGAAATAATGGTGGACAAGATGCTAGAAATATTGAAATTAATGCTTCTTGCTATAAAAGATAGTTTTTAGGCTCATTCCCAAATTACCAAAGCATTTGGAGATCAATTGTTGCGAACAATGTGTTGAACATCCAAAATAATGAGAGGGGGTGAATCAATAATCCATAAAATCGTAATAAAATCCACTTAAATATTATCACAATTCTGACAGAATCAACAAGAGAGAACATAGAAACAAGTCAATGCAACCATGCACATGACCACTTGGATTTTTACATGGAAAACCCAAAATGGGAAAAACCATAGTGAGGGTTAACACACAATATATTTTATCCGAATACAAAATATTAGGGGGCTCACTGCTAGGAATCACTATCCTTAAAAGGCTCACTACCCAAGTACAAAATATGGCTAACCTCCAAGATACAATGATAGTGGCTCACTGCCAAAAGATTGAACTGATAGGATAGACCTTCAATGTGTAGGGTTTAGTTCCACTAAAGCACACAATAAGAAGTACTACCTCACACAATATTCACTCAAAAAAACTGTACTGATCACAACTGATAAAGAATTTAGGCTTTGATCTTCTCCTCTATTCACATTCAC
The DNA here is from genome assembly GCA_007115665.2 of Sequoiadendron giganteum. NCBI lineage: Eukaryota > Viridiplantae > Streptophyta > Pinopsida > Cupressales > Cupressaceae > Sequoiadendron > Sequoiadendron giganteum. Next base: position 157,586,231 of record VCHN02000014.1, read on the forward strand.
TTCTTCTTCTCGCTCTCATGTACATCTCTCTTCTATCTTTCATCTTATATATATACAAGTTATCTTATTCATCAATTAGATTGGCCTAATTAGATGAACACAAAATAATCAAAACCTTCTTCGTCGACATCATATAAGATTTAAATTTTTTATCCACATAGTGCATTATACCAAGTCAGCTATCATCCATAAAACATAACTACTCTTCATAATATATTGCATTCATTGAGTCAACCAAGACTAGAACGCAATTCCTCAAACCAACAAATAATCCTCAAAGAAAACACCTTCCGAATCTGAGAACACATTGATTTCCCATCACACTACTAGCAAAGAGACTATCAACAAAACCACAACATAAGAATGTTCACCTTAGTAGAATGTAGAGTCTCCAACACAGTATGCCACACATAGAACAATAGTAGGATACAAAGTTAAACTCTATCAGGGATAACTTTATGCTCACAACGAAAGACATCTCAAGATCTAGAATATAGTTGTCTAAATGAGTCAAGAAACATGGTTAAGATATTAGAGTCATATCAAATCTTTCGGTGAATTCTAGACTCAAATACCAACACATTGATCCATCACAAAGGAGTATTACCGATAGAGAACAACTTCCGATAAACCATGCAGACTTCCCATATAGTTATCACCATGTTGACATCAATGACAACATAGGAACAACCAACACAACCATCCATACTTCATGCTCATGTTGAAAAGCTTCCAACAATCTCCCCCTTAGGCATTGATGGAGCCATGCATGACAAAAACATTTTCCATTATACCACAAGTGAATACTCTAACTCATTCCCTTATCAAAATAGTTCTTCACAAATTTTTTTTTCCTCTATCTGTCTATCTATTTATCTCTCACCCTTTGACATCAATGACAAAGGAAGGGGTCCGGTATATATGTAAATACGCATCAAAATGTAACCAGAAAGATATGAACACAACCTTGAATTAACCTGAAGAAGAACCTTAGAGACTCTCCAAGATAGCCTTCCATGACGCTTTACCTTCTTCCCATGAAACTTTTACATTCACAAGAGTCTTGTAAAATAGCTCAAGTTTAGTTAAATTTACATGACCTGTTAAAGTATTGGGACTAAGATCAATCTATGATAATTCACCAATACAACCAAGAGCACTACAAACAAAATTATTTCTGAGTTCAATCATGTCTTTGAGTGCCATAAACTTATTGATAACATCTATCCTTCAATCCTGTATACAAAATAATTTATCCCGAATCTACACAATGTAGGACCACCTTTGATTATCTTTATTTTTTGCTAACTTGTATGTATCTTAATGAGTGCTCAACTAGGACAAACTCATCATTATCTCATTTCTCATATCCAGTGTAATGCCAGACCAATCTAGGCAAAAACAAAGTATTTCCTCTACCTCTTTTTCACAACCTTGTACACACTTTAATTCCTTCATTACCTAATCGTGTGCATTCACACATTTTCCTTTGACATCTTCCAAATTTTCTTCATCAAACCTGATTCCAACAAAAATTTCAAGTTCGGAAATGTAGACCTTCAAAGAATTAATCATGTCATGAAGATTCTCCACAATAGAAATAGATGAATCAAAATTAGCATCGAGAATAGCCTTCTGCAATTCTTCCAAAGCTCTCTAAATATTTATTCTTTCATGCTCATGTTCAACCTCAATTTCTTTTGCACCTTCTTTCATAACAACACTCTTCCTTTTCTTCCATGTTTCGGTCATGCTACCAAAGATACCTTCTACATTGAGATGCTTAGGGCTTTCCAAAAGATTTTCAGCATGTTTATCAACTTCAACCTTTGAAATTTCATAATCCAATTCAAATATACAAACTAACCTTGATTCAACTGCTTCCATTTGATAGAAATCTGTAGACATAAGAAAATTTATGCTTCTGGAGTATATTTCCACAACTCTTACTAGAATCCTAAACCTTTTGTTCTTTCTCATCTGAAAGGTTCCAAAGAATGCAGCAAGGATAGTCTCTTGCACATCTGAACTACCAAGATTTATCATGAAGTTCCTAATTTGATAGGAAATAGGCTTTGAATTTGACCATTATATCCTTCCTATTATCGGTAATTCTCTCAAAAAGTAAAAGAGTAAACAAACAACCAAATTTCCATACTAAAATGTATTCTTCTTACTCTTCTTGATCTCCTTTTGGTGCAAGAGCACCTTTGATGCAATTTTGGGTTACATTGTGAAACTTTGGTTTTTGATTTTTTTATCTTTATTGATGTAAATAAGGTCATTTATAACCATTTGGAATAATTTGGATCCATTTTGGTGTGTTTAGGGTCTTTTGGTCAAAAGTTGCAAAATTTGTAAAAGTCGCTCAAAAGGTTGTCAAGCAACTTGTCAAAAAGTGTCATTTAGGTGTTTTGTTAACAAAATAATCAAAAGGTGCTTGAAAATAGTTGGTTTTGGTTGGAAATTTATAATTACACCCTCCAAAAGTCGAATTGGGGGGTTGGAGACATTGATTTTGGAGGTTGATGAATGGAGACCTCCATTTTGTGGGCATTTTCTGATTTTTACTTTGTTTTCAGGTTGAAGTTGTGCATTGTATGGCTTGGTATGGCCTCATATCAATGAATATAATATATGGATGGAAATATATTTGTTTCTAGTTTACAATTATATTTTTCTTTGAATTTATTGAGTTTTGTGGGAGATATGACTATTTTGATGAGACTACCCTATTCTAACAATGTTTGCGAGAATTTATAGTCTGAAAAATGTTATGGTACGGATTTTACAGTCAATATTTTGATCTGAGACCAATTGATTTTTTTTTCCATGTGAATCTACTTTCATTTGCTTCAATTCTCATCGAATTTAATTAATATTTGAATAAGTTATGACCATTTTTGTGAGGGTAGGTCTGAACCTTGCCTAGGGTTTGCAGTTTTGGAAAAAATGCAATAAGTTTCTTTTCCACCATTGGATCTTCATAAAAATTGGAAGAAAAGTCTGTAATTATTTTATCTTCAATCTCACAGAAGCGAATGTCTTTATAATTTGTTTTGTGAAAGTTATTTAATGACAGTTCATTGCATTGAATTGTGGGCTTCCATGGCAACGTTTCCAATGTGATCTAGAAAGCACTTAGTCATTTTTTGAGATGAATAGGTTTATGAAAGTTGTCAAGTGAATCAATTTGGTTACCTTTTTTTCATTTTTGGTGATTGATAATTGTTTCAATTGTGTGAAGTTGGGCTAAGTGAAGGTTCCTCTGCATCACCTTTAAATTCTTCAAAAGATGTATATAAAGTAATTCACACAAGTCATATTCCATACCTCTTATTACTGTTAGAAACCCTAGACCAGACATGCAAACCTAAACACCTTCCATAGAATTGAAAACATCAAAAAAGTAGAGCTTTGCATGTCAATGTGCAAATTGATAATATTCAGAATTAAAGAAATTACAATAAGAGAATTGCTTTATAAAAGCAATGTATGCAACCCTAATGTTGACCTAAAAATAGCTCAACTAAATAAAGCTTACTTATTAATTAAGTAAACTAATTATTACCTAAGAAAAACCTAAATAAAGTTACGCAAGTGTAATTAAATATTAATTACACTAACACCCCCCCATAAGTGCAACTTAGGGAGACTAAAAAAGCATGCACCTAAAACTAAGATGAAGGAAAGAAAGCATGAATGGGTCTCGGCAACAAGGCCTAATCAGGTACCCATGTACAAATGCAATAATGAGGTAGAGAAGGAAAACCTAGTAGGACAACCCCCCCTACAATGAGATGACTACTGCAAAGAACCTCTGGAAGAGCACTGTGGAGTAACACTGGAACCGCAATCCTGCAAGCAAGGAAAGATACTTCTGTCTACAAGAAACCATATCAGAATCATAATGATGCAACAGCAGACCCGATGCCATGGAACACTCGAACACTCCAAATTGGAGCAACCCTATAATCCATAAAGCAACAGTAGATGATATGATGATGACAAAATATGGAAGTCGTGAATCTTGATGTCGATGCCAAACTGAGACAAAAACTTTTCCATGGGAACAAGTACCATAAAGAATCAGTAACATTAACCACAAATTTAGTGGCCCTCAAACTGAGATGGATCTGAAATGAATCTGATATGTGTCAAGCTAAGACAAAAAAGTGGCCAAAAGAAACTAAGAAACCAGATTACAACCCATGGGAGTTGTCATCAAAACAAGAAGATTATTATGCAAGAAACCCCCCCGAATGGAACTTTATATCAGTTCATGTATTATAATACCCAATGATTGCAAAAGGAGAGAATTCCTAAGCATGCATAAATAGAAAATAAAAATAGACTTTAGATCTATGTAGAGGACTGAACCAGCTTTCCAATTATGCAAGAATGGTGAAAAAAGGATCATCGAGTCAAAAGATATGCCCTCCGGAGTGAAAAACACAAGTTCTGAGTTCAAGGACCTGAAAAATAAAATTGGAGAAAAATTAGAAAAAAACTACTAACACCACTAGATCGGCATCGGAATTAGCTTTCCAATGGTATCTCATTTGTGTAAAAAGGACACCGTACACAAAATTTACTCCCGATTTTGTAAAACTACTCCAATTTGGCCAATAAGGCCTGCAGGCAGCCCAGGGGGCTAAAAAAAATTCGGCCCCTGGTTGTGTGTGTGACCAGGGGCTAGTGGATAGGGGGTTGGGGTGGAGCCCCTGGTCACCCATGTGACCACTCCAGGTGTTGGAGGCACGGTCGGGGGTTGGGCGGATAGCGCCCGATCCCCCATATGACCACGACTAATTGAGTTGGAGCCCGCGGAGGTTGAGCTCGGGCCGACGACTGGTAGGGGGAGCCACCAGTGGCGACGGTGGACTAGTGGCCATCGGGTGGTGCCTCCTTCTGTGTGGGCAGCACATTTTTTAATGCATTTTTTGATGTTTTTTAATTTTGTTTTTCAAAGAAATGCCTCGTAACGCATGCTAGGGAGGCCGTACGGCCTCCCTGGCAATTTTTTTTTGCCTTAGAAACCAACTACATAGAAATTGATGATTTGAAAGGTGTTTCTAGGGTATTTGGCCGCTGCGAATGCGATGGTGACCTCTGTTTGTGCCCAAAGTGCCCAAAAAAATCAGCTACCTCTAGAGCTTGCAAAAAAACACCGAGCTTGAAACCCTCACAAATCTGGCAAATGATGACCAAAATCTGCAAAATGAAAGTCAAACCTAACTTTTTGCAGTGCTCTGAATCCAATGGTGAAGCCCAATCTGATCCAAGATGTTGCATAAATGAACTCAAGGCATGATACCCTCGAGGAACCCCGAACAAACTCTGCAATGATTTTCTCCATAATTTGAAAAGGGGCTACATGTCAAGGCTCTGATACCATGTTAGAAACCCTAGATCAGTCATGCAAACCTAAACACCTTCCACATAAGGAGAAACATCAAAAAAGTAGAGCTTTGCATGTCAGTGTGCAAATTGATAATATTCAAAATTAAAGAAATTACAATAAGAGAATTGCTTTATAAAAGCAATGTATGCAACCCTAGTGTTGACCTAAAAATAGATCAACTAAATAAAGCTTACTTATTAATTAAGTAAACTAATTATTACCTAAGCAAAACCTAAGTAAAGCTATGCAAGTGTAATTACCATATCAACAATAGTATGTACCACATAAGTAGAAATTGTAAGTTCATTGTTAGGGATACAAACTTTGTGACCGATGACCATAGCAACATACCTTATTACTGAATAAAAAATTGATCTAAAACCAATATCTTTCCCTTTATAACTCACACTTGTAACCTCAACTATTTATTTCTCATCCATATCCTTCAGTTTGGGAACCGTTCCAAAGGAACACAAGCCAATTACATCTCTAATAGCTTTCTCTAGATATCAAATGTGCCTCATGTATCCAAAGAGATTCATAATGAATTCTACTCAACACTATTCGAATAAACTTCTTCCCAAATTCAAACAAGGGAAATTTCCTCTAAACATCCAAATTTCTCTCAACTAATACTCTGTAGGAATCATGGCTCTCTTTCAATTCAATTTCTCAAAGCATGTTCAACTAAATTGAAGACATCTCTTCAATCTTACTGTAAACAAATGCATAGATATATTCTATCAGAAACCTTCTTGGAGGGATGCAAGAGAATGCACCAACAGATTCTTTTGACACATTCCTAAAATATCTCTTCAACCTAGCTTTATCAACACAATTCACAACCTTTGAATTATCCATAGCAATAAAAGTGAAATATTGTGCAAATAAAAATACCTCTAAAAATTCCAACAAGAAATGTATAAATATCCTACTTCCAGAGCTCGCTTTGAATCCATCTATTATCTTCTTTAAACTCTGAAACTCTTAATTACCTTCTAAACTTCCTTTGCACACTTCTCCAAAAATATATGTCTTTAAAATTATCTGAATTTATTCCTTTCATTTCAAATGATTTTGCAATAAATGCTTCAACTTACAGTTAGATTGCCTCAAAAATTGTGTATGCCTCCATTCTTTCAAATTCTATAGATTTCATCCTTCAAACATGCCACTGAGAAAATACCTTAACCTTGTTACCAAATTAAGTATACTTCTGTCATGATATGACACAAGTACCAATGAGGGGGTTTATTATATTTTTTGATGATTGCTCCCCCTTAGCCACTTCTTTTATTTAGAGATTGATGGGAGTATCTGCATCAGAGGTCGGCACAGATAAGATTGATGATTCCTTTCTCCAAATCCTTTTCATTTTCTTTCTTGCATCTTCTAGATCAAAGGTTTGATCATTCTTCTTCGTCGGATAGATATTTTTCTTTCTTCTGCAGTTACTACCAGGGTGTTTCAGATTGCTGCACTTACAACAAATAATTTTTTTTTTTCCATTTTCCCTTTTATACAACAAACTAAATTTATATCCATTCTTCTTTCTCTTAGAAAATTTGTCGAGGAATGATAGAGAATCATTCACTTTACTCTTTCATTCCTCTGTCTTATGACCAAATTTATTGGAAGAATAACAAACACTATTGAAGGATAAATACCTTTTAGCATCATGTCATTTGACATGATTTTTTTTGGAATTGATTCTTCGTTCCTTGATTTGTCTATTTTTGTACCAGATCTTCTTACCAGTGGACTTCGTCACTTTAGAACCATGACCTTCCTCAAACCCTAAACCACTCTTATCCATTTCCAGTCTTTGAGAGGTAATCAAATCATCAAGAATCATCAAGCTTATCTTCAATTTTTCTTCAAAACTTCTTGACTTTTCCAGATAAGATCTCAAGGTTTATGCATCTTCTTCTAACTTTGTGCATTCCTCCATATTCTTTTGAATTTTAATTTCCTGACATTTTTCAGTTCTTTTCTTCTCATCCAATCGTTGCCATAGGCTAGAGATGATTTCTTCTCCTTCACTCAATAGATTGCAAGCTTCCATAATTTTACTTTGCAACTTTTCAATTTACTCATTTGTTTCTATTAACCTATCCTTCAGAACTTCCATTTCTTCTAAATATTCGACAGAGACTACTTTCGAAGGAAACAAATTCTTATACTCAAATTATGGGACCTTCCTCAAGGTGTTAGGCTTCTTTTGATGAACCAAGCTCTGATACCAATTGTTGAACATCAAAAATATTAAGATGGGGGTGAATCAATATTCCATAAAACCATAATAAAATCCACTTAAACATTATCACAATTCTAATTGAATCAATAAGAGAGAGCATAGAAACAATTCAATGCGACTATAGACATGAACACCAAGAAATTTACGTGGAAAACCAAAAATGGGAAAAAACACGGTGAGGGTTAACTCACAATATATTATATCTAGATACAAAATATTGTGGGGATCACTACCAGGACTCATTGTCCTTAAAAGGCTCACTGCCTGAGTACAAAAGATGGCTAATCGCCAAGATATAATGATAGTGGCTCACTGTTAAAAGATTGAACTAATAGGATACACCTTCAATGTGTAGGGTTCAATTCCATTGAAGCTTAGAATAAGAAGTACTACCCTGCACAACAGTCACTCAAGAAAATTGCATTGATCTCAATTCATAAAGCATTTATGCTCTGATCTTCTCCTCTGTTCACTTTCACTTCTCCTTCTCGCTCTCAGGTACATCCCTCTTCTATTTTTCATCTTATATATACAAGTATATCTTATTCATCAATTAGGTTAGTGTAATTAGATGAACACAAAATAATCAAAACCTTCTTCATGAACACCATATAAGATTTAAACATTTTATCCACAGTGCATTATACCAAGTTAGCTATCATCCATAAAACATAACTAATTTTCATAATATATTGCATTCGTTGAGTCGGCCAAGACTAGAACACAATTATCGAAACCAACAAATAATCCTCAAAGCAAACACCTTATGGATCTGAGAACACATTAATTTCCCATCACACTACCAATAAAGAGACTATCAACGAAATTGCAACATAAGAATGTTCACCTAATTTGTAGAATGCGGAGTCTCCCACATAATATGCCACACACATAACAATATTAGGATACAGAGTTAAATTTTTTTAGAGATAAATTTCTTCTCACAAGAAAAAAACATCTCAAGATCTAGGATATAGCTATCTAAATGAGTCAAGAAAACATTGTTAAGAGATTAGTCATATCAGATCTTGTAGTGAATTCTAGACTCAAAAACCAACACACTGATTCATCATAAAAGAGTATTAGTGACAGAGAACAACTTATGGTAAACCAAGTAGACTTCCCATATAGTTATCACCATGTTGACATCAATGAAAACTTAGGAACAACAAACACAACCATCCATACTTGATGTTCATGTTGTAAAGCTTCCAACAATCTCCCCATTTGGCAATTATGGCAACATGCATAAAAAAACATTTTCCAGTATACCGCAACTGAATACTCTGACTACTACCCCTATTAAAACTATTCTTCACAATAATGTTTTTCCTCTATCTCTCTATCTTTTTATCTCTCCCCCTTTGACATCAATGACAAAGGAAGGGGTTTGGTATATATTGAAATATGCATCAAAATGTAACCATAAATATATGAACACAACCTTGAATTAACCTGAAGAAGAACCTTTGAGACTCTCTGATATAGCTTTCCATGACACTTTACCTTCTTCCAATGAACCTTTTACATTGATGAGATTCTTGTAAAATAGATGAAGTTTAGTTAAGGACTATACACAACCTATTAAATTATTGGGACTAAGATCAATCTCTGATAATTCACCAATATAGCCAAGAGCACTAGAAACAAAAGTATATCTGAGTGCATAAAACTTCTTGATAATATTTGTCCTTTGATCCTGTAGATTGAAGAATTTTTCTGAATCTGTACAATGTAGGACCACCTCTGATTAGCTTTATCTTCTGCTAACCTGTATGTATTTTCTTGAGTGATCAACCAGAACTCGCTCATCCTTATCTCATTTCTCATATCTAGTGTACTGTTAGATCAATCTAGGAAAAACAAAGTAGTTCTTTTTCCTCTTTTTCACAACCTTGTACACACTCTAATTCCTTCATTACTTGATTGTCTGCATTCACACATTTTCCTTTGATATATTCCAAATTTCCTTCATCAGACTTGATTCCAGCTGACAATTCAATTCTGGAGATGTAAACCTTCAAAGAATTAATCATGTCATGCAGATTCTCCACAATAGAAATAGATGGATTCAAAATTAGCATCGAGAATAGCCTTCTGCAATTCTTCCAAATCGCTCTGAATATTTATTCTTTCATGCTCATGTTCAAGCTCACATTATTATACTTCTTCTTGCTTAACAACACTCTTCCTTTTCTTCCCTGTTTCGGTCATGCTACCAGAGGTATCTTCTACATTGAGATGCTTAGGGCTTTCCAAAATTTTTAGCATATTTATCAACTTCAACCTCTGACACTTCATAATCCAATTCAAATATCCAAACTAACCTTGATTCAAATGCTTCCATGTGAGAAATCTGTAGACACAAGAAAATTTATGCTTCCGGAGTATCTTTCCACAACACTTACTGGAATCCTAAACCTTTCGTTCTTTCTCATCTGAAATGTTCCAAAGAATGCAGCAAGGGAAACATCTTATGCATCCAAACTTCCAAGATTTATCATGAAGTTCATGATTTGATAGGCAATAGGCTCTGAATTTGGCCATTCTATCCTTCCTATTACTGTTAATTCTCTCAAAAAGTAAAATAGTAAACAAACAACCAAATTGCCATACCAAAATGTATTCTTCTTACTATTCTTGATCTCCTTTAAATTCTTCAAAATATGCATATGAAGTAATTCACACAAGTCATATTCCATACCTCTTATTACCATATCAATAATAGTATGCACCACAAAAGTAGAAACTGTAAGGTCATTGTCAGGGATAAAAACTTTGTGACCGATGACCATAGCAACATACCTTATTACTAGATCAACAATGAATCTCAAATCAATCTCTTTCCCTTTAGAACTCACACTTGTAACCTAGATTATTTCTTTCTCATCCATAGCCTTCAGTTTGGGAACTGGTTCGAAGGAGCACAAACCAGTTACATCTCTAATAGCTTATTTGGAAATCAAATGTGCCTCATCTATCCACAAAGATTCATCATGAATTATGCTCAAGACTATTCGAATATACTTCTCAAACTCAAACAAGGGAAATTTCCTCAAATCATCTAACTTTTTCTCAACTAATACTCTGTAGGCATTATGGCTCTCTTTCAATTCATTTTCCCAAAGCACGTTCAACTGAACTGACGACATCTCTTCAATCTTACTATAAATAAATGCATAGATATCTTCTATAGGAAACACTCTCAGAGGGATGCAAGAGAATGTACCAACAAAATCTTCCGACACATTCCTCAAATATCTCTTCAAGCTAGCTTTATCCGCACAATTCACAACCTTTGAATTAACCATAGCAATAAAAGTGAAAGATTGTGCAAACATGAATGCCTCTAAAAATTTAAACAAGAAATGTATAGATATCATGCTTCTAGAGCTCGCATCAAATCCGTTTGTTATCTTCTTCAAACTATGAAACTTCGAATTACCTTCTAAACTTCCTTTGCACGCTTCTTCAAAAATACATAAGCCTTTAAAATTATTTGAATTTATTCCTTTCATTTCGAATGGTTTTTCAATAAATGCTTCAACTTGCAAGTACATTTCCTCAAAAAATTTGTATGCCTTCATTCTTTCAAATTCTACATATTTCATCCTTCAAACATGCCACTGAGAAAATACCTTAACCTTGTTACCACATTAAGTATACTAATGTCATGATATGACACAAGTACCGATGAGGGGGTTTTATTAGATTTTTTGATGATTCCTCCCCCTTAGCCATTGCTTTTATTTAGAGATTGATGGGATTATCTACACTAGAGGTCGACAGAGATAAGACTAATGATTCCTTTCTCCAAATCCTTTTCATTTCCTTTCTTACTTTGCATCTTTTCAATGTACTCACTTGCTTTAATCAACCCATCCTTCAAAACTTCCATTTCTTCTAAATATTTAGCAGAGACTACTTCCAAAGGAAAAAATTTCTCATACTCAAATTCTGGGACCTTCCTCAAGTTGTTAGGCTTCTTCGAGGAACCAAGCTCTAATACCAATTGTTGAACATCCAAAATAATGTGAGGGGGGAGGTGAATTAGTATTCCATAAAACCATAATAAAATCCACTTAAACATTATCACAATTCTAACTGAATCAACAAGAGATAACATAGAAACAAGTCAATGCAACAATACACATGAACACCGAGATTTTTATGTGGAAAACCCAAAATGGGAAAAACCATGGTGAGGGTTAACTCACAATATATTATATCCAGATACAAAATATTGTGGGGCTCATTGCTAGGACTCACTATACTTAAAAGGCTCACTACCTCAGTACAAAAGATGGCTAACCACCAAGATACAATGATAGTGGCTCACTACCAAAAGATTGAATTGATAGGAATACCTTCAATGTGTAGGGTTCAGTTCCAATGAAGCTCAAAATAAGAAGTACTACCTCACACAATAGTCACTCAAAAAAACTATACTGATCTCAATTAATAAAGAATTTAGGCTTTGATCTTCTCCTCTATTCACATTCACTTCTCCTCACTCTCATGTACATCTCTCTTCTATCTTTCATCTTATATATATATATATATTTAAAAATATATCTTATTCATCAATTAGGTCGGCCTAATTAGATGAAAACAAAATAATCAAAACCTTCTTCGTCGGCTCCATATAAAATTTAAACATTTTATCCACGTAATGGATTATACCAAGTCGGCTATTATCCATAAAACATAGCTAGTCTTCATAATATATTGCATTTGATGAGTCAGCCAAGACTAGAACACAATTCTCCAAACCAACAAATAATTGTCAAAGCACACACCTTCTAGATCTGAGAACACATTAATTTCCCATTATACTACCAACAAAGAGACTATCAACAAAACCGCAACATAAGAATGTTTTGTTGGAGGGAAAAAGACACTGAGAGGGGGGGCGGGGTGAATTAGTGTTTTTAATTTCTTTACCAAATTTAATTGGAACTAAAATAATTCAGATATATGCACTCATTTATCAATGATAGACTCATTCATGTATTGAATGCAATCACATAAACTAAAATGAGAATAGTGAAACATAACATTTTAAAGCAATAAAGCACTGAACCAAATGAATCATAGAAACTCAAATAGAAACAAGATATGCCAAGTGGAAAACCCTCCTGGGGTAGAAAAACCACTCCTAAACTTGCAACCTTTTCAACTTCCATTTCAATATTTATTTTGGCAATGCCTCATTGGCTGATTTTTGAGCACCAACTCAAGGAGCACCAACCCCTTTGTTTAGAGATACCAATCTCAAGGAGCATCAATCCCTCTATTTAGAGACACCAATCTCAAGGAGCACCAACCCATTTTTTGTTTTTCAATAGAACATACAATAATACAAAGGATCTCTTTGTTTCTCTGATTTCTGTCAAGTGCCTCTTGACAGACAATGTGTAGAATTCTCAAATGTCAATAGTGACACTTCAGAGTTCCACCCATTATCAAGCCTTAAGACCGCTTGAGGAAAATATTTTTATAGTCTCACTACAACTTCTCATCAAACTGTATTATCAATGGTGTGTCCAACTTTCTTTTGTCACACTCTATTTCATACATTTTTCATGATACTATTCCAAAATAGTTAACACACTGTGTTTTCTAAATTTTTAGCATCAAAAGATAATTACCCCATTTCCACACTAAATAGGAATTCCCTTTTCTAATTTTTAGGTTTATCAGAGATGATTAAGCCCTAATCTCTCCATTTTCCTCTTTTTACATTTTACATCATTACATCCCATGAAGGGTTACTACAGTTGCTTGATTTTTTACTTTCAAAGAATTACTCAAAGATGATTATCATGTTACCATGCTACAATCGAGCAACAGTGACAGATGTTACCATGATCATGAAGGAAGGATCATTTTGAATAAGGTCTTCTAATTGGACTACTCGAGCATTGTGCAAATATAATAGGAAGACTGAAACCTGTTCTCTCAAGCAGCTTGCACAACAGTGCTAAAAACAAAACAACATAAGATCTATAATAAACAAAATCTTCAACTTTCATGCAGAAGCAAACACTTATCCCATATTAACCTTTCTAGTAAAGGTAATGGTTCTGCAAAGATAAATAGATGAATACCTATGAAGACTAGAAAATAATTTTCCATGAACGATTTACCAGAATTGCAGAGTAGCTGAGCAACCCATGCCACATTGCAATTTCGAGTATTCACCTGATGTCAAGAACCTAACAAGAGAAATGACCATGGTGATGGTCTTTCAAGCTTCCCCATTTGTTGTCCAAGAGTTGCATAAAAATAGTCGATTAAATAGTGAAATGACTAAGAGAGAGATTCCATGGAGGCGACAAGAATATGGTTCCAAACCCTCGAACAAGTGAAGCACAAGTTTTTCTGCAAACTTCCAAAGCAATCAATCAAAAACCTTTACCAAGATTGATATCATTTGAAGTCTAAGAGGACTATAATTAATAAATCAAAAAATTCAATGTATCATTTGATATCCGCTTTCTCACCACACAGCCGCGGTCTCCCTTCAAACAACCCATGGTATACTAGTAGCTGTCTTGCTTGCCGCTAGCCACTTCCATCGCACTACTGCGATTACCTTTCTGACTGCTCGCAGTGTAGCTGTAGCTGTCGTGCTGACTACTAACCTTTTTCACTGCACTACCACAGTTTCCCTTCTGACAACCCGCGGTATAGTGGTAGCTATCCTGCTTGTCGCTAACGGTTTCCACCGCACTACCGCGGTCACTGGCTTAACTGCCAAGGGTAGCGCGGTAAGACCTTTGAAGTCTGTGGTCTTACGAAAGTCAATTTTTATACCTGCTGACGACTTTTAGGCCTTGTGTGTTTGCTATCATAAACTCAAATGCAATATTATATGCATTCCTATAGTGTGCCAAACATTTTAATGCCAAAAGATATCCAAAAATATCAATGCCGATTGCCACCTTGTTATATTTAATGTTATATAATGTGCCAAGTAGTATCCAAACCTTGTGAAGAGATAAAGACTGGATTCATGCAAAGTTCACAAATCCATACTCCCATGCCATTTCCCATGTACGAAAAGAGAAGGAAAGATCAAAGTGTATCTCAAATCCATAAACACAATAGTGATCAAACCCCTAATTAATCAACCTATAGTAAAACTGAACATGCCAAACACATGTAATCAATTGAAACACTGAAGCACAAATTATCAAATCAGAAACATGTCACCTGAAAATGGAACATAGAACCTATAATGAGAATGCCTAAACTAAGATCTACACATGGAGTTAAGTTATGAGTATCACCATATATAGTAACAACAGTGAAGTAAATATGCCAATCAGGAGAGCAGATCAACTAAGTGAGTAACCACCAAGATACTAGAGTACCATATATTGTCATCATGGACAAATTTGCACAGGAGAGATTCTACAAACTCCCCCTTTGTCCTTGATGGAAAAAACCGAGCCACCAAGCCACCAAGCCAAGATGAAGTACAGGAACCAAATGCTCATAATTCTCCCCCTTTTTGTCACAAGGATAAAGGGAAGTCAGCACAGATAAACTAGAAACAACTATGAAATTCCAACAACCTGCAGATGTAATCTTTGAGCAACAAAGTATGAGCTGCAAGAAGAGCTGATTAGCTCCCCCTATCACCAAGATAGACTATTTAGGATAATAGAGATTGAGAGACAACTTCCAATCTAGACCTAAGTCTTTCAAAAACATCTTTAGCCAATGGTTTTGTAAAAATGTCATTAACCCGTGCTTGTGTAGGAACATATTGCACAGAAGCCTCATTAGCCAACACCTTTTCACGAAGAAAATGAAACTTTATAGCTATATGTTTAGTTTGAGAGTGCATAATAGGATTTTTTGTGATATTGATTGCACTAGTATTATCACATAGAATAGTAATAGGTTTTGGAATTTCAATACCCATATCTGATAATGTCTGTGACATCCAAATTACCTAAGTGCAGCAAGAAGTGGCAGCAATATATTCTGCTTCAGCAGTAGAGAGTGAAATAGATTCTTGTTTTTTGTTGTGCCAAGCCACTAAACGATCACCAAGAAAGAAAGTAGCACCACCAGTGCTTTTCTTGTCATCTAGACAACCTACCTAGTCAGAATCAATATATGCCACTAAGAGAAATCATTGCTTTTGGGATACCAGAGGCCATATTCAATTGTGCCTTGTACATATTTAAGAATCCTTCTAACAACAATAATGTGATATTCCTTAGGAGATGACTGAAATCGAGCAACCATGCAAACAACTTGCATAATGTCAGGTTTTGAGGCTATTAGATATAATAGGCTGCCTATCATTGACCTATAATCAATTGGGTTGACAGTAGGGGAGTCATCAACTTTGCTAAGCTTACAACCTGTAGCCATTGGAGTGTTAACAGGATGACTTTCATCCATTTGAAACCACTTTAACATTTATTTTGCATATCTTGCTTGAGATAAAAAGATGCCAGATTCAAGTTGTGAAATCTGAAGACCTAAGAAGAATGATAGTTCTCCCAACATAGACATTTCAAATTTAGATTCCACGATTTGTGAGAATTTTTGACTCAAGGCAATATTGTTGCAACCAAAAATGGTGTCATCAAAATAAATTTCAACAAGAATATCAAATCCTTCAATTTTAACATACAGATTGCTGTCTACTCCTCTAATGAAACCTTTTGATAGTAAGTGACTGTCTAATCTGGAGCACCAAGCTCTAGGATCTTGTTTTAGGCCATATAGAGCCTTTTTCAGCCTATAGACATGGTTGGGTTTGTTTTTACAAGTAAACCCTTTAGGCTGTTCTATGTAAAATTCTTCATCCAAATACCCATTCAAAAAGGCAGTTTTAACATCCATTTGATATACAGTAAAGTTCTTGAAAACAGAATATGCCAAGAAAATTCTAATTGATCCAAGTCTAGCTATTGGTGCAAAGGTTTCACCAAAATCAATACCTTCTTGCTGAGCATATCTTTTGTAGACATATCTAGCCTTGTTGTGAACAACATGGCCATTTTCATCATGTTTATTTCTGAAGATCCACTTACCTATGGAATTTTTATCATCTGGTGTTGGGACTAGCTCCCAAGTCTGATTGTTCACAATTTGATCATTTTCATCCTACATTGCATGAAGCCAACATTCATCAGTTAGAGCTTCATCAATTTTTTTTGGCTCAAACTGAGTGATTAAACAAAAAGTAGTAAGCTCAGCTATGTGATATTTTTCATCATTGTTAACTATTATTTTCCTTATTTGAACTCCTATTGATTTATCTCCTATAATCAGATCTTTTGGATGGTTTTTAGCAAGAGATTTTGAAGGAGTTTTAGTTTCACATTTTTTAGAGCTGATTACAACATCTTCAGAGTTTTCTTCAGCTAGTTTAGGACTTGCTGATTTTTTTTTTAGGCTTTGCAGATTCAAAGCCTTCATAAATTATATCAAGTTCAAATTCTTCCTCTTCATCATCCTGCATAGGTTCAACATCTAAAAGCAAATTTTCATCAAATTTGACATTCACCGATTCAACAATTTTATTCAGCCTATTGTTAAAGCATTTAAAGGCTTTGTTGTGAATAGAGTATCCTAAGAAAATACCTTCATCTGTCTTAGATTGAAAACTCCCCAAGTTTTCATCGTCTCTCTTGATAAAACACTTGCAGCCAAATATTCTGAAATATTTAATTGAGGAAAATTTACCATACCACAACTCATATGGAGTGAAATTTGATTTCAATTTGATCTGGAATCTATTCAAAATGTAGACAGTTGTATGAACAACTTCTTTCCAATACATGTTTGGCAGATTTGCTTCATTCAGCATAGTTCTTGCCATCTCTTTTACAGTCCTGTTCTTTCTCTCAACTACCCCATTCTGTTGGGGTGTTTTGGCAGCAACATACTATCTTTTTATGCCATGTTTGTCCTAGTAATCTATGAATTCTTGTGAGGTGAATTCACCACCTTTGTCAGATCTTAAGCATTTCAATTTTAAATCTAATTCTCTTTCTACCATTTGTCTAAAAACTTTAAAATGTTCAAAAGCTTCTGATTTATTCTTGAGAAAGTAAACCATACCATACGAGAGTAGTCATCAACAAATAGCATCAAATATTTCTCACCATTGATAGATGTAGTCCTTGTAGGACCACATAAGTCAGTATGAACAATTTGCAAAGGTTTAGTAGAGGAATGTTCCTTGGATTTAAAGCTTACCTTAGTTTGCTTTCCTTTGAGACATTCTTTGCATACTGCATTAGCAGGCTTTTTTAGAATAGGTAGACCTCTTACATTCTAATTTTTACTAATTTTAACCATATTTTCAAAATTAATATGACCTAGTCTCTTGTGCCACAACCAACTTTCTTCAACATGACTCATTAAGCACACACCTTGATTGTTTTCATTTCCAGAAGTGTCAAGTAAATTGTAGACATTTCCCTTAGTCCATCTTCCAATAGCAATAGCTTTTCCGATCTTGTTTTTGATTTCACACCCCTGTGAAATGAACATGAATTGGTAGGCACTGTCATAGATTTAACTGACACTCAGAAGGTTATGTTTTAATCCTTCTATATAATATACGTTGTAGATAGGAGTGTCTTCATTCAAAAAAAGAGAACCTCTTCCTTTGATTTGAATTCCTGAATTATCTCCAAACATCACATAACCACCTACATAATCTTCAAGATTAGTGAATTTTTCTTTATCATCAGTCATGTGGTTTGAACAACCACTATCCAGGACCCATAAGTCATTTTTCTTGGAGTGTAAAGTAGTTTTGAACTAGCATAGTTTGTTCTATGTTGTTGACAGCTTTGGGTTTCTAGACCTTGATAGTTTTCAATTGTTTATTCTGTTGATAAACATTACATTGCTTAGTAGAATGACCCAAGACTTGCATGTGAAACATCTAATCTGTCTTGCAAAACCATGATTCTACCTAAAGCCAAATCTAGGAGTTCTAGAATTCATAAATCTGCAAGAGTTCACCTTGTGACCAAATTTGTTGCAGAAGTAACAATAGCCATAAAAGAAAGGGTAGGAGTTATAAGCCATTCTATTGCTCCTAAAAGGATGAGCATGATCCTTGTCAAAATTAGGATGTTTGAGTTCAGGACTTTTGTTTGCAGCAACAATATTGTCCTTTGCACTATTATTTGAAGATTCACCTTTCACAAAACCAATACCAGTTTTATCATTGTTCAGTTTTTGTTTACTCAGCATGTCATTCAGTTTACGAGTCCTCTCATATTTCTCAATGGTCTTTCTAAGATCTACAATCTCATGTTCAAGTTTTTGAATTTCTTGACCTTTAAAGATTATGCCAATATGAAGGCAATCTTCAACTCTTTTAGATTTTTCAAGTTGAGTTTTTAATGAGACTATCTCAAAATTTATGAGTTGCTCCTGTGAAGTATCTTGAACAGTATTTTGTTCTTGAGCACGCATTTGTTTTTTAAGTTTCCTCAGGTCTTTTAGAGCACATTTCAGTTCTCCTTTATAATCCACTTCACCATCTTCAGCATCATTGCTGTTAATTTGATCTTGCTAAATGATTTCAGCCATGAAGAGATTTTCATCCTCTTCATCTAAAGAATCTTCAGATTCAAAGTCTGTTTCATTTTTGCTGAACAAACTTTTCTTCTTTTTGAAATTGATTTTCTATTTGGGTCTATAAGCCTGTTTCTTGGCAAATTTTTCAGATATTTCATTATCATTGTTTGTGTCACCATAGGGGCACTTTGCAGCAAAATGGCCTATTTTGCCACTGTTAAAGCATTTGAAGGGAAGTTTTCCCTTATACTTTCCAGAACCCTTTTTGAGTTTCCTCACAAAGTGGGATTCTTTAGAATCAAAAAATTTTGATTCAGTGAGCTTATCCCTTTCTTTCCTTTCAGCATTAAATGTTGTTTCTTTTGCAGTGGTGTTGTTTTTACTAATCCTCATTTCATAGGCAGTTAGAGTGCCTTGTACACTGTCAAGGGTAAGCTGGGTAAAGTGTTTCTTTTCTTCTAGAGTAGCTATCTTAGCTTCAAATTTTGTTGGTAAGGTTCTAATGACCTTGGTTACAACATCAAATTCCTTGAGTTCTTCTCCCAGACCCTTCATGGCAATGACTATTTCATCAACTCTCAAAAAGTAGTCAGCTACTTTTTCATCATCCCTCATTTTTAATTCTTCAAACTAGTTTTTTAAAGTGAGGACTTTAGACTGTTTTACCTTTTCATTTCCTTGATAGATAGTTTCAAGTTTAGTCCAAATTTCCCCAGCAGAACTACAGTGCATGACTTTGATGAAGACATCTTTAGTCAGAGCACACAAAAGAGCATGTTTTGCTCTTGCATTGATTTCATATCTTTTCTTTTCATCAGAAGTAGTAGGCAAAGTAGCTGGTACAATGTACCCAGACAATACTATGCTCCAAACGTCAAGGTCAATAGAAGTTAAATAAGTCTCCATTCTGATTTTCCAGAATACATAATTAGTTCCATCAAATAATGGATCTCTATTCATGGAAGTACCTTCATGAGCTTGAAACATTTTGAATACACTCCAAGGCCATAATCAATCCTACGTTGGAAAGACCTATTAGAGGACCCTGATACCAATTGTTGGAGGGGAAAAGACACTGAGAGGGGGGGGAGTGAATCAATGTTTTTAAATTCTTTACCAAATTTAACTGAAACTGAAACAAACCAGATATATGCTCTCATTTATCAATGATAGAATCATTCATGTATTGAATGCAATCACATAAACTGAAATGAGAATAGTGAAACATAGCATTTTAAAGCAATAAAGCACTGAACCGAATGAATCATAGAAAATCAAATAGACACAAGATATGCCGAGTGGAAAACCCTCATGGGGTAGAAAAACCACTCTTGAACCTGCTTCCTTTTCAGGATTTCATTTCAATAATTATTTTGTCATTGCCTCATTGGCTGATTTCTGAGCACCAACTTAAGGAGCACCAAACCCTCTGTTTAGAGACACCAATCTCAAGGAGCACCAACCCCTCTGTTTAGAGACACCAATCTCAAGGAGCACCAAACCCTTTTTTGTTTTCAATAGAACATACAATAATATAGATGATCTCTCTGTTTCTTTGATTTCTGTCAAGTGCCTCTTGACAGACAATGTGTAGAATTCTCAAATGTCAATAGTGAAACATCAGAGTTCCACCCATTATCAAGCCTTAAGACAGTTTGATGAAAATATTTTTACAGTCTCACTACAACTTCTCATCAAACTGTATTATCAGTGGTGTGTCCAACTTTCTTTTGTCATACTCTATTTCATACATTTTTCATGATACTATTCCAAAATAGTTAACACACTATGTTTTCCAAAGTTTTAGCATCAAAAGATAATTACCCCATTTCCACACTAAATAGGAATTCCCTTTTCTACTTTTTAGGTTTATCAGAGATGATTAAGCCCTAATCTCTCCGTTTTCCTCTTTTTACATTTTACATCATTACATCCAACGAAGGGTTACAACAGTTGCTCAGTTTTTACTTTCAAAGAATTACTCAAAGATGATTATCATGTTACCATGCTACAGTCGAGCAACAGTGATAGATGTTACCATGATCATGAAGGATCATTCTGAATAAGGTCTTCTAGCTCGACTACTCGAGCATTGTGCAAATATAACAGGCAGACTGAAACCTGTTCTCTCAAGTAGCTTGCATAAGCCGTGCTAAAAACAAAACAACATAAGATCTATAATAAATCAAATCTTTAACTTTCATGCAAAAGAAAACACTTATCCCATATTAACCTTTCTAGTAAAGGTAACGGTTCTGCAAAGATAAATAGATGAATACCTGTGAAGAACAGAAAAGAATTTTCCATGAACGATTTACCAGAACTGCAGAGTAGTTGAGCAACCCATGCCACATTGCAATTTCAAGTATTCACCTAATGCCAAGAGCCCGACAAGAGAAACAACCATGGTGATGGTATTTCAAGCTTCCCCATTCGTTGTCCAAGAGTTACAGAAAAACAGTCGATTAAATAGTGAAACGGCTGAGAGAGAAATTCCATGGAGGTAGCAAGAATATGGTTCCAAATCCTCAAACAACTAAAGCACAATTTTTTCCCTAAACTTCCAAAGCAATCAAACAAAAACATTTACCAAGATTGATATCATTTGAAGTCTGAGAGGACTATCATTAATAAATCAAAAAATTCAAAGTATCATTTGATATTTGCTTTCTTACCGCACAACCACGGTCTCCCTTCGGACAACCCGTGGTATAGCAGTGACTACCACTGACTGTTTCTGCTTCCTTTACTGCTTCCTTACTGCTCAACCGTGGTCTCCCTTTGGAATACCCGTGGTATAGTGGTAGCTCCTTGCTTACCGCTAACTATTTCCACCATGCTACCACGGTTACACTTGTGACAGCCTATGGTATATCGGTAGCTATCTTGCTTGCTGCTAGCCACTTCCACCACACGACCGTGATTACCTTTCTGACTGCCCGTGGTGTAGCTGTAGCTGTCTTGCTGACTGCTAACCTTTTTCACTACACTACCGTGGTTTCCGTTCTGACAACCCGCAGTATAGTGGTAGCTGTCTTGCTTGCCGCTAACGGTTTCCACCGCACTACCGTAGTCACTGGCTTAACTGCCGAGGGTAGCGCGGTAAGACCTTTGAAGTCCATGGTCTTACTAAAGTCAATTTTTATACCTGCTGACAGCATTTAGGCCTTGTGTGTTTTCTATCATAAACCCAAATGCAATATTATATGCATTCCTATAGTGTGCCAAACATTTTTAATGCCAAAAGATATCCAAAAATATCAATGCTGATTGCCACCTTGTTATATTTAATGCTATATAATGTGCCAAGTAGTATCCAAAACCTTGTGAAGAGATAAAGATTGAATTCATGCAAAGTTCACAAAGCCATACTCCCATGCCAATTGCCATGTATGAAAACAGAAGGAATGATGAAAGTGTATCTCAAATCCATAGACACAATAGCGATCAAACCCCTAATTAATCAACCTATAGTAAAACTGAACATGCCAAACACATGTAATCAATTGAAACACTAAAGCGAAAATTATCAAATTAGAAACATGTCACTTGAACAATGGAACATAGAACCTGTAACCAGAATGCCTCAACTGAGATCTACACATGGACTTAAGTTATCAGTATCACCATATTTAGTAACAATAGTGAAGTAAACATGCCAATCAAGTGAGCAGATCAACTAAGTGAGTGACCACCAAGATACCAGAGTATCATATATTGTACTTAAGGAAAAATTTGCATAGGAGATATTCAACATGTTCATCTTAGTAGAATGTGGAGTCTCCCACATAGTATGCCACACACAAAACAATAGTAGGATACAGAGTTAAAATCTGTTAGAGATCTAAAATTTTTCTCACAAAAAAAGACGTCTCAAGATCCAAGATATAGTTGTTTGAATGAGTCAAGAAAACATGGTTAAGATATTAGAGTCATATCAGATCTTGTAGTGAATTCTAGACTCAAATACCAACACAGTAATTCATCACAAAAGAGTATTACTAGTAGAGAACAACTTCTGGTAAACCAAGAAAACTTGCCATATAGTTATCACCATGTTGACATCAATGAAAACATAGGAACAACCAACACAACCATCCATGGTTCATGCTCATGTTGCAAATCTTCCAAAATAATGAGCTCTTTGCAACAAAAAATTAGGTTTTGCACCATTCATACACCTATAAGTTGAAACTTGCTTTCGTCTTGCTCAATTACATGCAAAATCTTGTGCCAATGCTAGTTTTAAATCTGAAATAGCATTCTAAGGTTATCATAGCTTTGAATTATGTTGTGTTCATTTTATTTGAAATTTTCCTTGGTTTCATCTATGGATATGTTAAAACCTTTAAACCATCGTAGAAAAACCCTAGTATTCCCCAAATTATTGCCAAAATATCTCCACCTAAGGAATAATCATGTAGTTCCACCCATGACAAAAAGAGAGACCTCCATTAATACCTTCTAGCCCATTTTCCTTGTTCAACCAATGATAGGGTCAAGGGTAAGCCACTATTATAGGGCCCTAGAGTTGAGAAGAGTTTGGTTGACAAGTACTATGGGGTGGGGATGCTAAATTAAAAATATTTGTCTAGGAACTTTTCAAATAATCGTATGGGAAGAGGAATGCTCCAATACCAAGCTGCAATTTTTGGAACCTTGATTTAGGAAAATTGGTGTTTCTAAATTTTTATCTTGACATTGATATATGCTCAAATTAGTTGTTGCCAACTATGATAAAAACATCATATTGGTGAGAACATACAATGGGGTTGGAATGGCCAAGTTATATAGATACTTTATCATTTATGTTTTCTATTTGAACCCTAGTGCAAATAAGCCTATTAACATTGAAGCACTAAAGGCGTATGAGAAAAACAAGAGAACTTATAAGGTAATGTTGCTTCAAAGATTTTGGGTGAAGGACAAGAACAAAAGCATGGTTAGACTCACCTCTGTGAAGCAGAAGCCCTTCAATATTGATTGTTTTCAAGGGTATTTTATCAAAACTTTCTATACCTCTCTTAGGTTCTAGGGTTTCACCCATTGCAAAGGATTCTCATCAGTCTCATGTTTATGGCAGCAAGCATTCAAAACATGATGGTCAATGAGGAGTATGATTTTTTCACTTACCTATTAGATGTCATTCAAAAGGCATTGGTGGAAATCAAGGTAGGAGAGGGTGGCATAAGATTCTGGTGGTACTCTTTACTATGCCCCATTTTTCTAGCCTATGGATCTCAGAATTTGGGCCTAGGACTGTAGATAACAATGAAGGACAAAAGTGAGGAGAACCTTTTGTGTGTTTAGAAAATGCGTAGATTAAACAAACAATATACTAACACACCGAGGAGACACTAGATTGAAAGAAAGCTAATCTAGAAAACATAAATGCAAACTCTCATGGCAGCAACTTCCTCAAATTCGTCCCATCATCCTCTATCTCCAAGGATTTGATAAAAGATTATGGCTCTCAATTGTGCAAGCAACAGCTTGTTGAAATGACAACTTAGGAGAACGAGATTGATTTAAAAATGCATATTCATGACTATTGATTTAAGCTATAGAATAAAAATGCTATGACACTACAATGCTGATAAAACTAAAATGTAACTATAATAACTACGTATGAAAATCTAGAATTCGAGGTCCTTTTCAACTCACAAGAGGGCTGTATTTATAGATTTTTGAAGGCAAGAATCCAATTGGCCAAGATCAACGGTTGAGTTCAAACTTGTTAATATGAATGGTGAGAGATCGAGAATTTGAAAAGAAGATGGAATTTTAAGAGATAGATGAAAGATTAAGAGACAAATGAAAGATGTGTCCATAATTAAAATAAATAATATTTAATTATGTGTAGGAAATGAAAAACTTTTTAATTAAATATTTTTAATATTTAATTATGTGAGAGATATGAAAAGCTTTTTTAATTAAATATTAAAATATTTAATTATTGAGAAGAGTGAAGAATTTAGAAAGTGTTTTAATTAAATATTGAAAATATTTAATTAAATGTGAAATGAAGAATATCATTTACATTTAGAATTTAAACTTGTGATAATTAATTAAGAGGATGATAGCATTAATTAAATAAACTTATTTATTTAATTAAACTAGAAGAATTGGAAAAATGAACAATATAAATAAATAATTAAATTTATTTATATGTAGATGACTTAAGAATATTAATTAAATAATTCATATTTAATTAATTAACAGGTTTGGTTAACTGTGACCATTTTTAGATGTGTACATTTTGCCCCCCTTTGAAGTGATGTGTTTTACGCATTGCTTCAAAGAATTTTGTCCCATATTTTTAGAAATTACCAATGCTATATGCCCCCTCGAGAGATAAATCGCATGATAAAAGAATCGACATGATTTTCGGAGGAGAATTTGTGATTTAGCTCTCGAAATAGTGCTTTGCCTTAGCAAAAATTTGAATATTTTCACACTTTTACCCCCTTAAAAGGTGAAAAAGGTGAAAAGTCATTGTCATTTGAACAGTAACCTTTGGTAAATTTCAAAGCTCTGAGAGAGATATTCGCGATGCCGATCCATTATAAGCACCACAGATTCGAGCGAGCCTGCCGGTATCAGAGACCAGCTGCGTATGGACCTCCAGTAAGTCGACATGATCCTCTTCGTAAATTTTTTTTAATGATTTTACGTATTTTTTTGCAATTTTTAAATTTTTAGCATCTTGGTTTCGCACATACGAGTCATAGTTTAATGCATAGGGTAGATAAAGTCGTGCATCCAGGGTAACGCATAGATGTGAAACAGTCGCGCATAGCATAGAATGGCGCATAAGGTGAATTGGCACATAGGATTACTATGATAGTGCATTTGCGTGATAGAATAGCGCATAGATGAAATAGCGCATAAAAGGTCTATCTTGGCACATACAAGGATTTTTCCCGAATTTGAAATTTTGGAGAAACATTGATAAAGTGCTTGATGAGTGTTGCTAGATTAGACAACTGATTTTATGCTTTTGGATAACATTAGGAATAGAGTAGCTTGATTTGGTAAATGTGTCTTTGTGCTTGAAGAACAAATAGGTCTGATAAATTTTCTTCCATGCGACATGAAAATAAATAGTAATGATAGACTTGTTTTCCCAATTGAAAGTCAAATAGATAGATATTGAGTCATATTGACTGTTAAATTTGTTTCCACACAATATGAAAAATTAAAAGTAGAAAATGATTGATAAATTTGCTTCCATGTGATATGTAAAGCAAATAGGTGTTGATTTGATTTGATTTGAACTTGCTTGATGATGTACTAATTGATTGATATATCCCTTGCTGATTGATTTGCATGATTGTTTGATGATGTTGTAAAGGAGGAATTTAACCTCCTCCACATTAGAGAGAGATTTCCATGTACGCGGGAGATGATTCCTCGACCATCCCATGAGGATTTAGGAGTTATAGACCAGTGTGGTTTGAGGTCTTTGTTGAGTATCACACAACATCGGGTCAACAAAGCGTTGTTGACTACTTTGGCCGAGAGGTGGCATAGTGAGCATAACACCTTCCATTTGCCAACAGGAGAGATCATAGTGAAGCAAGAGGATGTGTACAGGATTCTGGGTATTCCTGTAGTTGGAGAGCTTGTGATCTATGATCACAAGGAGATTGGAGGGACCGATGCTTTGAGACGAGTTTTCTAGGATCCTCATGCCGGCGGGTATGAGATTGCCTGGAAGGATATGGTAGAGAGCTATGCCCCACTGCCGTCAGTCTTAGCAGGTATGATCGGTGGTTTCCTTTGTCTTGATCTTAGGGCAAAGGGACTATCAGTTGGTTGAGGCAGGATTCTAGAGGATATGCATCTCCATGGGACTAGATATGCATGGGGCTCATGTATGCTTGCCCATCTGTACCATGATCTTCATCAAGTCGTGTACACAGATAGGAAGAGTCTCTCTTACGAAGGTACTCTTCTATAGATATTCACATGGGAGCATTTTGCCACCACGCGTCCCATTGTTCGGAGGGATCGTCCTCTTGGGTTCCCATATGTCTATGCATACACCGGGCCGCTTGTCTAGTTGAGGCTGGGCAAGTTGGAGTATTGGCGGTGCATGTTAGATGATTTGGATACAGTCATCTGGAGACCATATGTAGATTATGATCCATGGGAGATAGATGATATAGAGCTGCCATACATTACCAGATCTAGATATTTGATTGGGCAGAGTACCTATAATATTGAGCGGTTTCTAGTGATGAGAGTCTTGAGGCAGCTTGGGCTAGTTCAGATGATGTCGCGGGCTATGGCACATTATGCTAGATGTCGGGAGGATGTACCAGAGTGGGGTCTTATTGTGACCATTGAGGTGGCCCGAGCAGAGTATTTTGAGTTACAACCAGCTCAGTGGGCCATGCATCCGGAGGTTACAGATGCAGGGATGACAGATGATTATGCCACATTCTTTTACACACATCCCTTTCCAAGGTTTACCAGTCCTGAGGAGCTTGCTCCATTATTGGGAGGACCGATCATACAACGAGGATAAGGGCAAGCATAGGCATAGGCAGCCATAGGGCAGGCACAGGCAGAGGATGTAGTAGCCATGGATATTGATGAGGGGGGAGATGAGGGGGATGACTTTGGTGCCCAGGATGATAGTAGTGATGATAGTGGTGACGATGGAGGTGGTGGGGGTAGAGGATAAAGATATTTATTTGATGTTCCCTTCAAGACAAGGCCATAGACCTCAAGGGTAGTGGACCAGCCGAGTACTTCGGCTCCACGGATCATTATCAGGGCTCCTTCACAGGGACAAATAGATGCTTTACAAGCAGAGGTTCAAACTTTGCAGAGTTAGTTGGCATAGGCTTAGGGGACGATTAGTCAGTTGCAGGCATAGGTAGCATAGCCACCACCTCCTAATCCACAGGTAGCTCAGCTTATGGCCAAGAGGGACAACTTTCGAGAGAGATGCATACAGGCTAAGGGGTTAGCCGAGAGACTTCTTAGATCAGTTGAGAGCACCTCTATTGGAGAGGTTGTTGTAGAGGGACTAGAGATTGCTCGGGAGGTCGAGTATTACAGGTTGAGGTATTTCAAGGTAGTACCACCTGAGAGGAGGATTGCCTTTACACAGTTAGGTACTCAGTCTCAGACCCATTCACACAGTCACTCTAGGAGTGTGGGTCAGCCAGTCAAACGAAAGATTAGAGCTTCTGGGAGTAGAGATCCATCGAGACCTACTACATCAGGAGGCAACAATAGCCATGTGCCCCAACTAGATGCCCCTCAGTGATGGACATGTTGTACACATTTATGCCATTGAATTTGATATATCTTTTTAAAACATTTGATATCCTTGTATTTTTGGACATTTGTTTTGATGAGATTTATGAGATGCAGTGGTGATTCGATTATGTATGTGCTATGGATAATTTATGCTCATGTGATGGATGCATGTTTATTTCTATATGCTATGTTATGTATGATTTTCATGATGTATGACGATGCAAATGATGATGTAAATGATTTCCTTTCATTTTATGTATGATAATGCAGGATGTAAGATGTAATGAAATGATTTTAATGATGTGAAAATGATATAATGTAATGATTAAAATGGAAATGGATAAATGATATGATTTATTTAATGAATGCCATGACATGGATAATGATGTACTATGATGATAATGATAATGCCATAATTGGTGAACCAATAATGCATGATGTAATGGAAATGAACATGATATCCTAAATGATGAATGTAAAATAAATGGAATGGGTGCAACCTTACTATAAATGTTTATGTATGTGATATGATGTGTATGCAAGTGGAAATGTTATGAAGTGATGGTATAATATGACATGAAATATCAAATGAATAACTTATGCACCTGATATGAATATGATGAACTAATAATGAAATGATGATGTAAAATGTAAATGCATGAATTATGATAATGAATGATGGTGAAATGATGTGAATGATAATGAAATGAGATGGAACAAATGTCCAGTCATACTCAATTTTTGTTTTTAAATGATATATGAGAATTTTACCAATCCGTCAAAAATCTATTGAAATAGCCCCTAAAATGCAAATCTAGATGAATTATGCAGTCCTAGAATGCAGTAATGAACTATTCTCCTTGTTGCCATTTCATGTTATGCTTAGTTTTCATCATTGAGCCTTTTTGATATTTTGAAAGTTAGTACAAGCATCAAAGGGTATGTTAGCACCAATGATGACCTGAGTACCGCTTTCATGGTGTTTGATATAACAAGTTAATACAAGCATCGAGGTATAATTGAACCAAAATGACCTGAGTATTGTTTGCATAAACAAACAAAAGTTAACCATTTTCCTATGAAAATTCTGAAATGTCATCAATGATACGTTGTAGAGCATGTCCCATGAAAAATTTGCACAATACTAATGATTAGCTCACAGACAGCAAGCAAAGAAAAATCATACTTCTTCCTTGCAATTCTAGTTCAATACATCATTGAACCACTCCAAAGATATGATGTCATCAAATATCAAAACAACAATTTGCAACTTATGCTTTTAAGTTTGTCATTCATTTTATTCAGATTAAGGTCATCCACTTTGTTTCTGTCAAACAGTTGTATGGACTTTGTTTGATTGGACAAGGTTTTGCTGCTCTGACATTCTGATTTTAGACACATGTTGCTGACTACCTGCTAGAAAAGCTTCAAGAAGCGAACTACCCCCCAGTGACCTCGTACTCTGACTCTTGCTAGACACACTACTACTAAGGATAACCCTCAAATCATCAAGCCATGATGAGACCCTTGTTCGTTTCAAGGGGATGATGCGATGAGAATGCGATACGAATGCGATGGTGAGGTGTGTGTGTGTGATGTCAATGAAAAGATGGATATGTAGAATGAATCCTAATAGACGAGAGAGCCAAATAAAATCACAAACTATGTCGATTTGCCAGGTTTTCACCATTTGTTTTTATTGCACTTTTTCCTGATTTTATGTTTTTTTTGCTATTTACCAAGACGCCTGTTTGCCAGGTTTTCATCAAGGCAACAATTTTTTTCTTTACTTGATTTTTTTGTATTTTGGCTCTTTTTGATTTTGTTTCTATTTTTGATTTTTATTTTTTTTCACGAATTTTTATTTGTTTTTGATATTTTCTCAGGCATAGAACTTCTTCAGATGAATGTTGTTGGTTGGATCTTCAAACATGTCCCCTTCTGTAGTTGATAACTCATATGCCTTCGATCCGTACGCTGCAATGATAATGAAAGGGCCCAGCCAATTAGGTTCGAACTTGCCTTTCTTTTCCCGATCTTGTTGATTTCGAGGTTTTTCTTTGAGAACCAAGTCACCCACTTGAAAAGTTCATGGTTTGACTTTGTGATTGTAGCTATGGGCCATAACTTGTTGATATCCCTTCAAATTATTAACTGCAGTTTGACGTCGTTCATCAAGCAGTTCTAGCTCTTGCAATCTTGATACTCGATAATCTTCATCATTAATAAACCCTTTGAGTGATACTCGAAGTGAAGGAATCTCAACTTCCAGTGGTAGAATAGCTTCTGCTCCATAGACCAAATCATAAGGAGTAGCTCTTGTCGATGTGTGAATACTTGTTCTGTATGCCCATAATGCTGGATTCAATTGGACATGCCAATCACGACCGGCTTCATTCACAATTTTCTTCAAAATCTTGAGAATTGTTTTATTTGAAGCTTTAGCTTGACCATTCCCTTGTGGATAGTAAGGTGTAGAGAATCTATGTTGGATGTGAAATCTTTCACATAGCTTGTCTACATCCTGATTTTTAAAGGGTCTTCCATTGTCTGTGATAATGGAGTTGGGAATGCCGTATCGGCAGATGATATAGTTCAAAATGAATGAAGATATTTGTTTGCTAGTAACAGTTGTCAGGGGAACAACTTCAATCCACTTAATGAAATACTCAGTGGCTGTAATGATAAATTTATGTCCATTTGAAGATGATGGGTGTATCTTGCCAACCAAGTCCAATCCTCACTGAGCGAAAGGCCATGTTGTGGTGAAGGGTTGTAATTCCTTAGCAGGAGCATGAATGAGATTCCCATGAATCTGACATTTTGCACATTTCTTCACATAGATGAATGATTCCTTCTCCATGGTCAGCCAGTAATAACCCAATCAAACAAGTTTCTTTGCTAAGGTTAGTCCACTTGAGTGTGTCCCACAAATTCCACCATGTACTTCTTGTAAGGCCTTTTCAGATTCATCGTGTTCGAGACATCTAAGGAGGGTACCATCCATACCACACTGATATAAGATGTCAGCAATTAAGGTGTAACGAGATGATTGAAGGATAAAATTTCTTTTCTGATTCCTAGACTAATTTAAGGGAAAAATAGTATCCTTTAGGTAAGTGTAAATTTGGCTATATAAGGAAGAATCGGAACTGGTTAAGTGAAAAATGACTTGAGTTTCAGGATTGTCATAGGCAGGAGAAAACAATTGTTCCACCAAGAAACCGTATTGTGTTTGATTTTCTATCAACTACAGTAGAGAGGCGATTGTATCCATAGAATCTGCTACTTTATTATCGATACGTAGAATCTATATGAACTTGATATTAATAAATTATTTATTTAATTCATCCACCATTCTTTTGTAAGGTATCAACTTGTCATCTTTAGTGTGATATTCGTCATTGATTTTTTATAACAAGTTGTGAATCACCAAAAACCTGAAGTTCGATGATTTTCCAGTCGACTGCAATCTTCATGCCAATTACTAATGCCTCATATTCAGCTATGTTGTTGGTGCATGGAAACACTAGTTGATAATATTTTGGAATTGTATGTCCTTGAGGTGTAATAAAAAGAATCCCTGCTCCTGAACCATGTTGAGTGTAAGAACCATCAAAGTAGAGCACCCATGACTGCTGGATAACTGTTGTGAATACATCGGCATCAAGAAAATCAATGTGTATTGGGTGTTCTGTCGGTATTGGTGCTTCCGCTAATTGATCTGCAATTGCCTATCCTTTTATGGCTTTGCGATCCACATAATGAATGTCAAATTCGCTCAGGATCATGACCCATTTAGCCAACCTTCTAGTTAAGGTTGCCTTAGAAGATTTTTGAGTGGATCAATCTTAGCAACAAGCTTTACTGTATGTGCTAACATGTAGTGTCATAAATTTTGAGAAGTGAATACTACTGCTAAGCAAGCTTTTTCAATGAAGGTATAGTTGAACTCATGACTTGTCAATGTTCGACTGATGTAATAAATTGCTCGCTCTTTTCCTGAGTTGTCTTCCCGTACCAATAATGCTCCTAAAGATACTTCCATGGCGGAAATATATAATATGAGAGGTGCTCCTTGTACTGGTGGAATCAATACTGGTGGATTCATGAGATACTTCTTTATCTAATCAAATGCTACTTCACATTTTTCCTCCCATTTAAATGGAATGTTCTTGTGTAAGAGATGTATAAATGATAAACTTTTATCCGCCAGTTGAGCAATGAATCTTCGAATGGATTGTAACCATCCCTATAAAGAGTGTAGTGGACTAATGTTCCTCGGTGGTGACATATCAAGAATTTTTTGTACCTTAGCTGGATCCACTTCAATTCCCTTTTTGGATACAATGTAACCTAATAGCTTTCCAAATTTTACTCCAAAAACACATTTCTTAGGGTTAAGTCTCACTTTGAATTTTTCCATTCTTTTGAATTTTTTTGATAAGATATTTTGTGTCCTTCTCTAGTGTTAGATTTGCTGAGGAGGTCATCAACATAATCTTCCATGAATTTATGCATCATATCATGAAAAATCGATGTCATTGCACGTTGGTATGTAGCTCTTGCATTTTTCAGCCCAAAAGGCATTACGTTCCAGCAATAGGTACCCCAAGGACGTGTGAATGTTGTTTTATCCTGATCTTCTGGTGCAATCTTTATCTGGTTGTATCCTGAAAATCCATCATTAATGAGTACATCGCATGTTCAACAATTAAATCAACAATCATATCTATGTTTGGTAAGGGAAAGTCATCTTTAGGACATGCTTTATTCAAATCCCTAAAATCTATACAAATTCTAATCCTTCTGTCTGGCTTGGAAACATGTATGATATTGGAGAGCCATTCTGCATAGTCCATGGACCGGATGAATCCAACATCCAAAAGCTTCTTTAATTCATCTTTAACCAATAATGCACCATGTGGATGCATTTTTCTGAGTTTCTTATTTATAGGCTTTGCCCCTGATGTAATAGATAGATGATGCATGATGAGATCTGGATCCAATCCAAGCATATCTGTGTAGGACCATGCAAAACTGATTTGATTATTCTTGAGAAATTATGTGAATCTAGGTACTTCTTCGTCTATTAGAGATGCAGCCAATTGCAAAACTTTGGGTTTTTCTGTAGTACCTATATCGAGTGCCTCTGTAGGTTCGATTAGAATGGAAGACCTTTCCTGATAATTCTCCAAAAGAGTGTTAAGTTTCCCATCCTCTGGTGCCTTTGAAAGGTTTTCACCATTGGATACGCTTTTTCTTTTTATCTTTTCTTGATCTAATACTGCCTTTGTTAGGTTTTCACCATTAGATCTTTCTTTTATATTATTTATTTCATAGCTGAGAAACTTGGCACTTTCCTATCGAAAACTCAGATCTTGTGATTCCCTGGTGGAACTTGTTTCGGGATGGGATGAACAAAGAAAGTTTATTATGGTTTCGTCATTTGGAAAAGTTGGAACATAAATGGGTGCGATTCGTTCCCAATAAATGAGTTCGGGATGTACCAAAGGAAATGGATCATTAGGATGAGTAAGGTCACTGGCCATAAGGGTCAAGATGTGATCGTTAATGCCATTATAGGGGAGATCTAAGATGGTATCCTCCTGTGGATAATTTGTTTTGCTTTGAATCGAGTCGGTCTCACTGGAGTCATGATTGCTTTGTAGAACATAATCAAGCGAAGGCCTTGAGCTTTCCCCTTGTAACAATGCGGGTGTGAATTTGTGTATGACATCCACCCTTTTCTCTGAGATGAAAGTATCATCAGAGAAGTCATCCCATTCATATTCATTGGAGTTGGTGTCAGAATTGTTTCAACTAACTCCTCATTTGATGGCCTTTGTGTTACTTCTTCCTTAGTATCTTCACCATATCCTAACCCAGTCTTATCCTTTGGGTTCATTGTTTTTAGTTGGACAGGTTCAACAATACCCTCTTTCCTTTTACCTATAGGGCCATTTCCTTCATAACCCATTTGTTGCATGATAGCATAACCTTTTCCATATTGTTTTATGGGTAACTTGACATGTAGTAGTGATTCTTCTTCATCTTTATAGATCCAATCAAGGATAGCTCTATATTCCATTTCATTTTCTTTGATAAATGTCCCATTAAACTTGGTGATGGGAGCTGAAGTTGAGACTAAAGTTGTTGTCGCCTGTTGTATAGAAGTTGAGGGTTGACCATGGGATCTTGGAGATATGGGTAAATTAGAGAGAGATAAAGAATATTCTCCCACTCCATTATCTTTCAATTTTAGCTTGGTGCCAAAATTACTTATCATTTCACTTTCTTTTTAATGGTACTTGGAGGTAGAGATGGCCAAAGCCTCTCTATTGTGTGGGATGAGTGTGTCTTGAGTTGCTCTAAGGTTAGAGCAAGTTTGACTGCTAATGTGATCAACAGGTATTGTTACTTCTTGTCCATCATATGGAAACTTTAAGCATTGATGACAAGTAGATGGAACAACTTGCATGTCGTGGATCCATGGATGACCCAAGAGTATGTTATAGGTTAGATCCCGATCTAGAACCTAACAAAATGTATTCTTCACAACAGGTCCCACTCTGATTGGTAGCATGATGAGGCCTTTGGAAGTCGTTTCTTCATCATCATATGCCTTGATTGTAATCCTTCTTTGTGGATCTATGGATTCTTCATAATATCCCAAAGTGAGGACCAATTTTAAAGTATAAATGTTTAATCTGGCTCCCCCATCTATTAAGACACGTCTAATGTGGGCTTTGTGAACCATGACCTCTAAGTAGAGTGATGAATTATGTGGATGGGTTAAGGATGAATCATCTTTTTTAGAAAAAGATAAACATGTATAGGAGGACAAGTGTCCCCACCATGGCTTGAAATTTATTGATATCTAGATTAGGGGATATAGTTGTATCAACAAGTGCCTTTTCTAGAGTGTCCTTATGGGCAGGTGACAACTTTAAAAGTTCTAAGATAGAAATTTGGGCTGATGTTTTTCGCAGTTGATCAACCAGATTGTATTGGTTTGGAAGGGGAATTTCTGCTTTAGATGAGCTTCCTTTGATAATGATTTTGGCTTGTCCCCTTGTCGTAGCATTGACCTCTTGATATTCTTGCTTACCTTTGATTCGGATAACATTGATTTGAGGATCATCAGTATAAATATGATTGACAATGATGCCATGGATATAATTAACCTTCTTGCCTTTATCACCCGAAGATTCCCCTTTTTGATAATTAGGGAGTGGATTCTTGAATGCTTGATGGTCATTATTGACATTATGTCCCTCAACTATGATGGTATGGTTATCAATCAAATCTTAAACAATATTCTTCAACCCTTGGCAATTGTTTGTCTTATGACCTTTGCACCTATGATAATCACAGAAGTGTGAGTCATTCCACGATGGTGGTTTAACTTGAGGCTCATAGTCTCTTTGCGGTGGCAATGTAATAGCATTTTGATTTGATAACTCTTTGAGAATGGACTCCAAAGATTGGCCCAAGGGAGTAAAACTCCATCGATTTGAATAATATGAAGATCTGGGCATATTTGAATTTTGATTATTGCCAAAATTATTTCCATGATTGTTAGTTGTGTTCCCTTGATTGGAAACAATGCCTTGGGTGCTAGAATTTCTAGCATTATTACTACGTTGAACACTTGACACATTAAAGATGGTAGGCTTTGCATTTACATTGTTAGCACCTACTACCCCATCATTCACAACATTTTTATTTTGGGTCCAAAATCGTGACTTGTCATTGTTGTTACTGTGGTTGTTGTTGTTGTTGTTGTTGTATGATTTTGAATCCTCTTTATCAATTTTCAGAACTTCACGCTTGATCAAAGCACCTTCGATAATAATCACGTTTTCAATCAATTTTTCAAATGATTGAGGACAATGAAGGTTCAGTCTGTAACTCATTTCTTGATTCAAACTATCAATAAAGATCTCCATCTTTTCTGTTTCAGGAATAGGGTGGGAGTATCTAGCAAACACCCTTCTCCACCTTTGTAAAAATGTAGTGAAAGATTCCCCTAGTTTTTGTTTTACTTTACAAAGATCAAGCATGGTTATCTGGTGTTGGATGTTGTAGAAGTACTATGATATAAACTTGTTTATTAACTCCTCAAAGGTTTTGATGGGGGAGGGGGGGGGGGTTGATCTTTGAAAGCCACTCCATGGATTGTCCACCCAGAATTCGTGGAAACAATCGCATTAAGTAGGTATCTACATAAGCAAATTCTAAGCTCATATTTCAGAAATCCCTCACATGCTCAATGGGGTCAGTTTTCCCATTATACCTATCAAATTTAGGGATTTCACAATGTTTTGGAAAAGGAATCATTCGAAGACTCTTATCAAATGGATAAGGACATATGTCATCCAAAACATACTTCTTTGTTGTACCCCATTGCATTTCTTTTCTTTTCCCTTGTAATTCCTTTATCTGTTGCATAAGGGCACCAAAATCATTGAGAGGAATTTCAGGATTCTCTTTAATCCCTTCTGTGTCAAAATCAACAAGTAACTTAGCTCCCTGATTAGCTAATGAAAGGAAATATCTTTCCTTGTTTCATTCTAAAATCCTTTCCATAAGAGTATGGAAGTGGGGATCCTGTTCTGTTTCTTGGAGCTTTTCTTCTATTATCTCTTCAGTATTTGAACTACGCCAAAAGTATCTTCCCTCTCACTATTATCACCCATTCCACTTACTATGCTTTTGTCTTTCTTTATGTGCTTTTGATATCTCGTGACAACAGGCATAAACGTTACTCAAATTCTACTAACTTTGATCAAAGGGATGAAATAGTGCAAATGTTTGATGGATATGAAAGTCAGGATAGAATGAAGATTCTATGACTTTTAAAAAAAAAAATTAATCTTTAGCTTGTGATTCCCTGATTGAAAGGATTAAAATCCTATTGGCGGGATTAAACCAAAGATAAAAAATTAAGATGATTTTGCACTTTGTGAGGTTTTATCGAAGCTTCATAAAAAAAAAGATTTGGTGGATGCCTAATGTGCTTGAGCTCTCTATTGCAGAATTTGACTGGGATGAGTAGCATAAGTAATTGTAGGTTGGGGAATATAAGAAGAATGAATACGCTGACTGCGGTTGTGCCTTTGAGAAAGGGCTTTTCTTTGAAAAAAGGCTCATGAGTACAAAGGTTCTACAACATAATCATTAGTGAAACCTCTAATATAGTCGTGATATCGATGAATAAAGGTCCTGTGTTCAAGCAAGACCTTTTGAATTTGGTATAGAAATTTCCTTTTATTCAATAACTTATTATAACCGAGGGACTTCTTTGGCTTTCTAATCTTTCTTTCTAGAGACTTTTTGGCAAAGGTTGTAGACTTCCAAACTCTGAGCATGGAAAAGACTAGACTGAGATGATTGATTTTAGAATGTTAGAAAATTCCCTAGATTCAAAAAATACATGCGCTGAAATAGAGCATGAAGGTGCTAAAACAGACTCCTTATGCACCGAAACAGAGCATTAATGGGCTGAAATAGAGCATGGATGCGCCGAAACAGAGCATGGATGTGCTGAAACAGAGCACGAATGCATCGAAAAAGAGTACAAATGCACCAAAATAGAGCACGAATGCGCCGAAACAGAGCAGTGATGTGCTGAAATAGAGTAGCTATGCACCAAAACAGAGCATGAATGCGCCAAAACAAAGTAGAGATGCACTGGAACTGAGCAGTGATGCGCTGAAACAGAGCAATGGTGCACGAAAATAGACTAGGGATGCGCTAAATTATCCTTTTAGACTTCTGAGATAGAGATGTTTGAATAGTTTGATATTTTTGGATGATCTTAATTTGATTTAAATGTGAAAAACACAACATAGAGAAGCAGACAGTTGCTTTATTAACCCTAAAATCTAAACAAAGAGTGTATGTTCTTGAGATTTTCATAGGTTTTGAACAAAATAAACATTCCAAGCAGACTCACTCTTAATTATCAAAATAGGTCATCATATTAATCATAGCCCAAAGCTTAAAATCGTGTCGACTCACACAGCCATGTCACCCCCTAGAGGGCGCCCATGTTTTTGTCTTTTCCAGGTGCGTACTCAAAGTGACGGAAGTGGATACCGAATCCCTTAAGCAAATAATCTGTGGCGACTATATGGTGAGTGTCTTGGGGGCAGATTCTTCCCTCCCCTTGCACTATGATTAAAATGATGTTTGGCTACTGACTCAGCTGGCTTTCTATATTATGGTTTGTAGTCAAGGTTTCTATTCGGCGCGGCAACAGATAAACTCCCTCAAGAGACCTCCCAACCTTTAGAACAAAGGTTTTGGGGATGGTTATCTTTGTACACTACTGTCGAATTGCGGACTTTCCCCGAATTCACTTTTGATTATAGTGGGTTGGAAAACCTGGCTTTGGTTGTTCCAACTTAGATTGTTCCCATAGGGTGAGTACCTTTTCCCACTATGGCAGGCCCTCTAAAGGATGTAAGAAATTGTAAACACTGCATGAAAATGAAAAGGCAGTCTGGTATTTTGGTCACCCAGTTAAGGGGAGAGCATAGACCTATTCCCACAAACAAAGCAAACAATGTTCTTTTTATAGCACCAAATGACAATGATTTAAACTAAGTGAAGATGTTGCTTCACAATAGGCATGGAGTTCATTTTAACTACAAAAATAGTATGTGGTGACTATCCTAGGATTGATATATTCCAAATTTTAAATTTCTATCCTAGGATTGGTTCATTTCCTTAAAAACTGAAAATAAGAATTTTGTTCGCAGATGGCATCAGAATCAAAAAATTTGTTTTAAAAATTCCCTGCGTGTGCTGGGACAGACCCCCAGATGCGCCAAAATAGTTACTAGATGCGCTAAAATAGTTTTCGGATGCGCCAAAATAGACCCAGGATGCACTAAAACATGGGATGCCTTGAAATAAAGCTCGGATGTGCCAAAGTGCGACTCCAATCCGTCACCCGTCTCCTGTCAGAATATTTTCTGCAAAAAAAGATTAAAAATGGGGGGATGCCCACGGTGGGCGCCAAAAATGTGTATTTAGAAAATGCGTAGATTAAACAAGCAATACACTAACATAGCGAGGAGACAGTAGATTGAAAGAAAGCTAATCTAGAAAGCATAAATGCAGTCTCTCATGGCAACAACTTCTTCAAATTCGTCCCATCATCCTCTATCTCCAAGGATTTGATAAAAGATGTTGGGTTTCAATTGTGTAAGCAACAGCTTGTTGAAATGATAACTTAGGAGAACGAGATTGATTTAAAAATGCATATTCATGACTATTGATTTAAGCTATAGAATTAAAATGTTATGACACTACAATGCTGATAAAACTAAAATGTAACTATAATAACTACGTATGAAAATCTAGAATTCAAGGTCCTTTTCAACTCACAAGAGTGTTGTATTTATAGATTTTTGAAGGCAAGAATCCAATTGGCCAGGATCAATGGTTGAGTTCAAACCTGTTAATATGAATGGTGAGAGATCAAGAATTTGAAAAGAAGATGGAATTTTAAGAGATAGATGGAAGATTAAGAGACAAATGAAAGATGTGTCCATAATTAAAATAGATAATAATTAATTATGTGTAGGAAATGAAAATCTTTTTAATTAAATATTAAAAATATTTAATTATGCGAGAGAAATGAAAAGCTTTTTTAATTAAATATTAAAATATTTAATTATTGAGAAGAGTGAAGAATTCAGAAAGTGTTTTAATTAAATATTGAAAATATTTAATTAAATGTGAAATGAAGAATATCATTTACATTTAGAATTTAAACTTGTGATAATTAATATAAATAAATTGTAAAATCTATTTAATTAATTAAGAGGAAGATAACATTAATTAAATAAACTTATTTATTTAATTAAATTAGAAGAATTGGAAAAATGAACAATATAAATAAATAATTAAATTTATTTATATGTAGATGACTTAAGAATATTAATTAAATAATTCATATTTAATTAATTAACAGATTTGGTTAACCATGACCATTTTTAGATGTGTACACCTTCCTATCCAAATGTGGACACATTTATTGGACAAATTTTTTAGAGAGTCAAGTTTTGTGACATTTACAAACTTATTTTCTATCAAAATAAAGAGCTATTTGAGAGGTGATGTGCCAAGAATTCTAAAATAATTGCATGACTTCTTGAGGCCAAAGGAGAGAAGGCCTAATTTTGGGATTGACCATAATTGGGGTGATGACATTGTACATGCAGATTGCATGGTTTTGAGAGTATTTGGGACCAATGTAGCCCCACATCTTTTGTCATGGTTTGTACCATTGAAAATTGGTTTCCTTGAGGCTATGTGGCAATTGGGAAAGTTTGAGGATATGCATTTGGCTAACTAGAA
Organism: Sequoiadendron giganteum; assembly: GCA_007115665.2. Classification (NCBI taxonomy): domain Eukaryota; kingdom Viridiplantae; phylum Streptophyta; class Pinopsida; order Cupressales; family Cupressaceae; genus Sequoiadendron; species Sequoiadendron giganteum. Next base: position 157,627,117 of record VCHN02000014.1, read on the forward strand.
GAAGGGATCCTTCTTCCCTTGGGTTATAGTATTTTTTGATATTTTTATGGGAAAGGATGGATGGAAGCATATTCTTGGAATGCTTACTCCTCTAAAGATGAAAAATTGAAGGGCCAAAACTTTTGACCCCGAAGGTTTTATTGGTGTTGTAACTTTGAGGATCAACAGGTCAAGATTTTGACATGGATTGGATTACTCGGAGGATGTAATCAGGAATAGGTTTGATTTAAAGGAAATTGATGATAGAAGAGTAAAATGGCTTGCCTTTGAAAAACTTGAAAAGTTAAATCAAACAAAGGATCCCAATTTCAAGAGGGTGTATGCTGATATACATGACTCAATTGTAAGAATTGATGCAATTTTGCAGAATTTTGATAAGGTTGTGGGATAGCTCAAGGAGTAAAGACAAGAGCAAGATAAGGGGAAAGCCCCTATGCTATAGGAAAGGCCAACTTTTTAGCCTCCCAAGAAAACATATATCTTCACAAGAAGACCTAAGGGGATTGTTCTAAAAGAGGAAACAAAGGATACTCCTACACAATCTGAGGAGTCAAAAGCATCTTCCCCTATGCCACAAGCACACCTCTCTCCACAAAAAAATTTATTGATATTAATTCACCACCTAGGGAGTCCTCTCCTAAAAGGAGAATAATTAAAGCAGTGAGATTTGTGGATTATCACGTGGATTCAGATGATGAGGTTGTTGTAACCTTTGATGATATTCAACAACAAATGCCATCTCCACAAGGGAGAATGATATGCCATATCTTGACAACAAAATCAAAAAGTTAGTATTGACAGGTGTGGACAATGTTGATGATGTAAGGGATGCAACCTGCAAGAATTTTATGGAATGATGATGCATTTTTGAGAAGTGATGTGTTCAACGAATTTGTCTGGAGAATACTAAAAGATGAATATGAAAGAAGGATGAAGGAAGAAATGAGAAAATTTCCTAAGTAGCCTAGAGAAGTGATATCTGCAAGGCTTATTGCAAAGATGAAGGAAAAATAAAGGGAAATGTATCTCGATGAAGGTAGAAATCTAGTTAAAGAAAGTGGCATCCTTTTGTTACCCAAGTAGGACATGACTTCTTTCATTGCTTTTGACACTATAATGAAACATGATTCGTAGGTTTTTCCATGGATGAAGAGGCATTGTGTGCTTTGTCTAGTTCAACTTTCAGTTTGAAATGGGACACTCTTGTAATTTGGGCTTTAGCCCTAAATACCAATAAACCAATAGTTGTAGAGCCTACAAGTGACTAAAGGGGAGGTCTGATTATCAAAGGAGTCTCTAACACATCAATAGTAGAAGCAACCACATTGGTTATAAATGTTTCCAAATTCACTAAGACAACTATTGAATAATTATAGGAGAAATATGATACAAATACTAAGAAATATAATGATTTATTGATTGAGTACAATAAAGACAAGAAAAGGCTTGAAGAATTGGAGATAATGGTTGAAATGTTGCAAAATTAGAAACCACAAATGCAACAATGCAGCTTGTTGCTCCATCACCTTCTTCTCCACCACCTCCTCTAGTGCAGTGTATAGAAATAGTTGTATATGATGAAAATCTTCCATTGGTTCTAAGTACTTCTCCTACCCCTCCTCAAAAAAGAAGAATTAGCATAAAAGAGTTGATTTAAAAATTGAAGGTGTATGATGAATTGTTCCAATTTTATGAAGAAGATAAGTATCAAAGTAATGCACTTATAGTAACCACTATAATGGAACATGTGATGGGGTGTAATGCCTTACCAAGTAACCCTAAAGGAAGTTGCAATTAACGTCTTAAGCGAACTAATTTTTTTTTTATAAAGTGCATTTAAGATACACATTCACTTAATAATTAACAACAACCTCTAAGGCTACAAGGTTAGGATTACTTAAACCCACATATACATATTACATATAACCATAGCTTTATGAACTTTATGAAATCACCATCATACATCATAAGAATATCACATAACATAATAAGATAATCAACCAAGATACAATCTCATAAACATTATCTTAATCCAATAGATACATCACTCATTCCCAGAATGAGGCAATAGTACAAAAGATTACAATTACAAAATTCCACCTCATAAACATAAGAGGGATAAAATAACTTATACAAGTTAAAATATTACAATGCAAGATAATACAACAAGAACCGCGAGCTGTCCATCTGGATGTCTCGCCACCAAGTACTGAAGATCGATGGGGACCCAACGGTTTTGGTGCATGTTTCACCCTACCAATGTGGTACCCGAAGGCCCACCCCCCATGCTAGAAGATAGTAACAAAGTAACATGGACAAAGATTCTATTACCTCTAACCAAAGGCAAACTCATATCGACTCATACTGTTATAAACAACCAAATGAATTAACAAGTACAACTCATTCACCATACAAGTATGAATCAAGTACAACTCAAGTACAATACAAATACAATACAAGTACAAATCAAATACAATACAAGTACAAATCAAACATCACTGACATAGGTCATATTGCTTCCAGACATAAAGTAGATCAAGTATGTTCAAATAACCATACACATAAAATAATTAACAACAGTTGTCATAGATAGAGTGTCATCGCAAGGTTTGTCATGAGATCTCCTCTGGGCATTCTTCATAGGCTCCGGCACAAGTAATCCTGGTGGCCTCAACCGAATCCCAACACTCATACTCACTCATGCGGAATCAACTACCTCTCGCAAGAATAAGATAGTTGATCTTGCCATTCCAAGCCTTCCCACTCATCCCAAGTCTAAACAAGCCCTTGTGTCTATGAGTGAGGTAAAATTATCTTGATTAGTGAGAAGTTAGTCCTAATCTTCTAAGTACATTATTTTAATTATCACTTGTTTAAATCACTCCTGAAGGTTATCCAGTTTACCTCTTTGGGCTCTGGCGCCTACAGAAGCCACTCTTCTAATGGACAACACACTCACAACCAATCACCAAGGGAAACACAAGTGCATACAAACTAGGCATCATAACCACTCCAACACAAGGAGGATACAAATAATAGAAAACTCACTCCAAACATCTTGGAGGCAACAATCACATAGTCCACTCCTTTCAAGGAGACACGGATCCCATAATCCGCTCCTAAACCAAGGAGGTGCAAACATCCCCGTTCATGAAAACCGGGTAAAACTGAAAAGACGCCATGCACTACCCAATGGAAAACAACTGGATGGGATAAAGATTCAACAACCCTTATTCTCTAAGTTCTTTTGGAAGACTTATAATTTAGGACTAACACTAAATCCCAAAACCAACAATGCAACTTGACGACATAGCAACAAAAACATTCAAGTCATCAATCAAATCTAATATTTGGATTTCCTAAATCCATACTCATTCAATGGGTAGTGTTGACAAAGTCAAAGACATGATAACTAGATCATCTAAAATAATCATAACCCCTATTTCCCTTTTCATTATTGGAAATTTAAAACATTTAAACTTACTTCCCTTTATTGAATACAGAGAATTAAATCCTTTAAGATAATCATGAGGAAGATACTACTTTTGGATATACTAAATCCATATCTCATTCATAATCCAATTACAATGATTCAATTATTCTAAATATAAATTAATTAAATAACATAATTGATTGCCTCATCAATAAAACAACTTCTTAATTTACTTTTAAATCGACACAAATCCATGCAAGTAAACTATTTCCATTTCCTAACCAAATCTTATATTTTATTCAATTTCCTATATAGAACATGCATTCACTTTAATGTAATAAAATATCTTTCTCTATACATTTTTTACACATACTAATCATTTCTTTTAAAACACTAATAATACCCAATTTGCAAACAACAGAATAAAATAAGATAAAATATTATTTATTCTTTCAAATGGATATATACCTTCAATATATATATACTAAATATAAATTAATATATTTAAATATATTTAATCATTAACATATCTTCTATTCTTTACAGAATATCAAATTGTTTAATTCAAAATAAAATATCCCTTATCATTAATTTTCTAAAATATATATATATATATATATATTTCCAATTAAATCAAATTAATAATTGGACCTTTCACACATGAATTTAAATTCCACAATTAAATTTTAAATTATGCATTCTTTAAATCAAATATTTAACTCCTTCAATTAAACTTTAACATGTCATTTAAAGATAAACAATAATTTCTCCATATGTTTATAATTTTAATTCCACTAATCTGATATACAAATTTTATTTAAAATAATATAAATAAATATAATACTTTAGTATTATAAATTATAATATAAAATATTATATAATAATATTTTAATATTATAATAACAATACATAAAATATTAATATTTATAAATATCAATTTATTATTATTTTATTTTCAGAACAGCCATGGGAAAATAATTTAACAACAGTCTCATGTTTCAAACATAACTCAAAAACTACGATCTGGGTATTTGCGATTTTTGGATAGGTGTAAGAAAATTTTAAAATTCAAAAACCCTTTAAATTTCTTGACAACCCAGTTTGTGAAAGTAAAGTTATAGGCGACACAATCAGACCATTTTACCATAAACATATAACTATACTGCAGATTTTAAAATCCGTTTTTTAATAATAAACAGAAGGTTTCATTTTCTAAAAACATTCTAAATGCATTGTTTAATCTCTATGTTTGATTTCAATAACAACAAAATCGATTTCCTCAAATAATTTAAATTCAACTAAAGTTTTCACAATTTTCACTCAAGAATTTTCACAAGTAAAGGTTGTAACTTTGTTTAATTCTTTTCTTCTAATATCAAATTTATTTTCTAAAACAGATTTAACAAACAAATCTTTAATCATTACTATTTTAAAGAAAAAACAATCAAGAACAATAAAACACAAAGAGGAAAACCTGGTACAAGAAGCTACAGGAAGAGATGAATTTCTGATGCAAACCTCCTCCAGAGTTTTCCTGAATTCTCTTCAATCCTCCAATAGATCCAATCCAAAATCCAACAAATGCAAACAATCTTTCCTTCAATCAATTCTACAATCAAACTTTTTTCAAACCCTTGTGCAAATTTTCCAAAAATTCCTTCCCTGCTGTAAAAATGTATTTTTCCTAAAAACTTTTCTCCCTAAAATTAAAACATGTATTCCTTATAAATCAAAAATACCTAATTCAACCCTAATTCACATTACATGCAAATTAGATATTTCAATTTCAATTTCAATTTCACTTTTCAAAAACCCACTTTCAATTTAAAATGCAGTTTCAAATAATAAATTAATTTCCAAAGTTGCAACTAATTTCCCAAATAAACATTTAATTACAATTTCTAATTTAATTCCCACACATTGAAATTAAATTCCAAATTTAATTTTAATTCTTTTATTTCCTTTCATTCTCTTGCATCACGTTTAATTAATTAATTAAATTATTTAATAACTAAACTCAACCCCCTTGGATTAAATTTAATTAATTAAATAATTTAAATATAATTAATTAATTTAAATATAAACTTTTATCCACATTGCATTATTTAAATTAAATAATCATCAATCATGATTTAAATGCATTTATTTTAAATATCTATTTCCAAATCAAGAATTCTTCAGAATTAAATAACATCAAAGCAAGACTAGACAATGACTCGACACACACAACTGACGACACACTAAGGTTAGGGTGTAAACTTGACATATGTTATCTAGCTACTATCTTCCGTTCAACTTAACCGTTGGATCGACACCCTCAAACCTGTGAAACCAGGTGGAGTCGATGTCATGTACCTACAATCCTGCAACCAAGTAAACATCATATAATATATCCAGCATATAATACACACCGTGAAGAAGGAATTACGGATTCGCAGGGCGCTCGCAAGCAAGTGATGCGAACTCATCCTCTTCACCAATACACTCATTGAAACTGACATTTCCATCATAATCCAGTAATCTCATAATAACATCTCATGTTAACGTTACAATTTCATTAATCCATAAAGCATGTGAAACAATAATCAGATAACTACATCCCACAATAATAGTTGTCGCTTAATAGTAGCGATCAAAACATCATAACAAAATGTATCCAGTATCAAAGTAATTGCAACCAAACATAGCATAAAGCAACTTGAACAAGAAGCAAAACGGAGGGGTATTACATGGGGAAATCAATAACGAGAGAGTGAATAGTGTACACTCCAATTATTCTTTAATGATGACAGCTATTGATTTGTTTGAGAGGGATAGATTAGATGCAATCCCATTAATGCAATTATGGGTACCTAGACTCATTGCATTAGCTGGCATGATGAAACGGTCAACTCAGGATTTAAATAAGATAGAAAAAATAATCCCACTATACAAGTGAAATTGATTATTGATTTCCAATGCATGGTTTGTTGAATTGCACAAGACAAAAGAGAGGGTGGGGGATGAATCAGTTGTATCTAATCACATTCACCAAAGATCTTAAGAAAATCCACATTCACTTTAATATGTTATTAAGTATAAGTATGAAGAGAAAATAACAAAAATTAAAAACAAGAAATTCTAGATTTATGTGGAGAACCCAATAAGGGAAAAATCACAAAAAGGGTTAACTCACAATATAAGAGTAATTGCAAAACTAGATACAAAGAGGATCACTACCAGAGGGATCATTGCCCAAGATAGGACTCACTATCCAGATATGAGGATCACTATCTATAGATAGAGAAAAATATAAAGAAGAATGTTACATAGAGAACATTATCTCAATGCAACAAAAGATCCACCACAACAACTTCCACATATTTGTAGCCTTGATTAGAGAATTGCAGACACCATCAACTCACTGCTTTTAAGAGTCTAACATATTGAAGTTCTCACTGCCTCAGACCAATTTCACACAATCTTTATCATCTACTTTGATTCTCACACTTGTGGGTTACAAACCTTAACATATTGCCTTTTATTTATACCAAATTCAATCTTAGAAACTTTCTCCAAGGTCAGCTACACATTCTTTATTTTACAAATTCAAATTAGGTCGGCAACTCAACATTCTTGTGGTGGATAAGAATGAGAGTGGACCAAATCAATACTTAACTAGGACCCAAAACAACATCTTGCATCAATCAAACACTTCCTTAATTGATACTTGTCCTTCACATAATGTGTAAACACCAAGTCGACCAAACCTAATGAAAACACCAATGAACGTTGAAGCATACACATCGATAACTAGAAGATAACATGTAGAACACATAACATGCTTCACCATACATTGAAAAAAACTTAGATACCTTCTTCCATATCTGAAAGGCCTAAGAGAAACTAGTAGAGTAGATACATTTCTCCCAGTTCATAGACAAGCAACTCTGCCAGACCAGTTCACAAATAGGTGAATAAAACTTTCACTCTTCATCAAAATAGAATCTATAATCTAGGATATATCACCCATGGATTCCCATAAACAATATTATAGGTTTGCACAAGCATAGGATCAACACAGAAAAAATGCAGAGCACATTACCAAAGCACATTTTGAACACACACACAACTCTATCTTCACTACTTATTAATTTTCTCAAAATCACTTGGTAACTCATCATATCAGCACAACTACAACACCATAAAGATATCTCCATGTACTCACAACATCTCTACATTATCTCACCTATATACACACCACCTGTAATCACTTGATTCCTTTCACTGCAACAACCTATACTGTGTTGACATCAATGACAACATTAATGATAAAACCACCATACTCATTCATACTTGCAAAAATCTCCCCCCTTTGTCATTGATGGCAACACATGATGTGAAAATCCACCAAAAACAACATAAAAACTCTTCCCCCTTTTTTTAGATTAGATAGCCTACACAACATTCTTGCACTCTCTTCTCCTTACAAGATTCTCTCTCCCTTTCAACTTTTTTCTGAAATAGATAGAATTTTTCACATGACTCTCTCTCCCCCTTTGACATTAATGACAAAGAAGTTTTTTTACATGATTCTTCAACCATATCAAATTATGATAAATCCCCCTTAGGAGTTCACCCATGACAACACACATATCATACAATAACAATTATACTCTCTACTCCCCCTGAGGAGTAAACCCCACTCATTAGTCCAGATAGATGATGAATATGTAGATCCACTGGACTGATGCACATCTATGTGCACCTAGTTCATAGAAGGAGGCACAATAACCCCCAAATTCTCCTAGAGATACTCAAAAGTATCCTTAGGAAGAGCCTTAGTAAATATATCTGCAATCTAATCCATTGTAGGCACATATTCAAGCATGACTTCATTCTCCAATACTTTCTCTCTTAAGAAATGATATCTGATAGATATATGTTTTGTCCTTGAATGAATTACTAGATTCTTTGAAATGTTTATTGCTTTTGTATTATCACAAAAGATAGAGATAGGCTCATCAAACATCACACCTGTATCCTTCAATGTTTTCTTCATCCATAGTACATGTGTACAACAAGATGCTACTGCAATATACTCAACCTTTGCAATGGATAAAGAAGTTGAATCCTATTTCTTTCTTAGCCATGAAACCAACCTGCATGTAAGAAAGAATGCACCACCACTTGTACTCTTTCAGTCATCTACACAACCAACCTAGTTTGCATTAGTGTAAGCATTTAAAGTAAAATTAGTATCCGTAGGATACCACAAACCATAATCCAGAGTCCCTTTTAGATATCTGAATATCCTTTTCACAGCTGTAACACGTGTTTCTTTGGGTTCTTCTTAAAACCTGGCAACCAAACATACTGCATGCATGATATCCAATCTACTAGCAGTAAGATATAGCAGTCCACCAATCATGGATCTATACTTTCTTTGATCAAATTTAAGAGATTCATCATCCTTACTTAGTTTGCATTTGATCACCATAGGAGTACACACCGATTTGGAGTCCTCCATTCAAAACTTCTTCAGTAATTCTTTAACATACTTTGATTATGAAATGAATATGCCCTTGTTAGTTTGATTCACTTGAATTCCAAGGAAGAGATTCAACTCACCAATCATGGACATTTCAAACTCTTTTTGCATCTCCTCTGCAAATTTCTTGAACATACCCTCATTTCCTCCAAAGATAATATCATCAACATACACTACTACAATCAAGATTTTGTTTCATTCAATTTTGAAATAAAGATTACTATCTAGAGAGCCTTTGTTGAACCTTTACTGAGTCAAATACCTATCCACCTTGCATACCATGTTCTGGGAGCTTGTTTGTGTCCATATAGTTTCTTTTTCAACTTACAGACCATATCCAGTTGATCTAATAACTAAAATACCTCTGGTTTTTTCATGTAGACCTCTTCTTCCAATTCTCCATTTAGGAATGTAGACTTAACATCCATTTGGTATACCTTGAAATCTTTGTGAGCATAAAATGCCAAAAACATTTGAATGGCCTCCATTCTTGCCACCAAAGCAAATGTCTCCTCAAATTCTATTCCTTCAACCTATGAATAACCTTTGCACACAAGCCTTTCTTTGTTTCTTAGTACTTCACCATCTTCATTCAACTTATTCCCGAATACCCATTTTGAACCAATTACATTCTCGTTTACCATTCTAGGAACCAATTCCCATGTCTGATTTTTATCTATCTTCTATAATTCCTCTTTCATGGCTCTAACCCAATTTTCATCTTTGCATGCTTCACACACTATTTTAGGTTATATCTTGGAAAGTAGACACAAATTTACCTCAACTGCTACCACTTTGCTTATTGTTGTTACACCTTTTTCTTTGTCTCCAATTATCTATTCTTTTGGATAATTTTTCTGTACATATTTCAGAGTCTTAGGAGCATGTTATAGAGTCTGTTCTTCTCCAATTTTTTCTTCTTCTTCCTTATCCTTCTCTTGCTCTTGTCCGCAAATAGGTTCATTTGGTTCATTTTCACTTATTTCAACTGGACAATGCACATTTTCATCTACTTTCACATTTGCACTTTCAACAATCTTTCTCAATATTTTATTGAAGCATCTATATGCTTTTGTTTTGGTTGCATATCCATGAAAAATACCTTCATCACATCTTGCATCAGAATTTCCTAGATTCTCATCATCTCTTTTAATATAACATTTTCTTCCAAACACCTTAAAGTATTTAATAGTAGGAATTTTAGCATACCACAACTCATAAGGAGTCTTTGTGTTGTTGCCTTTGATTTAAAATTTGTTAAGAATATAGACATTAGTGTGAATTGCTTCTCTCTAGTATACCTCAGGAACATTTGCCTCACTCATCATATTCCTTGATGCTTCTTGAATTGTCTGGTTCTTCCTCTCAACAACTCCATTTTGTTGAGGAGTTCTAGGAGTAGAAAAATACCTCTTTACACCATGCTCTTCAAAAAAAATATTAAAATCATTGGAGGTGAATTCTCCACCTCTATCAGACCTTAAACATTTAATTTTCGGATCCGATTCATTTTCTACCATTTCCTTGAACACTTTGAATCTATCTAGAGCTTTCGCTTTCTCCCTAATAAAAGTAACCTATGTCATTCTAGAGTAATCATCAATGAAAAGCATAAACTACCTATCACCATTAAGACTTCTTGTCCTTGTAGGACCAAAGAGGTTTGTATGAATCAAATCCAACATTTTGATAGTTGATTGTTCTTTTCCTTTAAATCTACAACTTGTTTGTTTTCCCAACTGACAGCCTCTACAAATAGCATAGGTAGGCTTTGTGATTTTTGGCAGATCCCTAACAAATTCTCTTGAACTAATCTTGATTAGGTTGTCAAAGTTTAAATGTCCCATCCTCTAGTTCCATAGCCAACTTTCATTAACTTGACACACAAAACACCGACCATTAGCACCCTTAAGTTGATAAAAGTTTTCATATGTTCTTCTTCTTGTAGCTACCATAGATCCAGACTCTTTTCTGATCTCACAAGTATTATCATGAAACACAAGATTAAATACTTTGCTACACATTTTTCCAACACTCAAGAGGTTATGACTTAAGCCCTTAACATAATAGACATCATCAGTATTATGTTTTCCATAAAAACTAATTGTACCCTTTCCAACAATATTTGCACCAGAATCATCTCCAAACATGACTATTCCTCCATCATAATTTTCAAGTTTAGTAAACTTACTTTTGTCTCCAGTCATATGATTTGAGCAGCCTCTATCACTTACCCAATAGTCTTTGTCTTGTCTAGCATGAAAGGCCAAAACCAAAGTGCTTTCTATCTCTGCCTTCCTATTTTTCGGACCACATTCCCTTGCACATCTTCTATTGTTAGTAGACACTAATTTATCCTCTAAGGCTAGGAACATGCATTCATCTTTATCACCCTCAATATCAGATTCATCATCATAAATTCCAGCATCTTCTCTAACAGAATACAATTTCTTGAACTTTTTGTCTTTATTATATTTTCTCTTCTTGTGTATGGCTCTATTTGGACATCTTGAAGCATAGTGACCAATATTTCCACAACTAAAACATTTAAAAGGTAACATACCTTTTTACTTACTAATACCTTTCTTTAGATTCCTTGTAAAATTTTCTTCCAACTCCTCTGAACCTTCACTATCCAAATCATCTTCTATCTTTGTTGCTTTGTAGGTTGTTTCAATTTTCTCCTTTTCTTTTCCCAAATTCCTCAGTTCAAATGCGATCAAGGTGCCCAATATCTATTCTCTAGTGAATTTATTTGGATCATATACTTCCTCAATGGTTGAGACCTTATCATTGTAACACTCTAGTAGGGTGATTAGAATATTCTCCATTACATCTTCATCTGTCAAAGTAACACCTTGATTTTTGATTTCATTTACTCTAATATCAACACTCTGAAAGTAGCTTGAAATGTCCTCACCTTCTTCCATTTTCAAGTTCTCATATATGTGCTTAGCTATCAAATTCTTTGATAATTTGACTCTATCATTTCCTTCAAAGATATCTTTCAACATCTCTCAGACATCATACACAGTACCTAATGAAATAACTTTTGTCAACTAAGTCTTAGATAAAGCACTGTAGATTGCATACTTTTCTCTTTCATTTTATTCATAGGCAGAAATACCATCTACAAAAGAAGGACCACTTGTTGGCTCAACATATTTTGTCTCAACGACTTTCCAAGTCTTGTAATGAAGAGAGATTAGGTAACCTTTCATCTGCACTTTCCAAACACTGTAGTCGGATCTATCAAACACATGGATTATCAATTTTTTTCCCATCAGATCTACCTCAAGCGGTTAAGATCTTCCTTGAGGAACCAAAGCTCTTATACCAATTGTTGAATTGCACAAGACAAATAAGAGGAGGGGGGTGAATCAGTTGTATCTAATCACATTCATCACAAATCTTAAACAATTCCAAATTCACTTTAATTTGTTATTAAGTATAAGCATAAAGTGAAAATAATAAAAAGCAAAAAAATAAACACCAAATTTACGTGGAAAACCCAATGATGGAAAAACCATGATGAGGGTTAACTCATATTATAAGAGTAATTGCAAAACTAGATAAAAAGAGGCTCATTTCGCAAGATAAGACTCACTGTCTAGATAGGACTCATTGTCCAGATAAGAGGCTCATTTCCTATAGATACAAAAACATATAAAGAAGAATGTTACATAGAGAACATTATCTCAATGCAATAGAAGATCCACCACAACAACTTCCACACTTTCACAGCCTTGATCAAAGAATTGCAGACACCATCAGCTCACTACTTTCAGGAGTCTAACACGTTGAAGTTCTCACTCCCTCAGACCACTTTCACACAATCTTTCACATCTACTTTGCTTCTCACACTTGTGGCTTGCAAACCTTAACATCTTTCCTTGTATTTATAACAACTTTGATCTTAGAAACTTTCTCCAAGGTCAGATACACATTCTTTAATTTACAAATTCAAATTAGGTCAGCGACTCAAAATTTCCGTAGTGGATAAGAATGAGAGTGGACCAAATCAATACTTAACCAAGACCCAAAAAAACTTCTTGGATCAATCACACGCTTCCTTAATTTATACTTATCCTTCGCATAACATGTAAACACCAAGTCGACCAAAATTAATGAAACACCAATGAAATTTGAAGCATACACACCAACAGCTAGAAGATAACATGTGAACCACATAACACGCTTCACCATACACTGGAACCCAACTTAGATACCTTCTTCCAAATCCACAAGGCATGAAACAAACTATTGGAGGATATACATTTCTCCCAATTCACAGATAAGCAACTCTTCCAGACCACTTCACAAAACGGTGAACACAACTTACAGTCTTCATAAAACCAAAAGGTATGATCTAGGATATATCACCCAAGGATTCCCATAAATAATACTACAGATTCACACAAGCATAGGATCAACACAAAAGAAATGTAGAGCACACTATCAAAGCATATTCTAAACACATACACAACTCTTTCTTCACTATTTATTAATTTTCTCAAAAGCACTTGGTAACTCACCATATCAGCACACCTGCAACACCATAAAGATAGCTCCATGTACTCACAACATCTCTACATTATCTCAACTATACATGCACCACATGCAATCACTTGATTCCTTTCATTGCAACAATACGTACTTTGTTGACATCAATGACAACATTAATGACACCACCACCATACTCATTCATACTTGCAACATGGTTGACCCAATGGAGAATAGAATAAGGGAGTTACTACAAGAATTTGATGAGAGAGATCTTAGCCTTTTTCCAAAAATTTTGGATAGAAGAGGAGTAAGAAATTTTGAACTTTGGAGGTCTCAAATGGATATTATTGTTGCTACACATGCCCTTCTAATTTGTGAAGGTGGATAAGTTGATGTGGATTTATTGAAAAATGGCATGGATACACTATGGATCACCAGTAATTTTTTAGGAAGACTTTGATAAAGAGGTAAACGAAGTTGTCAAAAGGTATGGATCATACAGGAACAAATTATATGATTTCATGGCATTCGTATGGCCATCCGAGGAAGAATATAACACTTGGGACAAGAAGTATAATGATTTTCATAACCTATAAATTTTTCCAAGTGATGTGGATATATTTTGTTTTTCATGCTTATTCAGCGCTCCAAATTTCTTCAACAACATTAACAAGAAGAGTTTGTATTTTTATACACCAAGGTTTTGTCTTCACTTGCCAACTCACTATTCTCAGGTTTGCATCAACAAGAATGAAGAAAAGGAGTGGAAAAATATGAGCTATCAACATCAAGCACTTTTTGGAAGGACAAAAATTGTTACAAGAAAATATAACTGCATTTGTCCTAATAATATTCCATCCACGAGCAATTTTCCTCACTTTTTGAAATGTAATATTGTATGTCAAATTAAAATGTGACATGTGTACTTGTCTCAAATCTTATTTCTCCCTTGTATTATAAAAGGGAATTCAAGTCCATTTACAAGGATCTTTTGGAGAGTTTTGTAATTTAACACACAAAGAATTGATTTGAGTCTTTCTTTATGGTTATTGGGTCTTAGTTTTTGTAATTTGCAAGATTTGTATGACAGTACTAGTATTTTTTAATACAAATGGCATAATTTTGAAGGCAATTGTCTCCTACTATATATGTTTCACAAATTATGAATGAAATTGATCAAAAAACATTCTAATTTGTCTCCATTGTCTTTCCTTTGGATGTATCTTTTTGTTAATGCTTTGGTTTAAAGAACTAGTTAAATTCTTTAATGGGGAAATAAATTTGTGTGAATGTATAAGGATTTGATAAGTAGAGTTGGTTAAGAGTTTTGAGTATGATAATGCAATGTTTTATTCTAATTCTCTATGATGCTTAGGTGAAATACTATTGTATAATTTTAATTGCATAAGTTCTGACTCCATACGCTGGGTTAAGGAACTGATCATAAATTTGTGTTTAGATTGCAGCTCCAAGGTCAATTCAATTGAGGAAAATTTACAAAATTTCATCTTAGTTATGCTTATTTGTAGAAGTTTCCTATAAATTTCATTTTCTCTTGGTTTAAATTGTTGAAATCTTAAAGGATTTTTCTAGATCTTTCAATTTTTACATTTATCAAGATAAATAAGTGAGAACATATATTGTTTGCAATGTATGAGATAATTTAGCACATGATATCTTAAATACATTGTTAGGGACCACCCTCCAAGGTTTTTTTGAGCCTAGATTGTAGAGGGAAATTTATTCTAACTTTCACCTATTCATTGGCCAATCCCTCCAAATAAATAACCATTAGAAATGGAAAATCCATATATTATTTGTAAGATCTGGTTGGGAGCGAAAAACAACCAAGAGTGTCTTGAGAATCCATCAAGCATGGACATCATTTTTGAAGTCGCCAATGTTTGAATAATATGATCCATCATAGGGAGTGGATAATTTTCCTTTAGGGATGCTTGATTAAGATTCCTAAAGTCCATGTAGATCCTTATTTCTCTATTTTTCTTCTGGACTGGAACTATGTTGGCCACCCAAGTTGAGTGATGGATTGGGTATATGATTCTATCTTTCAACATTTTCTCGATTTCCTCAAAAATAGTGTAAGTAACTTTGGGGCTATAACTTCTCTACTTTTTTCTAAAATCAACTATCCCTTCTTTTAATGGTATGTGATGTTGGAAATTTCCACCCATAAAGCTCTTTAAGTCATCGTAACACCAAGAAAATACTTCCTTGTATTTAATTATTAATGCTAGCAACCTTTTCTTTTCTTTAGGTGTACAACATTTCCCTATGTATACTAACTTTGCAAACTCAACATCTCCAATATTTATAGCCTCATATTCCCTAGTATTAGTCAAGGATTCATTCATTTTCCTTTTAATCGCTCGGTCATGTCTATCAAACAAATCTTCTAAAGATACTAAACCCTTGGGTATCTTATTATCCTTTAGTTGAAGAATTTCATCGACCAAATAGTGTGCATCATCCAAGAATAATTCTTTGCAATCATTAGTGCTACCCTCAAAGAAGGCTTGAGTGAAAATTTCAACATTCTCTAAGAAGGCTTGAGTGAAAATTTCAGCATTCTGTAAGAAGGGATGGATTTGCTTATTATTTTCAAATACCTGCCAATGATTAACATTATCAGGGACACTAGGTCTATAAATCATCTCAATCATGTATGACTTCTTCTTGAAATCGGGATGAGGAAGCAACAAGGAAGTAGACACTACTAAAGGATCAGCCCTAGAGTTTAACTCCCTGGGTATAGCTTCTATAGAGAATGCATCAAATTCTTCAATAAGATCCCATACCTTATTTCAATAATGTCTTAATCTTTCATTCATAACAGTGAAAAGCTTACGCACCTATTTGACTATTAATTCAACATCTCCCAAGACTTTGAGCATTTTAATTTCCTTATCATTTGCCTCAGATAACCCTAATAATGGGGATTCATACTTTGTTGTGTTATTGCTGCTTACAAACTATAACTTGTAGGAAAAAGAAAACACTTCAAGTCTATAGGGGCAATTAGAACCACATCTACTCCTTATCCCAAACTAGAACAAATCCCATCAAACACCATTTCCCATACTTCAAAGGATATATCCAGACCAATAAGTTCAATATTTTTATCATGATTAGAGAGGAGCACATAATTCCCAAACTCATATTCCTCGTAGAGGATTTATGATCTAGGATCTTCTGGTTTAAATATTGAAAATTTGGCCTTAGGTTCAGGGTCCAAACACACCTTTTTGTTTCCTATATGAATAGTACCCTAAGACCAATCTAATTGAATCTCATCTCCCAAATCCTTGCAAAAACTTCTGCTCTGAAGTATACCATAACTAGCAGGGATATCTACCACTAAAATTGTGAGTTTCAACCTCTTGTTATGGTGGGTTGCAAGCACAACTTGAGCATCCTTAATTTTCCCTATCACAAGAACCTATTTAGATTTCATTGAATAGCATTTTCCAAAGGTTTTTGTCAAATTCAATCCCAAAGATCGAGCAATCTATGCTGGCATAATGTTATATGAGTCGCTAGAATAAACAATACAATATCTTAACCTAAATCCATTGAAAAATAGGGAAACATAAAATGGATTAGGTTTGTCTTCCATAGGGATTGATGCAAGTACCTTACTACTTGAGGCTAAAATATATGTTGGATCTTCAACATTTACTATGTGTTCATCTAGGGCTATATGAGGTTCAAAGCATCCAAATTTTACATATTCCACTTAACTATCTAATTCTTTAGGATTCACTCTTAAGTACTTTTCCTGCAAGATCTATACCTTCAAATTTCTACAAAGTTCAATTATATCAAATGATCCCATGGGCTTCTCTATAGATGAGGTATTTAAGAGTTTTGAAGGATCTTTTATCATTCTCCAATGTGTGTGAGATGTATTTTCACCTTTAAAAGTAGCATAAGCTTTACTAAGTAAAATGTTAGGAGAAATTTGAGTACCTTTATAATTGGTGTTCTATTGATTTCGAGTCATGGTAGCATAGGTAGGCTCATCCAAAGTGATGTAGACATCTCCTCCCCTATCATCATCAAGTTTGAATTTGAAATGTCCAATTACAGAGTTGAACCATACTGATTAGGAAAATCACCTTCATTAGTAACTTCTTTGATAACTTCCTTCATAGTGGTCATTTGCATAAATCTATTCATTTCAAGGCATTTTGCCCCATTATGATCTAAAGTAAGATGAAAATCACACATGTTCTTCTTATCTCCCCTAGACGGTGATTCTATTTCCAACCTTTATTGAGTAGGAGGAAGAGAAAGGGTCTTATTATTAGGCTAGAAATTCCTCTTATGGCTATAACTTGGTAAAGTTGGGTGTTCTTCAGCATTTGTCTCTTCAAAGAAATTATATCATTGCTAGTATTAGAATCATGGGGTCTAAGGAGGTAGAGGCCTACAACTTATTCAAGTGCATTTCTCTCTTCCATTTTCCTACTATAATAAAGTCATCCTCCAACTCGATGGCTAATTTTTATGTGTCCTCTAAGTTAGCCACTCATGCTCTCTTTAGGAGGAGACTGATATGTGGATGTTGTGTGTTAATAAAGAAACAATTTTGCATCTCCTCTGGGTGTCTTTTAGCAACATCAATTCTATTTTCCAACATGTTAAATTTAGCCACAAATTCCCTCATAGGTTCATTCACCTCTTTCTTTAGTTGAGTCAAGTGTGTTATTAGAGTGAGGTCATCATTTGCATGTTTAAAGCTATTTTCATGGTGTCCCAATTATTAATAGAAGCATTTGGTAGATGGTAAAACCATTCTATTGCAACATCTGCAAGAGATTGCACAAACAATTAGACTACCACATCTTCATGTTGTACACCAAGCATGGCACAAGAAGCGGAGAAACCATTTATGTGTTCTTTTGGTGAAACTTTTCCATCACCTCTAAATTTTGGAAAATTCTTATAGGAACCTTTAGGTAAATCATTTAAATTAGCACCCAAGGACAAGGGACCAATATATTCACCCCATAGGATAGGTGGTTGGTTAGCCATACTATTAGAAAAATTGGAAGCCAAAGGAATAATAGTCCCATGCAATATCAACACTTGACAAGTAGAAAAATATGGGGGTGGTCTAGTTAGAGAAGGGGGTATACTCCTAGGTTTAACCTTTATTTTTGGAAGAGAAGAATAAGGAAAATTAAATTTATGTAAATATTCAAAACTAGGGTCAACAATACCTTTATTCTTATCCCCTCTAGTGTATCTTCGATAATATAGAATTAATTCTGAACTATTCGACAAAGCCTAGATAAGACAACTCAAAATTATCTTTTGATCAATTCCCCAATGGAGTCACAAAAAAATGTTGGCTAACAGATTGGGAACCTTGAAATTTTATCCCTTACTATTAACCCTAAAGGTGCAATTGTTACCAACTCGAGTTAACCATTCTTTATGGGAAACAACCACTCTTTCAATTTTATAGAGGTACAACCCCCTCTCATATTTTCAAATTAATCCCAAGAAAAATTTAAAAATAAATCAACTATAAGATTTTAACCTGAAATCAGTAAAGTTAGATAACTCAATACCAGAAAACCTTCTAATATCATATGCAATAAAAATAGAAATATCACTAACACCAACACAAAGACTAGTGTTCATTGTGCAACATATAGGTAAGAAGATTCCACTCACAAAGTAAATAGAATTGAGTAAGAATAACTTAAACACACACATTCAAGATATCCTAATTATCTCCATAAACCAAATGTGCACAAATGATTAGAGGTTCCAATATTGTATGCTTTATTGAAATTGAAGATATTGAGTATCAAAAATGCCAAGAAATTTTATGTCTTAATTATAAGCATATATAAGTAGGTAAGTAATTGCTTCTTTAAAGATAACTTCCAAAAATAAAGTCTCTTTGAATAACTATAAAATAGAAAGGCAACTAAAAATTTATGACAGTGGTGCTTCATTAACTAGTTCCTTAATTGACTAGGTTGATGATGTGGTAGTCCTCTTCTAAAAAACTTGGAAAGCTTTGATAACAGTTGGAATCTCTTTATGTTGGGGAATGGTGACATTTCCAACTCTGAGCTTACATAATCCTTTGTTGTGTCATCTTGCTTTGATTCTCTTCTCAAAGGAAACTACTCACTCGGTCGATTGAAACAAGACTAAATCAACACCACTAAAATTCTTAAGGCTTTTAGCATTGAAAGGTCGGGTATTAGTGACATCATCATTCATGTTTTTAAAGTTATACTTCAGAACCTTTGCATCTTCATCATCACTCCCTTCTTTTCCCAAAGACTATAGACTAGGTGTAGAGAGATTCTTGCAGACTTCCTAATTAATTGTGTTGCACTCTATTAATATCTTTACAAACTCCTATAAATGTTTCTTAACTACACAAAGCTTCTATTTCACACTCTTTTTCCATATCATACAACAGTTATCAATAAGATGTGGAAGAATCTATTCATTAACAAATTTCTTAGGTCTGACGTTTATCATTCCCCCAAGTTCACCCAAAGTTTTAGTCCACACTATATCTTCATTTCTAGTTGAGGAGATATCCTTTTCTACTTCCATTTTTTGGGTAAGAATTTTGATGCACCCTTTGCATATCTGAGATAAATTGATTTCCTCTATTCAATATTGTTGATGGTGTTTTTATGCACTTCACAACACAGGTAATGCATAGGTGCGTTACCTCTCTTGAAAGACAATCTTCCACAATCAAATTGCAGAACACTATCCCAAGGTCTCTCAGATGTCAGCTCTTGACAGTGCTTGGAATATTTCAGTTGTTTATGTGATTTTCTGGAATCACAAGGTGGACTTATGGATGAGTTACAAAGTGAAGAAGTTGGATCTGCAAATGGAGTTCTTAAGATGGGAAAGTTGCTGAGTGTTTGCTGTAAGTTCAAACAGCAGTTTGGAACTCCATTTCAACATCAGATTTAGCTTTACAATGTGCAATGAACCTTGCGTAAGGTTACTTGTTAAAAAAAAAGGAAAAAGGGAAGGGAAGAGAAAAGGTTCTTGGATCTGAAACTACGAATGCACAGTGATCATGGAGGCTGCTACAGTAGACAAACTCCCTAAACTGGGTTTTGCTTGGCCAAGAGGATCCTACAGTTACACAAAACCAATGGAATCTTCTAAGGACTGCAGATTTTCAGTTTGCATACACACATCATGAACATGCAAGTGAACTAGGTTGCAACAATCAAATAAATAAGCCCAGGCTAACTTTACACAGTAGCTTGCCATCAACAAGTACCAAAAGTATGGGCTGGAAATTCATCAATTACTGTAACAGCAATCACCATTACCACTTCCATTCAAGAAAATACAACTAAAACTAACTTGGAAGGTAGAACCATGCACACATAATGAGCAAACTCAAAAGTAACACCCATAGATTATGCAATGCTGCTTTCTATTGCTTCAGGATGTTTTTACAACAGCTCTCCAACACTTACAAATGACGGGGAGACCCCTATTTATAGTTTTCCAAAGCCCAAATGAATGGAAATGATTGATTTAAATTATGTGGCTCAGATTCAATTACATTAGGGCTTCACCAACCCCATAATATTCAACAATTTAAAATAAACCTGTTGTCTTTTCCGTATTCTGTCTTGTAGTGGTCAGTCACTGTAGCAGTTTTGTCTTCTAGTTGATTTCCCTTTTACTGTAGCTGAAACTAATTGAAAGCTACCTTCTTCCCAATGGAATTGCAACATTCTTTATTGGATCAAATGGTTTTGTCGATGGACTCATGGTAGGCTTCTTGAAACCGGAAATGAGAGGCTGAAATGCTGTTCTGGAATGTTGTTTTGAAACGACCGCGAGAGCATGGAACTCCGGATAGTACTTCCCGGATGCAAATTTGGAATTTGAAAAGCCAAGGGAGGATAAGACCCCATTTTAGCATCTGGGTCGAAGTCCGTTTTTGATTTTGAGGTGCGGTAGTATGTTTTGGAAATGTGAGTCCGGAATGCCGTTTTGTATTTTTCTGTTCTGAAAACGGCCGCGAGAGCACGGAACTCCGGATTGCACTTCTCGGCTGCAAAATTGAAATTTGAAAGGTCAAGGCAAGAAACGACCCAATTTTACCATCTGAGTTGAAGTCTATTTTCAATTTTGAGGAGTTCTACTATGATCCGGAAACATGAGTCCGGAATGCCGTTTTGGATTTTCTGTTTTGAAAACGGCCGCGAGAGCACGGAACTACGGATTGCACTTCCCAGCTACAAAATTAAAATTTGAATGGACAAAGCAAGAAACGACCCAATTTTACCATCTGGGTCGAAGTCCATTTTCAATTTTGAGGAGTTCTACTATGATCCGGAAACATGAGTCCGGAATGTCGTTTTGCATTTGCTGTTTTGAAAACGGCCGCGAGAGCATGGAACTCCGGATTGCACTTCCTGACTGCAAAATTGAAATTTGAAAGGTCAAGGCAAGAAACGACCCAATTTTACCATCTGGGTCGAAGTCCATTTTCAATTTTGAGAATTTCTACTATGATCCAGAAACATGAGTCTGGAATGCCGTTTTGCATTTTCTGTTTTGAAAACGGCCGCGAGAGCACGGAAGTCTGGATAGCACTTCCCGGCTGCAAAATTGAGTTTTGAAAGGTCAAGGCAAGAAACGACCCAATTTTACCATCTGGGTTGAAGTCCATTTTCAATTTTGAGGAGTTCTACTATGATCCGAAAACATGAGTCCGGAATGCCGTTTTGCGTTTTCTGTTTTGAAAACGGCCGCGAGAGCACGAAACTCCGGATTGCACTTCCTGGCTGCAAAATTGAAATTTGAAAGGTCAAGGCAAGATTCGACCCAATTTTACCATCTGAGTCAAAGTCCATTTTTAATTTTGAGGAGTTCTACTATGATCCGGAAACATGAGTCCGGAATGCCGTTTTGCATTTTCTGTTTTGAAAACGGCCACGAGAGCACGGAACTCCGGATTGCACTTCCCGGCTGCAAAATTGAAATTTGAAAGGTCAAGGCAAGAAACGACCCAATTTTACCATCTGGGTCGAAGTCCATTTTCAATTTTGAGGAGTTCTACTATGATCCGGAAACATGAGTCCAAAATGCCGTTTTGGGGAAGCTGTTGCAGGGAAGCTGCTGCAAGGAAGCCGTCGTAGGAAAGCTGCTGCAGGAATGCTGTTTCAGGGAAGTTGTTGTGGGAAAGCTACTGTAGGAATGCTGTTTCAGGGAAGCTATTGCAGGGAAGCCATCACAGGGAAGCTACTGTAGGAATACTGTTTCAGGGAAGCTGTTGCAGGGAAGCTATTGCAGGGAAGCTGCTGCAGGAATGCTGTTGCGGGGAAGCTACTGTAGGAATGCTGTTTCAGGGAAGCTGTTGCAGGGAAGCCGTCGCAGGGAAGCTACTGTAGGAATACTATTTTAGGGAAGCTGTTGCAGGGAAGCTACTGCAGGAATGCTGTTGCAGGGAAGCCGTCGCAGGGAATCTATTTCAGGGAAGCTACTGTAGGGAAGTTGTTTTGGAGTTTTCAAAACTTCCTAAAACTTAATAAAACCTTGTCAGTTCACTAAGACACCACAAAAAAATCCAAAATCCATAGGAAATCTTTCCCCAAAGTCAAAGAATGAAGGAAAAAGCGAATCGAGCGAGCGAGTGGGGGCGAAGCCCGAAAAAAACCCAAGACTTAGCCATTTTTTATTTATGGGGCAAAATATGGTCAACCAAAAAATGAGACTTTGAAGGGCACGTTGACCAACTAGGACAACAAAATGAGGGGCACGCAAAAATAGACAAGAGCAAAGAAGTCCATCGGGAGCAAAAAAAGAGGGTCCCTGCCTACGGTGGGGCATGCGTGCAAAATATGCACAACAAATGGCGACTCACTAGGGGAAATGCTCTAGAGTATTTCGATGAAAAACTGGAATCATGAACCCAAAATCTCTGGTTCCGACCTTCATGCTAGGGAAAACAAGCCAAACACTCAACCAAAGGATCAAAACCACTAGTTAACCCAACCTTCAGTATGCTGAAAATCCAAGTGTGTGCAATTGCGTTAATTCCCATTCTTCAGTTGCTGTAAGAACCCAAGCTCCACCAAGTTAAGCTACATAGTTTATTCTAACTCCAAAAGCATCCGGGACATTGCCTCGCTGCCAGTCAGGCGTCCATAGCCCTGACGAGGTTGTCGCTGTGATTCTCCCGAACATTGCTCTACTGCCAGCCGGGCGTCCATAGCCCCGATAGAGTTATTCATATACCCCTGGAAAGCTGAATTTCTTTTCTTTTGATTTTCAATATTTTTTTTTTCTTTCTTTCTTTTTCTTTTTTCTCTTTTCAGTTCGTTTATTTCAACTCGCAAGCAATGAAGCTCGCACTCAGGGCTGATAATCACAGTGGCGCTAGAGCAGAATTTTAGATTTTTCACTTAACTAGACTTCACAAAGGACCTACAGTGACCATCAGATCCTTAAAATTTGTGAGAGATATAAGATTCTAGAATACTTCAGAATCAGACTGACCAATGAATTATCCACTTTGAATCAAACATCTAGATCGTTTGACACTAACATAAGATCCTCACCATCCACTCTAAAAACTT
Organism: Sequoiadendron giganteum; assembly: GCA_007115665.2. Classification (NCBI taxonomy): domain Eukaryota; kingdom Viridiplantae; phylum Streptophyta; class Pinopsida; order Cupressales; family Cupressaceae; genus Sequoiadendron; species Sequoiadendron giganteum. The sequence continues at coordinate 157,651,208 of VCHN02000014.1, forward strand.
GATTAGAGTTTGACAAAGAAATACATAGAACAACCCCAGGAAAGAAGAATGGTTGTCGTGCGCACAGATGCACCCAGCCAAAAGCAGAGGGACCCCAAACAAATCAGCAGCAAAGCGAGAGCAAACAAAAGAAAACGAACGCAAACGAAAAGAAAACACCAAAAAAAAAAGTAAAGCAAGACAATGAAAGAAAACAACGAAGAAACATCCCCAAAGCAAGAAACCTACAACAAACAAACAAATCTAATGAAAGCAGAAAAGCGGAAAATTTACAGGAAACCTACACTACTCAAAACGAGTTATGTACAAAGATATTAACAAAGAACTATGTTCAAGAAAGGCCAATTGACACTCATACCCATTGGATTTTGTAGTGTGTGCACAAGCAAATGGGTAGTTGTTATAGTTCTCAACAATGTAGATTTATCCTTATGTTTAGAGAAAATAAATTCAAGATTGCAGCATTCAAATTCAGTCACCCGGCTAGGGAAAATCAACAATTAGGGAGACTCGCCAAACCCATGGTTAATCCATAAGCACGTCTGTTTTCCTTCATTCCCATAATCAAAATGATAAGTGCAGCTATGAAAATTAATAGGAGGAAGGAAGGATAGAACCTGGATTTCATCACATGGAGGTGGCAGCATTTGACAATCAAGAGCAAGCACTGCATCGTCAGTCTTTGCATCAGCAACCTCGGGCGGGCATGGTGGAGGGTGCAACACTTCAGGAATCAAGCCCGCACAAGGCAGGGAGAATGAGGCAGAAAACACCTCTTCCACATCTCGTGTGGGATCAGCTATCCCCCTTGGAAATTCTTCAAAAAGAAATACTTCCCCACATTGATCTTTTGCAAATCGAGCGTCCACATGATTGCTGTCCCCAAAAGGAAATACATTATCCCATCTCCTTTCCCAAGTTTTAAACTTATCCTCATGATGCTCAATGTCATCGGATGATGACATGTACGAATATGTCCTATTGCAACCATCTAAATATGAAGGAGGATCAACAATAATCATGGCGGAAGGACTCCAAGTTGCACCTTGTAGTCGACCGGGTGCTTCATCTTTGTTGGCAGCTATCTCTGCACCCCCGCCTTTGTCTTCTTCTCTTTCTTGGTCATGCATTTCATCATGACGCTCACTAATTTCCCCTTGTTCACTATCGCTGTAAATGGAGAAGGAACCCCTCTCCCAATCTGGAAACTCTAGTGCATCAGCATTCAGAGGCTCACGGAGTATGTCTCCATCGCTACTGTCTTCTGGGATGTGCTCTTCCTTGGCATGAGAATACCTCCACAACACGTCTCCCAATGGAAATAAGTCATCAATTGATGGCACCTCATCAAGGGGACCAAAATCCACCATGCAATCTCCCTCCAAGGACTTGCCATGAAGCCCATCGTCAATGGTGCACAAATGTTCTTCAAGAGGAAGAAATTCTTGATGATTGGTGGACCGCATTCCTGTTTGATCTACTTCATCACTTGGAAGCTCAAGACTGTATTGTTGTCCTCCCTCTATTTTTGTTCCAACATCCTCTTGATGACTGCCCCTAGCTGAGTCATTACTTGGCTCGGGCTCTTGATCTTCACGTTCCATCTGGGCAGCAAGTAGAGGATGTGGTGTACTCAACTGCCTTGCTTGTTCTCTGACTTGCTTCATGGCTTCTTGGCACAGCCCGCACGTGAACTCAGAGTGGGATGAATCATGGAGCCTGCACCAATTTGGCAGTAGTAGCACTTCCAAATCCAATTGGTATTTTAGCTATGACCAATCCTTTGCTAATCTAGAGACGAGCTGGTCATATCTTTCTGCTACTGGGTCCTCATCATCACTTTCTACTGTCCCGAGGCTGTCAACCTCTTCCCTCTTGCTGATATTCAACATCTTCATTGGCTGCCCTAGCATACACTGCTGCAAGATTGATTGATTCATCCTCAACTGCCAATGGCTCCTCTTCTTGAGTGGAGGACTGCCCCTTATTGGCAAAGGAGAGGCTTTCCAACTCCATTCTTAGTGAACCTTCACCAAATCTTTTTGTTGTTCCCAAAAAATCAGCTTCTCCTTGATTTTCAGCTTCAGTGTTTTCTATCCCAACACTAATTTGTGGCAGATTTCCTAGTTTATCTTGAAGGTGCTGTCCTCCAGATGCTGATAGATTTTCTACCATGTGGGATGACTCATTCTTCTTGACAGTTGGCTGCTCCAACTTGTTCAAATTGCCTTTGACTTGGGTGATGATGCTTGTACATGACAAACATGTAAATTCTGAATGTGGTGCATTGTGAAATCTGCACCAACTTGACATTAGTGTTTCCTCAAATCTTGGTCCGTCTTTGTTGCCTAAACACTCTTGGATCAGCTCTTCAAATGCCTTGGCTACCATGGTTGTCAATTCTTCCTCTGGATCTGCAAGAGCTAAAGGTTGATATATTTCCCAAAAGGGAATCTCTCCTTGCAAGACCCTTTCAATTCTGCCCAAGAAGGTTAGACACTCCAATTCATTGTGCCTGCAAGTGCAATGGATTCTACACTTATCCACCAATGCAAATTGCTGCAATGGTCTCTTCAATCTCCTATTTAAATTTGCATGTAGCTGAGCGATGTTGATTTGCACATGCTGCTCCATTTCAACTCAGCTTCTTTTTTGCCTTCAAAATTTTTTTGACTTTATGCTTCAGCATAAAAAAAAGATCTCTCTATCTCAGATTTCTTCTTTGATAGTGCTCTTATCGATTTCCAACTTTCATCTTTGTAGCCTCAACATGTCCCCCTCCCTCTAGCGCCAGTTCTGTTGATAGTCGATAGGAGGAGAAGGGCGTGAAATGAATGAAGCAATGTCCTTGTTCTACCCTCCTTCTAGCGCCAGTTCTATTAATAGTCGATAGGAGGAGAAGGGCGTGAGAAGAATGAAGCAATGTCCTTGTTCTGCCCTCCTTCTAGCGCCAGTTCTATTGATAGTCGATAGGAGGAGAAGGGAGTGAAATGAATGAAGCAATGTCCTTGTTCTGCCCTCCTTCTAGCGCCAGTTCTGTGATAGTCGATAGGAGGAGAAGGGCGTGAAATGAATGAAGCAATGTCCTTGTTCTGCCCTCCTTCTAGCGCCAGTTCTGTTGATGGTGTTTTTATGCACTTCACAACACAGGTAATGCATAGGTGCGTTACCTCTCTTGAAAGACAATCTTCCACAATCAAATTGCATAACACTATCCCAAGGTCTCTCGGATGTCAGCTCTTGACAGTGCTTGGAATATTTCAGTTGTTTATGTGATTTGCTGGAATCACAAGGTGGACTTATGGATGAGTTACAAAGTGAGGAAGTTGGATCTGCAAATGGAGTTCTTAAGATGGGAAAGTTGCTGAGTGTTTGCTGTAGGTTCAAACAGCAGTCTAGAACTCCATTTCAACATCAGATTTAGCTTTACAATGTGCAATGAACCTTGCACAAGGTTACTTGTTAAAAAAAAAGGAAAAAGGGCATGAAAGAGAAAAGGTTCTTGGATCTGAAACTACGAATGAACAGTGATCATGGAGGCTGCTACAGTAGACAAACTCCCTAAACTGGGTTTTGCTTGGCCAAGAGGATCCTACAGTTACACAAAACCAATGGAATCTTCTAAGGACTGCAGATTTTCAGTTTGCATACACACATCATGAACATGCAAGTGAACTAGGTTGCAACAATCAAATAAATAAGCCCAGGCTAACTTTACACAACAGCTTGCCATCAACAAGTACCAAAAGTATGGGCTGGAAATTCATCAAATACTGTAACAGCAATTACCATTACCACTTCCATTCAAGAAAATACAACTAAAACTAACTTGGAAGGTAGAACCATGCACACATAATGAGCAAACTCAAAAGTAACACCCATAGATCATGCAATGTTGCTTTCTATTGCTTCAGGATGTTTTTACAACAGCTCTCCAACACTTACAAATGAGGGGGAGACCCCTATTTATAGTTTTCCAAAGCCCAAATGAATGGAAAGGATTGATTTACATTATGTAGCTCAGATTCAATTACATTAGGGCTTCACCAACCCCATAATATTCAACAATTTAAAATAAACCTGTTCTCTTTTCCCTATTCTGTCTTATAGTGGTCAGTCACTGTAGCAGTTTTTTCTTCTAGTTGATTTCCCTTTTACTGTAGTTGAAACTAATCGAAAGCTACCTTCTTCCCAATGGAATTGCAACATTCTTCATTGGATCAAATGGTTCTGTCGACGGACCCATGGTAGGCTTCTTGAAACTGGAAATGAGAGGCTGAAATGCTGTTCTGGAATGTTGTTTTGAAACGGCCGCGAGAGCATGGAACTTTGGATGGTACTTCCTGGATGCAAATTTGGAATTTGAAAAGCCAAGGGAGGATAAGACCCCATTTTAGCATCTGGGTCGAAGTCCGTTTTTGATTTTGAGGTGCACTAGTATGTTTCAGAAATGTGAGTCCGGAATGCCGTTTTGCATTTTCTGTTATGAAAACGGCCGCGAGAGCACGGAACTCCGGATTGCACTTCCTAGTTGCAAAATTGAAATTTGAAAGGTCAAGGCAAGAAACGACCCAATTTTACCATCTGGGTCAAAGTCCATTTTCAATTTTAAGGATTTCTACTATGATCCAGAAACATGAGTCCGGAATGCCGTTTTGTATTTTCTGTTTTGAAAACGGCCGCGAGAGCACGGAACTCCGGATTGCACTTCCTGGCTGTAAAATTGAAATTTGAAAGGTCAAGGCAAGAAACAACCTAATTTTACCATCTGGGTCGAAGTCCATTTTTAATTTTGAGGAGTTCTACTATGATCCGGAAACATGAGTCTGGAATGCCGTTTTGCATTTGCTATTTTGAAAACGGCTGCGAGAGCATGGAACTCCGGATTGCACTTCCTTGCTGCAAAATTGAAATTTGAAAGGTCAAGGCAAGAAACGACCCAATTTTACCATCTGGGTCGAAGTCCATTTTCAATTTTGAGGATTTCTACTATGATCCGGAAACATGATTCTGGAATGCCATTTTGCATTTTCTGTTTTGAAAACGGCTGTGAGAGCATAGAACTCTAGATTGCACTTCCTGGCTATAAAAATTGAATTTTGAATGGACAAAGCAAGAAACGACCCAATTTTACCATCTGGGTTGAAGTCCATTTTCAATTTTGAGGAGTTCTACTATGATCGAGAAACATGAGTCCGGAATGCCGTTTTGCATTTTCTGTTTTGAAAACGGCCGCGAGAGCACAGAACTCCGGATTGCACTTCCCAGTTACAAAATTGAAATTTGAAAGGTCAGGGCAAGAAACGACTCAATTTTACCATCTGGGTTGAAGTCCATTTTCAATTTTGAGGAGTTCTACTATGATCCAGAAACATGAGTTGAGAATGTCGTTTTGCATTTTCTGTTTTGAAAACGGCCGCGAGAGCACGGAACTCCGGATTGCACTTCCCGGCTGTAAAATTGAAATTTGAAAGGTCAAGGTAAGAAAGAACCCAATTTTACCATCTGGGTCGAAGTCCATTTTCAATTTTGACGAGCTCTACTATGATTCGGAAACATGAGTCCGGAATGCCATTTTGCATTTGCTATTTTGAAAACGGCTGCGAGAGCATGGAACTCCGGATTGCACTTCCTTGCTGCAAAATTGAAATTTGAAAGGTCAAGGCAAGAAGCAACCCAATTTTACCATCTGGGTCGAAGTCCATTTTCAATTTTGAGGATTTCTACTATGATCCGGAAACATGATTCTGGAATGCCGTTTTGCATTTTCTGTTTTGAAAACGGCTGTGAGAGCACAGAACTCCAGATTGCACTTCCTGGCTGTAAAAATTGAATTTTGAATGGACAAAGCAAGAAACGACCCAATTTTACCATCTGGGTCAAAGTCCATTTTCAATTTTGAGGAGTTCTACTATGATCGAGAAACATGAGTCCGGAATGCCGTTTTGCATTTTCTGTTTTGAAAACGGCCGCGAGAGCACAGAACTCCGGATTGCACTTCCCGGCTACAAAATTGAAATTTGAAAGGTCAGGGCAAGAAACGACCCAATTTTACCATCTGGGTTGAAGTCCATTTTCAATTTTGAGGAGTTCTACTATGATCCAGAAACATGAGTCCGGAATGCCGTTTTGCATTTTCTGTTTTGAAAACGGCCGCGAGAGCACGGAACTCCGGATTGCACTTCCCGGCTGCAAAATTGAAATTTGAAAGGTCAAGGCAAGAAAGACCCAATTTTACCATCTGGGTCGAAGTCCATTTTCAATTTTGAGGAGTTCTACTATGATCCGGAAACATGAGTCCGGAATGCCGTTTTGGGGAAGCTGTTGCAGGGAAGCTGCTGCAGGGAAGCCGTCGCAGGGAAGCTGCTGCAGGAATGCTGTTTCAGGGAAGCTACTACAGGGAAGCTGTTGCAGGGAAGCTGTTGCAGGAATGTTGTTTTAGGGAAGCTGTTGCAGGGAAGCCATTGCAGGGAAGCTGCTGTAGGAATGCTATTTCAGGGAAGTTGTTGTAGGGAAGTTGTTGCAGGGAAGTTGTTTCAGGGAAGCTGCTGTAGGGAAGCTATTGCAGAGAAGCCGTCGCAGGGAAGCTGCTGTAGGAATGCTGTTGCAGGGAAGCCGTCGCAGGGAAGCTGCTGCAGGGAAGCTGTTTTGGAGTTTTCAAAACTTCCTAAAACTTAATAAAACCTTGTCAGTTCACTTAGGCACCACAAAAACATCCAAAATCCATAGGAAATCTTTCCCCAAAGTCAAAGAATGAAGGAAAAAGTGAATCGAGCGAGCGAGTGGGGGCGAAGCCTGAAAAAAACCAAAGACTTAGCCATTTTTTATTTATGGGGAAAAATATGGTCAACCAAAAAATGAGACTTTGAAGGGCACGTTGACCAACCAGGACAGCAAAATGAGGGGCACGCAAAAAGAGACAAGAGCAAAGAAGTCCATCAGGAGCGAAAAAAGAGGGTCCCTGCCTACGGTGGGGCATGCGTGCAAAATATGCACAACAAATATGTTCTCATTCCATTCAACTATATCTTTTGCAATTATCTTATAGTTTTGTATCTTACCACCTCTTTTCTAACTGCTAATGTTGGATCAAATGCAACTTTGAATTGGGTGATAGATTGAGGAGTGATGTCGAAGATAGACTTCAAACATTCAGTTAAGACTCTGACTTGAATTTTCAATTCATATTTACTCTTTTTTTTCTTTGGTAGTTCATTCAACCAACCTGGCTGATGTTACCTAAAAATTTTACGCATCTCCATCCCTTGTAGATGGCCCTAATTTTACCCTAGTGACTTTGAAATCACTAGCCATTGCTTGAGTAACTTCCTTCTCTAGTGAGGGATGAGAAACTTTCACACAAATTTTTTGTGTGTTATCATCTTCTAAAAGCTTGGATTTGGTTTTTTAGTTTCTTAGGCATAGGAGTCCTTTGAATTAGTTGACCAACAAGATATTTTTTTAGAAGACTGACCTAAAATATTTTCCTTTGCCTTGACAATTTTTGCTCCAACCAAGAGGAGGTAAAAGGAGTGATAATCGATTTAGAACGAATGGAGACAAATAGAGATCTTCTTAATGGAGGAGTGATATAATGTTCAAGTTCTGGAGAGAAAGATAGAGTAGGTCCAAACTTAGGAGATTCATGTGCCTTACTAGTAGAAGGAGACTTGTGACAAGAAGAAGATGTACTTGCATGGGATGGGGAAGTAGAGACATTAACCACTTATTCCTCATCTTAATTTGCTTCTTCATCTTCATCTTGTTGGGAAAAATCAGGAGCATCTTCTCTAGATGTCTTCTCTGGTAAATTATCCTCCAAAGGTTCATCATCCCCATCACCCTCACTTTATAATGGTACGTGTTGTGTGGTAGAAGATGATGCTCCTAAAGCTATATGGGGTCTAACTTCTTTCTCCTTGAGGATAAGTGCTTTGTGACCTAGTAGGAAGGCATTTCATTTCTACCTTCTTTTTACCAACCTGTTATTTTGTTTTGTTTAGGATAACTATAGTCTTTGCCTTGATAGTCTCTATCTCTTGGATACTCCAATCCATAGTTACAATAGGTTGGATAGAAATGTGTTTTATGATGGGATCTACTAAATCTAACTCATCATCTTCAATATCTTAGGTATCCCAATTTAGATTGAATAAACTTATTTGTCTCAAAGAAAACCTCATCTAGGATCTTCTCTTTACTTCATTCTCATTAGGAAAATCTGCCCAGTAATCCCCCAGGTTTGGAATATGATGAAAACTAGGACCAAGCTGTAAGTTATTTCTTACAAAGTTTTTACTATCGAAAGGAAACCTAGGATCATAGAAGAGAAAAGTATACTTAACTAGGTACCTCTCAATTTTGAGTGCATTTGACATTGAGTTTCCTGAGAAATAACCAAGTCAAACAGGAAACTATATGCCAAACTTCTTCCTTTCATGGCTCATCTTATTCATCTAAGCTAGTTTCTTGCAGACTTCTATTAACACAAATTTATCTTTGACATACCTAGGGGTTTTCAATGGGGGACTATCAAAATCTCCAACCCTAATATATGGGGACCTTTGGAATTAAATGAAATAGCTCCCATAAGTGTCAACCAACTACATGGCTTTAGCAGTAAGTCTCAAACCAATATCCCATGGAGTCCATAGGTTAATCTCATAGTGAAAGTATCAGTAACCCTCCTATGATTGTGTTGCCATAATTTTTAGCCCTATCCCCTAAAAATATCCTTCAAAACACTTTGAAAATTAAAGGGTTATGCTTGTCAGTCTTTGATGAAGCTTTCAAACCGATGTTTGTCCCCGACTCAATTTTCAAACCTACATATTCCTTGACGAACTTCACTTTGGAACTTCATAGGCTAGTTTTGGGGCTCAGGAGATTGTAAGGAAATTTTTAATCAAAGAAAATAATCAGATGAAAAAATATTGAAGTAACTAAAGGTTTGGCAGAACTTTGTAAAGTTTTGAAACCTTTGTCGGTTCCAACAAAATTTTCCAAACTTCTTTATCCCTACCAAAGTTTCAAGATAAGTTGTAATTATTCTCTAAGTGCTTTACATAAAAGACTAATGAGTGAATTTGAAATTTCAAGTCTGTTCTATATAGCAGCTCAAAGGCAAGTTTCTACAACTATGGCGGACTCTGAAACTTTTTCAGAACTTTCCCAAAAATATTTAACCAGTATATTTGAGGCTGAAAATTATTTCATTATTGAGGATGTATTTGCAAAAGAGAAAATATTGTTTACAAGAAAATGCAACTTTCCATTCATTCCACATGAGCATAAAATTAAAAGTTGTAAATAGTAAATGCAAAGTAGATAAAGATCTCCATAACATAGAGTGATTTAGAAAGCTAGAAAAGATATATATATTTATAAATATGTATCAATAGAAAATTTGTATTACATTTTCAAAAAGAGGGTGATTTCATAGCAGGGGTTTTCAGACATAGAGGATGAACATGAGGACTCTGATAGCCTCAATCACCTCTTTCATTCATTCTGTTTGGATGGGAGAGAAAATATTTTCATTTTATTTGATGTAGTAGGTGAATGTCTCCATATTGTTGCTTTCAAGGCCACCTCGTAGCAAGGTAACGTCTTGACCAACCCTCTCATTATGTAGCACACAAGTGATCCAGATTGCATCACCAAATAGACCCACACGTAGATGAATGAAAATCCATCTTAGGGAATCTTCAACACATTGTAGATATAGTGGGCGAAGTAGACACTCAACATCCCACAAAGCCCATCTGAAAAGACTAGAAGTACGCACAATATTGTATATAAAGCACTCAAGCAAATTGGAGTTGTGAACATGCACTTGTGACATGAAGTGCTCACCAATAATCTTGTGGATGAATTCTTCTTCTTCACATCATTGTGGATGGGGAAGACTACTCAATTGATCTACTACCAAGCTGAAAACAACACTATATTTGACACCTTCCACAACCAAAAATTCACTCTCCATGACTACTTCACTCTGTGCCTGTGACCCTTAACTTCTTTATAATTCTTTCATCTTCATTTCTCATAATTAAATAACGTTAATTATTTAATTATTTTCTAAAATCTTATGTCCTCTATTAATTAAATAAATTTAATTATTTAATTAATTCATTCTTACCTTTATTCTTTCTTGATTAATTAAATAAATTATTTATTTAATTACGTCACTGATTAAATCTATCTTCTATTAAATAATCATTTTAAATTATTTAATTAATTTATGTCACACTTTCAATTATAATTAAATAATCACTTTAATTATTTAATTATTCCTTAGCCTTTTCTACCTTCAATTAAATAAATCTTTATTTATTTAATTTAATCCCAAAATATTGAATGTTGAATTAAATCATTTTTTAATTTATAAAAGGATTTATCCATAGCATATTCCTCTATAATTAGATAATCTCTTTGTTATCTAATTTGATCATTTAGTTATATGGTGAGACAATATTTGATTGTCTATAATGAACAATCTTTTTGTCTTGATCACTTCATCAATCTCATCTTCCACATGCAATCTTTATTCTTCTATGTCTCAACTAGTTTCCACTAGTGATTAAATTATTATTTAATTTAATCCCCATTATTTATGCTTTATCACTTACACTAATTTAACCCTAATCCTATTGCATGTAACATATTTTAATCTTAATCATCAATTTATCTTTTAAACTGAGTCTATCATTCAAAAATCATATTTTCTATAAATTGGATTTAACTCTATCATTATTACTCCTCCCGAAATCTTATGAGTTTTGGAAGAAACTTTACAATCTTCAATGTTTTGCTATTATCATTATCATGAGGCGACACTTGCGTGCTTAATTAAAATCTAAGGGAAAGTATCATACTACAATGAAATGGAGAAGACTAATGGAGGTGATTCATGGAATTACATGGATGTTTGGTAAAATCATTCATTTATGCATTATTTCTATAGTTTTCCATTGTTCTCAATTATTAGCTTAGGTTTAGTTTGAGTTATGCTTGTATTGCTCACCTCTAAATTTTCCCTGTGCTACATCTAGTGAACCCAATGTGAGGGAAAAAATTTCTACAAATTTCGTATGATTTTTTGTGTTTTATAGATTTTATGTACGATTCAAAGCAATCGCCAAGATAGAGTGACACATTTGCCAGTTATTTCGCTGCAACCGCCAATAATACGAGTCAGATCGATTGTACCACACTACAATTGTCATCCCGTAAGCTACAATTGATTTTCCTGCAACACATCTGATCCACCCTATGCACCGCATCTATCATCTTGCGACACAACTGCCTAGTTTTGGGTTTGTTTTTAAATTTCTCGAAGTAATTTAGGTTTTTGCATTTTTTGGTTCAATAGGTTAGGATTTTCTGGTTACTGATAATGTTTTGACAGTGTGTGGCAAGAGAAATTTAAAGTTTATTTTGCAGCTTCGTTTGTCCAAGATCTAAAAGCTACAACTCTCATTTGTCGAAGGCTGAAATTGAAACTACTAATGAAATCCGATGCAAGATGTTTGTCAAAGAATTGATTTTGAAACTAATTGTCCGATTATCTTAGATCACAATTTTTTTGGTGCTTAAAATAAAAAACTATCTATTGTGCTTGGTGCCTTTGCACACTCTATTTAGATTAAAACCTGATTTAATAATAGAAGTATCGTCTCCCCTTGTGCACTTGTGTAATCTTTGGTGTAAGAGAAATTGTTATTAACTCTAGATCTCGGCCTACCTTGGTGGGAAAAAGTACTCACCCCAAACCGGTAACGAGTTAAAGCCAAGCTACTCCTGACCAGCATATAAATGTGAATGCTAATGGAAAACTTAGCATTATAGGTGCAGATGTGGTATACAGACAAGTTAATATTTCCTCACGTATAGCCACCTAAATGGGTGCCCTTATTAAGAGCCATTTGTTTTTAGATTACCAACATCCCTCTATTTGCTAGTATAGGAGGTCAGACCTCTGAAGTCATCCCACATACTTGCAGTTCTTAGTAGAGATGAAGAGTTTGTCATGGGAGATTTATGAGAACTCAAAGGTTGGTTGACCCAAATAAGTGAGTGTCGCAGAGGGGAGACAGTGTGGTCAAGCTTCTAATCATCCACTCTAAATAAGCATAGCTAGAGAAATCCAAGTGGGAACTCAACAGATATTGTCTTGGCCAACCATAGGATCGTACTTGTCTATTTGAATTTAAATTCTTTCACATCAAAATAAAATTAAAACAAAGTGTTTTCTGACTATCTTATGTTTTTCCAAAATTTGATCAGAATCAGATTGAAATAAACTTGCAAACTTTGCCAAAAATTACACAAAAATCAAATCCTCTTTACAGTAAACCGCATCTGCTATTATGAACCACATTTTTCGTTATAAACCACATCTACCATTGAAAACCATAGATATTGTTATAAACTACATATATTACTTAGAACCTTACCTGCTACTATAAACCACATCTGATACTGAAACTGCAACTAACTGTCAAACAACGCATTTGTTAAATCCGAATTGCAATTTCCTGACAATAAAAAAAAAAAATCACTGTCACAACCTGAGGTCACAGTCAAAACATGTCTCTGATTATCCTTTCATAGTGATCTAAAAATATAAACTACAAATATTTTCTCACACTTCTCATCATCGCACCTTTTAGTATCATTTAGCCATAGTAGTAGACATACCAGTTGCGAACCCTAATTACATTTTAGAGTCCTTGTTACCTTCAGATCAATCATAATTTTTTAGGACAGTCGCCTTTGCATAATTTAAAATAGGCCAAATTTCCAAGCTTTGTATAAAACTTTCCTTCAACGAAAATTATCATAGAACCAAGTCACTTATCACACCAATTATCTTTTGTCATTTTGGTGAGCCTTTTCTAGCTTGTCAATCTAGTTTAAGAACTCACTTTGTCTCTTAAAAAAGGTCATTTGACAAACTAAATTGAAGCCTTGGCTAAAATTTCCATGGTTGGTAACCTCTTCTGAAATCTCTCAAAGTTGATTACCTTTAAAATCTTGCTTACACTTGAGCATACTTAGACATAGCCATTTTATAACACCATCATTTTAGACATTAATCAAAAATTAACATCCCTTATTTTCCAAAAAAGATCAAAAACATAGTTGCATTAGCATTCATTCCTTATATCCAAAAAATAAATCCAAAAAACATAGACTAAAATCATATCATTCATAGACATAGTTCTGCATCATCCGCATTTTGAGCATATCTTACATGGTCGAAACAAGGTCCAAAAAGAAGCAAAGAGAAATGGCTGATCCACAACACTTTATCAATACATTTTCAAACACCGCATCAGGGATATCAAGACCTCACAAAACCTTATTGGATAATTTTTTCACTAGAGACCCACAAGAGCTCATTATAGTTGAAGACTTAGAGTTGTTGCCCAAGGTCCAGAATTTGCCTCTTTTGTAGATGAATACTTGGCAGAAGATCCTCAATGATATCTAAAAAAAATTTTAGTAGAAGGTGCCACATTACCTCTTAGATTTGACATTCACACATTACAAAATTCATCTACCCAAGGGAAAAACACAATGACATCTAGTGCCTCTATCCCTCAAGTAACTACAACTATACCATTTGGAGTACCTACCCAAAGTGCCACAATAGTACATACATCATAGTTTGGTACATGAGGCATGACACAAGGCCTTAATTTTACCATATGAGCATCATCATCAAATCCCTTTGGCACCAATACTAGAAGCAAAAGACCTAAAGTACGCATAAACATGATAAATTCTACACCAAACATCAACACCACTAGTGCCATTCCACAAATAGGGGTTTCACAAATGAGACACATACCTCTCATACAATTTGGGAACCAGCCCGATCCTTCACAAAACCTTCATGTTCCCAATCAAATCACATCAAACCAAAACTTGTTCTCTCACATTCCAAAACAAAATCCACCCTCCATTCCTACACTGAACTAAAATCCATCACATAACATTGGGTTTCAAAACATGTACATAGACCCCAACAATGCAGCCAACACATCATTGACACAAGTGGATGTTCTGCAAACACAAATGCAAACCCTTCAACAAAAAATGGACAACATGGCGATGTCTAGAAAAAAGACTTTTTCATAAAAAGGCTTATGTCCATTTCCCTTTGACAAAGCGTTATACATGACACCCTTCTCACATGGATATGTTATACCAAACTTGCCTAAGTATAATGGGAAGCATAATCCTATTGAACATATAAGGGAATTTTCCACAATGTGCATATACATCGCATATGACCACATATATCTCATGAGACTTTTTCTACAAAGCCTTGTTGGAATAGTGCTTGAATGGTTTTCTCATCTTCCATATGGCATAAGGTCATGGGGTGAACTTGCTGAAAAATTTATTGAACATTTCTCCTTTAACATTGACAACAAAATCACAATAGCATCCTTATGTCACACCACACAAGATGAAGGAGAGAAATTTATCACCTTCTTCCAGAGATGGAGGAGTCTAGCTAGTCAATTCCCTATTGAAATGCTTGAATAGAAAAAGGTCACCATATTCCTAGAAAACCTTAATTCAAAATTGAGAAGTGACCTAAGAGTACACATTTTCACTTCTTTTGTGGAACTAGTAGAAAAGGGTATCATACTTGAAAAGTCTCTGATTGACAAAGGTGAAATCAAGATGTCAAACAGGAATCCAAATGTTCAAAACACCCCTAATGACATGAACAAATTTTGGTCCCGAAACAAGAACGTAAATAATGATCGCATTGTCGATGGTAAAATCCTACATGTAGGACCAATCATTACATTTAGAGGACACAACCCCTCTAATGACACACCCAATAATTCTAACCAAACTAACAATCTTGTCCAAAACATGCAACAACCACAACTGCAAAGGAGGTTTCAAAAATGTGAATTCACTCCCCTAGGGGAATCAATTGAATTAGTCTTCAAAGAATTGATAAAACACAAATATATACAACTTCCTAAGCCAAAACAATATGATCCTGAATAATTTCAACCCTCTTGGTGGGATGATAACGCTTTTTGCGATTTCCACCAAACTAAGGGACATAGTCTACCACAATGTTGATAGTTGAAGAACATTATAGAGGATCTCATTGAAAATGGAACTATTGAAGTTTATGGACAGCAATAGACATCCTCAAATAGGGACCACAAGGTCTTTACTGATCCATTACATGACCATGGAAAAGGAAAAGCCTCTATTTCAGGAAATCAGATGAATAATTCGGCCAATTATGCTAATGCTTAGTATGACTATAACCAAGCCCCAATAATAAATCACATTCAAGTTGATGATAGACATATCAACACTATTTCCATTAAGAAAACTCTTGAATGTGTTGTCAAAACTCGTCAAACTAAGATAACCGTCCAAGGTCCTCCACCGTAGAAATAACCACAGTCCTCCAAGTCTCAGTACAATTTACTTGACTAGTTGGGGAAGACCCCAACACAAATTTCTATCTTGGAACTATTGAGTATATCACCCAATCATCGAGTCATTTTAGACAAATCTTTGCAAAGAACGATTGCCCCCACCAACCTAGATGTCAATCATTTCCAAGAGATGGTAGGATACCTAAAAAACTCTCATCATACTACATTATCTAAACAAGATTACTCAACTGAGAAGACATACCACAATGACCCATTGCACCTCAAAGTTCTTGTTCATAAAACAAAAGTTAGATGATTCTTGGTAGACAAAGGAGCAGGGTTGAATCTTTGCACCTAGAAACTAGTAAAGGCATTAGGCTTCTTAGAGCTATCTGTGGACAATACTAAGGGCATTGTCATTAAGGCATATCATGACAAAGAACCATCATCTAAAGGAGTTGTAACACTCCCTATCAGAATTGATCCTACGGTTATGGATACAAGTTTCCAAGTCTTGGATTTTGTCATTCCATATAATATTTTACTGGGTAGACCATGGATAAATGCTATGAAGGCTGTCCTTTCCACTTACCATCAATGCCTTAACAATATTACACTAGCCAATGCAGAATACCCCAACAACAGGTATATCAATCCATCTAGTCTTTCCAAAACATCTCCTTCCCAAACACCACCTTCCACTCCTAAGGTCAAGATCCAAGATAAAGGTTGTGGAGAGTATCATATGAAAGCATCTTATTGTATCAGCTAGTTGGTTCCTCCTAAATCATACAGTCTACCAACAATAAATAGGAGACAATCCATTGTCACATTACACGTCCCTCCCACAACGACTTTTACAAAATGGGGGGAATTAAGTAGAGAAGCTATAAATCAAGAAGATGTGGCCTCTTGGTTATACAAAGAAGACAATGAAGAACCTCCTCCACCAACTAAAATACCTATAGATCATTATAGAAAAGGTTTTATATGATAATGCAAAACAAAGGACTACACTAGAATGGGAGCACTGGACCCATCATTTTCGCTAAGCGACCAAAAGGCCTAGGGTTGGGGTTTCAACTAATTAAGATTGGTGTTTCTAGTACCTCGACACCATCACAAGAGGAATTAATTGCTTCCGATGATATCGAGATATCCAATGAGCCATTTGACCAATGCTACTGCAATTCCCCTGACTCTAATGAATATGAGTGGGATTACAGGTCTCCTCCACCCCTTTCATGGACCTTGATAAACTATTTGGTGAACTTGACCAAATGCTTAATTGTTAGAATCATAAAGTAAAATGAAAAGGTAAGGAAAGAATCCAAGAGAGTATGCAATGGAAGAGATTTACCAAACACTAAGAGAGAAAGAGAGATATTTTCCTTCAATAGATCAAACACAAACTCACCAAAATGCTCCAAGAACCAAGGCAAGAACACAAGGATTTGAAAGGGGAAAAGCAAGAAAAAACCCCTTGTGAATAATAAGAATATGGCACAAAGCCTAAAGAATGAGAGAAATAAGCTCAATACAATAATGAGGGCAAGAAGAGAATGTGAGAAGAAATGAGAGAATGGAGAAGATTATTGAGCAAGTGTGTGAGAGGCATCTCTTAAGTAGAGATGAGTGGTGGAGTTTGCATGTAACTCCCATCTCCTATGAATGCCACATTCCTATTATGTGTGTGACAAATGTGTGATTCCTCTTAAGGAGGAATATCTATTTTCCTTATTAAAGGAGTTACAAGAAATGACATGTCCTCCTACTTGGACTAGAGGACAAATACAATATAGGATACCTTCGTTTATCCTTTTAAATACATATTTTCACCAAGGAAAGATTAATTTCTAACATTAATCCCTCAAAAAATCCACCTAATTCCCATCCTCAAACATCTCTGAGAAAATAAGAATGGCTCAAACATTAATTTTGGGAATCCATTGATCCTGCCTCTTGGGAACCCGACTAACCCACTTCTGATAACCAAACCTATACAATGGGTCCATTTCAGAATCTACCTATTCCCAAGAAAAATAATAAGAAGGATTTGATAAGAAACTTTTGTGACCATGTCAATAGGTCCATCCTCACCCTATCGGCCTCTACCTTTGATTCTTCTGATGACGACATGCCCCTGGTATATCCCCAGATTATCGATTGGGATCAACAAAACATCCCCATCTTAAATACCTTTGAGAACGACAAAGCAATAGATGAGTTCATGGGACTACGATAAGGAATAGCTAGTGGTGACCATAAGGTTGCATTTACCATAGACTTGGATAACATGGCTTATTTTGGGGATTTTTGTTCACCCCTCCAATCACAAAAGTAGAAAGAATAATAAAAACAATGAAAAAAAAAAATGACGAGTCCCTAGGTGAAACCTGAAAGGCACCTTTAGATGATGAAAAATTAAAAAATAAGGACACATCCAAGGGAAAAAACCTCTCTGAGGCACCCAAGGATGAAGGGTTGAACATTCTCCGCATTTCTCAAGAAATGTCATCAATGTTAGTTGAGGAATATGTGGAGATCAACATAGTCACTGAAGGTAATCCTCAGGTAATCTATTTTGTAGCATCTTTGACAAAAACAAAGCAACTTGAATTTCATAACCTCTTCACAGAAACACATATCAAATTGGCATGGTCATATGCTAACATGCCTAGACTAGATATTGACCTATTATTACATCATTTTCCATTACAACTAGGTGTTAACCCTGTGATGCAGGAGCATCCAGTGGTGTAAGGGCAATCCTACATCACCCAAAAATATATTTACTTTCATTTAGATTTTTGTAAATGTTTTTGCATTTCTGGATACCCTTTTTGTCAAAGAAGAATTCACAACTTTCAGCACTGCTTTTCTGCTTTTTCTGCTCAACTGCTATTTTTAGTAGGTATGAATTTGAAGGCGTGAAGAGACAAAAATTTAAGGGAAGCTTCGGGATATAATAATAAACACTCTAGTGAAAGAATCAGGTGAAGATCATTCCCGGTTCAAAAGTTATTCAAGTTTCAGTTTCTGCTTTTTGCCCTACAAAATCTTTGGAGTTAATTTTGAGGGACTTAAAGGCTCTGGATGAGCCCAAAAATTGGCGGAAAATGAAAGTGGTTAGCCTTTAGGCCCCACTTTTTGGCACTTCATTTTCGTAAGACCTTTCCGAAAAGATATTATCATTGAAGATCCGATGGTTGGATCTTGAGTTAGGGCTTCCAGAAGTTTGTGCATAATTAGAATGCTGTTTTTGGCTCCAAATGGAGAATGGGGCTATTTATGGGGTAGTTTCTGACTTTTGTGGGCAGTTTTTGGGAAAGAAGATCGCATGTTGCGAATAGGGGAATTTTTGTAATTTCTTTTTGTAATTTGCATGTATTGCAGAACTCGAGGGTTGGAGATCCTCTACATGTAATAATTTCATACTTTGAAAATAATAAGATTTGTTAGTTTTTCTGTGTGATTTTTTGTGTCTCGGGTTGCACCCTCATCACCCTGTGAAGCATAAATTAACAAAAATGCACCCGCAAATTGCTTTATTAGTTAAAGATGAACTAAATAAACTCTTGGATGTCAGATTTATCAAATCAATTGACTATGCAAAATGGATTTCCAATCTTGTACCAGTAACGAAACCAACAGGGGGCATCCACATCTATACATAGTTCTGAGATATTAACAAAGCATGTCCTAACAACAGGATATGAAATCCCTCATGGATGGTTTCTTGGGATATAATCAAATTAGAATCGCATCTGAAGATCAACATAAGACAACTTGTACTTGTCCATGGGGAACTTATTGTTGAAACGTCATGCCTTTTGGACTTAAAAATGTCGAAGCCACATATCAACACGCCATGACAACCATTTTCCATAATCTCATACACAATCTCATGGAAGAATATGTGGTTGATCTGATAGCTAAATCATTAATAAGGGTCGATCACTTACAAGTCCTAGATAAGATTTTTTTAAGACTAGAAGAATACAAAGTGAGGCTAAATCAAAAAAATGTGTATTTAGTGTGCAATCAGGAAAACTTCTAGGATACATTATTTCTAGATGAGGCATTGAAGTGGGCCTTACAAAAGTGAAAGCTATAATGGACATGCCTCCACCAGCCAATATAAGTCAACTACAGACACTACAAGGGAGACTGCGGTCTATTAGATGATTCATAGTGTAGTTAGCAGATAAAATAAATCCCTTCCAACATCTACTCAGAAAAGGGGTACCATTTGTATGGACATGTAAATGCCAAGAATATTCTCAACAAATCAAGGATTACCTACTTACACCACTAGTGCTAATGCCACCTATTGAGGGACGACCTTTGATACTCTACATTTTAGCAACCACATCGGCACTAGGAGCCTTATTTGCATAGAATGATAATGAGGGACATAAAAGGGAAATCTATTATATCATCCGTACTTTGGTGGGAAATGCGATAAATTATAGTCCCATAGAATGTGCTTTTCTTGCTCTAGTTTTCGCTACTCAAAAACTTCGGCACTACATGTTAAACCACCAAACAATGTTGGTCGCAAAGATAGATCCTTTGAAGTATCTCCTTAGTACAACAACATTAATAGGATGATTGGCTAAATGGGCAATGATAGATCATCCTCTAGTTTTAGATTTTCCTTATGAGTTCATCTTCACCCTTGAAAAAGGAATGACATGGAAGTTATACTTTGATGGGTCCCACACAAATCATGGTTCAGGGGATGGCATATTATTTATCACACCACAAGACGACTCTATTCCTAAGTCATTCAAAATTACTTTTCCATGCACTAATAATATGAGGCTTCGTAATAGGATTACGAATGGAAATCAAATGGAAGATTAAGTACCGATAATTTTATGGAGATTCTTGGCTGGTAGTCGCACAAGTTAATGATGACTATGAAACCAAAGATGAAAAGATCGCCCCATACAAGCGGATGGAAAATAGTTTCAAACAATATTTTGATAACATCATCTTTCATCAAATACGCCACATTTAGAAAAAGGCAGTAGACACCATGGAAACCATTGGTTCACTCTTGGACATACCTAGCAACATGCCTAAAATTGATTTTTTGGTAGAACAACATTTGGTCCCTGCCTTTGACATCCCCGATTATGAGATGGTGTGTGAACTTGTTGGTCCCAATTCCCCATGGTACAAAGACATATATGACTATCCCCCATTCCCAAATCCTACCCCTAGACCTCTTGAAAAACCAACGTAGGACATTTATCCATAAGTCTTCCAAGTATACCATCATCAAAGATACCCTTTATAGATGTGCCCTAGACAACACCTTGTTGAGATGTCTCGATACTGAACAAGCACAAGTGACCTTACATGGGGTACACAAGGGTATATGTGGATCCCACTCTAATGGTCCCACCTTAGCTAAAAATATTATGAGACAGGGCTATTATTGGCCTACAATGGAAAAAGACTCGTACATCTTTGTCAAAAAATATTGATAGTGCCAGATTCATGGAGACTTGATACAAGCACCAGCACAAGAGCTTTGTCCAATAACATCATGATGGCCCTTTGCATAATGCAGACTTGATCTCATTGGTAAGATACACCCTGCATCCTCCAACGGTCACAAATTCATCATTACTTGCGACTGAATACTTCATCAAGTTGATTGAAGCCATTCCTATGACCTACATTACCGACATTCAAATTTCTAAGTTCATGCTTAACTACATCATTTGTTAGTATGGTGTTCCTCAATCGATAATCACAAATAATGGCCGCCCATTTAAAAACCAAGAATTTTGCCATCTCTGCGAGAAATTCCATATCCAACACCACTTTTCCACTCCATAATACCCATAGGGTAACGACCCAGCTGAGGCATCAAACAAAACAATCCTCAGAATCATTAAAAAGACCTCCAATCACGTTGGTCATAACTAGCATTTATAGCTTAACCCTACCCTATAGGCTTACCGCACAAGCATCCGCACTCCCATCGATGCCACTCCATATTCCTTGGTATTTGGTTCTGAAGCCATCTTTCCTATAAAGGTCAAAATTCCTTCCCTAAAGATATCTTTGAAAGAGCATATCGACGATGAAGTGTATCGTGTGTCAAGACTGCATGAGATAGAGTTCTTGGATGAATGAAGAAAAAAGGCACTACATCACCTCCAAGCATATCAAAATCGTCTCCATTGTAGCTATAACAAAAAATTCTTGAGTAAACATTTTTACATTGGTGACCTAGACTTAATGGAAAAGCCAAAGTGTGTTGTTAGAATAAGTGAACTAATTATAAAGTAAACTAGCACATCAATAAGACATTATATTGAAAAAAATTAATTAGAAAACATAAATGCAAAATCTAATGACTGCAGCTTCTTCAAATTCGTCCCATTGTCCTCTATCTCCAAGGATTTGATTAAAGTTGTAGGCTCTCAGTTGTGTAAGTAACATCTTGTTGAAATGATGACTTAGGAGAATGAGATTGATTGAAAATGCATGTGTATTGCTAATGATTTAAGCTATGAACCTGAAATGCTATGATATTGCTAAAATGTTGATATGCTAATTCGAATGCAACTATAGTAACTGCACATGAAATCTACTTATGGAAAGGCTATATTTATAGATTTTTCGGAGGCAAGAATCTAGTTGGCGGAGATCAACGGTTGAAATTCAAACCTATCAAGATGAACGGTGAGAGATTAAGAAGTTGAGAGAAAGGTGGAAGGTTGAGAGGAAAGTGGAAGAATATTTTCAACCCACAAAACCATCCTCATTCAAAAATGGAGACAAACATGGCATTTATCTTTTCATTTATGAAAATTGGTTGAAAGTTGAGGATAATTGCTTATTAAATAAATAAATTTATTTAATTTCTTGTGACAATGAATTTAGAAGCTTCCACAATTAAATAATTAATATTTAATTATGTGTAAGAAGTGAAAAAGATAAGTAATTAAATATTTTACAATATTTAATTAAGTGGGGTGAAAAAGATATATAATATTTAATTTAAATGTGAAGTGAAGAATGAATATTCCATGGTTTGAATTTAAATGTTCGAACATTAGAAATAAAATGATAATCAAATATATAAATTATGAAATTTATTTAATTTAATTGAGAGGAAAATAGCAATAATTAAATAAACTTATTTATTTAATTAAACTAGAAGAACTAGAAAAATGAACAATATAAATAAATAATTAAATTTATTTATATGTAGATGAATTTAGAATATTAAATAAATAATTCATATTTAACTGATTAATAGGTTTGAATAACTGTGACCATTTTTAGATGTGTACATTTTCCCCCTCTTTGAAGTGATGTGTTTTACGTATTGCTTCAAAGAATTTTGCCCTAGAATTTAGAAATTACCGATGCTATATGCTCCCTAGAGAGATAAATCACATGATGATGAGGATGATTTGAAGGAATTTAATTGATTTTCGGAGAAAAACGGGCCATTTAACTCTCGAAATAGCACTCTGTATAGTAAAAATTTGAATAATTTCCCACTTTTACCCCCTTAAAAGGTGGAAAAGGTGAAAAGTCATTGTCATTTGAATAGTAACTTGTAGTAGTTTTTAGAGCTCTGAGAGATAAAAATGAGATTTCGATCTAGTATGAGTGCCACAGATTCAAGTGAGCCCGTTGATATTAGAGACCAATTCCATATGGACCTCCGGTAAGTTGACTTGACCCTCCATAAAAAAAAATATGATTAATTTTCACGCATTTTTTAATTTTTAAATTTTTTTCCGATTCGGTTTAGCGCATACGAGCCATAGTTTGGCATATCCAAAGTTGCACATAGGTGTAGAATAGTCACACATATATGAAATAACGCATAGGATAGATTAAGTAGCGCATCTAGGAAAGTTGCTCGCGTAGAATGCTAGATTTACGCATAGGCTAGTTTAGCACATTGATGAGATGGAGTAGCGCATCTGCATGATAGAATCACGCATAGGTGCTTTAGCGCATCCGTAGTCTATTTTAGCGCATAAGCATGGTAAAATCACGCATAGATGGAGTCATGCATTGATTGACTGTTTTAGCGCATCCATGATTTTTTGTCGAATTTCAATTTTTGAAGAAAAATTGATATGTACTTCATGATTGTTGTTAGATTAGACAACCGATTATATGTTGTTGAAGAACATCAATAATAGATTAGCTTGATTTGATAAATTTGTCTTCGTGCTTGAAGAACAAATAGTAAAGATAAATTTTCTTTCCTGCTTCAAAGATAAAATAGATGATAGATTTGCTTTCATGTTTGAAAGACAAATGATAGATGTTGAGTCAATTGATTGTTAAATTTGTTTCCATGTGATATGAAAAATATATAGTAGAAATGATTGATAAATTTGCTTTTGTGATTGAAAAAAACAAGGATTTGATTTGATTGAGTTGACTTCCCATTTGATTTGATCGATGAACTTGCTTGATGTACTGATTTGATTAGATATTCATTGCTGATTGATTTGCATGATTGCTTGTGATGTTATAAAGGAGGAATTTAACCTCCTTCAGATTAGAGAGAGATTTCCTCGTACATGGGAGATGATTCCTCAATTGTCCCAGGCGGATTTAGAGGTTATATACCAATGTGGGTTGAGTCCACTAGTGAGGATCCCACAGTATAGGATCAAAAAGGCATTGTTGACTATGTTAGTTGAGAGGTCGCCTAGTGAGCATAACACTTTTCATCTTCCCACAGGAGAGATTACCGTGACTCCAGAAGATGTATACAGGATTTTGGGTATTCCTGTAGTTGGTGAGCTTGTGATCTATGATTACAAGGAGATTGGAGAGACTGATGCGCTGAGACGAATCTTCTAGGATCCTCATGCCGACGGGTATGAGATTTCCTAGAAGGACATGGTGGAGAGATATGCCCCACTGCCTTCAATGTTAGCAGGATTCATTGGTGGTTTCCTTTGTCCTAATCGCAGGTCAAAGGGACTATCAGCTAGTTGGAGTAGGATTCTGGAGGATATGCTTCTCCATTGGACTCGATATGCATGGGGATCATGTATGCTTGCCCATCTATATCATGATCTTCATCAGGTCATGTATTTAGATGGGAAGAGTCTCTCTTGTGGAGTTACTCTATTACAAATTTTTGCATGGGAGCATTTTACCATCACTCGCCCCATTGTTCGGAGAGATCGCCCACTTCGTTTCCCATATGTTTACGCCTACACAAGTCCCCTTGTCCAGCCGATGCTGGGAAAGTTAGAGGACTGGTGACGCATGTTAGATGATTTGGATACAGTCATTTGGAGACCGTATTTAGATTGTGATCCCTGGGAGGTGGATGATATAGAGCTGCCTTACTCCACGAGATCCAGATACTTGATTGGGCGTACCCCATTTATCATTGAGTGATTCTTGGGGATGAGGGTTCTGAGACAGTACAGATTAGTACAGATGATGCCATAGGGTGTGCCACACTATGCCAAGCACCGAGAGGATGTGCCAGAGTGGGGTCCATTTGTGATGATCGAGGCTACTAGAGCAGAGTACCTAGATCTGCAGCCAGATCATTCGGCTATACATCCAAAGGTTATAGATACAGAGATGACAAATGAGTATGCAACATACTTCTACACACATCCCTTTCTGAGATTTACTAGTCCAGAGGAGCCTACTCCATTATTGAGAGGACCAATGATACAACAGGCACGACGGCAGCCATAGGGTCAGGCACAAGTACCAGCAGAGGTAGGGGCACAAGCTGGGCAGGCCGAGGATAGAGGTGGATTAGCCATGGATGTGGATGAGGAGGATGAGGAGGATGAGGAGATGGAGGAGGAGTCAGATGGCTCAGAGGAGAGTAGTGATGATGAGGATGATGGAGGTGATGGGAATGGAGGCCAGAGGTTTTTCTTTGATATACCCTTCAATATGAGGCCACAGACATCGAGATAGTGGATCAGCCGAGTAGTTTGGCTCCACAGATTACTATTAGGGATCCTACATAGGGACAGATGGATGCCTTGTAGGCAGAGGCTCAAACTCTTCAGAGTCAGTTGCCACAGGCACAAGTGACGATTAGCCAGCTAGAAGCATAGGTTGCACAACCACCACCTTCTGACCCACAAATAGCTCAGCTTATGACAGAGCGAGATAGGTACCGAGAGAGATGCATATAGGCCGAGGGGGTAGCAGAGAGACTCCTTAGATCAGTCGAGAGTACCTCTATTGGAGAGGTTGTAGAAGAGGGATTGGAGAATGCTCAAGAGGCCGAGTATTATAGGATGAGATACTTTGAGGCATTTCCACCCGAGAGGAGGATTGCCTTCACACAGTCAAGTACTCGGTCTCGGACCCATTCACACAGTCACACCAGGAGTGCTACCAGGAGTGTGGGTCAGCTAGTTAGATGAGAGCTCAAAGCTTCTAGGAGTAGAGATCCAGTGAGACCTACTGCCCTAGGGGACAGCAGCAACCATGTGCCATGACCAGATGCCACTTAGTGACGAGTGTCTTTCACATATTTATTCATTGTATTTGATATATCTTGTTGAAACATTTGATATCCTTGTACCCCTGGACATTTGTTTTGATGAGATTTATGATATGCAATAGTGATTCGATTATGCATGTATTATGGATGGTCTATGCATTTTATTTCTATATGTTATGTCATGTATGATTTTCTTGATGTATGATGATGCAAATGATGATGCAAATGTAAATGATATGATGGTGGACAACAATGATAATGATGTAATAATATGATGCAACGGATATGAAAATGATAACCTAAATGACCATAGGAAATGAATGAAATGGATTCAACCTTATTATAAATGTATATGTATGTAAAATGATGTGAAATGAATGCAAATGTTATGAAATAATATACTAATGAGATGAATGATTAAAATAATGACCATGCATATGATATGTAAAGATGGATAATGATCATGATGAACTAAATGAGATTGAAAAAATGACAATGATAATGAAATGATGATGCAATAATAATGATAACCTAATGGGTGATGGTGAAATGATATGGAATGAATGATAATGGAATAGTATGTAATGAATGTCCAAGTGTACTCAATCGTTGTCTAAAAAGATATACGAGAATTTTTCCAACCCTCAAAAATATACTTAAACAGCCCCCAAAATGCAAATCTAAATGAATTATGTAGTCCTAGAAATGTAGTAATGAACCATTCTCTTGTTTATCATTTTCATGTTGCACTTGATTTTCATCATTGAGCCTTTTGATATGTTGAAAGTTAGTACAAGCATCAAAGGGTATGTTATCACCAATGATGACCTGAGCACTTCTTTCGTGATTTTTGATATAGCAATTTAACACAAGCATCGAGGTATAATTGAACCAAGATGACCTGAGTATTGCTTGCATAAACAAACAAAAGTTATCCATTTTCCTATGCAAATTCTAAAATGTCATCAATGATCCATTGTAGAGCATGTCCCACGACAAATTTGCATAGTACTAATGATTAGCTTACAGACAACAAACCAAGAAAAATCATACTTCTTCCTTGTGATTCTAGTTTAGTACATCATTGAAGCACTCCAAAGATACAATGTCATCAAATATCAAAACAACAATGCAACTTATGCTTTAAAATTTTTCATTCATTTTATTCAGATTAAGATCATCCAAATTTTTTGTTAGTTTTCTATCAAATAGTCGTGTAGACTCAATATAATTGGACAATTTTGTTGTTTCCTAATATTCCAATTCTTGACACATGTTGCCAATTGCCTGCTAGAAAGCTCCAAGAAGCGAACTGCCCCCTTAGTGACCTTGTACTCTGACTCCTGTTAGACACAACTACTGCTAAGGATAACCCTGATCATCAAGCCATGATGAGATCCTTGTCATTTCAAGGAGATGTTATGACATATGATGCGAATGTGATAGCTAAGCATGTATGTGATGTCGATGAAAGATGGATATGCAAAACGTATCCTAATAGATGAGAGAGCCAAACAAAATCACAAACAATGCCTCTTTGCCAGGTTTTCATCATTTGTTTTTATTGCACTTTTTCCTGATTTTACGATTTTTTTTGTTGTTACCAAGATGCCTATTTGCCAGGTTTCCATCAAGGCAACAATTTTTTGTTCTTTTGATTTTTTTGTATATTTTTTCTTTTTGATTTTTTTTGATTTATTTTTTTGATATTTTTTAGGACATTTTATATTGTTTTTGATATTTTTCAGGCATAAAACTTCTTCAGATGAATGCTATTGGTCGGATCTTCAAACAGGCCCCCTTCTGATGTTGACAACTGATATGCCCTCGATCCATATGCAGCAATGATAACGAATGGGCCAAACCAATTAGGTTCGAACTTGCCTTTCTTTTCCCAATCCTATTGATTATGAGGGTTTTCTTTGAGAACCAAGTCACCCACTTGAAAAATTCATGTTTTGACTCTGTGATTGTAGCTGCGGGACATAATTTGTTGATATCCCTTTAAATGATTAACTACAGTTTGAAGTCATTCATCAAGCAGTTCTAGCTCTTCCAACCTTGATACTCTGTAGTCTTCATCATTGATCAACCCCTTTAGTGATACTCGAAGTGAAGGAATATCAACTTCTAGTTGTAGAATAGCTTTGGCTCCATACACCAAAGCATAGGGAGTAGCACCTGTTGGTGTGCGGATACTTGTTCTGTATGCCCACAATGCTAGATTTTATTGGACATGGCAATCATGACCTGCTTCATTCACTATTTTCTTCAAAATCTTTAGAATTATTTTGTTTGAAGCTTCAGCTTGACCATTCCCTTGTGGATAGTAAGGTGTAGAGAACCTGTGTTGGATGTGAAATCTTTCACATAGTTAATCAACATCCTGATTTTTAAAGGGTCTTCCATTGTCTGTGATAATGGAGTTGGGGATACCATATCGACAAATGATATAGTTCAAAATGAAAGAAGAGATTTGTTTGCCAATAATAGTTGTTAGGGGAACAACATCAATCCACTTAGTGAAATACTCAGTGGCTGTAATGATGAATTTGTGTCCATTTGAAGATGATGGTTGTATCTTGCCAACCAGATCCAATCCCCACTAAGCAAAAGGCCATGCTGTGGTGAAGGGTTGTAATTCCTGAGCAGGAGCATGAATGATATTCCCATAAATCTGACATTTTGCACATTTCTTCACAATCTAACAATCTAATAGTAAACCAATCTAACAAGTTTCTTTGCTAAGGTTAGTCCACTTGAGTGCATTCCACAAATACCACCATGTACCTCTTGTAAGGCCTTTTCTGATTCATTTTGTTTGAGACATCTAAGGAGGGTACCATCCAGACCACACTAGTATAAGACATCAGCAATTAAGGTATAACGAGAGGATTGACGAATGAAATTTCTTTTCTGATTTCTAAACAAATCTAAAGGTAAAATAGTATCCTTTAGGTAAGCATAAATTTCGCCATATAAGGGAGAATCAAAACTGGTTAAATGGCAAATGATTTGAGTTTCTGGATTCTCATAAGCGGGAGAAAACAATTGTTCCACCAGGAAATCATACCTTGTTTGGTTCTCTGACAACTGGAGTAGAGATGCAATTGTAGCCATAGCATCTGCTACTTTATTATCAATACATGAAATTTGTATGAACTTGATATCAAAAAAGTATTTCTTGAAATCATCCACCATCCTTTTGTAAGGTATCAACTTGTCATCCTTAGTGTGGTATTCATCATTGATTTAATTGATAACAAGTTGTGAATCACCAAAAATTTGAAGTTCTGTGATTTTCCAGTCTACTGCAATTCTCATGCCAATTACTAATGCCTCATATTCAACTATGTTTTTTGTGCAAAGGAACATTAGACGATAAGATTTTGGAAATGTATGTCCTTGAGGTGTGATGAAGAGAATCCATTCTCCCAAACCATGTTGAGTGTAGGAACCATCAAAGTAGAGCGCCCATGACTGCTTAATAGCTGTTGTGAATACATCAGCATCAGGAAAAACAATGTGTATTGGGTGTTCTACTAGCATTGGTGCTTCTGCTAATTGATCTGCAATTACTTGTCCCTTATAGATTTTTGAACCACATAATGAATTTCAAACTCACTCAGAATCATGACCCATTTAGCCAACCTACCACTTAAAGTTGCCTTGCTTAGAAGATATTTGAGTGGATCAATCTTAGCCAAAATATTTATTATATGTGATAGCATATAATTTTGTAACTTTTGAGAAGTGAAAACTACCGCTAAGCAAGCTTTTTCAATGAATGTGTAATTTAGTTCATGACTTGTCAAGGTTTGACTATTGTAATAGATTTCTCGCTCCTTTCCTGAGTTGTCTTCCTGTGCCAATAATTCTCCTAGGGATACTTCCGTGGAAGAAATATACAATATGACTGGTGCACCTTACACTGGTGCTATCCATACTAGTGGATTCATGAGATACTGCTTTATCTGATCAAACGGTGTTTCACATTTGTCTTCCCATTTAAATGGAACATTCTTGTGTAAGAGATGGGTAAATGGTAAACTTTTATCTGCCAGTTGGGCAATGAATCTTCTAATGGATTGTAACCAACCCTGCAAAGAGCGTAGTTGACTAATGTTCCTTGGTGGTGGCATATTAAGAATTGCTTGTACCTTAGCTGGATCCACCTCAATTCCCTTTTCTGATACAATATAACCCAACAACTTTCTAGATTTCACTCCAAAGACACATTTCTTTGGATTAAGTCTCACTTTGAATTGTTCCATTCTTTTGAAAATTTTAGATAAGATAGCAATGTGTCCTTCCTTGGTGTTAGATTTAGCAAGGAGATCATCAACATAATCCTCCATGAATGTATGCATCATATCATGAAAAATAGTTGTCATTGCACGTTGGTATGTAGCTCCTACATTCTTCAATCCAAATGGCATTACATTCCAGCAATAAGTACCCCAAGGACATGTGAACGTTGTTTTACCCTGATCCTCCGGTGCAATATTTATCTAGTTGTATCCGAAAAATCCATCCATTAATGAATACATCACATGTCCAGCAGTCAAATCAACAATCATATCTATGTTTGGCAGAGGGAAATAGTCCTTAGGACATGCCTTGTTCAAATCCCTAAAATCTGTGAAAATTTTGATTCTTTCGTCTGGCTTTGAAATAGGTACAATATTGGAGATCCATTCTGCATAGTCGATAGACCGAATGAATCCAACATCCAAAAGCTTCTTTAACTCTTCTTTAACTAATAATGCAACATGTGGATGCATTTTTTTGAGTTTCTGCCTTCACAGGTTTCATCCCCGACATAATAGATAGATGATGCATGATGAGATCTGGATCTAATCCAGGCATATCCACATAGGACCATGCAAAACTGATTTGATTGTCTTTGAGAAATTTTCTAAATCCTTGTATTTCCTCTTATTTTAGAGATGCAGCAAGTTGCAAGACTTTGGGTTGTTCCTTAGTACCTATATTGAGTGCCTCTGTTGGTTCTATTAGAATAGAAGACCTTTCCTGGTAATGTTCTGGGAGAGTGTCAAATTTCCCATCCTCTAGTGCCTTTGAAAGGTTTTCACTATTGGATACACTTTTCATTTTTCTCTTTTCTCGATCTAATACTACCTTTGTTAATTTTTCACCATTAGATCTTTCTTTTATTTTATTTATTTCATAGCTGAGAAACTTGGCACTTTCCCGTCAAAAATTATGATCTTGTGATTTCGTGGCGGAACCTATTTCCGGTTGGGATGAACAAAAGAGGTTTATGATGGTTTCCTCATTGGGAAAAGTTGGAATATCAATGGGTGTGATTTGTTCCCAATCGATGAGTTCAGAATGGACCAAAGGAAATGGATCATTAGGATGAGTAAGGTCACTAGCCATTAGCGTCATGATGCTATTATTAACATCTTATGGGAGAGGTCTAGGATTTTATCCTCCTATAGATGATATGTCTCACTTTGAAACAAATTGGTTTCACTTGAGTCATGATCATTTTGTAGGCCATAATCAAGCGGAGGCCTTGAGATTTCCCCTTGTAAGAATGCGGGTGTGAATTTGTGTATGACATCCACCCTTTTCTTCGTCAAGAATGTATCATTAGAGACGTTGTCCCATTCATATTCATTGGAGTCAGTGTTAGAATTGTTTGCTTGAATTCTCAGAATTGTTTTAGCTAACTCCTCTTTAGACATTCTTTGTAATACTTCTTCCTTTGTATCTTCACCATATCCTAACCTAGTCTTATCCTTTGGGTGCATTGTTTTTAGTTGGATAGGCTCAACAATACCCTCGTTTCTCTTTCTGATAGGGCCATTTCCTTCATAACCCATTTGTTGCATGATCGCATAACCTTTTCCATATTTTTTTGTGGGTAACTTGACATGTTGTACGAATTCTTCTTCAACTTTATAGAGCCAATCAAGGATAGCCATATCTTCCATTTCATTTTCCTTGATAAATACTCCATTAGACTTGGTGATGGGAACTAAAGTTGAGGCTAAAGCTACTGTAGCCTACTGTATGGATGTTGATCGTTGACCATGGGATCTTAGAGATATGGGTAGATTAGAGAGAGATAAAGAATATTATCCCACCCCATTATCTTTCAATTTTCGCTTGCCGCAAAAATTACTTATCATTTCTCGTGCTTGCTAATTATATTTGGAGGTAGATATGGCCAAAGCCTCTCTATTATGTGGGACGAGTGTGTCCTAAGTTTCTCTTAGGTTAGAGAAAGCTTGACTGTTAATGTGATCAGCAGGTATTGTTACTTCCTGTCCATCATATGGAAACTTCAAGCATTGATGATAACTAGATGGAACAACTTGCATGCCATGTATCCATTTATGACCCAAGAGTATGTTATAGGATAGATCCCGATCTAGAACCTGAAAAAAGAGATTCTTCACAATAGGTCCCACTCTAATTGGTAGCATGATGAGGCCTTTAGAAGCTCTTTCCTCATCATCGTATGCCTTGATTGTAATCTTCCTTCGTGGATCTATAGATTCTTCAGAATATCCTAAAGCAAGGACCAATTTCAAAGTACAAATGTTTAATCCGGCTCCCCCATCTATTAGGACATGTCTAATTCGGGCTTTGTGAACCATAACCTCTAGGTAGAGTGATGAATTATGTGGATGGGTCATGGATGAGTCATCCATCTCAGTAAAGGATAAACATGTGGATGAGGACAAGTGTCCCACCATGGCTTGAAATTTATTGATATCCAAATCAGGAGAGACAGTTGTATCAACAAGTGCCTTTTCTAGAATGTCCTTATGCACAGGTGATAACTTTAAGAGCTCCAAGATAGAAATTTGGGCTGATGTTTTTTGTAATTGATCAACCAAATTGTATTGACTTGGAGGGGAAACTGTTGCTTTAGATGAGCTTCCTTTTACAATGATTTTGGCTTGTCCCCTTGTTGTAGCGTTGACCTCTCGATATTATTGCTTACCTTTGATTCAAATAGCATTGATTTTTTGATCGTCAATATAAATATGATTGATAATGGTGTCATAGACATAATTAACATTCTTGCCCTTGTCACCCGAAGATTCCCCTTTTTGATAATTGGGGAGATGATCCTTAAATGCCTGATGGTCATCATTGGCATTATGTCCTTTGACCATGATGGTACGGTTATCAATAAAATCTTGAAAAATATTCTTTAACCCTTGGCAATTATCTGTCTTATGACCTTTACACCTATGATAATTAAAAAAGTGTGAGTCATTCCACAATTGTGGTTTAACTCGAGGCTCATAATCTCTTTGTGGTGGCAATGTAATAGCGTTTTGATTCAATAGTTCTTTGAGAATGGATTCTAAAGATTGGCCCAAGGGAGTAAAACTCCGTCGATTTGAAAAATATGAAGATCCGGGCGCATTTAAATTTTGATTATTGCCAAAATTATTTCCACGATAATTAGTCACATTCCCTTGATTGGAAACATTACCTTGGGTACTAGAATTTACAACATTATTTCTATGTTGAACACCTAATACATTAAGGAAGGTAGGCTTCACATTCACATTGTTAGTATCTACTACCCCATCATTCACAACATTTTTATTTCGAGTCCAAAATCATGACTTGTCATTGTTGTTACTATGGTTGTTGTTGTTGTACAAATTTGAACCCTCTTTGTCGATTTTCAAAACTCCATGCTTGACCAAGGCACCTTCAATAGTAATCGCGTTTTCAATGAATTTTTCAAATGATTGAGGACAGTGAAGGTTTAGACTATAACTCATCTCCTGATTCAGACTATTGATAAAGATCTCCATCTTTTCTATTTCAGGAATAGGACGGGAGTAATGTGCGAACACCCTTCTCCACCTTTACGAAAATGTAGTGAAGGATTCCCCTACTTTTTGTTTCACCTTACAAAGATCAAGCATGGTTATCTGGTGTTGGATGTTGGAGGAGTATTGCGATATAAATTTATTTATTAACTCCTCAAATGTTCTAATGGGGGGAGTGATCTTTGAAAGCCACTCCATGGATTGTCCACCCAGACTTCATGGAAACAATCGCATTAAGTAGGTATCTTCATGAGTGAATTCTAAGCTCATATTTCAAAAATCCCTCACATGTTCAATGGGGTCAGTTTTCCCATTATACCTATCAAATTTGGGGACTTCACAATGTTTTGAAAAATGAATCATTTGAAGACATCTGTCAAATGGATAAGGACATATATCATCCAAAACATACTTCTTTTTTGTACCCCCTTGGATTTCCTTTATTTTCCCTTGTAATGCTTTTAACTGCTGAGTGAGGGCATTAAAATCATTAAGAGGGGCTTTAGGATTTTCTTGAATCCCTTATGTGTCAAAATTGGCAGGTAACTTAGCTCCTTGATTATCTAATGAAAGAGAGTACCGTTCCTTTTTTCGTTCTAATATCCTTTCCATAAGAGTATGGAATTGGGGATCCTGCTCTGCTTCTTGAAGCCTTTCTTCTGTTAGCTCTTCAATATTTAAATTATGAAAGGGATTCTCTTCCCTATCATTATTATCACCCATTTTGCTTACTGTACTTTCTCTTTCTTCTTTTTCTATGTGCTTTCGAGATCTCATGACAATAGGCATAAGCTTTGCCAAATTTCTACTAACTTTGATCAAAAAGAATGAAATAGTGCAATTTTGATAGATATGAAAGTCGGGATAGAATGAAGATTCTATGACTTAAAAGATTTTTAATCTTTAGCTCGTGATTCCCAGATTGAAAGGATGATAATCCTGTTGGCGGGAATTAAACCAAAGGATTTTTCACTTTGTGAAGTTTGATCGTAGCTTTGTAAAAAGAAGGATTTGTGACAAATGCCTAATGTGCTTGGGTTCTCTATTGCAGAAATTGATTAGGACGAGTAGAGTATACAATTGCAGGTTGGGGAATGTAAGAGGATCGAATACGTTGACTGTGATTATGCCTTTGAGAAACGGCTCTTCTTTCAAAGAAAGCTTGTGAGTATAATGGTTCTACAACATAATCGTCAGTGAAACCTCTAACAAAGTCGTGATACCGATGAATAAAGGTCCTATGTTCAAGAAAGACCTTTCAACTTCAGTATAAAAATTTGTTCTTTTTCAATAACTTCTTATAACTGAGAGATTTCTTTGGCTTTCTAATCTTCCTCTCTAGGGAATTTTTGGCAAAATTTGCAGACTTCCAAACCCTGAGCATAGAAAAATACTAGATTGAGATGACCGATTTCTCAATGTCAGAAGAATTTTTTTTACCTAGGCTCGGAACACAGATGCGTCAAAACAAAGCACAAATGCGCTAAAACAGAGTGCATATGCACTAAAATAGAGCATAGATGTGCTAAAACATAGCACAAATGCACTGAAACAGAGCACAGATGCATCGAAACAGAGCACAGATGCACCGAAACAGAGCACAAGTGCACTGAAACAGACCAGGGATGTGCTAAACTTACCAATTATTTTTTTGAGACAGACATGTTTTGACAGTTTGATATTTTTTGGATGATCTTAATCTGATTTAAATGTGAAAAACATGACATATAGTAGCAGACAGTTGTTTTGTTAATCTAAAATCTAAACAAAGAGAGTATGTTCTTGAGATTTCCATAGGTTTTTCACAAGATAAGCAATTCAAATAGACTCACTCTTAGTTGTCAAATAGGTCATCATAGGAATCATAGCCCATAGCTTAAAATCGCGTCAACTCACACAACTGTGTCACCCCCTGCTCATGTTTTTTTCTTTCCCAGGTGCGTACTCAAGGTTAGATTTCTCGATCCCTTGAGCAAACAATCCGTGGCGATTATATGGTGAGTGTCTTGGGGGAAGATTCTTCCCTCCCCTTGTACCATGATTAAAATAATGTTTGGATATTGACATAGTTGGCTTTCTACACTATGGTTCATAGTAAAGGTTTCCGTTCAGTGTGGCAATAGATAAACTCCCTCAGGAGACCTCCCAATCTTTAGAACAAAGATTTTGGGGATAGTTATCTTTCTCACTTCCATTGAATATGGGTTTCCCCAAAATTCACTTTTGATTAGAATGAGTTGGAAAACTTGGCTTTGGTTGTTCCTACTTAGTTCGTTCTCATAGGGTGAGTACTTTTTTCCACTACGACAGGCCTTCTAAAGGTTGTAATAAAGCATAAATTGCATAAAATAAAATAGGTAAGTCTGGTGTTTTGATCACCCAGTAAAGGGGAGAGCATAAACCTATTATCCAGCAATCACAGTAAACAAGTGGTTGAGTTTTAAATCCAAATGAAAATTTTCTACACTAAGTGAAGATGTTGCTCCACAACAAGCATTGGATACATTTTAACCAGCATAAAATAAAGTGTGGTGACTATCCTAGGATTGATAAATTCAAGATTTAAGTGTTTATCCTAGGATTGCTTCATTTTACTTTAAAACCGAATTGAAAAATCCTGTCTGCGGATGGCATCGAAATCAAAATTTAATTTTTTACAACCATTGTATGCCCTAAAATAGGTCATCTATGCACCAAAATATTCAACAAATGCGCTAAATGATCAAAAAGGGATGCATAAAAATAGGCTGTCTATGCGCTAGAACAGTGCATGGATGCACTAAACTAGTCAATGGATGCACTGAAATAGTCTATGGATGCGTTGAAATAGTCAGGGTATGCGCTAAACAGAGGCTCGTATACGCTAAATCGCAACTCCAGTCTTTCACTTGTCAGAAAACCTACAAGAAAAAGATTAAAAATGAGGGGATGCCCCACGGTGGGCACTTAAAATGTGTTGTTAGAATAAGTGAACTAATTATAAAGTAAACTAACACACCAATAAGACATTATATTGAAAGAAACTAATTAGAAAACATAAATGGAAACTCTAATGACTGCAGCTTCTTCAAATACATCCCATTATCCTCTATCTCCAAGGATTTGATTAAAGTTGTAGGCTCTCAGTTGTGTAAGTAGCAGCTTGTTGAAATGACAACTTAGGAGAATGAGATTGATTGAAAATGCATGTGTATTGCTAATGATTTAAGCTATGAACTTGAAATGCTATGATAGTGCTAAAATCTTGATATGCTAATTCGAATGCAACTATAGTAACTGCGCATGAAATCTAGGATGAAATCTACTTACGGGAAAACTATATTTATAGATTTTTTGGAGGCAAGAATCTAGTTGGTGGAGATCAACGGTTGAAATTCAAACCTGTCAAGATGAATAGTGATTGATTAAGAAGTTGAGAGAATGGTGGAGGGTTGAGAGGAAAGTGGAAGAATGTTTTCAACCCACAAAACCATCCTCATTCAAAAATGAAGACAAACATGGCATTTATCTTTTCATTTATGAAAATTGGTTGAAAGTTGAGGATAATTGCTAATTAAATAAATAAATTTATTTAATTTCTTGTGACAATGAATTTAGAAGCTTCCAAAATTAAATAATTAATATTTAATTATGTGTAAGAAGTGAAAAAGATAAGTAATTAAATATTTTACAATATTTAATTAAGTGGGGTGAAAAAGATATATAATATTTAATTTAAATGTGAAGTGAAGAATGAATATTCCATTGTTTGAATTTAAATGTTCAAACTTTAGAAATAAAATGATAATCAAATAAATAAATTATGAAATTTATTTAATTTAATTAAGAGAAAAATAACAATAATTAAATAAACTTATTTATTTAATTAAACTAGAAGAATTGGAAAAATGAACAATATAAATAAATAATTAAATTTATTTATATGTAGATGAATTTAGAATATTAAATAAATAATTCATATTTAATTGATTCATAGGTTTGAATAACCGTGACCATTTTTAGATGTGTACACAAAGAATCAAGCAGAAAGAGAAAAACCAGGAAAGTTTGAACCAAACTGGTTAGGGCCTTACAATGTTACAGAGGTCTTTAGATTAGGAGAATACTAGCTTTCTACACTTGAAGGAGAACCATTGGTAGACCCAATCAACAACCTTCATCTAAAGAGGTTCTATACATAGCTTCTGAGAACCTTGTCTTAATCATGATAAATATAAAAAATAGAAAAAAAAATTGTTACTTTGATGAAAACCTAGTAAACAAGAATCTTCATAACATTAAAAAACAAAGAAAAATTAACAAAATAGTAAAGAGAAATAATTCATCCAATAGTGAAAACCACTTTGGTGGCACTTTGGATTAGTACCATGGTGAAAACCTGGCAAAAAGGCACCATATGTAGTCAACTTTGCTCCTCTGGCTACCATTATTCCAATCTGATGACCCTTTCATACCACTTATCCTTCTTATCCATGAACCTTATCATTTACCATCCATATTATCATCGACAATAAATGGTGTCCCTTTCCATAAATTGGAACTATTGACATCAAGTACACTCCACATCCCCATTCCATCCTATTGGTCGTATACCCGACTGGGGGTAAATACTTGACCTACGTCATTTGGATCTTACATTTGTTGTTCTGAGGTCATAAAATGTCTTTAAAAAATCCAAAAAATCATAAAACCTCTAAAAGACAAAATAAAAGCATGTCAAAAACCTAGAAACACTCAAATATCTTTCAAAAATCCCAAAAACAGAGTCAAAGTCAGTTGTGTCAGTCAGACGTCGTCATGTCAATGAACGTTTCCTCTATGATTGGATGTAGGCAAGGCCATCTCTTGATGCGCCCCCGAGGCATTAGGTCCTTAATTTTAGGTTTGTCCTGTCAATCCTTTAGGGTTTATCATGTTAGTCAAAATAAGTCAACAAGGTCATCAAGTCAAACCAAATAAAATTCTGAAACACTCAAATAACCAAAATAATCAACCTATGTCATATACAGGATGTATCCTTCTTGAAAACATACATTATCATTTAGTCAAGCATTATCATTGCCTTATACAAGTGGTCACATGATTGAAACCAAACTCGGCGTCTTATACGATATGTGTCTTTCTAAAATCAAGATTTATCATTGCCTTATACAGGTGGTCAAATGATCGAAACCAGACTCGATGTCTTATATGATATGTGTCATTCCCAAAATCAGGCTTTATCAAACAAGCGTCTTATCAATCTTCTCGACAATTAAACAACAAACAAATCAAATTTTGGCAAATGGTCTTATTGACTATTGACATTATGGCTTGTTTTGTCTTATATTTTCATTTGGATTTGTCTTTGATTCCGGTTACTAGCTTTCTCGAGGATGTCCCATAAAGGATTTAGAGAAGCAAGCATGTCTCAAGACTCTTTTTCTTTGACTAATATTTGTCTATTGTCTTTTTGGATTTTTCTTCGAGTCAGGTTACTAGCTTCCTCGAGGATTTCCCATGAAGGATTTAGAGGAGTGATGATGTCTCATGACTTATCTTTTATTTGATTGCTATCTGTGGATTGTCTTGACAAAAAGACGAGCAATTTTTCCCTTAGTATGAGTTAGGAAACTCCTTGTCTATGACTGTCTATTTTTAGTAGGTGGATGACCTTTCACACCTTGGTCTATCTCATATCATGGTGTTTGTTATCCATTTTCATCATTGAATTCCCAATAATGATTAATGAAAGGTCTCTTATGTTCCATCGAAATATTAAAGATTCCTAATACTAACATCTAGATTTTATGTGCTAACATTTCTTCTTTCCTGCATTATGATGGAGTCCTGTTACACAAAAAAAAAAAAAGTATCCTGCATATACATTCGTGTTACAAACATCATTTTGACATTGCCATACATATGTAGATATTAAATCATACATATATGCTGCATTTGAAAAAACACAAAAATATACACATCTATCGCATCTAGGAATCCATAGCATAACATGCATTCACCATCATAAATTGTATAGCATATTATCACAACAAATACATTCACATGGCATTGTACATATTAAATCACATTGAATCTCATAATAATAAACATAGCATCCATACATTACATCCAGAATACCATGAAAGTAAATGCATACATCATCATAATGTAAATATCGACATCCATAATACATGCATAAATAGAAATTTTCATATAAAGAACTGCATATCATATAATCGCCGCCAAAAATGATATATATATCACTTAAAAAAAGTGTAACAGTACGATTTCATAATGTATCTCAAAATAAGAGCTTGTAGGCTCGATGGACATAGAACATCGGTGAAAAAATATTTGAGTCAAAATAATCCTATCATGCTCCCATGTTGCCCAAAGCTCATGCTACTAATCTCACCTCAGCTACATCTACTGTGAGACTGAGATTGACCGTTTCTCAATTCCACTAAAGCATTGGGTGCCCTATGATAAGGTGGGACTGTTGACTCATACAGATCTCTATAATGCTGCTCTCATCTCCCTGCTTTGAGGAGTTCCTGCGTTGTGTTAGTGGTTGTTCTTGTACATCTGGTGACAAAGTCAATGACCCTCTGATTTTCCTCTGGAACTCGGAACACTGCACTATCCCTCTCTAACTACAGGGTGTCTCTCTCCACCTATATCCCATCTCTCTCTTCTCGTAGAGACTATACCTTTTCCTCTAGTGCCTGCACTCTAGCCTATAATCTGAACATCTCCTCATCTATGTCCTTGAAACTACCCCTGATGGGAAAATCCTCAAAACCATCCTCTCCAGGTATGATCGTCTCATGGATGATGCGCTCCTCCTCACCCATCTCCTCATCGTCCGAATACTCCTCATGTCCTCCCACACCTATATCCATGGTAGTTGTAGCTTCTAATACCTTAAGCTCCTCTCTCTCTCCCTCCTCTGCCTTGACCTCTACATCAGGCATATCCTCCTCCTATCAACCCTCCTCTCTCTCCTCTCTCCTCCTCCTCCCTCTCCTGTTCCTCCCTCTCCTCCTCCTCTCCCTCCTCTTGGATAGGAGGAAGTGGTCTCCTCCTCCTCAATCTATGTCAAACTCTCCTACCATCCCCTCCTCCCATCCCATCACCACCATCACCACCCCTCCATCATCCCCTCGGCCTCCATCTACTCCCCCTCTACCTCCACCTCTCCTACCTTGAGGACCTCATCCTCATTTGACAATTGGTGTAGGCTGATTTGAATTTGTCAAAGGAATGGGCCTATGTGTCATCCACCATGCATCATAATTAGGAGTGGTCCCCACATTAGTTGCTCCCCCTCTCCACCCCCATTGCTATGCTTGAAAACCATCAAGGGTCTACATTGTTGTGGTAGCTAAGGTCATAGGACCCCATGGCTTAACTTCCCTGGATGACCGAGCATATATTGCTAATTCATGAAGCACATCCTATTGCTCCCCAAACTATCTCAGGACCTAACCCCACAAATACATCTCAATAATATGAATTGACTGGACAATGCATCCAATAAAGTATCTCTCCTGACAGCACCAAGGTAGATGCTCACCCTCATCTGGCCACTGATGAAAATCCATATAAGGCCTCTAGATAAAACTCACCAATGTGTCTAGCTCATGACACTAATAACCAATATCGGCCACATATGTCTATGTCACTGCCCCTACATACATATAT
Source organism: Sequoiadendron giganteum (assembly GCA_007115665.2). Taxonomy (NCBI): domain Eukaryota; kingdom Viridiplantae; phylum Streptophyta; class Pinopsida; order Cupressales; family Cupressaceae; genus Sequoiadendron; species Sequoiadendron giganteum. Next base: position 157,692,652 of record VCHN02000014.1, read on the forward strand.
ATGTTTCATTTCATGGTCTCCATATGTTGATCAATTGGTGGATGGAACACTGCAATGCTCTCCCAAGCTCAGACCATCAATAGAGTCACACCACAGCTCATCGACTACCATTGTCTATAGAATATGTCATGTAACTAAAAATAAACCATCACCAATAAACATGGACCACATGCATACAATGTCTCCCTAGCCAACATACCAACAAGAATCTCCCCCCATCCAACTAGAAATTTGTGTCCTCAACGATCTAGGATCACTATCCCAGATATCGTAGTGCATAGAATACAATCAAATCGCTCATACTGAGCAACCAATGTCTCCAACCGGATCTTGTATCTATCGATACCTAGATAAGCTATATCATCATATAAATAAAAATAGTCAATGCCCAATATCCTCCTCTAGGATCATATCTAACTCTCTCCCCTCAGATCGGTAGACACAAAATCCTGTAGACATCCTCCAAAGTAATGGTTGCCTCCTCTATAGATAGATGAAAGGGACATGTCTTTGAATGCCAACACTCAACTAGTGTAGTTAGCATACCCTTCTTTTCCTAATGATGGGAATGAACACCACATGGTTTTAGCCAAGATTCCACAACCTATGCCTCTCATTTCTATGTTGGACTCAAGGGAACATTGAGAGGGGGGGTGAATCAGTGTTCTTCAATTCTAACCTTTATTAATCAGATATTTAAACCATTTCAACATTAAACCAAAAGAAATATGCAAACCTACAAATTAATCATCCACAACACCATAACACAAGGATTTTTACATGGAAACCATGTTAGGGAAAAAACCATGGTGGAGGTCAATCCATAATTTGAGTACTCAAATATAAGTTTTACAGAAGGGAATGCACTTGCATTCAGGCTCATTTCCTAGAGCTCACTGCTGAAAGTAGAAAGGCTCACTACCTTACAAAATGTTCAGATTTAAACCATCTAAAGGTTTGAATTGAATTAATATCATCTACTTATGCCAGGTTATAGTTTCGGTTAGTCTCATAGATCATATTCTGGATCTTCTGTCTAATTCTGCACTTCCCTCTATGTTGTTTTGCAATTCGCATCATAAATCCATACATAGATAAATTCACACCACTATCCTTTTGAATTTCACACCACACACTAATATACTTCACATCTCATACATTTTCCTCTTCAAAATTATACAACCGATCTCATATATATCCGCAATCAAAGATTTGATCATTCATATGTCAGCTTTTATAAAACATAAAATACTTTCCAATTGTCGGCTTAATCCATAGCTAATTCTTTATGCACACCACCCATAGTCAGTCATAGCATAGTGAGGACCCAAATAAACATGTTCTAACACAAAAAAAATTAACTAATTACTCCTTAAACATCCACAATGGATATATTCACCAAGATGTCCTTCTAGCACAGATAACACGAAAATCAATTCACCAGATCTCCTAGATCGTACACCTATATATGCACACCTTGATACTTCTTGAATAAGGTAGTATGAACATCAACATACCTTTCTCTGAGATCCACAACTCAAAATAATATTTTGGTGAGGTATACAGATTGACATCTTTACCTTTAATCGGATACCATGTTCTTCATTCTGTATGTTGGTATGAACCAATAATAAACTATGGACTGGATGAATGACTTAGGTTGCCATCAATGACAACACTAGAAGCCATATGCCGAAAATCTCACCCTTTGGCATTGATGGCAACACATAGTGAAAAATGACTAAGTGTCAAGACCAATATGAGTATGTTGCCAAACTTCAAAATTTTCAAAACATAGCTCCCCCTTAGATTGATGAGGCATTTTTCACTACTCTCTCTCCCCCTTTGACATCAATGACCAGACTAGAAGCCTTATTCCAATGATTGAAAAAACACGTGTTCAATCTCTCCTTTTGAAATATAACCAAAACTTCAAAACTGATTCAAAATTTTGAAAAAGAACAACTGCTACTTGAGTTAGAAAATTATCTTGTGATTTTCTTTCATCTTCAAAAGAAATTTCCTCCAAGCTTCTATTGCAATCCCAATTATTATGATCATGTTGTTATTCTTGGATTTCTTGTTGACAATCTTGGTGAGGGATTCCGAAATTGTGATCGCATCCTCTAATTTCTCACCTTTCCTCAGTATCTCAACCATCTGTTCCAGTCTACATTCAGTTAGGTTCTTTAATTTCCAAAAAGTGTCCACAAGGGTGTTTTTAGTGAGCTAAAATTTTGTGTGCTTAGACTGTAGCTCTTGAATCCTTTCCTTGATTGTACCATCCTGATCCTGAAAAACATCAAAACCTTTTCCAATGCCATTCAATTATGTTTCAATTTGCTCCAACTTCTCTTTGTATTTCCCAGCTGCATGAGACCAACAAATGCAATAGTTATAGATGTTATTTTCTGCACTTATGCATTGCCTTAGCTCATTCATTTTCTTTTGCAACTTGGTAAGTGATAGCCTGAACTGCTCCTTCAAATGTAAGATTACTTCTCCTTCTTCTTTGTTTTGATACTCAGAGTCCATAGCTTCCTTAATGCATTCAATCATTTCTTTGGGTAAAATATTTTGAAAACTCTCCAATTTGATCTGGTTGTGCACAACATGAGCACTTAGTACAATTAGAATCATATCCTGATCATATGAGGGTATGGTGGACCATAGTTGAGCAATTTTCTATATTACACTTTCCTTATGAATAAGTTGTTGCACCTTCTCTTCTGACAAGTCATCTTCTTCTTCACTTGCTTCTATCATTTCCTTTTCTTGTTCTGGTTCAGTTGAATCCTACTCTTTTCCCTATGTGTCCTTAGTTTCCTCATCGGATTCCTCATTTGGTCTATCCATAATCTCTTGTTCCTTTCCTTATCCTTTAGTTTTTGAAATCTTGCATTTCGGAGGAGTACAAACAACAGTTTCTTTCTCTCTTTTCTTCTTTCTCTCCATACCATCGGAAGAGGAACCAACTTCAAGTTCTTTTACCAGAAGAGAAATACCAACTGAGCCAAATTTTCATAGCAAACTCTTAAATAAATTTCCAAATGCTTGATCACAGTTTCCAAAATTTTAGAGTGTGTGAGATGTAGACTACACTTGTTGAAGTAGATCCTTCTCTATTTCTGAAGAAAATTTTGTAGGATATTCCATGCACAATGTACCTTCTCACATATTTTTTGATTGTTGAGATTATCAGTGCCCTTTGATCTCAAATAACTCCAGTTAGGGTTTCGAATTCTTTATTCCGAATGGATTTTTTTCTCAGTATGTTTTCAGATAATTTGCATAATCTAATTAAATTTTCAATTACTTATGTCGAAATGATGTAGGGTTTGTCCAGAATCAAAGTGTCATTATTCAATCTGCTCAAAATAAATTTAACGATTTTCGTATTCTCGAAATAGGGAAACTCATTCCAAATGTTCAAATTCTTGTGTTTGGATTCTCTCACCCATTTCAATTCATCAACCAACAACATATTTCTTATGGCTCTAATATTCTCATTGTTGTATTCACCTAAATTGATTGACCCTTTGATTTGTTCCATTTTTCCTTTCATACAATTGCACGCCAAATTATATGGAAATTCCAAAAACAACTAAAATACTTGATGGATTTCAACATTCACCATTGAATTAACTTTACTCCTTCAAGATTCTACTACCGAGTGCTATCCTTCTTTTCTTTTTTTATGCAAAGTGACAAATGAGGGTTACAACATATATTTTATAGCTTGCACACTTGCAATAAGTGTTTTTGCCCTAGGTATTTCGGATACCCTGCTTTCTTAGACAGCGAGAGAAAAAATCTTCTGCAAACCTATGATTTCTTTGAGTTACCTTGTGAATTTTTTCCAAATCCTCTGAAAATCATTAATACAACTTTTAACAATCTTTTCGCGATCCTGTACTAACTTTCGGACAGGGGAAAAAGGATTTTCTTGAAAAATTTCCCCTAGGCCAATGGCCTAAAATCAATTTCCGGAGGAATTACCGGAAGCAGGTTCTGATGCAAAACCATTTCCAGCATAAAATTCGTTCTTCCTTACCCATGTATTCTTCATCTGATCTCTTATTTCATCCATAATCATTTTTCATTTTTCATTATCATCTTTCTATGTATTTTTGCCTTTGTATACCGAACCTTTTCTACCCACATTTTTGTTTCTACAAAATCTTGCAATGTGACCATATCTGTTGCAATTGTAGCACATAATATTTCCTTGTCCATACCAATAATTCCATTGATTTCTTCTTGATCTTCACTGATTAGCAATATACCCAATTTTTCCATAGGTATAACATTCAACATTTCTTCTATTGACAAAGTAGTTTGACAAATTTCTGCATTCAATTGATTTATGACCAAACTTGTTGCAATTGAAACACTGACCAGACAATGATGAATCACTTGATTTTATTTTCTTCTATTTTGAGTAGCCATATGCCCAAATTTATTGCAAGCAAAACGGTATCCATTAAAATTTTGAGTATTAGGTTGTCTCACCGAATACCTTCCATCTTTGTTCATCTGATTTCCTTGCCTGAAATTTCTTTGTCTAGATCTAGAACTTTCTCCTTTCTCATATCCAAGACCTCGCTTGTATTTATCATTCTTTTTTCCTTGAGTCAACTCATCAAGCTTAATTGAACTAATCTTAAACTTCTCCTTGTATTCATTTGTAGTAGTAAGTTCATTCCCGAGGACAACAATCTATTTTTCAATTTCTTCTTCATTGTTTCTAGATTGTAGTAGTTCACTCTCCAATTGAATGAATTCTCCATTTACTCTTCTGCATTCAACAGATTTTTTTTTCAAGGACTGAACAAGATTCGCCTCATTCTTCTTCCTCTCTTTAATCTCCTTAGTCAACTTCATCACCATAGATTCCATTTCATGCTTTAGGGTAGCATTGTCTCTGGTAAGCTTTCCACATTCTTGAGTTATTTCCTTCAAGGTTTGATTTAGGTGAGCATCATCTATGTTTTCTCTTTTTATCTAGTTAATCTGATCACATAGATCCTTCCTTTGTCCCCTAGATTTAATAATCTGATCCTTCAATGACTGAATGAATTTCTCAGCATCCTTAAGATTTTCTTTCAATTCCTGGACTTCTCCTTTAGACTGATCAAGATCATCAAATGCCACCAAAATTTGTTGTTGAAGACTACCAGAGTCCATTACACTCCAAGATCCACCTCAAGTTGTAAAACTCCTTCTGAATAACTATGCTCTTATACCAATTGTTGGACTCAAGGGAACACTGAGAGGTGGGTGAATCAGTGTTCTGCAATCTTGACCTTTATTAATCTGATATTTAAACCATTTTAACATTAAACCAAAAGAAAGATGCAAACACACAAATTAATCATCCACAACACCATAACACAAGGATTTTTATGTGGAAACCATGTGAGGGGAAAAACCACGGTGAGGTCAATCCACAATTTGAGTAGTCAAATATAAGTTTTACAAAAGGGAATGCACTTGCATTTAGGCTCACTACTCAAACTAGAAAGGCTCATTGCCTTAAAAAATGTTCAAATTAAAACCATCTGAAGGTTTGAACTGAAGTAATAGCATCTACTTATACCAAGTTATAGTTCTAGTTAGGCTCATAGATCAGATTTTGCATATTCTGTTTGATTATGCACTTTACTCTACTCTATTATGCAATTCACATCATAGATCCATACATAGATAAATTTGCACCACTATCCTTCTGAATTTTGCACCCCACACTAATTTACTTCGCATCTCATACATTCACCTCTCCAAAATGATACAACCGATCTCATATATATATCCACAATCAAAGATTTGATCATTCGTATGTCGACTTTTATAAAACATAAAATACTTTCCAATTGTCGGCTAAATCCATAGCTAATTCTTTATGCGCACCACCCATATTCATTCATAGCATAGTGAGGACCCAAATAAACATATTTGAACAAAAAAATATTTAACCAATTACTCCTTAAACATTTGCAATGGCTATATTCGCCAAGTTGGCCTTCTAGGAAAGATAACCAGAAAATCGATGCACCAGATCTTCTAGATCGTACACCAGTATATGCACAACTCGATACTTCTTGAATAAGGTAGTACAAAAATCAACATACCTTTCTCTGAGATCCACAATTCAAAATAATAGTCTGGTGAGGTATACAGATTGATATCTTTACCTTTAATCGGATACCTTGTTCTTCATTCTGTCTGTCGGTATGAACCAATACTAAACTGTGGACCGAATGAACGACTTAGGTTTCCATCAATGGTAACACTAGAAGCCATATGCCAAAATACTAGTCATCTGATCCCTCAATCAATAGGTCTGCAATGGTCATCACTTCCAAGTATAAATAGGATCTAAATGAACCTATGACCAACATGACAATCATTGTGTCAGTCTATTTCTCACATGTCATTAAAAAAATTCAATCTAAACCTAGGACAACATGGTCAACAATCAATTGCATCAATTAAAGTCAAATGTGTCGTTAACTTATCAATTTTGTCACACATTTGTAAATTCCTCACAAGAGATTGAATGCATCGAACCCCAAATCAAATGTGACTTAACACTATAATTGTGTCATTCAAGAGCAATTGCGACTAAGCTCTAATCAATTGTGCACAACCAAATTCAATTGCATCGTGCAAAGGAAAATACAGTTAAAGAACCCACGAATGTGTCACACCTTTTTAGTTGTGTTGCATGAAATCAAAAACCTAATCTAGCCCTAGCATATCTAAAACAATTGTGTCATTTCGCAGTCAGATTTGTTGAACACGATAGCATTTGTGGCTATCACAGAGCGACACAATTGATTGGTGAAATTAAATCCTACCTAAATATGTGTGAAGGTAAAAATTGATAAAATGGGTTGAAAGAGACTTGTCAGATCTCTTATGCCCTCCGACCTTCTAAAGGTATGAACTCTATAGGAACAGTGATTGCGATGGGGAATTCACTCCATCTTCACTCAAAGCTCTATATTTTCAAATTCTAAAAGTGCAAAATGAACCTAGAAATGCCAAATTCCTATATATACCCCCCCAAAAAATAGGGTTTTTCCCTAAGGCTTTATAACTGGACACACCATTTTACATGTTTGAACACAACTTTGTCTGCCTTAAACTTGTCAAAATTCGAAACTAACTTTGCCATTGCTTTTTTAGCTATCAAATTGACTTTTTAGAACAATTTTTAAATTTTTGAATTTTTTTTGCAAAATTTTTAAAATTCCTCTGAGGGGGCACAACCCTATCTTGTTGTCACTGGGGCATGTTTTGACTGATTTTCTTTGACACAATGTGATAAACAACATTGTATCAAAGAGGGGAAAACTATAGACACTAAAAATTGTCCTAGGCCAATGACCCTTAACTTCTTCATAATTCTTTCATCTTTACTTCTCATAATTAAATAATGTTAATTATTTAATTATTTTCTAAATTCATATGTCCTCTATTAATTAAATAACTTTAATTATTTAATTAATTCATTCTTGCCTTTATGCTTTCTTGATTAATTAAATAAATATTATTTATTTAACTATGTTGCTAATTAAATCTATCTTCTATTAAATAATCATTTTAAATTATTTAATTAATTCATGTCACACTTTCAACTATAATTAAATAATCACTTTAATTATTTAATTATTCCTTAGCCTTCTCTCCTTTTAATTAAATAAATCTTTATTTATTTAATTTCATCCCAAAATCTTGAATGTTAAATTAAATCATTATTTAATTAATAAAAGGATTTATCCATAGCATATTCCTCTGTAATTAGATAATATTTTTTTTTATCTAATTAGTCATTTATCACTTATGTCTGGATCTAATTTGATCATTCAGTTATCTGGTGAGATAATATCTGATTGTCTCTAATGAACAAACTTTTTGTCTTGATCACTTCATCAATCTCATCTTCTACATGCAATATTTATTCTTCTGTGTCTCAACTAGTTTCCACCAATGATTAAATTATTATTTAATTTAATCCCCACCATTTATGCTTTATCACTTACACTAATTTAACCCTAATCCTATTTCATGTCACATCTTTTAATTTTAATCGTCGATTTCTTTTAATCTGAGCCTATCATTCAAAAATCATATTTTCTATAAATTGGCTTTACCTCTATCATTATTACTCCTCCCAGAATCTTATGAGTTTTGGAAGCAACTTTATAATCTTAAATGTTTTTCTATTATCATTTTCATGAGGCAAAACTTGCATGCTTAATTAAAATCTGAGGGCAAGTATCATACTATAGTGAAATGGCGAAGAGTAATGGAGGTGGTTCATGGAATTACATGAATGTTTGGTAAAATCATTCATTTATGCATTATTTCTATAGTTTTCCATTGTTCTCAATTATTAGCTTAGGTTTAGTTTGAGTTATGCTTGTATTTCTAATCCATGAATTTTCCCTATGCTACACACTTGATGAGCTCGACATACTTGAAGAAGCAATCAACATTGTGCAGAATGAATAGTTGTGAAGAGGAGTTCAAGAGTGACAAAGGAAAATTGGTGGAGCTTATTTGAAGAAATTAATGCTGAAGTACATACAAATTTCTTTAAACTTAATTAATTCAAGAAAGGCCATGTGTTGGAGATCTAGTGAGTTGGATTCAAGCAGTCCTCAACATTTAAATAACTGGACGAAATAATCTTAGGGGCTCTTGGAATTGTGAAATTTTGGAAATTTCATTCACCCTTCATGATTATTAATCTCCCAAAAGGTTCATAATACAGACACAAAAATCCTCACATAGAATCTTTTACCTAAATCCAATTTAAATTCTGTCATAAAGCCCCATAAAATTCATATGGCATTAAATCTTTAACATATGAAAATATCAGCATAAGTTGATGCAGGTCTCATCGATGAAAATATACACATCATCAGTATATCGGTAGGACATCAGAAGGGTCACACCGATAAAATTATATACCAAAAGAATATGGGTTTGTATTTCTTATCGGCAAGACAAAAGGTATCAGCATGATGATGAAAAGTCATATCGAGCTAAAATACCTTTTGCCGATTAGAGAAAAGTGAAGTCTATCAGAGAGACTTTGGTCATCGAAGAGAGATTTCAAAACACTGGCCAAAGCGCTATTGGTCTTGCTGATAAAGCAAAGGGAGGACTCACTTGGTAAGACAAATGATGCCGAAGAGAGTCCAGAAAGTCTTACCGACCCCTCGAGTTACACTGAAAAAATTAAGCATACGAAGATAAAGGGTGTCGAGAAGCTGATGCACGTTGTCTTGTCGAAGAAGAGGCGTATCGGTGAGACATGTCACCGCGGGGAGATCTAAGAGACATCACAGTGAATATTTTATGTTGGCAGAACAATATCTTCATCTTGGCGACATAAGTTAATAGAGCAAACATCTCGGTAAGACAAAAATATTTTTGAGTAAGGTGAAGAACCGTTGGCCCGATTCATTAAGTCTAAGCGATAGTTGCTTCAACGAAGGTCATGGCGATATAAAAGGAAAAAGGAAAGAAACTATCGGGGAGACTTGTGATGTCAGAGAAACTATGAGACATCTTAGCGGATGGGTGAACGTTGATCAGGTGGATTAGCCAGAGATTTGAAATGTCTTGCCGATATGAGCCTTGAGGTGACAGCGAGAATTTCAAAAAAATTGTAGCATTCATGTCTCAGTAAATACATTAATGGTGCCACGAAGTGTAGAAGATTTTGCATATCAGGGTATGATCAATTGAAATCATTGTCTCACAAAATTAAAAGCGAAGGAGAGCAAGGGAACCAGCAGAGCAATTAAGGCATTCACCTGGCTTGAATTTGCAAGAAAATTGCAGTAAGTTTCTCATCCTCTAGGAATTCATAAAAAATTGAATTATGGAAGGCATTAGTTCAGGAAAACTTAAAGGAAGAAAACCCAGAGAGGGTAGCCAATCAAAAGAGAAAAAGCAAAAGACCGAATTGCAACAAGAGGGCACTAAAAGGAAACTAAATCAAGACCTTATAGACCAATTACCTGGTTTTGGGCCTAAAGCTATGCGTTTTGCACAACTCAAAGTAGAAGTTGACAAATTGGATGACAAATGCAAATTTATAGGGGATGTTTGGACTCTGATTAGGGGCTATGAGTTATTCAATTATCATAGGAGAAATCGCTTTGAGCCGGTATGCAATTCATGGAGGCTCGATTTAGGGAAATTGGTGTGCCCTAATGTTTTTATTGATGTTGAACTAGTAAAGATGTTGGCTGGACATTATGACTCACAAAATAAGGCTATATGTGATTTATCAGGGAGTTCGTTGATACATGTATCTGAGAATGCAATTGCTGAGGTTTTCAGGATGGAGGGGATATGCAGTGAGAAAATAATAAGTGAGGAGATCGATAGTGAGGTCATAAGGATGCACACCATTTATGAAGGGTGGAGGTTACCTTTGGACAGAAGTAGGTGTCATGGAAAACCTACTCCAATGGAAGACAGTGAGGGACCACCCTTTCATGTAGATTTTTTCGAACCCTACATGAAATATACTTACTATTCAGTGGGACAAGTATTGGGGATGGAGGTACTTGAGCATATGGTAGCTGTGCCCATGGTGATTGTTGCAAATATTTAGTATCACAATTCCAGATCATTTGATTATGATGCACATGTTTTTAAAGAGCTGGATGTAGGTTTGATGGTGATAAAGAATGGTGCCTTTGTTCTCCATCTTAGGAATTATTCACTGTTGATGCACTTAGTGTTATATTTTGGACAATAGATAGGATTATGGCCCAAGGAGCTAAGGATTTCTCAATCTGACAAGGAAGGTAAGCCATTTCCTATTCAATTATGGACCATTGTTTGGGGCAACAGGTTTGCCAATTCAAATTTCTTGCATTTCAAAGAATTCTTCATGAAACCCTTGTATAGATTTTTCAATCATCCTTCTGATTATTCTTTATCTGAAGAAGTAAAAAGGTTTGTTAGGTGGTGCAGGAGCACCTAGGAGAAGCACCTAGAAGAACACCTAGGAACATTAGGAATAGGAAAGGTTTGTAAATTTTTGTTTTAATTTGATAAGGTCATGTTGACCATTGCATTTGTGGGTGAGGTTTAGACCTATCTTGGGTCAAGAGCTATCAAGAGTGGAGGAGCTGTGAGTTTAGACACCCAAGGTTGGTAAGTTCTAGTAATTAGAAATAAAGCCCAGAATGTTGCTTCAAGCAATTTTGGCCTAAGGAGGTGGTTATGTTCGACCAAGGGGAAGGGTAACCACTTTTTGAACTTTATAAGGAGTGCCTCGACCTGTTTGAAAGGTTGGAAGACTTTGAGGATATTTGAAAGTTTTGAAAATTGTAGTTTTTCATGAATGGTAACCGAGGACAGTAGGAAATAACTGAATTTTTCTGTATTTTGCTCTTGGTAGCATGTTAATGGTATGACCAGGATCTTGATACATTTGGAATGTGATGTAATTGTTCTTAAAAGCTTTGTGTGGATAGTAGTTAAGAATTCTCTTCGTTTCTTAGTTGATTCTTAGATAGTTTAGTTTCTTTCCATTGTTGATTAGTCTAGAAAACTATTAATCATGGAGACTTAGACCTCTATCTTCCACTATACCTGGTGTATAGCCTTTGGGGGTTGAGGCTAAGCTCCATGCCTATATATAGCTTAGGTCTAGGAGTCTTCAGGAGTTGAAGGATCATGAGGAAAGTCTCTTCCTAGGCGAGCTTGGTAATGCCCGGCTAGGAAGGACAGTGCTAACAAGCACATAACTTGCAGGGGAGACTTCTCCAGGAAAAATCCTGTGGTAGAAGTGTGGAAGGAAGCCTTGCAGAGGCTTGGTACCAGGGAGGAGGTTCCAACAGTTCATTTGCTGGGAAAACTCTTTGACAGTCCAACTGTGTGGTCAGGAATTGGCTAAAAAAAAACCCTACATTTGCAAAGTTTATGGAAGACACCTGTGTACGGCAAGACCAGGCACAAGACCTTGGAAATATTGAAGGGATTAGTATCAGGTTCAAGAATCCATGAAAAATATTTGAGGTTCTTTGGATGAGTTTGGAGAGATATCCACTTTTCTCGGGTTAGAAGGGCTAATAGGGGCTCTAGGCTTGTAGCCTTTTTAACCCTCAGTGAGGGTTTGAAGGGAGCGATGGAGAAATGGAGTCTAATGGTTGCTCAAGAAACCTAATAGGATGCTAGGAAGCATGATAGCATATATTTACACCCCTGCAAGGAACTAGTTGATTGTTGTGTGTGTTTGGCCTTTAGGGAAGATTAAAGGTCAAGGGTGAAACAGAGGTTAACCACCAAGTTTTGGTTGTGTTGTGTGACATGGTTGGAAGTGGGGATGGCTAGTAGAGCCAGGGGTATCTAAATCTGAGTCAGGACCTATAGGTTGATTTGGTGGAGAGATCCACCAAAGGGAATTGCTAAGGTGAGACCCGGAGGACGGAACAGTGAGTGTTCCGTCCATTCCCCCTTACACCAGATTGGTATCAGAGCAAGTTAAAGATTTGGGAGTGAATTTTGTATGTCAGACCTGGAATCAAGTGGTTCCACAATCATGGTGACAAATTCTGAGTTGCCAAAGAAGGTTGAAGACCAAGAAGAAGATAATAGAAGACTAAGGGAAAGACTAGCACAATTGGAGGAGACATTGAGTATTGTACTAAACAAGGACGGTGAGGATAGTAATAGGGTACCAAAGAAAGAAGAGGTTGCATAGGAAGACAGGTTCCCTGAACCTGACCTTGTTCTACAAGGGGAGCCTTTCTTGAAGGCATTGAAAGCTTTGAGTGGGAAGGCACTTGAAGGCATACCAATGTTCAGTGGGAAGATGGAAGCCAATCTAGTCATGGATTGGATAGAAGGCATGGAGAATCATTTTGAGTGTGATGGAGTCACAGAGGCACAGAAGGTGAAGGTGGCTAAATCAAGATTGAGAGGATCAGCCTTGACATGGTGGAAATTCATCCAAATAGAGAGGGAGAAGGAAGGAAAGAAACCCATCTCAACTTGGAAAGGTATGGTTTTAAAGGTGAGAGAAGCCTACATGCCTGATGATTATGAGATTTAGTTACACAAGAAGAAACAAAGCCTAAGGCAGAAAGACCTAGATGTGAATACCTACACAGAGGAGTTCCAAAAACTTTGTATGAGGTCTAATGTTTCAGAAGATGAAAGCCTCAAGGTGCCTAGGTATCTTAATGGATTGAAATGGAACATTCAAGAGGAGATGGCTCTTTTAAGTCCAAAGACAGTACACCAATGCTATCAATTAGCTATCAAAATTGAGGAGAGAAGCAAGAGGAAGCAAGATCAGGCTTCTAAAGGAAGAGGTAAAGGCAGACATCAAAGAGATCAAAGAGGATAGCGAGGTGGCTACCAAGGTAGAGGTAATGACCAAAAAAACCAAGGAGAGTTTAAAACCATAGATCATGGCAATGAAACCCCTTCTAGAGGAGGATATAACAGAGGTAGAGTTTCTCAGGGAGGATCCAATAGAGGAAGAGGAGCAGGCAGGAGCAATTCATACTTTGCAAACATGAAATGCTACCATTGTGGCCAAGTTGGACATCCAGCCTATAGGTGCCCGGAGAAATAATCTTCATCAAGCAATGAGAAGAGAGTGGCTTATGCACAAGAGGAAAACATGAGTCCTAAGGCAACTGAGGTCAGTCATATTGAATCTGAGAATGGAGAGAGTTTGATGTCCAGAAGAGTTTTGATCAGACAACCAGTCAAAGAAGAACCAAAACAAAGGAGAGCTCTATTCAGGGTAAGGTGCAAGATACTTGGTAAAGTATGCAAGGTCATAGTAGACTCAAGTTCCACAAACAATATTATCTTTGAGGAGGCAGTAATGAAACTGAAATTGAAGAAGGTACCCCACACCAATCCCTACAAGGTCGCATGGCTTAACAAAGGGCTAAGTGTTTTGGTGAATGAACAAGTAATGGTGGATTTTTCCATTGGAGGGTACAAGGACAAGCTAGTTTGTGATGTTTTACCCATGGATGCATGCCATCTACTATTGGGTAGGCCATGGAAATATGATAGGAGTGCCATGTATGATGGAAAGGAGAATACAATCTCATTTAAGAAGGATGGAAAGAATTTTAAACTGTAGTCACTCTCAGAGGAGGATGAAGGATAGTCAAAGACACCAAGTGTGCTACTAAGTAGTGGGAAAGAGTTCCTCAACACCCCACATGAAGGTGGAGAAGGATATGTAGTGATATTGCAATCCAAGGAGGAAGACAATACTGAAAAGCCAGTCATACCCAAGGTAGTCCAGAATTTACTTGAGAAGTACAATGACATAATAACTGATGGCACACCTACAACTTTACCTCCTAAAAGAGCTATTAGTCATCAAATTGACTTCATACCTGGAGCATCATTACCTAACAAAGCAACATATAAGCTTACACCGGATCAGAATTTGGAAGTGGCCAGACAAGTGCAAGAGTTGTTGGATCAAGGATTGATTCAAAAGAGCATCAACCCATGTGTAGTACCAGTAGTTTTGGCAACCAAGAAGGGAGGAAAATGGAGGTTATGTACTAATTCTAGAGCAATAAATAGAATCACAATTAGGTATAGGTTCCCTATTCCTAGAATTAAAGACTTAATGGATTGTCTTGGAGGAGCTCAATACTACACCAAATTGGATCTCAAAAGTGGATACCATCAAATCTGGATTAAGGATGGTGATGAGTGGAAGACAACATTCAAGACAATAGATGGATTATATGAGTGGAGAGTTATGCCATTTGGCCTTTCCAATGCCCCTAGCACATTCATGAGGCTCATGAATGAAGTGCTCAAGGATTTCACAAGAGTATTTGTGGTGGTATTCCTTGATGACATCCTGATATTCAGCAAGATAGCAAAAGAGCATTTAAAACATGTGGAGTTGGTTCTTAGAAGGTTGCAAGAGGAGAAGTTGGCAATCAATCTAGAGAAGTGTGAGTTATTTAAGCAAGAGCTTGTATATTTTGGATTTTTAGTGTCTAAGGGATCATTGAAGATGGATCCAAGCAAGGTGGAAGCAATCATAAATTGGCCTACACCAACAATAGGGATTGAGGTAAGAAGTTTCCATGGATTGGCTCAATTCTATAGAAAATTCATAAGGAACTTTAGTGGAATATGTGCACCCATTCTAGAGACAATCAAGGGTGGTTTGAAAACCAAGTTTGTGTGGACTCAAGTAGCTGAGAGAGGGTTTGAGAAACTAAAACAAGAAGTGGCAACTCAACCCATACTCTTATTACTTAGTTTTGACAAATTGTTCACTGTTGAGTGTGATGCAAGTGGAGTTGCAGTAGGAGGAGTGCTAATTCAAGAGGGTAGACCTATAGCCTTCTTTAGTGAGAAGCTTAATGAAGAAAAGAAGAAATACTTAACCTATGACTTACAACTTTATGCTTTGGTTTAGTCACTTAGGAAATGGAGGCATTACCTTCTACCCAAGGAATTTGTAGTCTTTACAGACAACCAAGCACTCAACTATATGAATACCCAAGAGACGTTGAGAAATAGAAACTTGAAGTGGATGAAATACATCCAAGCTTTTACCTTCACCATCAAGCACAAGAAGGGATAGATGAATAAGGCAACAGATGCATTGAGTAGGAGGTTGTTGGTAGTTCAAGAGATACAAGTGAAGAGCATAGGGATTGAAAGCTTTAAAGATCTCTATGGAGAGGATGAAGACTTCTCAGAGGCCTATAAGGTATGTTTTAACTTTGAGAATCATTTTCATAGTCAATATGCTGAGTATACATTGCAAAGTGGATTATTGTTTAAAGGGAATCAGTTGTGTGTTCCAAAAGGATCAATGAGAGAAAACCTCATTCAAGAGAAGCATAATGACAGTCTTAGTGGGAATTTTGGCATCAATAAGACATTAGAGCTAGTTCAAAGATTTTACTATTGGCCTAAGTTAGCAAGAGATGTTAGAAAGTATGTGGAACAATGTGTTTTATGTATGAAAGCTAAGGGAGGAGCTAGTAATGCTGGTCTTTATCAATCTCTACCCATTCCTAACAGACCATGGGAGTGTGTGAGCTTGGATTTTGTGGTAGGACTCCCTAAGACCAAGATCGGTTTTGATAGTGTGTATGTAGTGGTGGACAGATTTAGCAAAATGAGTCACTTTATTCCTTGTAAAACTACTCATGATGCTAGCTACATAGCTCATCTCTTCTTCAAGGAGTTTTTAAGGATTCATGGCTTACCTTTAAGCATTATTTCAGACAGGGATGTTAAATTCATGAGTCACTTTTTGAAGACTCTATGGCATAGATTGGGTACCAACCTATCTTTTGGATCATCCTACCATCCTCAGACTGATGGCCAAACAGAGGTGGTCAACAAGGTGCTAGGTAATCTAATGAGGTGTCTAACAAAGGAATATGGACAGACATGGGATCTGGTCATCTCACAAGCTGAGTATGCCTATAATGATAGTGTCAACAACTCAAAGATCTTGGAGCTATGAAACATAGGAGTGGACATGCTGAAGACTTCAGTTAGACCATGAAAGAGATTCAGGAGCAAGTGAACAAGATAGTCACCGAAGCTACACAAAAGTTGAAGGAGAAGGTAGATTTTTCAAGGAAGGATGTGTAATTTGCAGTGGGAGAGTATTTCATGGTTCACCTCAACAGATCAAGGTTGCAGAAGGAGTATCAACCAAGCTACAGATGAAGAGAGTAGGACCATGCAAGATATTGGCCAAGTATGGTAAAAATGCATACAAGGTTGAGCTACGTACTGACTTATGAATCTCACCAGTTTTTAATATAGCTGACTTGATCAAGTACAAAGGATCAGTCAATGATGTGGATTAGAACAGTAAGGAGATCTTCAAGGACATCAGCAACATACCCCTACCTACTCAGGACAAGCACCAAGATGAAAGGATCTTGGAATCAAGGGTACAAAAGTCTACAAGACACAAGGTGTACATGGAGCACCTTATCAAGTGGAAGAATAAGCATGAATAAGAAGCTACATGGGTATAAGAAGATCAGTTCCAGAAGCTTGGCATTGACCTGTCCTACTCCATAGTGTTTATGCAGGGAGAGGGAGAATGGTGTAGGCTCCCTACGAACACTAGGAATAGGAAAGGTTTGTGAATTTTTGTTTTAATTTGATAAGGTCATGTTGACCATTGCATTTGTGGGTGAGGTTTAGACCTATCTTGGGTCAGGAGCTATCAGGAGTGGAGGAGTTGTGAGTTTAGACACCCAAGGTTGGTAAGTTCTAGTAATTAGAAATAAAGCCCAAAATATTGCTTCAAGCAATTTTGGCCTAAGGAGGTGGTTATGTCCGACCAAGGGGAAGGCTAACCACTTTTTGAACTTTATAAGGAGTGCTTCGACCTATTTGAAAGGTTGGAAGAATTTGAGGATAGTTGAAAGTTTTGAAAATTGTAGTTTTTCATGAATGGTAACCGGGACAGTAGGAAATAACTGAATTTTTCTGTATTTTTCTCTTGGTAGCATGTTAATGGTATAACCAGGATCTTGATACATTTGGAATGTGATTTAATTGTTCTTAAAAGCTTTGTGTGGATAGTATTTAAGCATTCTCATCGTTTCTTAGTTGATTCTTAGATAGTTTAGTTTCTTTCCATTGTTGATTAGTCTAGAAAATTGTTAATCATGGAGAATTAGACCTCTGTCTTCCACTATACCTAGTGTATAGCATATGGGGGTTGAGGCTAAGCTCCATGCCTATATATAGCTTAGGTTTAGGAGTCTTTAGGAGTCAAAGGATCATGAGGAAAGTCTCTTCCTAGGTGAGCTTGGCAATGCCCAGCTAGGAAGGACAGTGCTAACAAGCACATAACTTGCAGGGGAGACTTCTTCAGGACAAATCCCATGGTAGAAGTGTGGAAGGAAGCCTTGCAGAGGCTTGGTACCAAGGAGGAGGTTCCAATAGCTCATTTGCTGGGAAAACTCTTTGATAGTCCAACCGGGTGGTCAGGAATTGGCTAAAAAAAACCCCTACATTTGTAAAGTTTATGGAAGACACCTATGTACGGCAAGACCAGGCACAAGACCTTGGAAATATTGAAAGGATTGGTATTAGGTTCAAGAATCCATGAAAAATATTTGAGGTTCTTTGGATGAGTTTGGAGAGATATCCACTTTTCTTGGGTTAGAAGGGCTAATAGGGGCTCTAGGCTTGTAGCCTTTTTAACCCTCGGTGAGGGTTTGAAGGGAGGGATGGAGAAATGGAGTCTAATGGTTGCTCAAGAAACCTAATAGGATGCTAGGAAGCATTATAGCATATATTTACACCCCTGCAAGGAACTAGTTGATTGTTGTGTGTATTTGTCCTTTAGGGAAGATTAAGGGTCAAGGGTGAAACAGAGGTTAAGCACCAAGATTTGGTTGTGTTGTGTGAAATGGTTGGAAGTGGGGATGGCCAGTAGAGCCAGGGGTATCTGAATCTGAGTTAGGACCTATAGGTTGAGTTGGTGGAGAGAGCCACCAAAGGGAATTGCTAAGGTGAGACCTGGAGCATGGAACAGTGAGTGTTCCATCCATTCCCCATTACACCATTAGGCCTAAATATTATAATGGACCAGTCAACCACAACTGGGGGGATTGGTATTGCTTAGAGAATGCCATAATGATTAGGGTTTATGGTTTTGAGGATACACCCTTCATTCTGTCGAGAACTATCCTGGATAGAATTACATACCTAGAAATTGGTAGGCAAATGGATTACTCCAGTGTTATGAACTTAAGTTCATAGGGGAAATAGGCCTTTATGCCCAGCAAATTGTGTTTTAGTTATTTTACTGTATTAGACAAGGAAGGTTACAATCTGATTCTGGATAAATTGTTGCACTACAACATGAGAAGATCAACAGTAAGAAAGAACTTTGACCCATAAGGGTATATCCACTAACTGCCAGACAAAAAATAAATTTTGGAGGGTACCATCATGTGCCCTATAAATCTGATGACATAATCAAAAACCTAGAGGCAAAGGAAGCTGAAATTGTGATTGAGAAAAATGTTGAGGAGTTGGTGGATGTTGAGTTGTTATCCTCCATTAAAGGGATATTAGAAGTAGACAAGCCACAAAGCTCATTTGGGAAGTTTTCAAGAATGAAGATTCAGAACTATGCCTATGTTGCTAGAGAAATAGATGTTGAGGAAACCATGATTGTAGATACAAGACATGAATACTATAGGTATTTTATATTAAATGATGAATTTATAAAGACCTCAGAGTTTAAGACATTTTTATATAAACAAAAAGGGAAAGAGATACGTGGACAGGTTGACAATGTCACTCCAGGAAATGAGGATCAACTGTTAAAAAGCTTAAAGGATGAGGTAGACAACGAGATGATTAACATGACCCCTGAAAAGGGAAGGGAGATGTTAGAAAAGGTAGGCGTTATGATTTCTAGGTTTGAATATGAATTATGCATTTGTTTTTGATAGTTTCTTAAAAGATAACAATGCTACCCACAAGCTCAGTATAGAGAAGGTGACGGAGGTATACACAGGATCAAGATACAATCTTGTAGATGAAACATTGATGATTTGGGCCTTGTATCCTCCTCACAAGAAATCAATTGTTATTGATACTGAAAAGGCATTCAGACATGTCATGACCCTGAAAGCTAGGGAGGTTGATCCTGTTGCAACTATAGACATTGGGATAAATATAGCCAAGTTGAATATAGCCAAAATCCAAGCATTGATAAAGGAGAGGGCGATGTATAAAGCCAATAATGAGAGGATGTTAAGAGAGAATGAACGCCTGAAAGACTTGGTGGGTGCATTAACAGAGCCAACAAAGATGCTCACCCAAGGTGAGAGTTCACAGAAAAGGGACCATTGGGAAGGATCAACCGCATCCTCTCAAGGGAAAATAGATGCACTTGCTACAATAATCAAAAGAAGGAAGGTCATTCTAACCACTTGGTTAAATAAACTCTGGGGAAAGCATTCACAATACATGGATGCAATAAAGGAGGACAAGAGAGTGGATAGCAGAATCCAGGAAAAAATTGAGGAATTAGAGCAAAAAGATACTTCCAGTAGTACAGAGATTGAAAATGCTAATTGTCTCATGGATAGGCATAGGGATTTCTTTGAGGAGTTACAAGGAGATGTGCAGGGATTGATAGAGGCTGTCGAAGATAGATTGACCAAGTTATGTGATGATGAAGGGAAATTGAAAGAAGTGACTACGTGGAAAAGTGAGTGTGAAACAATACTCCAAGAGATGTTGAAGACAACCACTATGGAGGATGTGACATTGGATGAAGCATGTGAGCAGAATGAGCGAATGATAATGATGGAGATTGTGATCCATGATGCGTTGGGAGATGCTGATACTCATGAGTACTAGGATTATATAGAGTAGATGTCTGCAGTCCATTTGTGGCTTAACAGAAATTAGTTAATAGTGAGTTTATTTAACTTTTATGCTTTAAACTTTTTCAAAAAGGCATGTCCTTTTGCAAACTGATGTATAAATATCCATTGTTGGATAAATTGATGGGTGGTAGAAGATAGAATTAGAATATGATAGACTACTGCAAGCATTATATTTTCAGAAATGATGACATTTAAGGAGGCTATGTTGCATGTATGAATTTCAAGGAAGATAATGAAAAACTGTTAATTTGGTGATTTCATCCTGGGATCAATTGTTTGTTGGTTTCTTGCGATTATTTGATTGTCTTCAATCTGATGTTTCTTGATTTTTTAAATTGAAGTATCAAGTATATATTTGATTTATCAGTACACATTTGTTGTTTCTGTGTGATTTGGTTTATTGGATTCTTTAAAGAAGAATTAAAATTCCTTTCAATCAATTACAGTAATTTGGGAGTGTCATTTGGATCAGTAAGAAGAATCAGATAGTTAGATTTGATATTCTGCCTCAAGTAGGGTTTATCAATTACATTCTTGCATATTTATACCAGTTATAAACTCATAGTTATATGCCAAACAATTACAGGACCTGCTAGACATAAATCATTCATTAAAGGCTTTCATTTGACTCTGTTTTTACCCAATAAGGCATTGGTCTCCCTTATTTACATTACATTAGTTTTATTCATTTCATTTGACATCTCTTAATTGAACATATTAATTCATACCCTGATATTGCATATACAATTCATACCAAATTAGGATTATATCTTTCCACTGTTATATTGCCATTTGTGGATAGTTAGATCAGCTAGGAAACATAAATTCAAAATCTGTGTTGTTCATATAGGTGCACCCGCCTAGGTTTAATAGAGCCTTAAGAGTAGAGGGTTCAACCATGTTGGTTGGCCTTGTTAGTTGACCATTAATGTAGTGAGAGTGTGGCAACCTCTCGTGGTTCATTCAAACCAGCATTTTTGAGAACCAATAGGGGGCATATCAATAGCCATCGGGAAGTTAAGGTGGCAAACATTTCACATGAGAGAAGGCCACATGGTCTAATCATAGTAAGTGATAGTTCATCCTGTTGTCATATCAATTGGGAAATGGGATGTAATCATAACCATCCTTAAAAATAAAAATTTGTGTGATAATATGTGGACTAATTAGAAAGATAAACTAACACATCAATGAAACATTAGATTAAATGAAACTAATTAGAAAAGACAAATGCAAACTCTAAATAATAGCAGCCCCTTCAAATGCCTCCCATTGTCCTCTATCTCCAAGGATTTAATACAAGTTACTGCCTCTCAGTTGGTGTAAGCAGTAGCTTGTTTGAAATGACAACTTAGGAGAACGAGATTTATGCAGCATGCATGATTATTTGCTAAATGATTTTAATCTATGAAGTTGAAAAACTGAAATGCTATGAACTTGAGATGCTTATGCTAAAATTTTGATTTGAATGCAACTATAGTAACTATGCTAAATTCACAAAATCTAGGATCCTTTTCAACTCACAAGAGGGTTGTGTTTATAGATGTTTGGAGGCAAGAATCTAGTTGGCAAAGATCAATGGTTGAGTTCAAACCTGTCAAGATGAGCGGTGAGAGATTGAGAAGTTGAGAAAAGTTGTCATTTGTGCGATTCATTTATGAAGAAATAGTTGACAGTTGAGGAAAATTCCATAATTAAATAAATAAATTTATTTAATTACATGTGACGTGAATTTAGAAGCTTCCATAATTTAAATAAATAATATTTAATTATCTGTGAGAGATGATAAAATCGCTCTAATTAAATATATAAAATACTTAATTAAATATGAAAAGAATAAAGTTTCTAATTAAACATTTTAAAATATTTAATTATAGGAAGAAATGAAGAATTAGAAAGTGTCCAATTAAATATTAGAGATATTTAATTAAATGTGGAATGAGGAATATCATTTAAATTTAAAATATAAACTTGTGATAATTAATATAAATAAATTGTGAAATCTATTTAATTAATTAAGAGGAAGATGATAATAATTAAATAAACTTATTTATTTAATTAAATTAGAAGAATATAGAAAGTGAACGATATAAATAAATAATTAAATTTATTTACATGTAGATGAACTTAGAAGATTATTAATTAAATAAAATCATATTTAATTAATTAACAAGCTTGATTAACTGTGACCATTTTTGGATGTGTACATTTTTCCCCTCTTTGAAGTGATGTGTTTTACGTATTGTTTCAAAGAATTTTGCCCCTGATTTTGAAAATTGATTGATGCTATATGCCCCCTTGAGAGATAAATTGCATGATTCGAATGATGAGGATGTTGATTTAAAAGAATTTAGATGATTTTTGGAGCAAAATTGGTGATTTAGCTCTCGAAACAGCACTTGATACGGTAAAAATAAGAATAGCTTCCCTCTTTTACCCCCTTAAAAGGTAAAAAAGGTGAAAAGTCATTGTCATTTGAATAGTAGCCATTTATAGTTTTCAAAGCTCTGAGAAGAATTTGCGAGATGCCGATCCATTACGAGCACCACTGATTCGAGCGAGCCCGCCGTCATCATAGACCAGCTATGTATGGACTTCCGATAAGTTGATTTGATCCTTCTTCATGATTTTAAATCGCATTTTTGAAGATTTTTTATAATTTTTAGGATTTTCGAAGTTCTGCTTTAGCGCATACGAGCCTTAGTTTAGCGCATAGATTAGGTAGTTTAGCGCATCCATCCCTTTGCAAAGAAATTGTGTTTTAGCACATAGATTCCTAATTTAGCAAATCAATGGACAGATTAATGCATCTGCCAAAATAGTGCATCAAACCTAATAGAATAGCACATACATTGTTCAAATAGCGCATAGGCTAGAATAACACATAGGTGAAATAGAGTAGTGCATAGACTTGATAGATTAGCGCTTTGATGAAATAACACATTGAACCTTTGTTTTAGCACATCCATGAATAAAGTAGCGCATTGATGAACTGTTTTAGCGTATCCATGAAATTTTTCCAATTTTGAATTTTGAAATGAATTTGATACTTGTTTGATGATTGTATGCTTTTGAATAACATCGAGGTTAGATTAGCCTGATTTGATAAATTCATCTTTGTGCTTTGAAGAACAAATAGTAATGATCTGATAAATTTTGTCTTTGTGTTTGAAGAACAAATAGTAGTGATGTTGATAAATTTGATTTCCTAACTGAAAGACAAATAGTATTGATTGGATGTTGAGCCAATTGGCTGTTAAATTTGTTTCCATGTTTGAATGAAAAATAAATAGTACAAAATGATAAATTTTCCTACCTGCTTGAAGAACAAATAGTAAAACAATTTGATTAATTTGCTTTCCTACTTGAAAGATAAATAGTAAAGAGAGATTTGATATTGATTTCATTCAGTTGATTTGACATGATTTGCTTAATGTGTTCTTTTTATGTGCTTGATGTTATAGGAGGATTTTAGTATCCTCCAGATTAGAGAGCGATTTCCCTGTACATGGGATATGATACCCAAACTATCTCAGCCAGAGATAGGGGTGATTGTGAGATGTGGGTTAGGTTCTCTGCTTAGTTTCCCATAGTATAGGGTCAGCATGGCACTATTGACCGCACTAGCTGAGAGATGGCATAGTGAGCATAATACCTTTCACTTGCTGACGAGAGAGATTACAGTGACACCTGAGGATGTCTATAGGATTCTGGGCATCCCAGTAGTTGGTGAGCTTGTGATTTATGATCACAAGAAGACTGGGGGGACAGATGCCTTGCAGAGAGTTTTTCAAGATCCTCATGTGAGCGGGTATGAGATTGCATGGAGGGATATGGTACAGAGATATGCTCCTTTGCCATTAGTTCTAGCAAGTTTTATTGGTGGATTCCTTTGTCCTAGTCGTAGGTCAAAGGGACTATCAGTAGGCTAGGGTCCATCAGACTAGATATGCATGGGGATCGTGCATGCTTTCCCATATGTACCACAATCTTCATCAGGTGGTGTACATGGATGGGAAGAGTATCTCAGTTAGAGTTACTCTTCTATAGATTTGGGCATGAGAGCACTTTGCCATCACTCGTCCCATTGTTCAGAGAGATCGCCCATTGGGCTATCCATATGTATATGCGTACACAAATCCCCTTGTTCAGCCGATGCTAGGTAAGTTAGAGTACTAGAGAAGGATATTAGATGACATGGATACCGTCATCTGGAGAACTTATCTTGACTGCAAGGCATGGGATGAGGATGACATAGAGCTTCCTTACTCCGGGATAGCTATATATATGATTGGTTGGACTCCCTTCATCATCAAGCATTTTTTGGTCATGAGAGTATTGAGGTAGTATGGTCAAGTGTAGATGATGTCATAGGGTGCGGCACACTATGCGAGATGCCATGAGGATATGCTAGAGTGGGGGCCATTTATTACTTTTGAGGCAGCAAGGGATGAGTATATGTATTTATAGACAGAGTTTTGGGCTATTCACCCTGAGGTTATAGATGCTCATATGACAGATGACTATGTTGCCTACTTCTATGCACATCCATTTCTGAGATTGACTAGTCTAGATGAGCCTTCCCCACCATTAGGTGGAATAGTTATATGACAAGCATGATGACAACCATAGGCACAGGTAGAGGCAAGGAAGCCATAGGGTCAGGCATAAGCACAGGCATAGGCCGAGAAGCCACAGGCAGAGGATATAGGTGGGGTGGAAATGGAGGTGGATTATAAGGATGATGAGGATGATGAGTCAAACAGATCTAATGGAAGTGATGATGACGGGGATGATGGAGGTGGTGGGGGTGGACAAAGATTCTTCTTTGATGTTCCTTTCAGGACAAGGCCTCAGACATCTAGAGTGGTGGACCAGCCGAGTACTTTGGCTCCACAGATTACGATTAGGGCTTCTTCTCAGGGAAAGCTAGACAACTTGTAGGTAGAGGTTCAAACTTTTCAAATTCAACTAGTATAGTTGCAGGTCACCATCAGCCAGCTACAGGCACAGGTTGCACATCTACCACCTCCTAACCCATAGGTAGCTCAGCTTACAGCAAAGCGAGATAGTTTTAGGGAGCAGTGTATTCGGGCATAGGGAGTAGCAGAGAGACTCCTTAGATCAGTTGAGGGCACCTCCATTAGAGAGGTTGTGGTAGAGGGACTAGAGACTACTTGACATGCTGAGTACTACAGGATTAGATACTTTGAGGTAGTGCCACTCAAGTAGAGGATTTCTTATACATAGTCAAGTGCCTGGTCACAGACTCACTCACACAGTTATACTAGGAGTAAGGGACATCCTGTCAAACAAGAGATCGAGGCTTCTGGCAGTAGAGATCCGGTGAGACCTACCACCTCAGGAGGCAGCAGTAGCCATGTTCCACGTTCGGATGCCCCTTAGTGATGAGTGATTGATACATCTTGTCATTGTATTTTATATATCTTGTTTAAACATTTGATATTCTTGTACACCTGGACATTTGTTTTGATGAGATTTATGATATGCAGTGGTGATTCAATATGTATGCATTTTATTTCTATATGCTTTGTTGTTGATTTCTATGATGATGATTATATGCACTTTGATATGAACTGCAAATGATGATGTTTTTATTTTATGCCATATATGATTCTTATGATGATGATGTAATGATGATATGATGTAATATGCCTTATGATGAAAATGATTTCTAATATGATGATATGATGACATATGAATGATTTCCTTATATGATGGATGTAATGAATGAAATGGATGCGTCTTTCTTTTATCAATGTATGTTTATACAAAATGATGTGAAATGATATAAATGAGATGAATAATTAATAGAATGATATGTCCTAATGAATGATATGCACATGACATGAAATTGATATAAATTAAAGATGGATAATGATCATGATTGAACTAAATGAGACCTAATAATGATGATAATGATAATAATGATAATGAAATGAATTGATGTGAGAATGAAAATATGCAAATGAAATGATGATGATAACCTAAATGAATAATCATGGTGAAATGAGATGCAATAAATGATAATGTAATGAGATGCAATAAATGTCCAAGTGTACTCAATTGTTGTCTTAAAAGATATATGAAAATTTTGCCAACCTCCAAAAAATTACTCAGACGGCCCCCAAAATGCAAATCTAATATGAATCATGCCATCCTAGAATGTAGTAATGAACCATTCTCTTGTTTTTCATTCCATGAGCCAATGCTACGTGTGATTTTCATCATTGAGCCTTTTGATATGTTGAAAGTTAGTATAAGCATCAAAGGGGATATTAGCACCAATGATGACCTGAGTACTTCTTTCATGATGTTTGATGTAACAAGCTAATACAAGCATCGAGGTATAATTGAACCAAGATGACCTAAGTATTGTTTGCTTAAACAAAAAAAAGTTAACCATTTTCCTATGCAAATTCTGAAATTTCATCAATGATACGTTTGTAGAGCATGTCCCACAAAAAAATTGCACAATACTAGTGATTATCTTATAGACAACAAGCAAAGAAAAATCATACTCCTTCCTTGTGATTCTAGTTCAGTACATCATTGAACCACTCTGAAGATATGATGTCATCAAATGCCAAAACAACAATTCAACTTATGCTTTAAGTTTGTCATTCATTTTATTCAAATTAAGATCATCCAATTTTTTTAGTTTTCTATCAAATAGTCATTTGGACCCAGCTTTGAATGGATAAGTTTGTTGTTTTTGATATTCCAATGCTTGCCACATATTTTTGGTTGGCTAGCAGAAAGCTCCAAGAAGCGAATTGACCCCAATGACCTTGCACTCTGACTCCTGTTAGACACAACTACTGCTAAGGATAACCTTAATCATCAAGCCATGATGAAATCCTTGTCATTTCAAGGAAATGTTGGGATGTATGATGCAGATGTGATAGCTAGGCATGTATGTGATGCCGATCAAATATGGATATGCAAAATGTATCTGAATAGATGAGAGAGCCAAACAAATCACAAACAATGTCTGTTTGCCAGGTTTCACCATTTGTTTTTATTGCACTTTTTCCTAATTTTATGATTTTTTTGTTGTTACCAAGATGCCTATTTGCCAAGATTTCATCAAGGCAACGATTTTTTTCTCTTTTTGATTTTTTTTGTATTTTTGCTCATTTTTATTTTTTTGTATTTTTGTATTTTTTTGTATTTTTTTAATTTTTTTGTATTTTTTTTAGGACTTTTTATAATGTTTTTGATATTTTTCAGGACTTTTTATATTGTTTTTGATATTTTTAGGCATAAAATTTCTTCAGGTGAATGTTGTTGGTCGGCTCTTCAAATAGGTCCCCTTCTGATGTTGACAACTGATATGCCCCCGATCTATATGCTGCAATGATAACGAATGAGCCCAACCAATTAGGTTCGATCTTGCCTTTATTTTCTCAATCCTATTGATTACGAGGGTTTTCTTTGAGAACCAAGTCACCCACTAGGAAATTTTGTGGTTTGACTCTATGATTGTAGCTTTAGGACATAACTTGTTGATATCCCTTTAAATGATTAACTGCAGTTTGACGTCGTTCATCAAGCAGTTCCAGCTCTTGCAACCTTGATACTCTGTATTCTTCATCATTTATCAACCCCTTTAGTGACACATGAAGTGATGGAATCTCAACTTCTAATGGAAAAATAGCTTCTGCTCCATAAACCAAAGCATATGGGGTAGCACCTGTTGTTGTGTGAATACTTGTTCTATATGCCCATAATGTTGGATTTAACTAGACATGGCAATCATGACTTGCCTCATTCACTGTTTTCTTCAAAATATTTAGAATTGTTTTGTTTGAAGCCTCCGCTTGACCATTTCCCTGTGGATAATAAGGTGTCGAGAACCTATGTTGGATGTGAAATCTTTCACAAAGTTCATCAACATCTTGACTTTTAAAAGGTATTCCATTGTCTATAATAATGGATTTGGGAATGCCATACTGACATATGATATAGTTCAAAATGAATGAGGAGATTTGTTTGCTAGTAATAGTTGTTAGGGGAACAACTTCAATCCACTTAGTAAAATACTCAGTGGCTGTGATAATGAACTTGTGTCCATTTGAAGATGATGGATGTATCTTGCCAACCAGATTCAATCCCCACTGAGCGAAAGGCCATTTTGTTGTGAAGGGTTGTAATTCCCGAGTAGGAGCATGAATGAGATTCTCATGAATTTCACATTTTTCACATTTCTTAACAAAGATGAATTCTTCTTTCTCCATGGTCGGCTAGTAGTAACCCAGTCTAAAAAGTTTCTTTGCTAAGGTTAGTCCACTTGAGTGTGTCCCACAAATGCCACCATGTACCTCTTGTAAGGCCTTTTTCGATTCATCCCGTTTGAGACATCTAAGGAGGGTACCATCAAGACCACACCGGTAAAGATGTCAGCAATTAAGGTGTAACGAGAGGATTGACTTATGAAATTATTTTTTTGATTTCTAGACAAGTCCAAAGGTAAAATTGTACTCTTTAGATAAGTATAAATTTGGCCATACAAGGGATAATTAGAATTGGTTAAGTGGCAAATGATTTGAGATTCTAGATTTCATAGGCAAGAGAAAACAATTTTTCCACCAAGAAGTCATAGCGTGCTTGATTCTCTAACAACTGGAGTAGTGATGCGATTGTAGCCATGGTGTCCACAACTTTATTATCAGTACGTGGAATTTGTGCAAACTTGATATCAAAAAAATATTTCTTGAAATCGTCCACCATCCTTTTATAGGGTATTAACTTGTCATCCTTTAGTTTGATATTCATCATTGATTTTATTTATGACAAGTTGTGAATCACCAAAAACTTGTAGTTCTGTGATTTTCCAGTTTACTGCAATTCTCATACCAATTAGCAATGCCTCATATTCAGCTATGTTGTTTGTGCAAGGGAACATTAGCCGATAAGATTTTGGGATTGTATTTCCTTGGGGTGTAATGAAAATAATCCTTGCACCTAAGCCATGTTGAGTGTAGGAACCATCAAAATAGAGTGCCCATGACTGCTCAATAGCTAATGTGAATACATTGGCATCAGGAAAGTCAATGTGTTTTGGGTGTTCTGTTGGCATTGGTGCTTCTGCTAACTGATCTGTGATTGCCTATCCCTTTATAGCTTTCTGATCCACATAATGAATGTCAAACTCACTCAGGATCATGACCCATTTAGCCAACCTGCCAGTTAAGGTTTCCTTACTTAGAAGATATTTGAGTGGATCAATCTTAGCTATAAGCTTTATTGTATGAGCTATCATGTAGTGTTGCAACTTTTGAGAAGTGAACACTACTACTAAGAAATATTTTTCAATGAAGGTATAAATTAGTTCATGGCTTGTCAAAGTTTGAATGATGTAATATATTGCTCACTCCTTTCCTGAGTTTTCTTCTTGTGCCAATAATACTCCCAAGGACACCACCGTGGCAGAAATATACAATATGAGCAGTTCACCTTGCACTGGTGCAATCAACACTGGTGGACTCATTGGATAATGCTTTATTTGATCAAATGTTGCTTCACATTTGTCTTCCCATTTAAATGGAACATTCTTATGTAAGAGATGAGTAAATGGTAGACTTTTATCCACTAGTTGCGCAATGAATCTCCTGATGGATTGCAACCGTCCCTGTAATGAGCGTAATTTATTGATGTTCCTTGGTGGTGGCATATCAAGAATTGCTTGTACCTTCGCTAGATCCACTTCAATTCCCTTTTTTAACACAATATATCCTAGAAGCTTTCCCGATTTCACCCCAAAGACACATTTCTTTGGATTAAGTCTCACTTTGAATTTTTCTATCTTGTTAAAAAATTTAGATAAGATATCTAAATGTTCTTCTCTTGGTGTGATTTAGCTAAAAGATCATCAACATAATCCTCCATGAATGTGTGCATCATGTCATAAAAAATGGTAGTCATTGCTCGTTGATAGGTAGCTCCTGCATTCTTGAGTGCAAATACATTCTAGCAATATGTACCCCAAGGAAATGTGAACATTGTTTTATCCTGATCTTTAGGCGCAATCTTTATCTGGTTGTATCTTGAAAATCCATCCATTAGCGAATACATAGCATGGCCAGCAATCAAATCTATATTTGGTAGAGGGAAATCATCCTTAGGGCATGCCTTATTCACATCCCTAAAATCCGTAAAAATTTTGATTCTTCCATCTAGCTTTCATACAGGTACGATATTGGAGATCCATTCCTCATAGTCGATAGACCGAATGAATCCGACATCTAAAATCGTCTTTAACTCCTCCTTAACCAATAATGCAACATGTAGATGCATTTTTTTGAGTTTTTTCTTCATAGGTTTTTGCCCCAACATGATAGATAGATGATGCATGATGAGATCTGGGTCTAATCCAGGCATATCCGCGTAGGACCATGCAAAACTAATTTGATTGTTCTTGAGAAATTCTATGAACACTGGGATTTCCTCTTCTATTAATGATGCGGCCAATTGCAAGATTTTGGGTTGCTCCACAGTACCTAAATTGATAACCATTATCGGTTCTATTAGAATAGAAGACCTTTCCTAATAATGTTCCAAGAGAGTGTCAAGTTTCCCATCTTCCAGTGCCTTTGATAGGTTTTCATCATTAGGTACGCTTTTTTATTTTTCTCTTTTTATGATCTAATACTGCCTTTGTTAGGTTTTCACCATTAGATCTTTCTTTTATGTTATTAATTTCATAGCTAAGAAACTTGGCACTTTCATGTCGAAAAATTTGATCTTGTGATTCCCTGGTGGAACTTGTTTCTGATTGGGATGAACAAAGGAAGTTTATGATGGTTTCGTCATTTGGGAAAGTTGGGATATCAATTAGTGCAATTTGTTCCCAATCAATGAGTTCAGGATGAACCAAAGGAAATGGATCATTAGGATGAGTAAGGTCACTGGCCATTAGGGTCATGATTTTATCATCAACGTCGTTATGGGAAATATTTAGGATGGTATCCTCCTGTTGATGATCTATCTCACTTTGAATCGAATCGTCCTCACTCGAGTCATGATCGCTTTGTAGAACATAATCAAGTAGAGGCCTTGAGCTTGTTGGAATCTGCCTCAACTTTATGGTCAACCCATTTGAAGACTCAAGCATTTTCCCTCTATTTCGGGCCTTTACTGCCATACCGCGGGCCACCCTATTCAGCGGTTGGGCGGTGTTACCGTCTTACCAAGGCGGTCTTGTTCCTGACTGGCAATGGCACAGTGAAGTTGCAACAGTTTGGTTGATAGTTACCTCCTTACCATAGAGGTGGCTCAATGGTGGCGAGGCAGTGTGGTGAGCGGCAGACTAATAGAGCGTTGGCTTACCACCTTACCACTAGGTGGTCCATTCGGTGGCAAGGTATCGTGGTGAGCGACACAGTGGTGGCGGGCTGGTAGAAGATGTTTACCGCTGTATCGCAGGTGGTGTTCGGTTAAGTCGCGGTGGTGTGGTTGATGGTGATAGGATGGCTAGCGATCAGCATTGGCGATTACCACCATACTGTGGCCGGTGAGGAGTCTCACCGTGGTACCACAATAAGATTGTTGGCAGTCTAGTTGATAGTTACCGCTCTATCGTGGGGTGGCCTGTTGGCCACCACGATAGTGCAGTTTGACTGTTAGTGGTCCCACAGACCAGTCATCGCCTTACCATGGTTAGTTTTATGAGGATGCTGGTAGCACAAGGTTGAAGGCGGTGCACAATGAAGGTGGCAAGGCCGAGCTCAGTGAAGTTGAAGGGTGAGCTCGGATGAGCTCATTGCATTACCCCAGGTCGACTTGGGTAGTGCAGCGGTAGCGCGGGCAAGTTTTGGTTGAGCTCGGATGGCCAAACTACCACACTGTGAATGGGTTGGATGGACTCGACGGTTGTGTGGGTATGGTCGAGGTGAGCTCGGTCAATTTCACCACCTTACCGCGGCTAGGTGACCTGAGCTCGGCGGTGTTGCGGTAGGAGCTCAGATGAGCTCGGGGCATATTTTGACCGAGTTGGACTTGGTGTCATTTCATTCTAGTGAATGATAGGTTGGCACATGGAAGGTTGACTACATCTGGTTGGCCGAAGACCAAAGAGGTATTGACAGCTATTGCAGGCTGTGGAAATTGAACCCGATTAAGGTGATGGATTTATTGCCTACACAACTCAATGCAATCGGTGTAGATGCATCCCTGGGTGGCTCAATGCAAGGAGGACGACATGGGCAGATCTGTCAGTGATGTCCTAAGGATAGTTTTGATTTTTTGGATAGGCTGGACATGTTGGCACATGGAAAGAGATTAAATAATCTCATGTGTGCATAGAGAAAAAGATAGCGATGAGAGTGAGAGACAGATAGGCTATTCAAACAATCATTACTTTGAACACTCTGTCTCTTAGTTCTATCAAAATGTGAACCTGTGGAGGCCGAGTAGTTGGGTTGGCCGTGAGGCTAGCTATGACAGTCATTTGAGAGGAGCTTAAGGGAATCTACACAGTATCTCTTGAGTACATTGTAACTATGTGAGATTCTAGTTTTTGTAGCCTGTATTCATTCTCCAAATGGACAAGATGTAATATTTTAAAAAGCATAGCTATGTGTTTGTATTGTAACTGGTTTGTTACTGAATAATACAAGTGAGCTGAATGTTTTGGAGGTGGGATTTTTTTACCTGAAAAGTTTTTCCCCGCGTATATATGTGTGTCATCATGTTTGTCTTTCATGGTTATCTATTTGTGTTGAATCTATCTATTGTTTTGCATTTACTTTCCTCAGTAGGATCAATGGTGGATCATCTGTGCCTGCTTCCACTTTATGGCATAGTTGTTTGTGTCTTTGTTGTGATTTTGAATTGAAATCACTAAGGCACTATTGTCTTAGATTCTAATCTTGATGACAAAACCGAATCCTTATCCCCAACAAGTGGTATAAGAGTTGGTTGAAGGAGGTCGACACTTGATGATACCAACCAGTGGTATCAAAGTCTTCTCCTGGTTGTTGAAGTTCTGGGTTTTCTCCTATGCTGATTTCTTAGCTTGGCAAGCTTGAGGAAATCTGGAGAAACCGGTTGGTGATTGATCCTTCGATGAGTGGAAGTGTGTGCTTCTTTGATTCAACACACATTTTGAAAGGTCATGGAGATTATTGGACTTGGTCATGTTGTTGCAACATGGTCTGAGGCTCTTGGCTCGTAGCAAAGTTCTTGATGCAAAGGGCATGAGGTGTTTTCATGGCTGAGTTGCAGCGAAGCGTGGTGTTCATACTGGGTGTCTGTGTGAGAGGCTCCCTAGCAGTATCGGCTTGCTTGTGTTGTTGTTTCGGCCATGGAAATGGTGTTCTTGTGTTGGGTGTTCTGACTTATCACTGAAGGCATTTGTTATGCTACTTTGATTGCATAGAGGCTATGAAGTGATCTTGGTGGTCTACATCTTCTGGATAGCCTGGATCTCCCATTTGCTAGTGCATGAGTGATGGCATTGGAACTAGTCTGAAATGGACCTATTGTTCCCATGTGCGGATTTCTTGCACTTGCATGGTTCAGATCTCTATCTTTGGCTCTGGAGGTTTTGTGTAGATTTTCCTAAAAAAATTATGACGCATGTTCATGTTGTTTTTCATTGTTCTGGTTAACTGTGAAGTTTGTGTGCAGACTCCTAAGTCATCTAGATGAGCAATGAAGATGGATATGTGTGGGTGTTTTGGAAACATAGTGGTTTTGCAGGTTTTACACTGTCAAGAGAAAACTTACATTTTTGGAGTTGTTGTCTATTATTTTCTAGATGATTGGATGAGATAGTTGTAGTTTGACTTGTTTGGAGGAGAGTTATCTTCTTTGCATGAAAGTGTTGGTATGTGTTTTCTTTTAGCATTCTTATGGTGTTGCCTATTGGTTACCTAGCCTTTGGTGCTTGGAGTTGTGGAGGTGACTGGAAAATCGGATTTGTTGCTGATCTGGTGTTTGAGTCATGCTTTTCTACTTTGACTATTCTCTTTGATTATCTCAATTTTGTAGTTTCTAGTGCGATGATAGATTTGCAGGGTTTACATTTGGTTGCATCCACGAGTTGTGCAATGTTGTGGGCTGTCCTTAACTACATGTTTGTTGTGAGACAACTCAGGAGTGGACAGTCTATATCCATGAGGTTGCAACTGTGTGGTGCAGATCTGTTAGTTGGCCTTGTCTGTGGTCACTTGTGCATTAGCGTGGCTGTTTTGAGATGAGAGGAGGAATGGCATTTGAGTACCTGAATAGTCAGTGATGGGGATCTGAAGCATGTGAATCACGATGTCATGGAGAGATTCTTACACTAGTTAGTGTAATATTTTGATAGTGATTGTGTGGTTAGTCATGGTGCTTGGAAAGCTCAGTGTCACGTTGCAATGGGAGCTTTAGTAATGACTGGTGTCCTTATTTGGTGTTGTAGTTGTTGTGTTCTTTTGCATCCGCAAGTTCACTACTTGAAGGTGTGCAACATCTTGGAGCCATGAAAGACATTGTTAGTCTTTGGCTGAAATGTTGGTGGTGCTTGATAGGTGATGTTGGTTTAGAGTTTGTTTGCTTTATGTCATGGTATACTCTTGCTTGTGCATTGGAGTTTTTGGCATGTTGCTTTGCTCTATAAGACCATGGAAATTCCACTTGAAGCATGGTATCTCTTAATGGAGATGTGTAGATCATGGTGTCATGATAAGTTCATGTCTAACTGATTTGGAGCTTTGACAGTGGTCTGGTGTTTCTTTATGTTTTGAGTGCATTGGTCACATGCTGGTGGACGTCATGTTAATTGTAGTGATGCAGTTTGGAGTTAGCATGAGATGATAGTTTTTTGGTGCTCATGGATGCATGGAGAATAAGGTGAGGCTGAAAATTCTTATGAGAATGTTGTTGTTACAGCTGAAACTCTAAGAAGCCTGCACCTTGGTTGAATGTGAATTTAGCAGAGACCTTGAAGGAGAATTCTCTTAGGTAAGTCATAGTGGCTTGTATATCTTGGAGGAGCATATTTTTCTTTTCTTCTTGGTCTGCTCGGTAGTGGTGTTTATTTGAAAGGTATTTTCCCATTATAGCTTTCAGATATGTGTGTTATGCTTTATCTTTCATGGATATAAATCTTGAGTTGTTTTATGATTCTGGAGGATTCATAATGAAAGGTGGATAGCATTGTGTATCTCCTTGTGCTTTTGAGGACTGACAGGAGATGGTGTATGGGTTAGTCTGATCTTCTTGATGCTTACATCCATGGTGTTGTTGGGTTTTGTTAAGGCATTTCCCTTTGGGATGTGAAGAAGATCACTCTTGTCACAGCTGGCATTTAGAAGTGTTTGTAGAAGGGCATGTTTTGATTTGTTGTTTCTCTCTAATTTGGTCTTTTCTTCTTGATTGTTCTTGACTTAAGATGTAAGATGTCTTTGTGGAGTTGTGGTGGTCTTTTGTGGCCATGTGCTATCACTTCAGTGATGATGCATAGGTTCTTGTGACCTCTTTCTTTAGTCAGATTTGGAGGGCTTTGGAAGAACGGTGGATGTTTGTTGAGAGAAACATTTCTTGCAGCAGGTGGTTGTAGGTTGTGTAGATAAGAGTGGGTGTTCCTTGGAACTACATAATTACTTTCTTCTATATGCATGGGCTAGTGGACTTGGTATGTCTGGATCATTTGTGATGGTGCTTTGTTTTACTCATCTGGACAGTGCCCTTGTAGTGGGAGTACCTAGATGTGTTGCGTCTAGGACTGGTTGACACAGGGTGCTTGTTTGCTACCGAGATGGGTGGTTTTATGATGGCATGAGTCTACTATTGGTTTTCATACCTTTGAGGTATGGCTGGTTATATGGATTAGCATAAGATGTGGGTGCTATGTTCAGTCACGTGGGTTTGGTCATTTGGATGAGGACAGTTAGGTCACTAGTTGTTGTTCTGGTTGATTGGTGTTCTTGTTCTGGAGAATTGTGGTCTGTGTCATGTTTCTTATGCTTGCATGGTGCCTTGATGTTTGTTGTTGTTTTTCCTTTTACTGCCTAAAGGGTTTTTGCGTGCGTTCCTGAGACTGGTTTTGTTTTGCTTTGGCTTGCTCCTTTTCCTATGTTGGATGTTTGGAGTAGTTTCCTAAGATGGTGGATATTTTTTGGATGTCACTATAGAGGTCTTGGTTGGAGCGTGAGAGCATGTTTTTGATCCTTGTTCAAGTTCTTGGAGGGTGCCTGAAATTCTTTGACAAGTGGGAGATTATTGGAATCTGCCTTAACTTTCTGGTCGATCCATTTGAAGACTTAGGTTTTTTACCTCTATTTCAGGCCTTTATCACCATACCATGGGCCACCCTATTCGGCAGTTGGGTGGTGTTACTACCTTACCACGGCGGTCTTGTTCCTAACTAGCAGTGGTGCGGTGAAGTGGTGATGGTTTGTTTGACAGTTACCTCCTTACCATAGAGGTGGCTCAATGGTGGCGAGGCAGTGTGGTGAGTGGCGGGCTGATAGAGCGCTGGCTTACCGCCTTACCGTTGGGTGGTTCGTTTGATGGTGAGGTATCATGGTGAGCAGCACAGTGGTGGTGTGCTGGTAGAAGATATTTACTGTTGTACCATGGGCGGTGTTAAGTTAAGACATGATGCTGCAGTTGACGGTGACAGGTTGGTTGGCGGTCAGCATTGGTGGTTACCGCCATACTGTGGGCAGTGAGGAGTCTCACCATGGTACCATGGTAAGATCATTAGCGATCTAGTTGATGGTTACAACTCTACTATGGGGTGGCCTGTCAGCCCTAATGGTAGCGCAGTTTAACCGTCAATGGTCCCATAGACTGGTCACCGCCTTACCGCAGTTAGTTTTATGAGGATGGCAGTAGCACGGGGTTGAAGGTAGTGCGTGATGAAGGTGGTAAGGCCGAGCTCGGACGAGCTCACCGCATTACCACAGGTCGACTCAGGTAGTGCAGTGATAGCGCAGGAAAGTTTTGGTTGAGCTCGGATGGCCAAACCACCACACCACGAAAGGGTCAGATGGACTCGGCGGTTGAGTAAGTATGGTCGAGGTGAGCTCAGTCAAGCTCACCACCTTACCGCGGATGGTGACTTGAGCTCGTCGATGTTGAGGTAGGAGCTCAGATGAGCTTGGGGTAGATTTTGACTGAGTTGGACTCGGTGTCAGTTCATTTTGGAAAATGACAAGTTGGCACATGGAAGGTTGGGTGCATCTGGTTGGCCAAAGACCAAAGAGGTATTGATAGTTACTGCAGGCCGTGGAAATTGAACCCAATTAAGGTGATGGATTTCTTGCCTAGGCGACTCAATGCAATCGGTGTAGATCGGATGTGTGCCTGGGTGGCTCAATGCAAGGAGGACGACATGGGAAGATCTGTTAGTGATGTCTTGAGGATGGTTTTGATTATTTGCATAAGCTAGAAATGTTGGCGCATGGAAAGAGATTAAGTAATCTCATGTGCACGTAGAGAAAAAGATAGTGATGAGAGTGAGAGATAGGAGGGTGTTCGAACGATCATTACTTTGAACACTTTGTCTCTCAGATCTACGAACATGTGAACCTGGTTTGTGTAGCCTGTACTCATTCTCCAGATGGATAAGATGTAATATCTTGAGGAGCATAGCTTTGTGTTTGTATTGTAACTGGTTTGTTATTGAATAATACAAGTGAGCTCAATGTTTTGGAGGTGGGATTTTTTACCTGAAAAAGTTTTCCCTACATATATCTGTGTGTCATCATATTTGCCTTTCATGGTTATCTTTTTGTGTTGAATCTGTCTATTGTTTTGCATTTACTTTCCTCAGTAGGATCAATGGGGGATCATTTGTGCCTACTTCCACTTTATGGCATAGTTGTTTGTGTCTTTGTTGTGATTTTGAATTGAAATCACTAAGGCACTGATGTCTTAGATGCTAATCTTGATGACAAAACCAACTCCTTATCCCCAATAGATCTTTCCCCTTGTATGAATGTGGGTGTGAATTTGTGTACAACATCCACCTATTTATCTCTCCAGAATTTATCATCAAAGATGGTGTCCCATTCATATTCATTGGAGTTAGTGTCAGAATTATTTTCTTGAATTCTCATAATTGTTTCAGCTAACTCCTCATTGGATATTCTTTGTACTACTTCTTCCTTTGTATCTTCACCATATCCTAACCCAGTTTTATCCTTTGGGTGCATTGTCTTTAGTTGGATAGGTTTAACAATACCCTCCTTTCTTTTTCCGATAGGGCCATTTCCTTCATAACCCATTTGCTGCATTATTGCATAACCTTTTCCATATTGCTCTATGGGTAACTTGACATGTGGACTGATTCTTCTTTATCTTTATAGAGCCAATCATGAATAGCTCTATCTTCCATTTCATTTTCTTAAATAAAAATTCCATCAAACTTGGTGATGGGAATTGAAGCTGAGGCTTAAGTTGTTGTAGCCTATTGTATGGATGTTGATGGTTGACCATTGGATCTTGGAGATATGGGTAGATTAGAGAGACATAAGAAATATTCTCCCACCCCATTATCTTTAAATTTTAGCTTGGTGCCAAAATTACTTATCATTTCTCATGCTTGTTCATTGTATTTGGAGGTAGAAATGGCCAAAGCCTCTCTATTGTGTGGGACGAATGTGTCCTAAGTTTCTCTTAGGTTAGAACAAGTTTGACTGCTAATGTGATCAGCAGGTATAGTTACTTCTTGTCCATCATATGGAAACTTCAAGAATTGATGATAAGTAGATGGAACAACTTGCATCTCATAGATCCATGGATGACCCAAGAGTATGTTAAAGGATAGATCTCGATCTAGAACCTGACAAAAGGTATTCTTCACAATAGGTCCCACTCTCATTGGTAACATGATGAAGCCTTTGGAAGCTCTTTCCTCATCATCATATGCCTTGATTGTAATTTTCCTTCATGGATCTATAGATTCTTCTGAATATCCCAAAGAAAGCACCAATTTGAAAGTACAAATGTTTAATACGGCTTCCCCATCTATTAGGACATGTCTAATTCAGGCTTTATGAACCATGACCTCTAGGTAAAGTGATGAATTATGTGGATGGGTCATCCTTCTCAGTAAAGGATAAATATGTGGATGTGGACAAGTGTCCCACCATGGCTTGAAAGTTATTGATATCCAGATCAGGAGACACAGTTGTGTCGACAAGTGCTCTTTCCAGAATGTCCTTATGTGCGGGTGATAATTTTAAGAGCTCCAAGATAGAAATTTGGGCCGATGTTTTTCGTAGTTGATTGACCAAATTGTATTGACTTGGAGGGGGAAATTCCACCTTGGATGAACTTCCTTTTACAATTATTTTGGCTTGTCCCTTTTTCGTAGCATTGACCTCTCGATATTCTTGCTTACCTTTGATTTTGATAGCATTGGTTTGCTGATTGTCCATATAAATATGATTGATAATGGTGTCGTAGACATGCTTAACATTCTTTCCTTTGTCACTTGAAGATTCCCCTTTTTGATAATTGGGGAGAGGATCTTTGAATGGCCGATGGTCATCATTCACATTATGTCCCTCAACTATGATGGTAGGATTATCAATCAAATCTTGAACAAGATTCTTTATCGCTTGGCAATTATTTTTCTTATGACCTTTACACCTATGATATTCACAAAAATGTTACTCATTCCACGATGGTGGTTTTACTCGAGGCTCATAATATCTTTGTGGTGGCAATGTAATAGCGTTTTCATTCAATAATTCTTTAAGAATGGATTCCAAAGACTGGCCCAAGGGAGTAAAACTCCATTGATTTGAGAAGAATTGAGATCTAGGCACATTCGAATTTTGATTATTGCCAATATTATTTCCACGATTATTGGTCACATTTCCTTGATCGGAATTATTTCCTTGGGTACTAGAATTTCCAGCATTATTGCTACGTTGAACCCCTAATATATTGAGAATGACATGCTTTATATTCATGTTGTTAACATCTACTACCCCAT
This sequence comes from Sequoiadendron giganteum, assembly GCA_007115665.2. Taxonomy (NCBI): domain Eukaryota; kingdom Viridiplantae; phylum Streptophyta; class Pinopsida; order Cupressales; family Cupressaceae; genus Sequoiadendron; species Sequoiadendron giganteum. The sequence continues at coordinate 157,733,053 of VCHN02000014.1, forward strand.
CGTTCACAAATTTTTTATTTCAAGTCCAAAATTGTGACTTGTCATTATTGTTACTATTGGTGTTGTGGTTGTTGTTGTATGAATTTGGACCTTCTTTATCGAGTTTCAGAACTCCAAGCTTGACCAAGGCACCTTCAATAGTAATCACATTTTCAATCAATTTTTCAAATGATTGGGGATAGTGAAGGTTTAGCCTATAACTCATCTCTTGATTCAAATTATCGATAAAGATCTCCATCTTTTTCATTTCAGGAACAGGATGGGAGTATATGGCAAACACCCTTCTCCATCTTTGTAAAAAAGTGGTGAAGGATTCCCCTACCTTTTTTTTCACTTTACACAAATCAAGCATGGTTATTTGGTGTTGGATATTGTAAGAGTATTGTGATATGAATTTATTTATTAACTCCTCAAATGTTCTGATGGGGGGAGTGATCTTGGAAAGCCACTCCATGGATTTTCCACCTAGACTTCATGGAAACAATCGCATTAAGTAGGTATCTTCATGAGCAAATTCTAAGCTCATATTTTAGAAATCCCTCACATGTTCAATGGGGTCCGTTTTCCCATTATACCTATCAAACTTAGGGATTTCGCAATGTTTTGGAAAAAGAATCATTTGAAGACTCATGTCAAATGAATATGGACAAATATCATCCAAAACATACTTCTTTGTTGTACCCCCTTGGATTTCTTTTATTTTCCCTTGCAATGCTTTTATCTGTTGAGTAAGAGTACTAAAATAAGTAAGAGGGGTTTCAAGATTTTCTCTAAGCCCTTCCATGTTGAAATTAGTAGGTAACCTAGTCCCTTGATTAGCTAATGAAAGGAAATATCTTTCCTTGTTTCGTTCTAAAACTCTTTCCATGAGAGTATGGAATTGGGGATCCTGTTCTGCTTCTTGGAGCTTTTCTTCTGTTATCTCCTTAGTATTCGAATTATGAAAGGGATTTTCTTCCCTATCACTATTATCACCCATTTTTCTTAATGTACTTTCCCTTTCATCTCCTTCTATGTGCTTTTGAGATCTTGTGACAACAGGCATAAGCTTTTGCCAAATTTCTACTAACTTTGATCAAAAGAATGAAATAGTGCAATTTTGATGGGTATCGAAGTCGGAATAGAATGAAGATTCTATTGATATGACTTATGAGATTTCTAATATTTAGCTTGTGATTCCCTGATTGAAAGGATGATGATCTTGTTTGCGGGAATTAAACTAAAGATAAAAAATAAAGATGATTTTGCACTTTGTGAGGTTTGATCGTAGCTTTGTAAAAATAAGGATTTTGATAAATGCCTAATGTTTCCTAAGCTCTCTATTGTAGAATTTGATTGGGACGAGTAGTGTACACAATTACAGGTTGGGGAATGTAAGAGGAATGAATACGCTGACTATGATTATGTCTTTGAGAAAGGGCCCTTCTTTGAAAGAAAGCTCATGAGTATAATGGTTCTACAGCATAATCGTCAGTGAAACCTCTAACAAAGTCATGATATTGATGAATAAAGGTTTTGTGTTGAAGCAAAACCTTTCGACTTTGGTATAAAAATTTCCTCTTTTTCAATAACTTCTTATAACTAAGAGATTTCTTTGGCTTCTTAATCTTCTTCTCTAGGGACTTCTTGGCAAAAGTTGCAGACTTCCAAACCCTGAGTATAAAAAAAGACTAGACTGAGATGGCAGATTCTTGGGTGTCAAAAAATTAACCAGGTTCAGAATACAGATGCGCTAAAGTTTTTAGAAGATGCACTAAAAGATCCGACCTATGTGCTAAACTTTTGTAGGTATGCACTAAAATGAAGCATAAATATGCTAAAACAGAGCATGAATGCATTGAAACAGAGCACAAATGCGCTAAAACATAGCATGAATGCGTCGAAATAGAGCACATATGTGATAAAACAGAGCATAAATGTGCCGAAATAGAGCACAGATGTGCCAAAATAGACCAGGGATATGCTAAAATATCCAATTACTTTTCTAAGACAAACATGTTTTGACAGTTTGAGATTTTTGGATGATCTTTATCTATTTTAAATGTGAAAAACACGGCATATAGTAGAACACAGTTGTTTTGAAATTCCTAAAATCTAAACTAAGAGTGTATGTTCTTGAGATTTTCACGGGTATTGAACAAAATAAGCACTTCAAACAGACTCACTCTTAGTTGTCAAATAGGTCATCATAGGAACCAGAGGCCACATCTTAAAATTGCGTCGACTCACACATCCGTGTCACCCCCTAGAGGGTTCCCATGTTTTTGTCTTTTCCAGGTGCGTACTCAAGGTTAGATTTCTTGATCCCTTGAGCAAACAATCTGTGGGAATTATATGGTGAGTGTCTTGGGGGAAGATTTTACCCTCCCCTCGAACTGTGATTAAAATGATGTTTGGATACTAACACGATTGGCTTTCTACAGTATGGTTCGTAGTAAAGGTATTCGTTCGACGTGGAAATAGATAAACTCCCTCAGGATACCTCCCAATCTTTAGAACAAAGATTTTGGGGATGGTTATCTTGCTCACTTCCGTTGAATATGGGTTTCCCCAAAATTCACTTTTGATTAAAGTGGGTTGGAAAACTTGGCTTTGGTTGTTCCCACTTAGGTCATTTTTCGTAGGGTGAGTACTTTTTCCCACTATGGCAAGCCTTCTAAAGGATGTAACAAAGCATGAATTGCATAAAATTAAAAAGGTAAGTCTAGTGTTTTGGTCACCTAGTAAAGGGGAGAGCATAAACCTATTACCCAACAATCACAACAAACAAATGGTTAATTTTAAATCCAAATGACTATTTTCTATACTAAGTGAAGATTTTTCTTCACAACAAACATTGGATTCATTTCAACCAAGCAAAAATGATATTTGGTGACTATCCTAGGATTGGTTAATTCTAGATTTATGTGACTAGCCTAGGATTGCTTCATTTTACTTTAAAACTGAATTGAAAAATCTTTGTTCGCGGATGGCATCAGAATCAAGATTTATTTTTACACCCCTTGTATGCGCTAAAATAGTTAATATATGTGCTAAAGGAACAAATAGACATGCACTAAAATAGTCATTAAATGCGCTAAAGGAACTAGTGTATGCGCTAAAATAGGCCACCAATGCGCTAAAACAATTATCTTATGTGCCAAAACAGAGCTTGTATGTGCTAATCCTTAGCTCGTATGCTCTAAACCAAAGCTCCAGTCCATCAGCTATTAGAAAACCTGCGATAAAAAGATAAAAAATGGGGCAAGGCCCCATGGTGGGCACCAAAAAAGTGTGTGAGAATATGTGGACTAATTAGAAAGATAAACTAATACACCAATGAAACATTAGATTAAAGGAAACTAATTAGAAAAGACAAATGCAAACTCTAGATAATAACAGTTCCTTCAAATGTGTCCCATTGTCCTCTATCTCCAAGGATTTGATACAAGTTACTGGCTCTTAGTTGGTGTAAGCTATAGCTTGTTTGAAATGATAACTTAGGAGAACGAGATTTATGCAGCATGCTTGATTATTTGCTAAATGATTTTAAGCTATGAAGTTGAAAAATTGAAATGCTATGAACTTGAGATGCTTATTCTAAAATGTTGATTCAAATGCAACTATAGTAACTATGCTAAATTCACAAAATCTAGGATCCTTTTCAACTCACAAGAGGGCTGTATTTATAGATTTTTGGAGGCAAGAATCTAGCTGGCAAAGATCAATGGTTGAGTTCAAACCTATCAAGATGAACGGTGAGAGATTGAGAAGTTGAGAAAAAGATGGAAGATTGAGAGAAAAATGGGATATGTTTCCTCTTATACAGCCTTTTCCATTCAAAAATGAAGGAAAGTTGTCATTTGTGCACTTCATTTATGAAGAGATAGTTGATAGTCGAGGAAAAATCCATAATTAAATAAATAAATTTATTTAATTACATGTGACATGAATTTAGAAGCTTCCATAATTTAAATAAATAATATTTAATTATGTGTGAGAGATGATAAAAGTGCTTTAATTAAATATATAAAATACTTAATTAAATATGAAAAGAAGAAAGTTTCTAATTTAATATTTTAAAATATTTAATTATAGGAAATAATAAAGAATTAGAAAGTGTCCAATTAAATATTAGAAATATTTAATTAAATGTGGAATGAGGAATATCATTTAAATTTAAAATTTAAACTTGTAATAATTAATATAAATAAATTGTGAAATCTATTTAATTAATTAAGAGGAAGATGTTAATAATTAAATAAACTTATTTATTTAATTAAATTAGAACAATATAGAAAGTGAACGATATAAATAAATAATTAAATTTATTTATATGTAGATGAACTTAGAAGATTATTAATTAAATAAATCATATTTAACTAATTAACAAGCTTGATTAACTGTGACCATTTTTGGATGTGTACACAATTCAGTGAAGGAATTGTCATAATCTGACAAGGTTAGTTAGTTTTTGGCAAATCCTTTATTTGATCAAGCAATGGTTAGCATCCAAGAAATAGTTTCAAGAAATACTAACCACTACAAATGTTACAGTTTAAATATTCGGTTGTAAGATGTTGCAAGCATCTAAATTTTTTATCCCCCTTGCATTGTGATGCATGAGTGAGAACCAATCTTAGTAAAGGATCAAATTTTATATCTGAAGAGGGAGTTGTACCTCAACCAAAATTCAAAGGAAGATTACCAATGCAATGGTAATCTCTCCAACTATTTTGAATGGATGAATCCTTCTTGGGCATCATAGAGACATTTTATATTTGATATTGTAAAGGACAAATTTGTTCACTAACATATTTTTGGCAACTCCATTGGGGATCGAACTAAAGAAGATTTCATATTTGAATATCAGAGTCTCTGGTTTACAAAGATAAATTTGAAGGACTTTTAAAGTCACCTTTTTATATGATGAGCAAAGATGGTGTTGCCATATGAAGGTATCTTTCTTGTGTTGCATCCAGGGTTAGATTTGGTCACTTCAAAACAAGAAGACACAATCTCTCAATTAAATACACTTACATGGTGGTATCGAAGAAGTGCATCAAAATATATGAGAGGGAGTTTTTTTCTTGAAGAAGAGGAAGAAATCGCTCAATACCCATCAATATTTATGGTTGAGAGGTTCCCTAGAATTGAAATTATGCATTACCCTAACCCGCCACCCTGACCTAATAAAAACCAAAATCCACCACTATCCCAAAGAGAACCACCTCAAAATTAATTGAAAAAAAAAAAAAACTCTTTCTGAGATTAGTGACTATGTTTGAAAAAGAACCCTTACCTATCAATTACAATCTATTTTGATGGCCTCTTCATCATCACAACCCTTGGGGATCCAATTTTGGCCCCCTAGCATTGTCAAGTTATCCCCCACTCCCTGAAGGATCAAGGGAGTGTTTCCCTATATGCATCGAATAAAATGCACAAGATCCCGAAGATCATTTACATGCCTTTACTACTACCTATGCTTCCTCTAGTACTTTTGAAGAAAACATGGTTTTTCACATTTCCATTGCATCTTTAGAGGGTTAAGCAGTAGAATGGTTCATGCAAATTGAAGAAGGGAGCGTTACAAATTGGAATACTCTTAGAGAAAGTTTTCTTGAGAGATTTAACATTTTGGTTAATGTGGGAGCTCTCCTGAGAACTCTTTTTAATATTCAAAGGAATGAAGGTGAAAATGTCAGGAGCCTTATTGACATATTCACTAGGGATTTGAATCAAATCTCGCATTCTAGTAGACCAAGTGAGCCCAATCTGGAATCCACCTTTATGCATGCTCTACCTCTCGAAGTTCATTTTGTCTTAAGAAGGAGGGGCATATTTGATTTTGAAATAGTAAAAATTAAAGTTGTAAGGATTGAAGAAGAATTGGCGAGGCACCGCGAATGCCTATGTAGCAGATATATTTCCATTTCAAGCTTCCTTCTGGGGGAAGTTCTCAGTTTTTTAATTAATGATGAGCCACCCCAAGTTAACCCTCTGAACTTTTTTACATCACAATAGGAAAGATATTCCAAATTCCATATGGTGGGAGATGTGAGCGAAGTCAAACTTTTAAGGCCAAAAAATGAAGATTCTAATGATTTAGCGGATGATGATGAGTTCTTTGGTCATGATGATGTAGGTCCTAATGTTATGATAGAGAAGAGAAACAAGAAATTGACTGGTCCTGATACGGGTAATTTCAATGACGTGGAATGAAAAGGGGACTAAGGAGAATGGCACTAAGAAGCTCAAAGTTTCATGGCTTCTTACTTTAGAACTTGAAAATAAAGAAGGAGAACCTACTTTGAAAGATGATATGTGAAAAGGAGGAGTAGGAATAGAGACATGTGTTGGTGGGAATCTCACAAAAGGAATTTTGAAGGTTTGTGAAAATCTACAACTCCTAAAAAAGGCTACATTCATTTGCAAGTTGCAAAGCGAAGTGAATGACTCTAGGAATGCACACGAGTCTCAGGTTCTTACAGAGTTCATTTTGATTGATGTGATGACCACATTTAATCAAGGGAGTGGAGCAACTTTTTTCTCCTCTCTATGTGCCAAATGGTGCCTGGGTAGTTTCATTTTCATCACTTAGATGACTTCTCTAAAGGTTGACATAACTAGTGAAATGGAAAAGGAGATGACTTAGAGTCTTTTTATCCAAAGGCTCACTCAAATTTTTGGAGGAATGGTGATAGTAACCTCTCATCATGTAATTCCTTTCTATTTTTAGTCATCATTTCTAAATGTATAGGCCAGATGTGATTATGTTTGTCCTAACCGTCAAGGGTCATATTTTTCTCATCCTGTCAATGACTATGTATAATAGTTTTAATTTTCTTGCATTAGTAGGTGTCCCCTACCTATAAATAAGTTTGTTTCTACTTCTTTTTTTTCAGTGTGTGGTCCCATATTTTTTGTGTGTGTGATCCTTTGAATTCTAATCTCAACTCTGTTGCCCAATGGATAAGAAACAGGTATCATAAAATTTCAAGTCTAGGGTTGTGTCTTCATTGTTTGTAGTCCTTGTCCCCATTTAGAGCCAGCCTATCCCCTAAAAATATCCTTCAAAAGACTTTGAAAATTAAAGGGTCATGCTTGTCAGTCTTTGATGAAGTTTTCAAACTTATGTTGGTCCTCAACTCAGTTTTTGAACCTACACATTCCTCAACGAGATTCACTTTGGAACTTCACGGGTCAGTTTTGGGGCTCAATAGTGTAAGGCACTTTATAATCAAAGAAAAGAAACACATGAGAAAATATCTAAGTAACTAAAGTTTTGGTGGAACTTTGTAAAGTTTTGGTGGAACTTTGTAAAGTTTTGAAACCTTTGTCATTTCCGATAGGGTTTTCAAAAATTATTTATCCTTATCAAGGTTTTAAGATAAGTTGTAATTATTCTCTAATTTCTTTACATAAAAGACTAATGGACTAATTTGAAATTTCAAGTATGTTCTATACGGTGGCACAAAGGTAGGTTTCTACAACTGTGGCAGACTCTGAAACTTTTTTAAAACTTGCCTAGTATATTTGAGGCCGAAAATTATTTCATTATTGAGGATGTATTTGTAAAAGAGAAAATATTATTTACAAGAAAATACGGCGCGTTCCATTCATTCCACATGAGATAAAATTAAAAGTTGTAAACAATAATTACAAAGAAGATAAAGATCTCCATAACACAGTGTGATTCAGAAAGCCAAAACATATATATATTCATATATATGTATTGATAAAAACTTAAAAGAGGGCGATTTCATACCAGGGGTTTTAAGACATGGAGGGTGAACACTCGAATAGCCTCAATCACCTCTTGCATTCACTCTATCTATGCGAGAGAGAGCAATTTTTCATTGTATTTGACATAGTGGGTGAACGTCTCCATATTTTTTCTTTCAAGGCTAGCATGTATTAGGGTAATGACTTGACCAACCCTCTCATTATGTAGCGCACAAGTGATGCAGATTGCATCACTGATCAAACCCACATATAGATGAATAAAAATCCATCTCAGGGAATCTTCAACACATTGTAAATATTGTGGGTGAACCAAACGCTCAATACCCTACAAAGCCCATACAAAAAGACCAAAAGTGCACATAATGTTGTACAGAAAGTGTTCAAGCATATTGGAGTTCTGAACATGCACTTTCGACATGAAGTGCTAACCAATAATATTGTGGATGAATTCTTCTTCCACATTGCTATGGATGAGGAAAACCTCCCTCAGTTGATCCAACACCAAATTTTAAACAACAGTTCATTCAAAACCTTCCACGACCAAAAATTCAATCTCCATGACTACTTCACTGAGCAATGAGCTTGACATGCTTGAAGAAGTAATCAACATTGTGCAGAATGAATAGTGGTGAAGAGGATTTATAGAGTGAAAAAGGAAATTTGGTAGAGCTTATTTGAAGTAAATAATGTTGAAGTACATAAAAATTTCTTTAAACTCAATTAATTCAAGCAAGGTGATGTAATGGAGATCTAGTGAGTTGGATTCAAGTAGTCCTTAGAATTTAAAGAACTACATGGAATAATCTTAGGTGGCATATCAACAGTCACCGAGAAGTTAAGGTGGCAGACATTTTGCATGAGAGAAGGCGATGTGGTCTACTCACAGTAAGCAATGGTTCATCCTCTTATCATATCAATCAAGAAACGATATGTAATCATAACCATCTCTAAAAATAGTAATTAATGAATGAGTTATCATAATCTGACAAGGTTAGTCGGTTTTCGTCCAACCTTTTATTTTTGGCTAGGCAGCGGTTAGTGTCCAAGAAATAGTTTCAAGAAATCCCAAACATTACAAGCATTAAAGTTTAAATATTTAGTTTTAATATGTTGTAAGCGTTCGATGTTTTGATCCCCCTTGCACTATGATGCATGAGTGAGAATCGATTTTAATAAAGGATCAAATTTTACAGTTTTAATTCATTTTCTATGAATTTAATTATCTATGTGCAATAATTATGAATTAGATGTTAATATTTTTGAGAAAGTCTATGAGATTTGACAAGCATTTGGATATTCCTTTCCTTTGAGAATGTTTTGTTCAATGACATTTAACTCATTGTATTTGTAGTAAATGGTTGAAATTGCACTGGGTCAGGTCAACAAGCATTAGTAATCTGATATGTGAGTGTCGATACTGATCATTTCCATTCCATTTCATTTTAGCATAGTGATTTATTTTTAAGCATTTTCCTTCACTCTTACATCATGGCTATGAGCAAGTGTTAGTTTTCATTTTCTACTTTCTATTCAAAAGTATACCCCTAAGTTTATATGTTCAAAAAATACAAAAAATATATTAGAAGAGGGAGTTGTACCTCAACCAAAATTCAGAGGAAAATTACCAATGCAATGGTAATCTCTCCAACTGTTCTAAATTGATGTGTCCTTGTACATCATAGAGTCATTTTATATTTGATATTGTAAAGGACAAATTTTTTCACTAACAGATGGTAGAAGCTTTTACCCAATTGTATTTTTTTATAGTGGTCAAAAATTGGGACTTCCTCTCATGGGTACAAACTTGGTCTTAATCTTAGCTAGGGCCTTGTACTAGAAATAAAATATATTAAGTATGAGGACATGTAGAAAAACTTGTTAATTCTAAAATGGATGATCATGTGATGTACCTGGTCACTGATAAGTTGATCCTAATCCAAGAATTGAGTTCCTCTAAATATAATTTGAACGAAGAAATACATCAATTCCTCAAATACATGATTTTTCTCATTTCCTCTCATCTTATGTAACATCACAATCATATCTGAAATCTCACTTACAAAATGGTTCATGTGCAAGTTCCTGGGTGACTAGGATTTACCCCACGTAGGTGTGGCGAGCCATTCCCTGGAAATCATGTTTCTATATGATCCTTTCTTTTCTGAAAAATAGGTCTATGAAAATAAGAAAGAAAACATGAAGTAATTTTCTCTTTTTGATATCCTTAGACATGAGGAAAATGTATCTCTTTGTAATCTCAACACTAATCTATTATCCTCAGGCCTAACCTCTCAAGTTCAATGGTTATAATGACTTATAAATTTCATTGTCAAATTTGGACATTGAATTACAACAGGAAAGACAATCTCTTGCAACAACCCACTTTAAATTAACCTTTGTGTGATTGGTGGAGGATTAGGTTTCCCAATTCTCTCCCAAAAATCATCTAATCTTATATTCCCTAGCTTGGTATCTCTAATTTCTAGCATAGTGTTGGTTAAACCGAAAACATACTCATAGCCCTACTAGTGGTATTTCATTATGAATAAAAACCCTAGGGAACATATATAATTTGCAATGAGAAAAATTATACCAGTACAATCTTTTCCCACAAAAAATTAATTCCTAGAAATTTATATCTTGGTCTGATATAGAAATAGTACCTTTTCATGCATTCTAGCTCCAAGACTAGCAGCTACAAGAGTTTTTTCATCTACTTTACTCCTACACTTTTCTTGTCTCAATTGAATTGAGCATTTCTCAATAGCTCGAACTACTATAAACCCTCCATAATTAATGCCTATTGGATGAGTAGTTAATTTCCCATCTATCGAGCTTGGTGTGTGTAACCTTTTATGTCTTCATTTCGCTTAACGACTTTTTAAATATTTGAAAAAGAACCGCTAAGAGGCACTTTTTTTGTGGAACGAGCAATTCTCATAACTTTGTCGAGGATTGATGGAAGTTTCATAGCCATCATAAATTCCCATATAACTTTTTCCTTAATTTATTCTCCATATTTATTTTTAGAACAAAAACCTTTAATAACATTCGAGCAAAAAGAGGAGAAGTTCTCACAACCTTGTTAAAGACCGATAGAGGTTTCAAAAAGTTTACAAAACTTTGAAATGACTTTTCAACTTTGGTAGAACTTATTAAAGTTGGGAAAACTGCTTTGGACTCTGACAACCTTTCTAGACTCACTAAAGACAAAAGACTATGAAATAAATTTCAAACATGTCGGACAAGAGTGTGGTTTTAACAACTAGAGCTAGGACCAATGGAGTTCCATAAACCACAAGGAATACTGACAACTCTATACTTAGTCAAATTTTGAATAAGGGGGCATAGTTTTAACAAGGGGGTGAAAACTATGGTAATAATTCTCAAACCATATTGGTCTCTATCCCTAATGCTACCATACTAATGACAACCTTACAATCACCCATTTTTACAGATATTGAGACTATTGTTTCGCATGTTCCCAAAGACAAATTGAAACATTTTGACAAATATCTAGAAGTACTTCAAGACTAAGTGAGTACTGAATATCTAGCTCACATAGCAGTACCTATAATAGATAAAATGAGAAAATTGATTAGTGATTCTCAAGGATTAGAGGTTTTATGTGGCCTAACCCATATAGTTTATTTTAATGTACCTACAATGTCTAGTTGTGCTCAAGATTTAGGATACACTAAAATTCGAGGAAATCAAGTCTCCTTCCCTATAACTATAACCTATATTCCTACATACATGAATCCAACTATTGCCTCAAAGATACAACAAAGGATTGGCATAACTCCAACATTAGGCCTTTGCACTGGAAATCCTTATGGTTTTGGGTCATCACATGTGACACCTCAACTTTCATCCCCTCTCATAAATTTTCAATATAGTAGTCAACCAAGAAAATACACAATCCCAACATATTCACCACATTCCCAAAACATGCCAACCAATGACTTGATCATTAACCAACTTTTTCAAAATGTAACCTCACTTCAACAACAAGTCTCAACATTGAATCAAAACCAAAATAGAAAACCATTGAAATATGTCAAAAGAAGCACACTGTTGTTGAACATCCGGAATACTAAGAGGGGGGTGAATCAGTATTCCATAAAACCATTGACTTATAATCCATCTAAGCATTATCATAAATCTGACTAGATTATCAAAAGAAGACATGGAATCAAAACACAACATCAACACACATGAACACTATATTTTTTACGTGGAAAATCCAAATTGGGAAAAACCATGGTGAGGATTAGCTCACAATATAATATATCCAGATATAGAATATTATAGGGCTCATTGCCAGGGCTCACTTTCCTTGAAAGGCTCACAGCCTGAATACAAAAAGAGATGGCTCACCACCAAGATACAAAATCTATGGCTCACTTCCAAAAGGATGAACTGATGGAATATAGCTTTTGTGTGTAGGGTTCAATTCAAATGAAGCTTTGAATAAGAAACACTGCATTCATAGAAATCACTTAACAATTATGCTCTGTCTCTACCATACTCAACTGATAAACCATTTAGGTCTGATTACATATTTCTCAACCTTCTTCGCAACATTAATCTTCACTCATATCTCTTTTCTTCTCCACACACACCTTCGCACTTCCTCATGTCATCCTTCTTCAAAAGGTCTTATATAGACAAGTATATCTCATTCATCAATTAGGTCAGCATGATTAGATGAAAACAAAACCAAGAAAAGTACTCTTGTCAACACCTTATAAGATTATTTTTTTTAATCTATGTAGTGAATCATATCAAGTCGGCATAGATCTATAGAAAACATCCACAAAGTATATTTAACCTTCTTAGTGCATATCATGTATTAGGTTGGCCAAAGTTGGGACCTAATCACAAAACATTCCAATCTAATACACACTTCTTAAAGCGAACACCTTCTAGATTCAATATTGCTTTGGTTTCTCATCATATTGACATCAGAGAAACTACCATTAGAACCACAACACAAAAATATTTTTCATATGAAAATGCAGAGTCTCCCATACTGATGCACCAAATAGAGGAATAATTGCAATGTACATAGATGAACTATGTCAATGATAACTTCATATTCACAACACAAAACTTCTCAAGATCTCAGATATAGCTATCTATAAGAGCCATAATAATATTAAGTGTAGAGTCGAATCTCTTCTTGTGGTGAATTATAGACTCAAAAACCAACACACTAGTTCTTTAGTAAAGAACACTTCTGGTAGAGAATATTTCCCAGTAAACCAGATAAACTTCTCATATTGTTGTCACCATGTTGACATCAATGACAACCTCTTAATTTCTAACAATTATCACTTGAAATATTGAAAACACCAATACCACAAAACATAGATATACTTATATTTGAGAAGTACAATGGTAAAGGAGACCCTATTAATCATATATCGGCATATATATCATTGTGAAGTGACTTCATGTTTAAAGATAAACTCTTAGCTAAAATATTTCCTAGGTCATTAAAATACATGGCTTTGGAATGGTTTTATTCATTGCTGAATAACTCAATCCACTCTTTCAATGAACTTGTTGAGGCCTTCCTCAAAAATTTCCAAGTTGGACCTAAAATTACATCAACTAATTTAGTGTGATGCAAACAAGGAAAACATGTAAAAGTGGGACTTTATAGGGCACTATCATTTTTTTATTCACAAATCAATCTTACTCTTCCTCATGCGGATGTTCAAAGAGTGTTCATTGAAAATTTGCAACCTATCATAAGGGATAAGATCTTATTGATGAAATATTTTTCCTTTATACACCTGTGTATGGCCCTTCATGATTATCAAAATTTTATTAGTTAGTATGAAGAGACATATTCATTGACTCCTATTGAGAAATCTGAATCCATGCCTAAAAACAACTATCATCCATTCAAGAAGAAAAACAAGAACTTTACCAAGCTACATACACATCAAATAACCAACCAAATTGAGCCTCAAGCTGCTATAATAAATTCAACCCTGTACCAATTTACATCATGAGATAGACAATTTACCCACTTACCTAACACCCTCCATTTGATCATGTTGCAACTTTTGAACAAGAAATTAATTCGGTTACCTCCAATTAGACATGTGGACACAACCAAACCTCTACCTCCAAACTACAATCCAAATGCCTTTTTTCAATATCATTGCACAAGGGGACATGGTACAAAATGATGCATGTGTCTTAAACATCAGATTCTAGACCTCATTTATTCTAATCACATCTAGTTGAGTGATGTTAATGATCAAGGAAATGGATCTATTTCCCCACATAATCAAAACTAACAAATTTTTGAAACCATTTGTCCAACTTCATGCAACCTTGTGAGGTTAAGAATGATGAGAGAATGTTGATAAGACTGATGACATGAATAATGATAACAATGATAATAAGAGTGATGGTGAGGATGGCCTACAAGACATGGTCACTCTCATAGATGTTAAACCTCTTAAGGTCCAAACCACTTTATTACTTGAAATTGCTTTCAACCATGTTGATGCATCCATAAATGCACCCAATGGTCCTCTCTATATTGTCAAATGTATTAATGACAAGCCTACAAGTGGGATACTTATTGATCTCATGTGTGAAATAAAGTGATCACTAAGGAATTCTTGTTTTTTCATGAACCACTAGTACACAAACAACAATATATGACTAAATAAACTACTAAAAATTGCATATAAATGACTAACTTTAGTCACATGACTATGAGTGGTTTATTTGTAGTCATTTATGATACCACTAAATTTATTGCTAAACAATTTTAGTCATTTATTTAGTCATTAATTTGGTCATTGATTTGGTCATTGATTTGGTCATTGATTTAGTCATTTATTTAGTCATTAATTTGGTCATTGATTTGGTCATTGATTTAGTCATTTATTTAGTCATTTATTTAGTCATGGTAGTGACTTATTTAGTCATATATTTAGTAATTGATTGTTGTTAACTGGTCATTTATTTAGTCATGGTAGTCATTACTTTAGTCATATATTTAGTCATATATTTAGTCATATATTTAGTCATTAATTTAGTCATATATTTAGTCATATATTTAGTCATTAATTTAGTCATATATTTAGTCATTAATTTAGTCATATAATTAGTCATTAATTTAGTCATATATTTATTAATTAATTTAGTCATTACTTTAGTCATTAATTTAGTCATTTTTATTTACTGGTTTCCATTAATTGGTAGTAAATATAGTCATGAAATGAATAATTTATTAAATACCATAAATTTTATAATGCAAAACTAACATAATATTAAACTTGAACTAAAACATAAAAGCAAATAAAAATATTACATATACGAACAAGCTACAACATGATAGAATTAAAATATTGATTCAACATCATGATAAATAAAGGTAATCTGCAATAATTTTTTTAATGCAAATATATTTATATATGTATATATATATCAAGTTACAAGATGTCAAAGCTGTCTAAGAGTATATATGTAAATATAATGAAAAATGGAAAAGTTGTCTAAGATTAACTAGTACATTATAAACATGTTCAACTATGTCATTTTTTGCAAATATTTTAGTGGCCACCGTGTAAAGGTTCCCTCTTTCTCTTTCAGACGAACAACTCCATCTCTTTTGTCTTCATAAACAAGGGGTATGCTACTTGTGACCTTTAAAATTTTTACATTTGCATCTCTTGTTCCTTTCAAGTTGAATCCATGTACAATAGATAGGGAGTGAATCTTCCCAATGCCCACAACATCACCATCAAATGGATCCAACACCCTAACTTTATGCCCTTCTTTGAGTTTATCAATACATTTCTGCAAAAAGAAAAAAAATAACACATTATATTAGATAGGTAATGATTACCCTTGTTTGCATAATAAAACAACCATTACTTACTTAAATAGTACTTGCATGTGTGTGTTAAAATAGTTGCAAAAGGAAATTTTCAAAAATAATTGCAATGATCAATCTAATTTACTAAAAAACCAACACTCATAGCAATGCTTACAATGTTACTATTAGCTTCATGCTAATCAGATACAAAGGCCACAAATATAAACACTACATTACCATGCACACATACCTAGCACATAAGGTTATGACAACACTATTACACATAAAAAAGGTAGTTAATGCACAAAAAAAGAGAATGCAATATGAGAGCACTACTACTACTGCAAGGTGAAGGTGAAATACATTGGGATGTACAAAAATAGTAAAAATTAAATCTCTTAAACATAACCCCATGCAGTCAACATAACCTTGTCAATGATGACATATAAAAGAATAACAAAGAACAAAATGTACCAAGGAAACTTGTGACAACCATTAAGAGCAATCATTAAAGAAACAATATAGTCTTTCTTTGTGGCTTTCATAGCAGCAATAAAGGAGTAACAAATAAGGTTGGATGTAGAGGTTACATAAATAAAAGAGAAAGAGCCTTTCACTATTAGAAAATAGTGTAAGATTATGCAAAAAGAAGTAAGGAATGATGTCCAATGAACAAGTAGTAGTAGCAGTGAGTTTAGTGCAAGGGAAACGAGTTTTATGGCTATAACAACGAGTTTAATAGATCGAGGAACAAATATCATTACTAAACAACAAGAAGACATTAAGAGAAAGTGGAAAGAATATCAAAAGAAAAAAAAATTAATAACAAAATCCATAATGAAGAGTTAACAACAGATCCATGAAGGAAAGAACAGCAGTTATCATCCAATGAAATAAGCAACACACTAAGTTCAAGATGTTGACAAGGTCAATTATAATGCCCTAAAACATAGTCAAGCATCATAAAGTATTGAAGTGCCAACAATCCTCACTGAAAAGTGACAAAGTAGGTACAATGATTGTTCTACGGGTTACATTCAATGTTTTAGTTGTCTATTCACTATTCTATAAGCTTGTTCACTGTTTGGGATCATAACAGTCATTAATACATGAAGGGTTTTAGAATCAAGGAAAAGTAATGTTTCATAGCACTCACCTCAAGTTTATCACAAGTAGTACTATCAATATCATGCATATACTCCTTGAATTCAACATAATCATTGTCAACATTGTCCTGAAGTTGTGTAGCTTTGCCAAGAGCTCCATTGATAGGTTCTTTTCCTTTTTGTTTGGCTTTCATATAATTTCCCTGCATGTGGTTTAATCATCATGCAAAGTTAATAGAAGTCAAGTAAAGAATGAAAAATCTATAATTTTTTGTCCACAAAAACTATTATATTACCTCAACTTTAAGACAACTATGATTGACATCAAGGCATTGTTGTTTTCATGCTACTTTGATAAAATTGCTCTGCATGTAGTTTAACCATCAAGCAAAAAAATATATCCAGATGAGTAATTCATGTAAAAAATAGTCAATAGAGCCTTTCCAAGCATAAAAGTCAAAATAGGTGGAATGGGTGAAAATCCATTTTGTCAACTTACAGGCCCATTTCAGCAATTTGACTACAAAATGCATAAAATTCTTCAAGAATCCACCAAATCATAAACAAATTAAAGTTGACTCACCCAACCACCTAATTCAATGCAAAAGAGAACAAGGAAACCCTGTACGGGCAAGAAGAGAAGCTTGGAACTACAAATAATCAGAAATGAACTCAGATGACTGATCACCAAACAATCTTCAAAGATAAAGCACTTTAAATCGTCAATTTTCAACATTTGCTTAAGCATGCCCTAGTAGCACTCCTAACTTGGTTTTAAGCACTTTTCTCAATATCTTCCCAAAACACTTACCAAAAAAATGGATGATTCAGACACCCATTATAGAGTTAAAAAATATATCTTAGCCCCCCATATGACTCCTTTGGAACAAATTTGAGAAAACTGACTTTTCCACCGATTTAGGCCTCCAAATAGGTCAAATTTACAAAGCAACCCCTCCAACATTTCAACCCCAAACCAAAAAAACTTGAAACAGTCTTGATTTATGCTTCAAAACAAAGGATTCACCAGGTCTTAGGACCCCAAAAACTTAATTTGATCCCCTACTCAAAAACCCTCCTTGTAGCCTAGGAACCTAGGGTTTTAAAGACCCTTATTGAAAATGCATATTGCCAACCCCTCCAAGCAACACCAACTCCTTAAAAACTTTAAGATAGACCCCCTCAAGCTTTAGAAACTCTCACATGCCCTTTGGAAATGCTACACCACCACTCTACAGGTCTGCACCCTCGTTTTCACCATGAAAACACCCTTTTAAGACCTTAGGGTTACACTCCAACTTACATTCCATGTACTCAAACCGAAAGAAAACCTATCCTAACACTTTATTATGCCATTCTATCAAGACATAGGTGAAAATATTAGATGGAATGGAAATTTACATCATTAATTTCCCAAATAGAGCCTTTGCTACCCTCACATAAGCAGTTTCAGAAAACCAAGGAGATATTTTACAAAACAATGGAGTTAGACTCTCAAAAGGAGTTCATTTTAAAGATAACACAATATACTACACTAAATAATGGAATTCAGAACATTTATGAGCCTACATAGTTCGTACAGAAGAAGAAAATTTGGAGAAAATAGAGAAAACACAGAGAAATCGATGGAATTGGTCTTGTTTACCTTGTTCATGGGCCAAAGGTGTATTAAAGGATTGGTACCCCCCTATGGTTTAAAAACCTACACTTCTGAGGCCTAACATATCATTCATTGATTTCATAGTTACTTTGTCATAAAACTCACTATCACAACATTTAGGACAGTCACAATGGATTTCAATGAAACAAAAGGAAAAATTTCATAGATTCACTACTCTATATATGATCGTAATACTTTACCTGGAGATCACGAGAGTAATTTTATAAAGGCATGTTGTGGAAAATATTTATGAAATTTGTAGACATCTTTAGAATACAATATAAAGATGATATAGTTGAGAATCAAAATATTGAAGGATAGACTCTTACCTGTTCTGAACCTGTGGAATTATGGTCATTCCATGCACAAACTATAGGCTTAACAAAGGCAACCAACTACAAAAATTTCTTAGTGAGATAGTTTAAGAAACTCATTATATGTTGGTACTGTTAGAACCCAAAAATTCCATAAAAATCCTAAGTGATTTTCCACTATTCTTTGTTAAAACCCTAAGGTTTTTCTCCATTTTAATCCATCATTTGCCTACCTTTTTATAAAAAATGGTTCAGTTTAATCCCCGTCGACTTCATTATTCATTTTATACCTAACCGCTTCCTTAATATGCATTTCATAAGCCTTTACCGCCTTACCGCGACCTCCCACAATGGGCTTGCGGTATGGTAGTAGCGGTTAGCAGGTAGGCATAAAGTGCTTACCGCGCCACCACACGCGGTCTAAACATAGACCGCGGGGTTGTGGTGGGTGGTAAGTCACCAGCATGTGAGCAGTCAAAGGACATACTATAGTACCGTGTGCAGTTAAACCATAGACCACAGTGACTGCAATGGTCAAGGGGAAGCGATGGAGGTTGATGGTTAGCGGCCAGCAACCCGTTACCGCAGAACCATAGGGGGTCATCTCACAGACCGTGGTGGCACAATGGCAGTCAGCAGACGGAGGAGATACCAGTCGATGTAGCAGGAGATGCTTACCGCGCTACCACTGACAGTCATCTCATAGACCACGGTGGCACGGTATATAGTCAGCTTGGTTGGGAGAAGAGTCGTTAATAGTGAGCGGCAGGAAGCAGTGAAGATAGTTATCGCCATACCACCAACAGTTAGGAAACAGACCGAGGTAGCAAGGTGATGGTCGGCAAACCATTACCACAGAATTGCCAGGGGTTTACACTAAGACCGCGGTGGTGTGGTGAACAGAGGGTTAGTAGGCAGTAAGGACGATGGTTGAAGATGGTCACCGCCATACCGCCAGTGGGTAGAATGAAGACCACGGTAGCACAGTACCAGTGAAGAAGAGACCGTGACAGTCTCACTGCAATACTGCGGTCGATCAACAAGTTGACTGTGGTAGAGCGGTAAGCGTAAATGAAGGCCTCACAGCAAGACTGAAAATGAAATATTAAAGACAAGAAAAGGTATAAAGCGAAATATTGAAGGCTGGTAAACTATTAAAACAAAATCAAATGCATAACTATGTAAAAAATATTTAATTTGTCAGGAGGCAACTCAATTAAATATTTTAATCGTTGTCAAGGAATGTAAATGGTTTTGTTGGTTAAATGAAGAGTTGCGACTCTTCGAATGCATTGTATAAATCTTTTGTAAAAATCAGTTGCTAGCAGGAGAAGGGAGATAGCAATAGTAGTTAGAGAAGAGGGAGTTAGATTTCTCAGAAAAATAAGACTAGGAATGGGAATAATGTATAGACCTTCCTGAAACAATGCAATGGAGAAAATGCTCATAAATTGGTGAAATCTTTCTGAGTTTATTTATTGAGATGCTATAATTTGTATTATTTTTTATCTTGGTTCTCTCCAATTCGAAGTCTTCCAATCATTTGAGTTAATGTATCAAGTATAATCTTGATTCATCAAAGTGCATGTTTCCACTTTGTGTGATTTTTATTTGCTGGTGTCTGCAAATTAGAATTAAATCCCTTCAAATAAGTCACAGTGTTTGTGAGATTTATTTTGGATAATTTAAGTGGAACCAGTTAGAGAACATTCCAGCATAATTTGTGCAAGCCATAAATAAATGAAATTCTATGCCAGTCATAAGATTTTATTTTATAAAGTGCCTAACAACTTGAATTAAACCAGTGAAGGAAAACACATATTATTTTCTATTTTTTGACTCCATTGCCCATGTGGATAGAAGGCACTGATCTGCCACAACCTAGAGATTTAATTCCATATCAAACAATTTATTCAAAATCCTTTCATTTGTGTTGTAGGAGTAGGATTAGTTGTAGTGGTTTTCATCTATTCACTTCCATTTGCCATTGTGGATAGATTGATCAACTAGGAAACACATTTAAATCTACATCATTCATTAGATACACCTACCCTGGTCTAGCATAACCTAAAGAGAAGAAGGTTCAATTGCATCAATTGGCCTTGTACATTGGCCAAAAGCGTTGTGAGAGCTTGGCAACCTCTCGTGGTTCAAACCTGCGTTTTTGAGACCCAACAGTTTGGCAACTCTACTGGGGATTAATCAAGAAGATTTTCAATCTTTTCATTTATAGAGTCAACAAAGTGTCACATTTTTTTTGGAGATTCCACTGGGGCAAAACTAAAGCAATCCATTTCATTTTCCTACTTTTGGAAAAGTAGGTAGCGACTCTATTTTAATTTGATATATAATGCATGGATGTTGTGGAGCAGTAACATTTTGTCAAGATGGCAAAAGTAGAAAGAGGACAACAGTCAATAAGAGAGTTGAAGGAATTGAGACAACAAAGGCTGCAATTGGACCGATAGGTGCTACAAGTGAACCAACAATTGCTGCAATTGGGAGTCAAAAGTGTTCCAAATACATCACTGAATGGGTCATCATATATTGAGGATGAATACACAAATGCTAGGAGATCTTGGACACCACAAACACCACATGATGCAACTGAGAACTCTAGAAACAAAGGTAATGTACTTTATTCACAGCAATGTACTTTTGATGAGTACATTCAAATTGAAGAGAGAGGCAAAAATCTTGTGGATACCTTTTTTGACATAAGGAGATATAAGGGAGAAGATGTAAACTCTCTATACAATAGGATGATATACATTTGTACGCAATTACCTCCTTATTTTAGGCCAACAAGACCCACATTTTTTGCACAACTTCTAAGAGCATCAGGGCCTGAATTAGTTTATTGGCTAGAATCATCAAAACAATGTGCCTTGGATGTGGTGAATAAACTTATTGATTCCATACTTGGGATGAGGTATGTGGATACCACCAACAGTGTTTCAAAAGATGCAATAGAAAATGATATCATGTTGTCTGACAATGAAGATGTGGAGAGTTTCTCTTGCATAACAGATTGTGAGTCAAATTATGAAGACGAAATAGTGGATGTTGATCTTCAACGGGATGATTGCTGCAATTATTATGAAGATGAAGAAGAGGTTGGAGACATGGTTGAAGATATGGAAGTAGAGACCTGTTCACTCAGCAGTGAGCAAGTTTCAAATTTGTTAACTCTGGAATACCAGAGATGTGCACATGAAGATGATTCCAAAGTTTTGTCTCTAGCCTACATTTGTTTGGACAGTGAAAGTAATAATTCATATGACCCCATGTGTATCTCTCATAGTGATGAGGAATTCTTTGAAGCTGATCAAAGATCCATGTCTGTCCAAGAAGAGGATGTTGGTTTGCATGTTGTTGATGATGAGTGTCCAGCATTTGTTGATTCAAGTATGTATAAGGATGACTATATGAATCAAAAGTGTGTGACAGTTCCAATTGGTGATAGGAAAGAAATGGAGAGTAGCTCTGATTTAATTGTTTTAGAGGATATTGATGAGATTGAATTTTCTGGTTTCCATAAGGAGTATTCAGATTTTCAGGTCCCAGTACTGCTGCTTGATCATTCAGCAACATATGACAATGAGCATGCCTATGAATGTTTTGTTGAATGTGGATACACTTTGTATGTTGAAGATGATAAATATTTTTTATATGATAATGAGAATGATGAAATGAAGAGTGGTAAAATGAATATGAATCAAGTTGAATGCAATGATTTCCTAAAGGTTTTCAATGGCAGTGCATGTTGCAGGGCGGGTGGTATGCATAGTTTCAAAATAAACCTGATGTGCTTTAATCAAAACAAAGTTTATGATAGAGGAAAGTATAGATTTTTCTTTTTGGGTGGCCTGGGGCCATCCTTTATGGTTTGAATTTTAAACCATGGCAGGTACAGAGGATTAAGTATTTTCAGTGCATGAACAATTCTTAGCAATACCTCTTTAAAAAATTCTCTTCCATGCACAGTAGTTTAGGATTTCCATTTCTCCATTTTGCTCCATTTTCCATCTCTACCCTTGTTCATTCCCTCTAGGTTCCATTGCATTCATTTTCATGTCATTTACTTGGTCTATTCTACCATAGATATTTTGGATTTTTGCAGTGATTTTCAAAATCACTCATCCCCTACAGGAGCCATTGTTAGAACCCAAAAATTCCATACAAAGCCTAAGTGATTTTCCACTATTCTCTGTTTAAAACCTAAGGTTTTTCTCCATTTTAATCCATCATTTTCCTATATTTTTATAAAAGATGGTTCATTTTAATCCTCATCCACTTCATTATTCATTTTATACCTAACCGCTTCCTTAATATGCATTTCATAAGACTTTACCACCTTACTGTGGCCTCCCACAATGGGCCTGCGGTATGGCGGTAGTAGCTAGCAAGCAAGCATAAAGTGTTTACCACGCCACCGCACGCGGTCTAAACATAGACCATGGGGTTGCAGTGGGTGGTAAGTCATCGGCATGTGAGCAGTCAGAGGACATACCGTAGTACCGCATGTGGTTAAACCATAGACCGTGGTGATTGTGGTGGTGAAGGGGAAGCGACGGAGGTTGACTATTAGTGGCCAACAATCGGTTACCATAGAACTACAGGGGGTCATCTCACAGACCGTGGTGGTAGTCAGCAGATGGAGGATATACCCGTCGACGTAGCAAGAGATGCTTACCACGCTAGTGTTGGTGATCATCTCGTAGACCGCGGTGGCGTGGTATATAGTTAGCTTGGTCGGGAGAAGAGCCATTAGCGGTGAGTGTCGGGCAGCAGTGAAGATAGTTATCCCCATACCATTGATAGATAGGAAACAAACCAAGGTAGTCAAGTGAGTATTAGCAAACCGTTACCACAGAACCACCAGGGGTTTACACTAAGACTGTGGTGGTGCGGTGAACAGAGGGTTAGCAGGCAGTAAGAACGATGGTTGAAGATGGTCACCGCCATACAACTAGTGGGTAGAATGAAGACCGTGGTAATGCGATAACAATGAAGAAGAGACTGTGATAGTCTCACCACAATACCGTGGCCGGTCAACAAGTTGACTACGGTAGAGCGGTAAGCGTAAATGAAGGCCTCGTAGCAAGACGGAAAATGAAATATTAAAGACAAGAAAAGGTATAAAATGAAATATTAATGGCCGGTAAAGTATTAAAACAAAATCAAATGCATAACTATGTAAAAAATATTTAATTTTCTGGGAGGCAACTCAATTAAATATTTTAATCGTTGTCAAGGAATGTAAACGGTTTTGTTGATTAATGAAGAGTTGTGACTCTTGGAATGCATTGTATAAATATTTTGTACAAATCAGTTGCTAGGAGGAGAAGGGAGAAAGCAATAGTAGTTAGAGAAGAGGGAATTAGATTTCTCAGAAAAATAAGACTAGGAATGGGAATAATGTACAGACCTTCCTGAAACAATGCAATGGAGAAAATTCTCATAAATTGGTGAAATCTTTCTGAGTTCAGTTGTTGAGATGCTATAATTTATATTATTTTTAATCTTGGTTCTCTTCAATTCGAAGTCTTCCAATCATTTGAGTTAATGTATCAAGTATAATCTTGATTCATCAAAGTGCATGTTTTCACTTTGTGTGATTTTTATTTGCTGGTGTTTGCAAATCAGAATTAAATCCCTTCAAATAAATCATAGTGTTTGTGAGATATTTTTTGAATAATTTAAGAGGAACCAGGTTAGAGAACATTCCAACATAATCTGTGCAAGCCATAAATAAATTAAATTTTATGCCAGTCATAAGATTTTATTTTATAAAGTGCTTGTTGATGCAAAATTTTGCATGTAGCAGTAGCCTCATGGGAAACTTAGCTATTGGGGGACATTGTGCGCTAGCTAAGTGACCTTCGAGGTTTTATCGAAGTCGGCTCTTCATTTAGTGGGGGGAGGTAAAAGGTTAGAAAGATAGCGAAATATAAAATCTACACTACAGGCAATGTGCCAAAATCATAGACAAAATTACCAGAGCACAGTGCAGAGTCCAAAGGCCTGAACCACCAAAATGTTGTTTATCAAGTAAATTTTCTCAAAAGCACTTAAAATGTAACAAATACCTTCTAATTTGCATAGCATAATCTAGCATAACCTTAGCTAACATAGAGGAGTCAAGGAAACATGATTTGTATTCATTGTGCTATGAAATATTACAAAAGTTGAAGAACGGGCATTCTACAATAAAAAAAGATAGTAGCACAGACCAATAGTCTTACTAAATGCATGAAAAACAGAAAGGCCAAATTGATTTGGCATAGTCTGAAGTCTTCAAATTAAATAAAACTATTACAAAGGCTTCTTCCCAGTGCTCCGGAGTTTTTTGCAACTTAATCAACAACCTAATAAAGAGAAACATGGCCGAATTTATAAGCCAGTCCACCGCCTGAAACACATCTAGAGAAAGAAAGCCGCGAGCAAGGATCGACGCCCTAGATCACCTTGAGCTGCCACATCATACATCGATAGCCCAGGAGCATGCCAGCAAAGCCACTACAGGGAATGGAAAACCATGCAGCAGTAGAAGTGAACATGTGGTGCCACAGAAGAAAACGTGGCAGCAAGCGAGTACAAAAGGCGCAGCAGCAATTCCAAGGTAACCAACGTAGCAGCAACTGCCACATGTGGCACAGAGGGGGCCTGGAAAAAAGACAAAGGAACGCCCAGTGAAAAGCTCTGAGAGGAAGCCACATGGAGCACGTCGAGCGAAAGAAAGTACAAGGTAGGCCTAGTTCAGAAAGTGACTAGAGAAAGCCACACGACATGGAGATGAAGATTGGTGAAAGGCGAAGCGATATGAAAAGTAGAAAGCTTCGCGAGGATGCCACGTGGAGCATGCAGAGGGTAGTGAGCAATTGAAAGGTAAGGCGCAGTCACAAAGATAAAAATAAAAATAGCAAAGACTTGGCAGTTTTTTATGAAACAATTTGGTGAGTCACAGGGGCATTTCACTCGCGTAATGAAGAACCCCAGAAACTTTGGTTCGGCATCCCAAAATTGCTCACAACCTCGAGAGGTTAGCCTGCAGATTGGTCCAGACTTCATTCGATGGCATGGAGAGAGATCATAGATTCTCATGAGCCAGCCTGAGATCAATAATTGCCTTGAAAGGCAATCCGCCTGATACTTTCGTTTCCAATTCCAATTGGAAGAAGAGCTACACCAACTAATGCATGATCCCCTCAATTTCCTCAGTGGTCGAAGATTGATCAAAAGATTGGAAGATAGAAAGTTCCTACTTCTTCTCCTTGATCATAGCAACAATGTGTTCCACACCTGCTACCACCTGATCTATAATGAAGGGCGAAAGGAGGCCTCTCTGAGTTAAGCGAGAAAATTTTTCCCGCATGTCACTGGTAACCTCGTTCAACTTGGCCCTAGATTCCACCACCTGTTGAACAACCTCATGCATAGAGATGAGGATGCTTACGCCCATGGCCACCGTTGTTTGGTCCTCGATTCCCATGCCACTCAAAGCTTCATCGAAAGTTGTATACAACTTTCCCAATAAAATCCTAGCCTCCGGAACCTTATCAGAAGTTACCTCCTAGATCTGTTGTATTGTTTCACTTACTGTTCCACAAAGGCTAGCTGCTTCTGCCATAAATTTTAAGGTGGGCTGAAGAGTAAGGAACAATGCCTTCACCTTGTCCCAGTATGATGCATACAACTCCTTGGCGATCTCCAACGAGTTCATCTGGGGCACAAGAGGTTGGGTCTTCAGGATATTCAACTCCGCTTCTTTGTTGCTCAAATTTTCCTTTAGCTTCGACAAGTGTATGTCCAATGTGGATACCTATTCCTTTAGAGTGGAAACCTCCTTTTCTTTTTCTTCCAGGGCCAATTCGGCCCGCTTTGTTTTTTGAATTTCCAACTCCAAAGTGGCATTCATTTCATTAATTTCAACATTCATGCTCTATCGAAGCTCCTTCATTCCTTCACTTAGCTGCATGGATGTAGCGCAGAGTTTTTCCTCGCTTGCTCAGCTCTGCTCGACCTCATGTTGCAGAGTCGGAACAATCTTTGTGCTCATAACCTACAGTGCCTTGATTTGGCCTTCAAAAGTGCCCCTCTCCTTTTCCAGGCAACTTATTTCATTTTCCTGGGCTATAAACTTATTCATCCAGATGTCGACCTTACCCTTGAGCTCTGATATCTGATCATCATTTTTCTTCGCTTGGCGATTAAGCTTGAGGTAATTGGTGGTCACGATTTTTTGGGTCTCCTCTATTATCTCGACCTTATCTTGCAGGCGAGCCTGCTGCAAGTCTAACCCGATAGCATTTTTCCTACTAATTTAATCACATTAGGAGTGAATTTTGCAAACATCAATGAATTTTGGCTCTCATTGAATAGAGTTTGCAAAAGAGGCTCTGCTTTCCTGGTCACATCCTTTTGTCTTCTTTTGTTGATATGGTTAGCTTGGGTGCTCTTGTTTGCATCAACCTATGAAAAATATTCCTGGGCAGCGATACCCAGGCCGCCAGCAAAAAGGAACTCCCGAGGGATAGCTAGTAGGAAAGATAGCGTACTTAGCGCATCAGTGGTTTTGTTGGGCCTTGTTATAATGGTCGGGGAGAATGGTGGAATGAATTGCCTGCTCAGAGGGGATGATAATGCAATGTAGGGGAAAACTAGAGATGCGCAAACTGAAGGGCTAGGCCTTAGGGATAAGAATTGTTGGCTCATGATCCTAGCATTGACACCAAATTGTGCTCTGAGTAACGGATGAAATGCAGAGGACGAAAGTGAGAAACCGGGAGGGGTAAGACTTGACTGCTCGGGATATCCAGTGACAGAAAAAACTAGCAAAGATGAAAAAGCAGGGGTAGACAAAGAAGAGACCAGAGACATGGTAGAGAGAGAAGAAGGAAGAAATGTTACCTAAGGCTCGAGAGGAGCCACAGATGATTCAACCGCTTCCTCTATCGGCCGCTCTTCTTCTCCATTGGATTCTCTGGTTTGTTGTTGCTTTTCTTCTAGAGAATCATCAAGGTCAACAATCACCCACCTTCTACCATTAGTAGTCCTTACTCACTTCTTTGTTGATTTAGAGGAGCTGGATGGCTCTGAGGTTTGTGTGTGTGAATCCTCCTACTATGTAGGTTGTTTACCAACATCTTCCTTATGCGTTGGATTCTTGGTGATGGTAGGGGGTTTCTGAGTTACTTCCTCCCCGGACTTCGTAGCAATCTCTTCCCTTCTATAATGTTGCATGGATGTTGAAGGGTTTAGAAACTTTTCTAGATCTGGATGTGCGCTCTCCCAAATGTCATCAAAATTTTCATCAAGGGCCACCTCTTCATAAAGCTTGGTGGATGTCTTAATCTCTTGTCGGAAGATCCAAAAGTTTTGAATCTTTTTAGGACACCATTCGAGCTTTTGTAATTGGGTGCACAGAGCCTGGTTGATCTTTTGATTTAGGTTGGCCCTCCCAACTATGTAGTAGAAGTTTAGCCTCGAAAGTCACATGTCATCCATAGGAAAATGTTCAAGGCCTACATATAACCTTAAATTCCCATCCTCAACATTTCTCTGGGGGTCCCAGAATGGCCGAGGCTGATGTGGGATTCTGATGCCAACCTCCGATAAATTATTTCTAGGGTTGTATTGCCAGGTGTCATTTATCAACACCAACCTGAGATGACCCAACTTTGAAAGAAGAATCTTCGAAGTGTCAATCTTTGAAGTCCTTTTCTTGATCAATGACACAGAACCAAACATAACCGACAATAGCAAATAGGAGGTTAGATGCTTCCCCCCCAGTAGTCATTATCAATAGTACATAGTTGCCTCATTGCTTCTAGGGCCAGCACTCTGTCGGAAAGAAAATGAGGGAGCCTAAAGGGCTCCCAGGCGAAACCTCGCATGCAGAGTATGGTGAAATCCGCGCCAAAGAACCAATCACAGGTTGGTATAAGCTTTCCCATCCATGACTTCTGTCGGAGCGATATGCACGCGATCATGCTGATCCTAACACTATCCAAAGCCTACAAAGTTGGAGCTAAGAACAAATCCAAAAATGCATAGTAATCAAAGGTTTTTGACATGATAGGAGTCCATGTCGAAATTGGCTTCCTTAGGCTACCTTCATCAAAAATAGCCAGAGACATAAATGTCGAAAAGTAATCCAGATTCTAGTGTAATATCAAGTAGGCCAGGAAAGAGGAATACCTAAACCTAGAACTGACCTGGAAGTCTTGCAGCCGCTACCAAATCCCATCACTAATAACTTTTGCAAAATCCAGAAGCTGAGACACCTTTGGAACTTGAAAACGTGCTTGTCTGTATCCAGATCATATACCAGTGCCATCGTAGAAGCGATAGAAGAAGACCCACCTTTGAGAGCTTTTAGACCAAAAGGAAATTTGGGCGGCGCTAACGTATTTGTCGATCGAACATTTTCGGTGCGGTAAAACTGCGGTGCGATTCAGATCCCTCCCCACTTCTCATGCATCTTATTTGCTTCAAAAATATCAACATCCCCAGTCAAGGGGAGCGGGATGCACAACATATCCTGAATAGCTTTAGGGCTGATGATTACCCTAAAATTAGTGCCACTTATCACTCCAGTGTTCGGGTCAAAGCCTGTCGTGTATGCTGCCATGATTTATGGGCAAGGATGTACCGAAGGAACCATGTACTGGGGAAGCCCACAATACCATAGACACTTGTTGACAGGGTTTGCTACATTCTTCATTTTATCGCATGCGGCTTCCCTAAGGCTTTTAGGATTGTGGGATAGCTCAGGATCAAAGACATTATCCCAATCCTCTGCAACTAAAGCCTGATCTCTATGAGCGATTGCATTTAGTATTTTCTGGTCCACCTGACCGATGAAAGGCCAACAAGGTTTTGTGGGGATGCCTAGAGTAGCATAAGATTCTTGGTCATAGATTTGTATGCAGGGCACCCTTTTCATTTGCTCAACTTTACTCGCTGAGGCCAGGGCCTGTGTTGGGTTCTCTGCAATCTCAGCCAATTTTGTATTGCAAAGAATTTTTTTGCAAACTTTCGCAAACAGCTTAGCATTTCTGGAAAACTCTTTCTCTCTTGCGAATGCCTTAGCTATTTTATCTTTAGATAACTCTTTGCAATAAATGTGCCCTGCATGCTTAACCTACTTTTTAATCTTCGTGAAAAATGGTCGAGAAGGGTATGTGCCAGCCATTCATACTTAGTTGCCATATGCGTCACCAACTTTTCATGCATGCAAAAAGATTGCCAACCTGTCAAATTGCTCTCTACATTTAAGAGATAGATTTTTGTGTGAGGTGGCATCTAATTTTCTTGAACAACAAACCAAGACAACCTTGCAAAAACCCTTTTGCAAGCTTTGTGAATTTACTGATTTTCATGAACGTACTTGGGCACGTCACCCAACAGCCTGATTTCTATGATTTGCTATGATTCGGATGGGATGGCGGCCCCTTATGGTGGCACCTGGCCAATTTCTAATGAATTCAGCCACTTGAATAGAGCAAGTTGCAACTATACTTGCATATTCCCATAACCTCACACGCTGTAACACTAAAAACCGAGGCTTGGTGACACACTTCGGCTCAATCGTAATTATGAACTGCCTCATCACGTGAGCCCTACTAGTCTATAAATAGGACCATTAGCAGCATTGCAAATCATAATATTTCCTAGCATTCCTAGCTTAGAAAGCTTTTCTTATCTTAGCAATTTCATTTTCCTAGCCAGAATAGTAAGCAGCATGGAAACACCAATAAGGTTAGTCTACAAGAAAACTCAAGCTGCCTTCTTAGGAAAAATTAGGTGTAAGCACTTAAAGTGCATGATAGGCGTGAAAAACCTGCTATATGTGAAGGTAATTAAGTGGTTTCTTGGCAAAGATTACGTAGAGTATGAGGAACAATATCGGGTAAATACCAGCATCTGCTCCCATTTTCTCGCTTCGCTGCTAGATATCAACATCTCCAAATGCAAGATCTTGAAGCTGATGAAGTGGGTGTTCCCTCGACGCTACCTTGGAGGACTAGAGCAGATAGTGCGTGCTACTCAATTTGATTGTGGGGTCCCCTCGGTTCGCAACCTACGTCTGTTGCAACTGCATGGAGGACCCGTGCCAACCAGGCCCTTCCTCTTCGATTTCAAATTGGAGACTCATGAGGAGCATCGCACCAAGGTTCACGCCGGATACTACTTCCTCATGCAGGTGCATTATATTGAACCATTCCAAAACCTCCAGTGGTACAAGGATTTTGAAAGAATGGTGTTCCCTGATCTCGCGCCGTCGGTTGCTGCAATTGCTGGTCCCTCCCATTGATAATCTAAGAATGAAAATGGTCCCCAATTTTGTTTTTTCACTTTTTCTAGCCTTCACTTCCTAGCGAACATATGTATATATTGATACAAGGCCACTGGCCTCTATCTTATATAATGTAAATTTCTGGCCAATATATATAATATATGTTTTTCACAAATATTGGCTCTTTTACCATGTTTTATCAATTTCCTGCACTATTGTTGTTATTTCATAAAGCACTGAGAAGACCCAAAACTTTAAAGGAGGAAAAATAATTACATATTTACAATTTACAAAGCCATCACACAAGCAGAATCAATGAAATTTTTTTAAGATGTATTCCATTAACTGGAATACTCAGGACGTTACCTTCCATGTCTTCCAACTCAAAGGAGTTGAACTATTTATACTGGGTAATTTTGAAAGGCCCTTCCCAGAGGCTATCAAATTTTCCATGTTGGTCAGGCCTTGCTCCATGTTCATTGAACTTGAGAACCAAGTCCCTGCATTGTAACTCTTGATCCGACACCTTTTTATCAAACCATTTCTTTACCACCTACTGGCGGTTGTTCATCACCTCAAGGGCATGCTCTCTCTTTTCCTGAACCTCGAGTAGCTCAGAAAACCTTACCTCCATTGCTTTATTTTGTTCAATCTCCAAAGATTTAAGCAACTATAGGGCAAGGATTTCCATGGCAATAGGCAGCAATTCCTCCTTCTCGTACACCATCTCATAAGGAGATGTCTTCAGTATCTGTTTGGGCATGATTCAGTCTACCCACAGTGTTGTCTGAAGGTTCCTATGCCATTCTCTCTATTGTTCTGAGCCTATCGTCTTAATTAACTTGATGAGGTTTTTATTTGTAGACTCTGTGAGGCCATTCGCCTGGGGATAATAGTTAGAAGAAGTTTTCAAAAAAACCCCAATCTTTAATGTGAACTGGCTCATCTTCGAGCTGAGGAATGCTTTAGCATTATCGGAGATGATTAATTTTGGTAGGCTAAATCTAGCTACCAACTCCTCTAGGAAATTAACAATCTCCACTTCTGTTGCATTTTTTAATGGCACTGCTTCTGCCCATCTAGTGAAGTAGTCTGTAGCTGTCAATATCCATCTATGTCCAGCTAAAGAGAAAGGGTTAATCATCCCAATGAAATCTAAACCCCATTGAGCAAAAGGTTCCTCTACTACTATAGGCCTTAATGGCATAGAAACATTCTTTCTCTTTCCGACATGAAACTAACGTTCATTGCAAGACTTAATTAGTAAAAATGCATCATTGAAAAATATTGGCCAAAAATAACCAGCACATATAATTTTAATTGTCATGGTCCTTGCAGAAAAATGTCCTCCAGCTAGGCTATTGTGGTATTGATCCAATATTTTCTTGGCCTGCTCCTCATTTACACACCTTAGCAGGATGCCATTAAAATTTCTTTTAAAAAGGACACCCTCTAAGAGAACATAATTGCTATTTTGTAAATGATAGAAATGCCTTTTAAAGGAAGGGAGATTGATCGGATAACTTCCCATCTGCATGAAGTTTATTCTATCCTCAAGCTAGTCACCTTGAGAACTTTCTCCATTCAGTAACACAGGTTTTGGAGCTTCAAGCTTTGTCACTGGTTCACTATTTTCAGCAAGATACTCGCATAGTCCCTTTCCTTTGACAGTCTTGATAGCTCTGACTTCAATATCATATTCTAGGATCTTGGTGATCCAATTAGCTCTCTTCTCTATGATTTCTCCCTCCATGATATACTCCTGCACACTAGGATGCAGTACACAAATAATCACCTTATTATATGATATCAAGTGCCGAAACTTCTTAAATCTTTTCACAATTGCAAAGGCCTGCTTTTCTACAAAATTGTACTTTACCTCATACTCTTTTAAGGTTTGTGAGTAGAAAGCAACATGAGACTCCCTTTTGTCTTCATCATCTTTTTGCATAAGTACAATGGTGATGTTGTTGCCACCACCAAACATGTACATAATAAAATCCTTTGATAAGTATGGGTTGACCAATACAGGGGCAGAAGAAATAGCCTCCTTTATAAGCTCAAAATATTTTTTGGCCTTCGCCGTCCATTTGAAAGTTTGGTCTTTCTTAAGCATTAAATTAATAGGTCGAACAGTCCCTGTAAAATCTACAATGAATCAGCTAATGAAGTTGACCTTACCTAGAAATGACTGCACACCCTTCTTGTTGATAGGTAACGGGAGCTCCTGGATCACATCAACTCTTTCAGGATCAATGGAAATGCCTTCCTAAGAGACAACATACCCCAATAACTTCCCTTGGGGAACTCTGAACACACATTTCTTCAGGTTTAAATAAATCTTGAATTCCTGGCACTTCTGGAAGACAAGCTCCAAATGATCAAAGTGATTGTCAGCAAATTTTGAAAATACTTTCAAATCATCCAAATAGATGAGTATAATTTTATGGATTAGATCCTTAAAGGTAATATCCATGGCTCTCTGAAAGGTGGCTCCGGCATTCAAGAGTCCAAAAGGCATCTTGGCATATGCACAAGTTCCCCACTTTGTGGTAAATGTTGTTTTGTGTTGGTCTTCTTCCTTTAGCCAAATTTGGTTGTAGACTGAAAAGCCATCCAACATTGAAAACATTTCAGAGCCAGCTACGGTTTGTAGAATTACCTCTATTGAAGGCAAGGGGTAATGATCCTTTAAGGATGCTCTATTCAAGTCTCAGAAGTCTACACATAGGCGTCTGTCTCCATTTTTCTTTCAGACTGGTACCAGGTTAGACATCCAAGTGTTGTGTTTGATCGGAAACACTATTTGGGATACGATCAATTTATTCAACTCTTGTGACATGAGAGATTCTATCTTTGGGTTCACAGGTCTCTGTCTTTGATGAAGTGGCTTCGCCCCTTCCGACAACTCAATTGTATGCTCGATGATCCCAGGATCGTATCCTTTAAGGTCATCATATGACCAGGCTACTACACTCGGATATTCTTCATAGAAATGCCTTAGTCTATCCTTATTCTTCTGAGAAACTTCTTTCCCGACTTTGAGCTTTTTGTCTTCCCCGATATGCAAATCGGCGTAATCACCCTTGTCAGCCACGAGCTTCCTTTTGTCACTTGTTTCATCATCAGAATCAAACAAGCTCTCTAGAGTGACTAGGCCTCTTGGAAGCATATTGGATCTCAACTGGATAATTTGATCCCCATAATCTTCATTGATCTTTGGTTGTAGTTGATCGGCGAATTCCCCAAATGACTAGAGGAATGACGCGATATGAGCATCGCTATCGAATACTTGCCAATATTGATTATTATCTGGAACAACGGGCCTTACAATTACCCTCACCGCATGCTTATTTTTTAATAACTCGAAGGTTGGCTCAAACTAAGCTCCAATAGTCGCCATTCTGTTGACTTTGGAGTTCTTCTCCTTCGGTATAGCTTGAATATTGAATGCCTCAAAGTTGTTGATCTGATCCTAGACTCTATGTCGATAGGATCACATACAAATATTCTTTGCAGCAGAAATTCCATGGATTTGGTTGACCACCAGCTCCGAATCTCCGAACACACTTATCTTCTTTGCGCCTATTTTTTCTACAAGACTCAAACCATGGACAAGACCTTCATATTCTACTTCATTGTTCGAGCAAGTGAACTGGAAGCAATACGACCTCAAGGTCTTTTCCTCAGATGGGGATATCAAAAAAATCCCCGCTCGAGCTCCTACTCTACATCTTGTGCCATCAAAGTACAAAGTCCATATTTCCAAAGATCTTTCACCTCCAGGCTCTTTAGTAACTTTGGGCATAATCTACCCCTCTTCATGTATAACATAGGTTCCGTTGCCATTTGCATGGTAATTCCCGAAAGGGTCTGTCTTAATAAATTATTTCAACAAATTTTCTTCATCTTCCATTTGGGAGCTAGTAGCCTCTTCTTCTTCTAGAAATACCACATTGAACCTCTCTTCTTGAGTGATTGAAGAATGTGTTGCTTCAAAGTTGAGTAGGGCCTCGTCAGCAACATGTTCGAAATGCAAAGTTTCTGACAGTAGTTTCATCTTGGCTCCTTGTTTGGTCCTTAAAATCAGGTGTGACCAGTCCAGTGCTAGATATCCTCTGACATTTGCTGTGAATTCTTGAGACAAACAAATCCTAAATAGAGGAGGAATATCAATGAGTATGATATCTTGATTTATAGTGATACTAGGGCAGGCAAACAAAGTCATAGGCAATCCCTTGATTACGCTGACGATATCAACTTTATTTCCATCTAGCTACATGACTCCTTTGTTCAGAGGCTCATATTTTAATCCCAAAGCATCAGCTAATTGTTTTGGCATGACGGTGGTGCTAGCACTAGAGTCGATCATACAATTATGTAACAATTTGTCGCCAACAATAAGTGTTAGAAAGAAAGGCTTAGGTTTAGGCTTACTTTCTTTTCTGGACTCGAGCTTCTTCTTCGGTTGATTTGTTAGCACTTTATCCAGGTCCGGCCTAGATACTTTCTCTTCATTAGACTAATTAGGTACCTTCACATCCTCCTCTCCTGACAATGCCTTTTGTAATAGTACCTTTTGCTCTGAAATAGCTAGGACATCCCACAAAGAAGCGTTAGTAGATGACTTCTTCAATTATTCAACCACGTTGAACTGCGCTCGCGACTGCTGAGCCACGGTTGCTTGCTCCTTAGGTTTCACAGTTGGTATAGGCCTTGCAGCTGGTATATCTAGTTGTTTGGCAATAGCAGGGGTGATTGTAGGAGCCTTTGCCTTCAGAGGAGGCGAATTCGGAGAACTAGGAGGAATTGTGCTAGACTGTGGTGAGATTGGCAATAGGCCTACTGATGGGCTAGGTGTCGGCTAAGATGAAGCATTGGTAGGAAAGGCTTTGAAATCTCTGATGAATCTACGCTTTGAACGCATGTTGTAGTCAGATTGCACTCAGGGCTTTTTATCCATAGGGATGCCATTCAGAAATGTTGACTCTTCTCCTTCCATCCAAGAAAAGAGCACTTCGTCCGGAACAATTTTTTACTCTTGCTGCATGGACATCCCTTGCATTTGAGCAATGAGGATAGCATTGTCCATCTATTGAGAGGCATATGATTGGTTTTCGGGATCAGGTGCGTCGCCTTGGCTATGTTGGTCTGTGATCTTTTGTTGCAAATTTCCCTGCAAACAATTTCGGGGCATGTGTGCATCATTCTAAGGAAAACACCATGAATTGGCATCTTCGGCTAAGTTGTTTTGTCTAGCCACCAGCTCTTTATTTCTAACTAGGATGAATGGTCTGCATTGGCAGGGTTACCAAAACCATTTGGTTACTTGGTTGAGCCAAGGCATTTCCACGTGACCTATCTTGCCACTAATTTGATTGATACGGAGCTTTTCCACCTTGGTAATTCTGGTATGCCAGATTTTGACAGCTATATTGTTGCCGCTTCAAATTAGTCAATTCATTAGTCATGGCTCACATTTGTTTTCTCATCTTGTTCATCTCAGCAGCCAAGGGATTAGGCACAGGAGCTACTATCAGAGCTGTGCTCGAAGCATTTCTGGGATATACATACATAGATTGGGGAGGATCCGTAGGTGCTCTGGTTGAAGGAACTTCAACTTCCATGGTGTTGCATTTGGGAAACAATGGCATGATGGGTCTTAGTGCCAATTTTCCTGCAGCGATAAGATTATTTTCCACAGTGACAGCAAAGGCATAAGCATCAGGAAGAGTCTCTCCACCAAGAGCTTGTAACATCATAGAAATTTTGAGGTTGATTGACTTTAAGTAGAACATAAATGCCAAATCCGAGGGTGGACGACTACCAACAGGCACTCTCTCCCAGGTCGAATGGAACCTCGCATTGAAATTAGGTGGAGCTTCATGAAGAGCTCGCTTTATATCTGCCAGTTGATGGTACAATAAATATTTGTCACCAGCATTCAAAAAATGCTCATAAAATAGGGTTCTGAGTTGGTCCCAAGTTGCAATAGTACTAGCTTCAAGATTCTTGTACCAGTTTAGTGCCTTTCCTCGGAAGGAGGCGGCCAACAATCTAAGAGCTACATTTTCATTTGATACGCCATGTACCAGACATATGTCTACCACAGCTTGCAGATGTTCCATTGGTGCCTTCGACTCATCCCCAGAATACTTAAGGATAGCTTTTAGAGTGGAAGCAGGGATTGAAGCCCATACAACAGGAGGCATAGGTGCAACTAAAGGACTCTTGGAGTCTCAGGCTACATAATTTCTAGCAGCCATAGGTATAGGTGGAGTAGGTGATGGCGGAGAAGGAAGAGACAAAGGAGGTGAAGGGCTACCTCGCCAACCTCTCGTGTGCATAGAAACTAAGGGTGGTACGAGCTGGCCAAGGACTCTTGCAGTCTGTGATCTAGTTACAGGCTGATGGCTCATACACACTTATAAAATCAGGCGAACGTGCCAGAAAAATCATTGTTGACGTAGAATTTTGCATGTAGCAGCAACCTCATGGGAAACTTAGCTATTGGGGGAGATTGTGCACTAGCTAAGTGACCTCCGGGGTTTTATCGAAGTCAGCTCTTTGTTTAGTGGGGGGAGGTAAAATTTTAGAAAGATAGTGAAATATGAAATCTACACTACAGGCGATGCGCCAAAATCATAGACAAAATTACCAGAGCACAGTGTAGAGTGCAAAGGCCCAAACCACCAAAATGTTGTTTATCAAGTAAATTTTCTCAAAAGCACTTAAAACATAACAAATACCTTCTAATTTACATAGCATAATCTAGCATAACCTTAGCTAACATAGAGGAGTCGAGGAAACATGATCTGTATTCATTGAGCTATGAAAGATTACAAAAGCTGAAGAATAGGCATTCATACAATAAAAGAAGATAGCAGCACATACCGATAGTCTTACTAAATGCATGAAAAATAGAAAGGCCAAATTGATTTGGCACAGTCTGGAGTCTTCAAATTAAATAAAACTATTACAAAGGCTTCTTACTAGTGCTCGGGAGTTTTTTGCAACTTAATCAACAACCTAATAAAAAGAAACATGGCTGAATTTATAGGCCAGTCCACCACCTGAAACACATCTAGAGAAAGAAAGCCGCAAGAAAGGATCAACGCCCCAGATCACCTCGAGCTGCCACAATAAACATCAATCGCCCAGGAGCATGCGATTGAAGCCACTATAGGGAATGAAAAAACACGCAATAGCAGAAATGAACATGTGGTACCAGAGAAGAAAATGCGGTAGCAGTCGAGTACAAAAGGCGCAGTAGCAATTCCAAGGTAACCGATGCAACAACAATTGCCATGTGTCACGTAGATGGGGCCTGGAAAAAAGATGAAGGGACGCCCAGCGAAAAGCTCCGAGAGGGAGCCACATGGAGCACGTCGAGCGAAAAAAAGTACAAGGTAGGCCCAGTTCAGAAAGTGGCTAGAGAAAGCCACATGGCATGCAGACAGAGATTGGTAAAAGGTGAAGTGATATGAAAAGAAGAAAGCTTCCTGAGGAAGCCACGTGGAGCTCACTGAGGGTAGTGAGCAATTGAAAGGTAAGGCACAACTGCAAAGATAAAAATAAAAACCGCAAAGGCTTGGCAATTTTTTGTGAAACAGTGCCTAACAACTTGAATTAAACCAGTGAAGGAAAACACATATCTTTTTCTATTTTTTGACTCCATTACCCATGCGGATAGAAGGCACTGATCTGCCACAACCTAGAGATTTAGTTCCATATCAAACAATTTATTCAAAAGCCTTTCATTTGTGTTGTAGGAGTAGGATTAGTTGTAGTTGTTTTCATCTATTCACTTCCATTTGCCATTGTGGATAGATTGATCAATCAGGAAACACATTTAAATCTGCCTCATTCATTAGGTACATTCGCCTTGGTCTAGCAGAACCTAAAGAGAAGAAGGTTCAATTGCATTGATTGGCCTTGTACATTGGCCAAAAGAGTTGTGAGAGCTTGGCAACCTCTCATGGTTCAAACTGCATTTTTGAGACCCAACGGGTACTCTTCATTTGAGTTGACATGATTTGGAGAGGCTCTTACTGGGCATTCAATAGATCACTGTGAAATATTTGTTGATGAACTAGATTTCCTCATGATACTAGTATTAGATTTAGTACAATCTAGTGCTGCCATATAATTAACAACATCTTCTACACTTGCTTCACTATTATTGTTTTCCACCTAAAATACAATGTCAATTTCAACATATAGTTAGTTCAATAAAAAATTAAAATAAATAACACAATGTAAATTGAACCAAAAATCCATACACTTACTCCACATTTGTCCATTTTGGCCTGCAACCCACCTCGGCCAAATGTATATTCAATCCTCACATTATCTCTTGCTCTCTTGCCTCTGTTACTCTTTGTCAAATATTCTTCAGAATGCATACTTTCTTTTAATGCCTCCCACTCTTTGGGAGATAGAGTGTTGTCTAACATCTATTTTCCCTCCATGATTGTTTTTCTACAATTGTATCTAAAAGTATTCATCAGAAGTCTCATCTTGTGCTTGTAATATTTTCTAGAGATTTTTCCACCAATAGTGTCAAAGGAATTTTCCATTTTTTTGTATAACATATTCCACATTTCATGGATCTTGCTCTACAAAATTTGATTTGCAAACATCCAAATGGGCCCTACATCTTACGCCCAACTTGGAGGCCCACCTTGCAACATTTTTCCCAAGGATTTCACCATCTCTTGATACCTCAACCAAGAATGGATTCTTCCCTTCTAATATTCTTCCTTTTACATTCCTCTTTGTAGATCTATATAAATCTTGACTCAATCTTTGTATTTTAACATAAGCAGGCACATCTTTTGTTTCACCACTATAAATATTTCTATTTGATCCACTAATTCCTTCAAAAAATGTAGATGTGATAGGTGCACTCTCAAGCACATCAGATGCAAGCGGACTCTCTTCATGACTTTGATTAACTGGAACTTCATGCTCCTTGGCCACATCACGTGTGGCATGAGTAGGTAGATCAGTAGTGGTCTCCACAAATTTCACTTCATCACAACTATTTTTTTCACCAACTTCATTTATTGAATCATGAAAGCGTTGGCTTCTACGAGCTGGCAACATTGTACCTTTAATTTCTTTTTGTTATTTCTCTTCATTTTCTCTAGTCTGTTTTTCTTGCTTGTAAAACAAAAAAAGTATCATATCATGTCTTATATACATAAATCTCTTGCCTATAAAATTTCATTAAACATCATTAAACAAATAATTTACTACTTAGTGGATTTACAACTTGCCTGTTTGGCAAACCAAGATGTGATAAATATTCATTATTCTTGGCCACGCGTTCTTCACGAAAGCACTCATAATCTGTCACTAGAATTTCAAAATTTTGATCACTATCATCTAATTTGTGCCTTTCATTATTTTTCTTCATTTCTTGATGTCCAAAAAAAAAATAATGTATAAACTAGCAACTTGATACAGAGATAATTAACTATAACATAAATTGCATAAATATAAGTTTATGAGGTCTTAGTTTTAATGAATAGTCATTAAAACACGTACGAAGTCTAAAGCATCGCAAACAACAATAGTCATTATATGTTGTGGGTATTTCGGTCAATGGATATTAAATAATGGTGCCTTGCTGAAATGACAATTAAATGAAAAACTTAGCAATGTATTTGAATGAATCTACCAAATCTTTAGCAATAGTGTTTTCATTCATGGTTCAATAAAAAAAATTGTATTACCAAATTTTAACTGGACATGAACTTGTAGCATGGAAACCATTTTACACAACTAAACCAATGCTTTTCTTAGGTGATAGCACCATCACTAATAAATGTCTATGGTATTTGGTGATTCTTACTTCTATTGTTCTATTATGTAATAATTTGTTCATAACATCCAAATACATTCATGAAGGGGTAGATTTCATGAAAAATAATAGATATGTTGGAGTGGATAGTGAGTTACAAGCAAGGAATGCCATGATTTGAGGACTAAGTAGTCAAACATCAGTGAACTTCAAGATATGTGCAAAATAGTGAAGAAAATTTGATTAAAGCAAAAAAAAATAGTGACCTTACAATATATAAAGATACATATGAGACAGTGATTTCTAGTGCATAAAGTTAGAAGCACAAATGTTGATAATAGTGATATCACTGTTAAAAAGAATGTGAAGACAACAAAGGATGTGAACAACATGTAATGTGTTGGGACTATAAAATTTTCAAAATTTTATAGTAGGTTACATTCGTAAACTCCACAAGGTAGCCACATCTTGAGTGCAAAATTTCTATAATCCTCTTTACATATCATATCCACTAGTGATCCCATTAGATTTGACCTTTTGACACACCAAGATCCCTATGATCATCATTGAGCAAGAGCCTCTAAATAAATAATCCATATTGGCATGACTATGTCCATGTCTCTCTAACCCATAAGTTATAACCTTTCAATTCAGGCATTTCTGGCATATCGGCGAAAGGTCAACATTGTCACATCAATCAACAACTGAGGAGGATAGATATTCAGGAAGACAAATCTTATTGTTTCACCAAAAAAAAAGGTTATTGGAAATAATAATACCATCGGAGTGAGATCCTCAAGTAAGCTCGAGCATACATTTCATGCAAATGGAATTTCATCGGTAAGACGTTCACTCTATTTCACTAATAAAGAAAAAATAAACATGTTGGGGAGACATGTGTTGTCGGAATGAGTTTCAAATGTCTTCTTGATTCCATATGTTACACCGATGAAAGTGATATCAGAGAGAGTCTTATCGATTCATCCAAAGGAGGAAGACGATACATCACGGAGACTTATAATGTCAGAGAAATTTTCATATCTTTCAGTGATACTTATTCTCTTGTCAATGTTAATGCGAATGGATCAAAGCTCATCAGAGTAACACTTGGTGATAGTTTTGATATCTAAATGACTTAATAAATCTCTTTTTGGAGGTGATATGAATCAAAAGATGAACTATTTAACATCGGTAAGAATTATATTTGGTCTCCCCGACCATATAAGGTGTCTAATGAACACTCTACTTGATTCAAACTCATAGATCGGCCAGAGTTTAAATAGTTCATGTCAATATAATCATTCGGTCTGATAGTGGGAAATTCAAAAAATCTGCTACACTCGTGTTCAAAGCTGGACATTAATGGTCACACGAATACACACTGTATAGATAATTATCTATGTGAAATGAGAATAATTGAGGAGAATTTGCAGGGTTGGCAGCAAAAGGAGCGGGAGAAAGGACAAAAGCCAGAGTATTTTGTGCAATCGGAGATTTTCAAGTAAGCTTGTGAATTCTTTGCAATTGTATATAATTCTGTCAATTTGAGAAAATAAAATGGAGGGTTTGAGCTCTGGAAAATAAAAAGGTAGAAAAAAGCAGGGTGAGGGTAGTCATCCTAGGGGAAAAACCAAAAAGATTGAGACTAGGGATGAATCAAAAACAGCTGAAATGAAATTCAATCAAGATCTAATTGAGCAACTACCTGGCTCTAGACCTAAAGCTATACATTTTGCACAACTTAGGGTAGATGTGGATATATTTGAGGAAAAATTCAAACACATAGGGGATGTGTGGACTTCAATTTGAGGATATGAACTATTTTTGTTTCACTATCATCAGAGGGATAGGTTCCAACCAGTATGCAATCCTTGAAAATTCAACCTGGGAAAATTGGTTGTCCCAAACATATTTGTGGATGTGGAATTAATAAAAATCTTAGCTACCCATTACAATCCAAAACTCAAAGCTATCTGCAATTCATTGGGTAAACCTATCATACATGTGTCAAAAGCTACAATTTGTGAAGTTTTTAACCTAGAAGGCACATGTGACGAAGCTATTGTGCATGAGAATTTGGAGAAAGAATTCAGGAGAATGGATACCACCTATAGGGGGTGGAGATTACCGTTGCATAGACCTAAAAGGGATGGGAACCTAGTTCCACTAGATGACAATGATGGGCCTCCATTTCATGTAGAGTTATTCATGCCCTATTTGAAATATACATACTTATCAGTATGTCAGGTGTTAGGGATGGAAGCTCCTGAGCTTCTTTCAATTGTACCAATGATAATTGTAGCTAATGTTCAGTATCACAATGCTAGGCCCTTTGATTATGCTTCATACATCTTCAAAGGAATTCATTCAGGGCTAATGGCAATAAAGAATGGATCCCCTATTTTACATTTCAAGCAATACTCTATTTTTATGCACATAATATTATATTATGGACAAGAATTGGGAATATGGCCAGAAGAGCTAAGGATTACATAGTTTGATAGGGAGGGTAAATTGTTACCAATTCAGTTATGGACTGCTATTTGGGATAGCAAGTTTGCCAATTCAAGTTTTGTGCATTTTGAAGAATACTTTGTTAAACCATTGTACAGATTCTTTAATCATCCTTGTGACTATGCATTGTCTAATGAGA
Organism: Sequoiadendron giganteum; assembly: GCA_007115665.2. Classification (NCBI taxonomy): domain Eukaryota; kingdom Viridiplantae; phylum Streptophyta; class Pinopsida; order Cupressales; family Cupressaceae; genus Sequoiadendron; species Sequoiadendron giganteum. The sequence continues at coordinate 157,776,478 of VCHN02000014.1, forward strand.
TTAATAGGTTCCTCATACCCAAATATTTCAATGGACCTATTGGCCACAACTAGGGAGATTGGTATTGTTTTGAAGATGCTACTATGATCAGAGTGTATGGTTTTGAAGATACACCATTCATCTTGCCTAAAATAGTGCCTGATAGAATTGCCTACTTGGAAATTGTTAGGCAAATGGATTTCTCAAGTGTAATGAATTTAAGTTCCTTTGGAAAACAAGAATTCATGCCAAGAACTTTGTGCTTTGGAGATTTCACTATGTTGTTGAAGGAAGGGTATGATTTGATTGTGGATAAGTTATTGCATTTTAATTTGAAGAAAGCTCCACCACAAAAAGGGTTTGATCTGAAGGGATACATTGACTTTACTAATAAAAAGATGAACTTAGGTGGGTATAATCATATACCTTATCAATATGATGATTTGATCATAAATTTGGATTTCAATGAAGCTAAGAGGGTTGATGATGAATATAAAAAGGGAGTAGAACAAAAAATAATAGTGATACAAGATGTGGAGTTGTTATCTTCTGGTGAGGATTCACTTAGTGATGAGGGGTCTCAAGGTCCAACTGATAAAATATCCAAATTGAAAACTAAGGATTATAAGCTTCCTCCTAGAGAACTAGAAATTGAAGAGCGTTCATATATGGACATGAGGAAAATGGCTTATAGATCCTTTGTAGCAGATGATGAGTTTGTGAACTCTAAAATTCAAAGCCTTCTTGTACAAACAGAAGGGAAAAGAAATAAGAGAATCTATTGAAGGGAAAAACGGGCAGGATCTAGAGACCCAATAGTGTGGAATACATTCCCTTAACACTAATACAATAGAGGAGAAGAGCATAAACATGTTCTAATAGCTTTCTAAAAACTACTTGAGATGAATACAGCCAGTAAAATAGAAAACAAAAATAAGCATTCATAGTTGACACAAGATATACATGGGAAAACCTTTACATGTAAAAAACCCACCACACAAAGTCAAGACAATTGTATTACAGTAACAAAAACAGTTACATACAATATATAGTCTTCTTTGATCAGCTCACAGCAACACTTCCAGAACTCTCTCACTGTTACAATGTTATTTCTAACATATAGTTTGAAATCAAAAACTCTCTACGCATGCAATATTGTACTCGACTTACTTAAGTCATACATTGCATTCAATTTTTTCAACCAAGCACCAACCATCAGGTTCATGAATCTGTCATCCAATCACGCAATTGATTTTCCCATGTCGATCTCCTTGCATCAAGCCACCTAGGCATTAACTTCTTTACCCAAATTGGGTCTTGTCTCCCACCCTAAGTCGACCTGCAATAACTGTTGTTATGACTTTGGCCTTTAGCCAGTTATCGTACTGACATTGAGCCATGTGTCCTTCCTTCATTTTTCATCGCTCATGACTTTTTGGTCCAACCAGTCAAGCTCAGCTGATCGAGCTCTTACCGTGCTACTGCAGCCCTACTGAGTTTGACTCATAGTATGGCAGTGAGCTCAACCAATCTCACCCCAAGTCATCACCGAGCTCTACCCTCCACCCTACCGCGCTACCACAACACTGACAAGGTCTAACTACCGTATGGCGGTAGCCGTCTTGGCTGACTGCTAGTGGTCTTATCACGGCCACCGCAATCAGTCACTTGACTATCCGCAGTGTGGGGGTAACCGCCAGCCAGGCCACTGGTGGTCTTGCCATGGCCACTATGGTCAGTCACTTGACTATTCTTGGTGTGGTGGTAACTGCCAGCCAGGCCACTAGTGGTCTTACCGCGGCCACCACAGTCAGTCACTTGACTGTGTCCGCGGTGCGGCGGTAACTGCCAGCCAGGCTATTGGCAGTCTTACCACGGCCACCGCGGTCAGTCACTTGACTATCTGCGGTGTGGTGGTAACCGCCAGACCCAACCTCAGGCAGTCTCATTGTGGTAGCATGATGAGTGGACCCACCACCTGCGGTATGGCGGTAATCGCTAGGACAGTCACCGCGGTACCGCCAAAGCCAAACTTAGCCGCCGTGATAAAGCGGTAAAGGCAGAAATGAAACAATTTCTCACCAAGAGATGAGAGTTGGGGCTTCAAGCTGGAAGTTGAGACATATTTTCTCAACAAGCTCCCACTTGGCAAACACTTCCAGCTTCCCCTATGGCTTCAAAAAGTTACTATCTGTCATAGGCCCCAAGGCCCATCAATTCTGCGCACCATCTGAACTTGTCTGTGCTAACCGACTTTGTTAAAGCATCTGCAAAATTCTTCAAGTTGTCGAACTATTCTAGATTTACCTTGCCATCTTCAACCATATCCCTCACAAAGTGATATTGCACATCAGTGTGCTTGGTCCTAGCATGAAAGGTCGGATTCTTTGCCAAACAAATGGCACTCTGACTGTCACAGCAGATTGAAATCTGCCCAGCATTAAATCCAATATCTAAACACAAACGGTTTAACCAAATAGCCTCTTTATAGGCGTGAGTTGCAGCCATGTACTCTACCTCTGTCATAGATAAAGCAACTATAGCCTATCGCTTGCTCATCCAACTAATTGCTCCATCATTAAGCATGAAAGTGTATCCATTGGTGGATCGCCTGCTGTTAATGTCCCTTGCCAAATCTGAATCAACATACCCATAAATGTTGAGAGTCCTCTATGATGCAACCAAATTTCCATGGTAACACAATGCATAATCTAAATTCCCCTTCAAATACCTAAATACTCTCTTCATAGCATCCCAATGTGATCTTCCCGGATTTTCCATAAATCGGCTTAGAACTCTCACTACTTTGGCAATGTCTGGTCTTGTACAAACCATAGCATACATCAAAATACCAACAACACTTGCATAAGGCAAATTGGTTATGTCCTCCATCTCAGTAGCAAACTTTGGACAATTTTTAATAGACAGCTTAGTTCCATGCATGATTGGAACAACCAGCTGCTTGCAATCATCCATGCTAAACCTCTCCAGAACTATTTTCACATACTTACTCTGACTGACCCAAAGCTTTCTTCTTGTTTTGTCCTTGGTTATCTCCATTCCAAGAATGTACCTAGCTGCACCAAGATCTTTCATTTCGAACTTTGCAAACAACTGAGATTTAAGATCAGAAATCATAATCTTGCTATTTCCAATGAATAACATATCATCCACATACAAGGTAATAACAAGCACACAATCATTCTCAAATTTATAATAAATACAATGATCAGATTTTGATCTCACAAATCCAATTGACAACACAAATGTGTCAAATTTCTGGTACCACATTCTAGGAGATTGTTTTAAACCATAGAGAGATTTATTCAACTTACAAACCAGATTTTTTTTACGTCTTTCAAAAAAATGCTCAGGCTGGGACATGTAGATTTCTTCTTCCAGCTCACCATGGAGAAATGTTGTCTTCACCTCCATCTTCTCAAATTCAAAATCATACACAGCTACTAATGACAATAAAAATCTGATGGATGTTAGCTTTGCTACAGGGGAAAAAATCTCTCCATAATCAATTCCCTTAATTTGAGAAAATCCCTTTGCAACCAACCTAGCATTATACTTCTCAACACTTCCATCAAGGCTTGTTTTCTTTTTGAATATCCACTGACAGCCAATAGGCTTTCACCCTTTAAGAAGTGGTACCAAATTCCAGGTTTCAGCCTTTTTCAAAAAATCCATCTCTTCATTCATGGCATTCAGCCAAGAATTTGAATCAGCCATGTTAATTGCTTCTTTAACAATCCTAGGTTCATCAGTGCTGGTAATTAAAGCATAGGCACAGTTTGAATCTATCATAGAGAAACCATACCTTTTAGTTTTCCTTTTTTTTCGTGTAGATCTTCTTATAGGTTGAGGTTGTTCTTCATCATCAAAACTTTCAGAGCTTCTTGAGCTCTCCTCAATCTTAGGTACACCATGCAGCTCTTCCCTTTCTGGAGTTTGGGGAATCTCAACTGCATCCTTCTTCTTGTCACTCTTATCTGTCCCAAGTTGTTGATCACTTACTGAAGGTTTTAGCTCACGAAATATCACACTCCTACTATACAAAACCTTCTCAATAAAAGGGTTCCAAAGCTTGTATCCTTTCACACCAACTCCATAGCCGATGAGAATACATTTGATAGTCTTGTTATCCAATTTAGATCTCTTTTCATTTGGCACATTAACATATGCCTCACAGCCAAACACACGAACATGCCTCAAAGAGGGCTTCCTACCAGACCATGCTTCCAAAGGCATCTTGTCAACAAGAGCAGAGCAAGGAGATCTATTTATTAGATAACATGTTGTAGCCATAGCCTCAGCCCAGAACTTCTACTCCAGACCAACCCCGCTCAGCATACTCCTTGTCTTTTCCATCAGCGTCCTGTTCAACCTTTCAGCAACTCCATTTTGCTGTGGAGTGTAAGGCATTGTCTTATGCCTTTTAATTCCATGATCAGTGCAATACCTTTTGAAATTTGTAGAAAAAAATTCACCGCCATTGTCTATCCTCAAACATTTAATTTTCCTTCCAGTCTAATTCTCTACCAAAGATTTAAATTCTTTAAACCGACTGAACACTTTTGATTTACTTTTAAGAAAGTATACAAATGCCCTTCTCGAACGGTCATGAATAAAAGAAACATAATATCTAGACTTCGATAATAAAGGAACATTAAATAGACCAAACACATCTGAATGAACATAATCCAGTATACCAGAAGATTTATGAGGACTAAAATAAAATGAAACACAGTGTTGTTTTCCATAGATACAATATTCACAAAAGTCAAACTCAAGGTAACAATCATAAAGCCCTTCTACAATATTTTTATTCTTCAAAGTTTTTAAACCTTTCTCACCAATGTGACCAAGTCTATGATGCCATAGCATAGTCTTCTCAGCTAGGAGTTTTACCTCCAAAGCATTTGCAGCTAGAGAAGTGTCTTCATCTTTCTCTATAGGTGCAGCATGGCTTGACTTTACAGAGGCACTGTTGCAAAGAATGGGTCATGCATCCAGCTTGTACAGAGTGCTAGTATGAACACCCTTAGCCATCAGCATTACACCTCTAGCCATTTTACATCCCCTACTTGAGAAAGAAACTTCTACACCAGCATCATTTAACTTACTGACAGAAATAATCTTTCGAGTCAGACCTGGTATGTGAAGTACGCCACCTATACCTTTGACTCTCCCATCAGGAAACTAAATTCTGACTCTTCCTCTGCCAACTATCTCCAATGTTGAATCACTTTCCAAGTATACCTTTCCACCATCATACTACTCGTATTTAGAGAACCATTCTCTATTGGACGTCATGTGAAAGGATGCACCTGAGTCAACTAGCTAGACATCATCTGATGCTTGAGTTGTCAAGGCTGTTGCAATGAAGGCATCTGCATCACTTTGAGAAGATTCATTGATAGAGACATTCTTCTTCTTCTTCTCCTTGCAGTCCTTTCGGATATGACTAGGTTTCCCACAGTTCCAGCATCTCACCTTGAACTTTTTACTAGGAGACTTTGATCTCCCTGCAGATTTGGATTTTGACTTCTTGTCCTTCTTCTTGCCTTTCTCCTTTGGTCTACCTCAAACAGCAAGAGCCTCTTTGGCCATCTCAGAAGACTTCCTTCGCATTTCTTCAGACAAGAGAAAATCAACCATGTCATCCATCTTGAATGCAATGGTTGTGATTCAAATAGCCATCACCAGAAGATCCCAACTGTCAGACAATGAACACAATAGGAGCATGCAACGATCCTCCTCCATAGTCTTTACACCTACAGACACCAGCTGAGTAACACTCATGTTAAATGAGTTCAGATGGTCTACAACAAATGCACCTTCTTCCATCTTCAAGGAGTACAACTTCTTCCTCAGGAATAACTTATTTACTAGAGACTTTCCCTGATAAATATCACCAAGCTTCTTCCATAATGAAGTTGCAGACTGCTCCTCATGGACGTTTAGGAGTACAAAATCGACAAGACTCAATCTTATCAGACCTCTTGCTTTTCTAGCAGCAAGATCCCAAGCCTCTTGTGTCATACTTTGTGGCTTAGTTCCAAACACTGCTAACCAGAGGTCTCTATCCACCAGCAAGTCTTCTATCTTGAGTTTCCATAACTCAAAGTTGCTACCATTAAACTTATCAATCTCTACTCTACCAGATGTACTTGCCATATCAAACAGAAACAAGTTTCAACAATGCAGGACTCCCACTGAAATAGTATTAGCACAAAAAACTAATCTTTCCTATAAGGATAATACAACTAGCCAAGCTCTGATACCACTTAAAGGGAAAAATGGGCAGGATCTAGAGACCCAATAGTGCATAATACATTCCCTTAACACTAATACAACAGAGGAGAAGATCATAAACAGGTTCTAATAGCTTTCTAAAAACTACTTGAGATGAATACAGCCAATAAAATAGAAAACAGAAATAAGCATTCATAGTTGACACAAGATATACGTGGGAAAACCTTTACAAGTAAAAAACCCACCACACAAAGTCAAGACAGTTGTATTATAGTAACAAAAATAGTTACATACAATATACAATCTTCTCTAATTAGCTCACAGTAGCACTTCCTGAACTCTCTCACTATTACAATGTTATCTCTAACATACAGTTTGAAATCAAAAACTCTCTACCCATGCAATATTGTACTTGACTTACTTAAGTCATACGTTGCATTCAATTCTTCCAACCAAGCGCTGACCATCAGGTTCATGAATCTATCATCCAATCATGCAATCGATCTGCCCATGTCAATATCCTTGCATCGAGCCACCTAAGCATTAACTTCTTTACTCAAATCAGATCTTGTCCGCCACCCTAAGTTGACCTACAATAACTATTGTTATGACTTTGGCCTTTAGCCAATTATCGCACTAACATTGAGCCACGTGTCCTTCCTTCATTCGTCGTCGCTCATGAATTTTTGGTCCAACCGATCAAGCTCAATTGACCGAGCTCTGAGCTCGTATGAGCTCTTACTGTAGCCCTGCCAAGTTTGACTCACGGTATGGCGAGCTTGACTAAGCTCACCCCAAGTCATCACCGAGCTCTGCCCTCCACCCTACTGCGCTACCGCATCACTGACAAGGTCTAACTACAGTATGGTGGTAGCCATCTTGGCTGACCGCTGGCAGTCTTACCGTGGCCACAGCAGTCAGTCACTTGACTGTCCGTGGTGTGGTGGTAACCGCCAGCCAGGCCGCTGGCGGTCTTACCACGGCCACCACGGTCAATCACTTGACTGTCTGCGGTGTGGCGATAACTGCCAGCCAGGCCGCTGGTGGTCTTACCGTGGACACAGCGGTCAGTCACTTGACTGTCTGCGGTGCGGCGGTAATAGCTAGCCAGGTCGTTGGTGGTCTTACCACGGCCACCGCGATCAATCACTTGACTATCCACGGTGCAACGGGAACCACCAGACCCAACCGTAGGTGGTCTGACCACGTTACCGCGGTGAGTGGACCCACCGCCACGGTAAAGGTAGAAATGAAATAATTTTTCACCAAGACATGAAAGTTGGGGCTTTAAGCTGGAAGTTGAGACACATTTTCTCAACATTTATTAAAAATGTAACACCGAATAATGAGGATCAATTATTAAATAATTTGAAGCTAAGTGTGGTAAAAGAAATGAAAGATATGACCCTAGAGAGAGGGAGAATTTTTTTAGAAGATTCAAGTGTCATGATTTTCCCAGCATTAGATCTAAACACTGCCCTTGTTTTTGAAAATTTCTTGAAGGATAACAATGCTACACATAATCTTAGCCCTGAGGGAGTGATAGAAGTGTATACAGGATCAAAGTATAACCCTGATGAAGGTTCCCTTATGATCCTGGCCCTGTATCCACCACGTAAGAAGTCTATTATTATTGACACTGAAAAGGATTTTGGACATGTTCTGACACTAAAAGTTGGAGAAGTTGATTTTGTGGCTACAAGTGAGATTGGAATCAATGTTTACAAGCTAAATAAAGCCTAGATCCAAACATTGGTCAAAGAAAAGGAAATGTATAAAATAAACAATGAAAGGATACTTAGGGAAAATGATCGCTTGAAGGATATGATTGAAAACACATTGAAAGGATCCACTAGGTTGCTAACTCAAGGAGAAAGCTCTCAAACAAAGGAAAAGTGGGAAGGATTAGATGTATATTCTCAAGGAAAATTTGATACACTTTTTGTAGTGATTAGAAAAAGACAGGCTAACTTGATGGTTTGGTTGAGAAAACTCTCGGGAACTCGCTCAAATAATTATGTTACAGAGCAGGAGCATAAAATAATTAGTGACAGAATCCAAGAGAAATTTCAAGAAATACAAAAGAGAGATACTCTTGATAACCAGGCTATCACTACTGCTAAGGAAATCATAAGAAAGAATAGAGATTACTATAAGGAACTTCAAGGAGATGCAAAAGGATTAATTGATGCCACAAATGAAGGAATACTGACACTGTTTGAAAATGATGGAAAAACAAAAGAAAAGACTAAATGGATTGAAGAATGCGAGTTGATACTACAAAAAATTTTGGAAGTGTCTATAGGTAAAAAGATTCGACATTAGATGAAGCATGCGAGCAAAATGAGAAAATGGTGAACATAGAGATAGCAATCAAGAATGCGTTAGGAGATGTTGATACTCACAAAAGACGAGATTATCTGGACAATCTGTCAAAATTTCACTTATGGCTAACTAGAGCCTAATTATCTATGTTTAATCATTGTTATTTTTTGTTATTATCAAAAAATATTTCATGAAGGGGTGTGTCCCTTCAAATTTTTTATATATATAAATTTATTCCATAGTGACAAAAGGGATAGGTGAATAGGGATAGATAGACTATAAAAAACTTCTATGATGTTTACATTTCAAAAGACTATGCTGCAAGTATGATTTGAGGACATCAATGAAAGAAATTTGAGTATGTGGCTTCATATTGGTATCAACTATTTTTTAAATATATTCAGTTATATGGTTGTCTCCAGCATATTATTTGCTTATTATTTAAGTTGATAAATCAAGGATATTTTTTATTTATCAAAACACATTTTTTGTTGTTGTGTGATGTGATTAATTGGCTTCTTTTAGAGAATTAAAACCATTTTAATCTGTTACAGTAATCTGGAAGTGTTAAAGTAGTTCACAAGGCAATGGTATATAATAATATTACAAAATAGGGCTAAAGATAATGCCATATGTAGGGAAGACAATGCTATTTTAGTAAAAATGTTTAAAACAAAACATGGAAACAATGTTTAACAATGCTTCAATGATGGATTTTATAAAGGATGCTAGAACAATGATAGTGATAAAGAACACATATAAAAGCAGTAAATAGTCTAGAGGAGCTGTCAAGAAAATATCATTGTCAAAGTAAAGCAATGATGGTATACATATTCATATTGTATTCATATTACATACAACATTTATATATGAAAACATATTCATATTGCATTCATATATGAAAACATATTCATATTGCATCCTAATTTTTATATGAAAACATATCCATATTGCATTCATATAGCAACGTTGTTCAACATTAAAACTTTGAAACACGTATTAGTCTGAAGGTTCATGTCCTTAAAACATAAAATAGTCTTAAAACAACATAAAAGTCTTACATAAAAGGTCATAAAATGGGGCTCATCAATAATCATCTGCATTTTCAGCAAGATCAAAATCCTAATCACTCATGTCTGCATCTACTTGATTTTCTTCCTCATCCTCATTTGTGACATGCAATACATTATCTCTCCCAATTTCAACATTGGTAATCAAAATCTCTTCTTCAAACAGTCCCTCATTGTCTTCATCCACTTCTTCGAATGTTTCTTGTAAATTAACATATTTCCCATTAGGAATTACATCAACAACTTCCATGAATTTCCGTCTCGAATGAGACTCTGTTTGAATGACATATGACCAACTTGAGCTTCTTATATCATCAATTAGAAATGATTGGCTAATTTGAAGAGGGGAAACATACGATTCATTTATCTTTGATAAAAATTGTCGTGTATTTGCACGTACAAATCCATACTGATCAAATTATATTGTAGATGGTTGGATCCACTTACATTTTAATAATATAGGACTATTTTCACCAAAATCCACTTGAATAATTTTTTGGATGAATCCAACATAAAATTTCTTCTCAATTTCATGAATAAATTCAACACTAACAACACAATCACAATTTGTCTTTCCTTTGTCTTTTTCTTCCACTCTTAAATGACTACCATAGGCCCACATTCCACTAAAACGCATAGCCCATAAATGTGGAGGTTGTGAAAGCTCACTTTCCTCTGTTGTTATATCTTTGCATTCTTCTTTTGCATCATTGATTGCATTAGCAATCCATTCTTCAAATTTTTAAAAAGAATCACCTCCAATCAAAGCATGGCGTTTGCGCCTTTGAGGTCGATGTTGCATCCAAGTTTGATTCTCTTCTTCATATTTTATAGATAGAATAATGAATTACAAATAGTAAGATTAATAATATAAATGTGTAAATGCAATTGAGTAAATAAATTATTGTGTATTTTTTTTTTTATCGAACAAAGATGTGTTTTGAAGAATAAAGGCATGTATTGCACTTATTTCTAGATATGATAGCTTGAAGCGGCATCCATTTCCTTCTAATACTTCATCTGCAACTCTCTCATCTTTGTCATCATCCCATACATGTTGATTGACATTTTTAAAATCCTTCATATATTCTATGCAAAATCCCATGGCCTCTTGCATTGAATATCCCTCAGACATGCTACCTTCTATTTTTGCCCTAGTACAAACATTTTTTTTCAAAACCATCATATATCGTTCTATATGATACATCCATCTCGTTCTTTCTGGGCCACAATGCTCTAGTTCATATTCTAGATGTATCAAAAGATGCATAGAAATGTTAAAGATTGTTGGTGGAAATTCTTGTTCCAATAGACAAAGCACTTCAACAACCTCCTCCCTCAAACTATCAAAGTTCAAAGGATCTAATACATGTAAACTCATTATCTTTAATATTAGGCCCAACCTTATAATTGCCAATCTTGGCCCCTTTGCCAAACTTGATATATTTACCACAATAGGTAAAATATTCTCGATTATGACATGATAGCCATGGGTCTTGAGGCCTCTTAAGCTATTAATGTTAGTTTGGCTTCTGATGTTGCTACTTACATATCCAGTGGGAAAGCGAGTCTGAGACATCAACTGTAATAATTGTGCACATTGTTCCTTTGTCCAGACACAAGGAGCACTAGGTTTTCTATAATTTTCATTATCATATTTTTCAACCCAAATATTTTGACGAATCTTTATTTCTCAAAAGTCTTCACGTGATGAAATAGTATCAAGAGAACAAAAAGGAGTTTCTATAATAGCATAAGCTATATTTTTCTCACTATGCATAAAGTCGACAGTATACCTAATGGCTATATCCTTAAAGTATAGAAACTTATACAATATGCACAATCATTTTGCACCACTTTCATTACATGGATCATATCTATTACCAGCAATCCCATCATTTTTAATAAATGACATTCTTTTTTGTCCATTCTCAACAATGTAATCACTTGTTATTAGCAATGGTGCTTCACAATTCTCTTCTTGAACATTGAAACATGTTTTTTGTTGATGATATGGATGATCCATTTTTAGGTAAGCATGATGTCCACAATAAATACACTTATGCAAACTTCTTGAGTGCCTCACAAAATCCTTAAAGTTGCAAGCAAGACATCCATGGTATCCATGAATAGAGAGACTAGACAATGTACCATGTGCAGGAAGATCATGAATCATAAACAATAAGGAAGCTCTTAAAGTGAATTTGATTGAATGACCATCCCTTAAAGATTGAATTGCTTCAATTCCTTTCCACAATTCTATTAGCTCATCATATAATGACTCTAGATAAGCATATATTGTATCTGAAGTCACACTTTTCTTTCCTGGTATAATCAATGATAACATTAAGAAAAATGGTTTAGTTGCTAACCATGGAGGAAAGTTATAATTTATTAGAAACACTGGCCAAGTTGACCATTTAGTACTTTGATCTGAGAATGGTTTCACCCCATCTAGAGCCAAACCCAACCCTATATTACAAGGATCTTGAAAAAAATTGGGCTATTTTTTATCAAATTCCATCCACGTCTTAGAATCAGGCACATGTCATTGTTTTCCATTAGTGCTCTTATTTTGGGCATGCCACTCCATAAGTTCAGAAATGTCTCTGCACCTATACATTCGGAGTAATCGTGGGATTATCGAAAACTGGCGAAGAACCTTTCTAGGAACCATAACTGATTTCAACCCTTGTCTATACCTCAATTCATGACATTTCGGACATTCACTCTCATTTGCAATATTTTTTTGAAATAATACACAACCATTCACACATGTGTGGATGTTTTCATACCCCAAGCCGAGCTTACTGATTTTATTTTTACATTGACTTCATTTTGTTGGCAATATGGAGTCAGCTGGTAACAATGAACTTAATAATGCCAATAACTGATCTACACTCTCATTTGTCAAACTATGTACCACTTGCAAGTTAAGAATTTGAAGGATTTTTTTCAAATGACTTAACTTGCAATTAGCATACACAAGCTTTAAAGCATCGTCCAGTGACTTGGCCCAATCTTCGTTTAGACCCTCATTCAACATTCTATCAACTTCAAACCCTTTGTCAAACATTTATGCTTCTTCATCTATGTTTGGTGCCACTTCATCTATGTTTGTTGCCTCTTCATCTCTCACAGTCTAAAATTCTATCACATCTTCATAATAATTGTTATCCCAAGGGCTTATACCACTATGCCCATATCTTATCATATGTCGATAAATCATATTTCTTTTTTTCACCTTTCCACGAAGATAATTTTTACATGGACATGGATATTTTTCAATGTCCCTCTCATCAACTACTCTCTCATCATATGCATGATATTGATTCGCAGTCAACCTTTGATGCTTATCCATCTATAATATTGTGCATTCCTATATTAATTTAGTTTCTGATTTAAAGAAAAAAACATAAATCTGAAAATAGAGATGCCAAAACATTGTTGAAAGTAGTCACTTTTAGTATAAACCATAACAAAAAGAAGAGGATATAATGAGTCATTGTTCTAAGATCTATCTTACATTCATTTGAAGTTTACCTACTAAGAATGGAATATGCATGTGTTTCCTATCAGCTTACTTTTGGCAATGAGGGTTTTGAGTTATCTTTGAATTCACTGCAGAGGGCCTCGCTGACTTCAAATTTGTTGCAACAAACTCCGAATTCCTTGCTTGCCTTTTCAAAAGTCTCCAGGTCCTATCCAAACAATATTTATCACCCATGCAAGTGCTTCAATACCTATCCATGAGAATAAAAAACATCAACAACAATCCAATTTCATTCCCATGCCAACAATCATACATTTTACAAGTTGTCTAACTTATAAATATAGACAAGTTATAATCTATTTTTGAGTTCAGCTAATACAACTACCACTAGATAAATAGCATTTAAAGGTTTTTCGTCTCTAACTTATAATCTATTTTTGAGTTCAGCTAATACAACTATTTTTTCAGTTTTTTTTCATGGTTGTTACTCATGTAACTTGTACTTTCATATCCCTTTGAGCTGATTTTTGTATTTCTTTCTTCTGCATTGGCTGTGTTATGAAAGTAAAACTTGAAAGTGCCCCTGCTGATAAGATTTGAGTCTTTATTTGTTTACTTTTTTTTGTGATATTTGACTTTTGAGTCTTAATATATAAGTCCAGATGCTTATCTAGATTGATGTGGATCTTGCAAATTCCACTCTTGAAAGCTCCTAAGTGGTTGAAGAGACCATTTGGTGTCAGTTTTGGATTTGGAGGAAAGCTTGCATCATTTCAGACCGGTACAGCATCACAAAGTGTTGTTTTCTCTTCTGAGGTAGAGTACAATTTATTGTTTGGTACATGTCATTAAGATGATATATGGTCTTATTTTTCTGCTATTTTCATAGGTATATATACACAATCTCGTTACCGAGGACAGTCTGGTGCTTCGTTCAACAGAGTTTGAAGCTACAATAGTAGATGGTGAGAAATCATCTTTGAGCTTTATGCGACAAGAAGTCTCAAGATTTTCAGTTACTTATTTGTGGATACTTTTTGAATGGGATTAATAAAAATTTGCATTCATTTGTATTGTTTCACTTGCAAATTTTTGGTTTCTACATTGATTTAGTTTGGAAGAAGAGAGGGAGACATGGAATTTCCTAAGAGTCATGTTTGAAGATGAAGGCAATGCTAGGACAAAGCTACTTGAGCACCTTAGATTTCAAGTGAAATCAATAGAGAATCAAGACTTACAGGAAGCTCAATCTGCCAACATTGATGATATTAGTAGTGAATTAATCAACAATGTCACTCTTGATGATACAACACAATTAGATCCATCAATTCGGTCAAAAGGTGGACAAGATGTTACATCCCCCAATGAATTGGGATCCTATATGCAAATACATGATGTCTATCTTTTCATTTTTCCCTTTTTAGGTGCACTCTGAAAGATCCTAAGTGGTTGAAGAGACCAGTTGGTGTCAGTTTTGGATTTGGAGGAAAGCTTGCTACATTTCAGCTTGGTACAACATCACAGAGTTTTGTTGGCTCTTATGAGGTAGAGTACAATTTATTCTTTGGTACATGTCATTAAGATGATATATGGTCTTATTTTTTTGCTACTTTCATAGGTATATATACACAATCTCGTTACCGAGGACAGTCTGGTGCTTCGTTCAACAAAGTTTGAAGCTACAATAGTAGATGGTGAAAAATCATCATTGCGAGCTTTATGCGATAAGAAGTCTCAAGATTCTTGGCTAGTTATTTGTGGATACTATTTGAATGGGATTAATAACAATTTACATTCATTTGTATTGTTTCACTTGCAATGTTTTGGTTTCTGCATTGATTTAGTTTGGAAGAAGAGAGGGAGACATGGAATTTACTAAGATTCATGTTTGAAGATGAAGACAATGCTAGGACAAAGCTACTTGAACACCTTGGATTTCAAGTGTAGTCAAAAGAGAATCAAGACTTACAGGAAGCTCAATCTTCCAACATTGATGATATTAGTAGTGAAATAATCAACAATGTCACTCTTGAACATAATTAGATCCATCAGTTCAGTCACAATGTGGACAAGATGTTACATCCCCTAGAGACAATGGCAAGGAGCTTTTTGATAATTTGCACGGTCTAAAAGAAGATCCCTCACTTGCTCTCACTAAAAATGGTTTTATTGTTGGGAAGGATACCCTCGGCAATGGAGAAGAGGTGCAACATGAAGCTACTAAAGATTTGAATGAATACTAAGAATACGATGAAGCGATTCAAAGTTCTTTAGTTGGTGATTATAAGGGATCAGTCATGCAATGCCTGTCAGCAAACAAGATGGCAAATGCACTTCTCATTGCTCATGTTGGGGGGAGTTCTTTACGGTAGAAAACTCGTGATGAATATTTAAGAAAAATGATTTTTTCTTATCTTAATGTTATGCTTTTTTTACTAATTGCATGGAATTTGCAACGTCTTAAAGTATTTTAATGTTTTATGTTTTACCCTCCTTGTATTCAGCTATCTGGATTTTAGAAGGCTAATTGGCTTTGTTTATCTAAAATATATTTCTTTTTGTGGAATATTTTATCACTTAATACTATTAGTGCAAGTGGTTTCTGCTATGGTCAATAATGATTTTATTGGCCTTGTGAACAATAGGCCTTTGAAATCCTTGAAATAAACACTTGCTTTACTTTGTACACTAAGTGTTTTTTCCCACAAAAATCAGTTAAACAGAAAATTATGTAAATTGGATAATGCAATTTTGATTTGGAGTAAATTGTACATGACAATAAGTTTTTTTTATAACTCATTTCTATTTTTTGGGTATGTGCAAGATCATGATGGGCCAAAAAGTGGCGATATGTAAGCCATATGATGACCCATGTGGCTAATGAATTTTTTTTTACCCAAAATTGATGAAACGAAAAGGGTTTTTAGAGGAGATTCTCAGCTTTCCACCAATATAAATTATTCTTTACTTTGAATTTAATAAATTATTATTATTCATTTTCTATTAGAATTACGAATAAAGTCCTAATTGATAGGTTGATTGAAAAAATCTATAAATCTCAAATGGTATCATATTTTTTGAATCCGAAACATCCATCGCATTCTATGCTTTGCATACTATAGGATTAAAAAAAAAAATTAAATTGAATTTCATGAATTTTTGACCAAGTTAAGGTGGTTAGACAGACGAGCTTTTATATTTTTAAAAAATTGTAATAAAAAAATCATAATTAATTATTTACTTGGAAAAAAATAATAAAAAAATATGCATCACATCAGGACATGTGTCCTCTACTTATATATAAAATCTTATAAAAAAATATTATCGTTTTATTTTGGTTAGGGTGGTCAGACAAACACTTACTTCTTATTTTTACCCTAAAATTTAAATACTACTGCATTGAAATTTCAAATTTTCACCAAATAGATTTTTTTTTTTAAATAAAGGTCTAGTATTTTAGAAACTAAATTCAATTTGCTACAAATTCTATTTTTACATTTTTTTGAAATAATATAGATAACTTATTCAAATTTTTACGTCAAGTTGTCTAACTCTGATTTTTTGTCTTTTTATTGCCACTTAAGGGTCTGTTTTTTCCATGATAATCCTGCACATACCCTTTTGTGAGTTGTAGTTTGAATTTTTTGATATAATGAGAAAGCGTACAAATTTATGCATTGTATCATTCAGTTGTGTACACTATTTTCAAACATTTATCATACTTGTATCATAGATACAAGACTTGGACGTAAAACAGTCTTGGCTAGTTGATTTTTGACTTAAGACTTGGAGGACTCGGCACATACTTGGTAGGCTGAATTTTTGACTTCGACGTTGAAGGTAGGTTTTCAAATCAAATAAGCCCTACCCCACATAGTGATGTGTGTTTTCCATTATAATATTTTCATTGAATTCTCTTGGAAAAGAAATAAAATTAGCTATGATGGTTTTTTGTTCATTGTTGCCAAATGATTCTAAGCTTTCTTTAAGAGGCTTGGGGTTATAAAATCAAAGGCATCTCTAGTAGTCAATAGAGAAAGAATGTCAGTCCTTGAAGAGATTGTAACAAAGATGTGATAATCACAAATCACAAGGTTCAAAGCAATGAGATCATAATGTAAAAACAAAAGAGAAAAAATATGTTTCTATCAGAACTATGAAGAACAATCATCATAAGATAGTAGTGAATACAAACAATGATAGTGCCAATAAGTTATCAATACAGTGAATAAAGAGTTTCAATTTTCAATGCATGATAATAGTAGTCCAAGGCATGCAAGGGATAGGAATGAAAGACAATATATAGAGGGAAAATAGTTGCAAATGATCACTATTATATCAAAGCATATGAGTGTCAGAGGATCATAACAAAATGAAGGAGATAATAGCAATTGTTATGAATGCCATGTGACCCAATATCATGCACAAAGATGTAAAAGACCATGGAACATAGTGAAAAGGGGTCAAAGTCAATGAGATTCATTCAATGTCAAAGAGCATTATCATTATATCAATGAAAGCACAAGATTGTAACAACAATGAAGCAATGGAAAGCAAGAAAAGTATATGCAACATCAGGATCGTTGTCATAAAGGATGAAGATCAACATGAGGTTTGCATGATAAGAAGCAGACTTATCACCCACATCCCCTTAATGACAATCATGGAAATAAGTGACATAATGGTCATAACATGCAAAATGACACAGTCATAAAGGGGTAGTTTGTAGTGTAAAGAAAAGAGTATAGAGCATTGAAAGCCAAGAACCAAACAACAAGAAACAAGCAGTCACAAAAGAACACTGTCATACATGAAAATCATGCCATAACAAAGATCAAGGGAAGTGAAATCTAGAAATGAGGTTAGTGGTGCCTTTTCACTTGAAGGTGAAGCTCCTTTAACATACCTAGTGTTGATGGTGAAAATGACACAAACAACATTTAAACAGAATATTTCTACTCTATTTCTCCTTAAAAAGAAAGACAACATATAGTAGCCTAACTCCCAAGGTCCTGGTAGTTGGTTCTCAACTATCTGGTGGCACTCAATTGGTCCATGCAACTATAATATTCAAGGGGCCTATGTTGGTAACAAGGAATACAAGAAATGAGTTATTCATCGAGCTATTCTTAATAAAGAAAGGGGGTTTTAAACAAAAGAAAAAGATAGATCAGAGGGTAAATCAGTAAACATGAATAAAACTTATCTAGCATCCGGACATATATCTTCAACAATGAATGTTTTTCCAACAGATCAAGAAAACCATAGTATGATACAATTTACAGAATAATCCATACTATTGCATGCATCTAAGGTGCTTAATTTAACGTCACAATCACACATCCTAAATATTTCAAAGATTCCAAAAGAACACACTTTTATTCATTGCCAAGATCATAGATCAACAGACTTCAATAAATTCAATTCACCGATAATCTAATGAGATAATCCTTAAATCTAGTTTCTTCTAATGACTTTCATCACATAAGAGACACGCATGCTTCAGCACAATCACTAGCATACAGATAGATTATAATTCATCAACCTTATCAAGTAAAACTCAATTCTAACACCATATTGCGTAAAAAAAACCTGTAAATTTATTCAACTATAAATAACAAAGTATCTTTGTAACAACTATGAAAAATTATATCTCCTACTATCAGGTGGCCACTTCTATTCTCTACTAGCCGACCCTTACAATATGATACCCCAAAGGTATTTATAGATATACAAAAATCTGAAGTCCTCTCTATTTTAGGGCGATCCACCTTTTTAGGGATTAAAGTCTTCTTGGAAACTCAGTTAAACTGGAAGAAAAGAATGGAGAGGAGAAAAGAAACCCGTGCGCCCACAAACTGCCATTTGTGCATGCAAAGAAGAAAAAATAAAACCATGCATGCATGAGGCTACCAATTATGCATGTGAATCCTGCTCTACAATATACTCGTCATAACTGGAGAAGACTTGTTGAAGCACCTCCAAATCCGGCCCATCAACCCAACTATCTTCAAATTTGATCCTTTCTAGCTCTGCAATAGCAAATCCTCTTATGTCCTTTATCTTGGTCAACTCCCTCTTAGCTGCCCTTATCTCTTCTTTAATATCCATTAATCAATCTAATAGTAGATCTTCACCATAATCTCCTTTTTGCATGACCTCCTTAAACCTATCATCCCATTTTTCCTTTATTTGGTTCAAAGGTAGGCCCTCCTTTACTGGTGTATCAACGTTTACTATAACAACAATAATTGCTTCCAACTCCTCAAACTGCTCATTCAAATCCTTAACAGAATCCTGAACTTCACTTTTATGCTTGTATAGAAAATCAGACCTAAATCGAAGTATGTTGGAAGTCTTTGACAAGAAATCTTTATTGTCCTCTTCGAGTATTGACTGTTCTAGAAGAGTGGACTTTGACAATTTACTAACCTCATTTAACTTCTAACTGCATCCTCTATATTCCTCCTCTTGTTCTCCCAATACTTTGACATACTGGTTCATTTCCTCTATTATCTCCTTAGTCATTTTGTGAACCCCAAAACTATCATCCAGTACTTCACTTATTTCCTGATTTATCTTATCAGTCCACCTATCCAACATCTCTGCCTTACTCCTTACCTGTACCAAATCATCCACCTCTTTCTTACTAAGAAAAACTAGTGTTTCAATGGTGGCAATTTGTTTGTGACCTCGGACTAGAAACACTTTTCAAGAAAGAATGCAATTGATCTAACTGAGCCTTAAGCTCATCCTTTCTCTGCTTGGCTTTCATCATTCTAGATTTAGTGGATGAAGCTACCACATCTATCAAATTCATATGTTGATCTCTAGTGGGTCTCCCCAAATTAACAGTACCCAATTCGTAATCATCCAACTACATGTCTCCTATATCCTTGTCCATCATTGGTATGGCAAATTCAGCAATAATTTCTCCCCTATTGGTGAGTCTGGAGGAATGTAGGATTTTGGCCTTCTTCTTGGGCCTTTCTTTCTCAATTTCCTTCATCATGTCATCCCAATTGAGAGGTTGTGAAGGTGTCACTAATCTCTTCTGAAGATCCAATTTTAACCAAGTGGGAGCACCTGGAGTAGTGGTCATTATAGTTGAGGAAGAAGCAATAGTAGTAGTAGAGGGTGGTTGCACATTTACTTGAGGTTGAGAATCAACCCCTTATTTCTCTTGTTGTCCTTGCTCCACATTTGTCTGAGCAATATTTTCAGCTTCCTCTATTTCCTTCTGTTCCTGTATCCTTTTCTCTTCTTCTTCCTTTTTCAACTTTTCTTCTTCTAATCTCTTCTTCTCTAGTTCCTGTCTCCTCTCTTCCTCTAATGCCTTAAGTTTTTCTGCATCTTCCTTTTCCTTTTGTTGTTGCTTGATCAGTTCCTCGGCATCTTTCTCTTTTTTCACTTGTTATGCTTCCTCTTTCTCTTTATAAGCCTCTTCAGTAAGCTTCAACTTAGCCACAAAAACTTCTCTTTCTCTTCAGTGCTTTGCCTTCTCTTCATCTAAATCATGAATTTTTTGTATTAACTTCAGCTTATCATTTTCTTCTTTGATCCTAACATCCTACTCCTTTTGCCTTTGCTTCTTTTCCATTTCATCAACTCTTTGTTAGGCTTCTACCTGTTGTTGTTGGAGTAAGGTATCAGCTTGTACCTTGGCATCAATTACCTTTTGCTTCTCTATTGTTGTAGCATGTGCTTGATCATCTAAGGCCTTCTTTGCCTCCTCAAATAGTTCCCATTGATCCTCCTCTGTCAACACCTATTCAGTATCCTCCTCTAGAGGCATATTTTCTTGTGCATTCTCTGACAAAGTCATATCAGAGTCCGTTCCAATATCATGAATCTCCACCTCTACTCCTTTTCCCTTCATGGATTCAACAATATCATGAAGAGTCCCTTTCTTCACTTCTTCACTTTGTTGCTTTGTAAGTGGGACTTGAGTAGATGACTCACCTAATGCAGGCGTTGAAGCAACAAGTCCTTTTTGTGCCTCCTCCTCCTGTGCCTCTGGTTCATCTTGAGTAGAGGCTTCAAGCTCAATCTCTTCAATGTCAGGAGGGAAAAAACCCAAGGGCTCCTTAGAAGGAAATTTCCTCTTGATTCTTTTGTATCCCTTCCCCTTCTTAGGAGCTGGTTCCTGAGGAGTTTTGGTTCTTAGGACAGCCTAGTGAATACTTCTATCCAAAATTGGCCTCCCTATTTGCTTTATGTCAATGGTCTCCTCAACATCCTAGTCCACCAGATCCAAACTTTTGGTGCCAATATTTAATGCCTCATATGATGGATCTAACACCACTCCATCATCTACTAATGTGTCAGGGATATCATCTTTGATCCTGAATTCTACCATAAGTGCAACGGGTAACCTCTCATAATTTTTCTTCCTGAGATCATACTCATCTTGAAGGTCACTCCAAAAATCTTCCAACAAATTGAAATGTTTATCAAAAATAGAAGGCAGCAAGGCATTCATTTTCTTCCTTGGGTCAAAGTACTTCTGAGTTGTGTACAAACCTAGTTTCAAATGTATCAACTCACTGCACACTACCTTAGCTCCCACCATATGTTGACAGTTGTATTCACCCAATTCCATGGGGAACTTATGACATCTTGTTTTGTGCTTCAATCCAAACTGGGCATTAACCCCTAAAGCTTGATATACAAATTCCATTAGAACCATCCTATTGCTACAACATCTTGGCAGTAAGTGAGGATGACCCTCAAATCCATCCAGCCTGAAGTATATGAACTTGGGGTATTGGTTATACCAACATCCCCATTCTGTGATAAATGCCATAGCTTCTTGGCTCAGTCTATATCCTACATCTCCATTAAGCTGGTTAATGATTACATATAGAAATGCATCATTAACCCTTCTAAATTGTGTTTCAGATACTTGTAGAGATAACTAATCATAATGGTCCCACACTTTCCTTTGTCCATTTGCCTCTCCCAATATCCCCACTCTCTTCAAACCGGGAAATATACCTCCTCTAGTTGTTGCATAAACAACATAAGAAGTCATAAAGAAGCATTTGGTTTCCCTTATCCTTGTTAACTAGTCATGAATAGCATCAGAGACAACCATTGGCCAATCAAATTGTTGTTTTCCATTAAAGATGGTCTGAATGAAGGGAAACATCCACTCCTTGAAGTGAAATGCATCCCTCTTCCCAAATACTCTAGACAACATCATGATCAGGTCTGATACTTCTTTGTAGAATTTTGCACTCTTTGGTTGATCATGGAGTTTGGTCAGAGAATTTTTCTTTGTTCTCAACCATTTCTTGTTCAAGTGAGCTTTGTTGGCCCCCTTGTATTTGCTATATTTCTCTAAAGCTTCTACCTCCTTTAACTGTACTAGGTTCTTTGGATCCGGGACACTAAACATGTGTTGAAACATTTGAGGAGTGAGATCTATAATTACATTATCCTGTGAATCCACACACTACCTAGTTGCTAGATTGTAAGCTCTTGTTGTTGTCATAATCAACATTGGGCACTGGATAGATAAAGGAAATAAGGTGATGTGAGCCAAACCAGAATCAACTATTCTTTGATTTCTCCCTATTATATCTTCAACGAATGTTTCCGAATACAGCTCCCCAAAATTGTATGAGCCCAAATTGGTGTCAGTTATATCAGACCAATACAATTCCACTTTGCTTGCAGTGACAACAAGACCCCTGTGATTATACCTCAAAGTATAAGGTAGATGCTCTGGATTTATCTTCTTGGGCTTAGTTGTTGCTTTTGATGTTTCTGTTGGTCAATTCCTTTGGGAGGCTTATCCTAATACTCTTGACATCCTTTAGATTTCTTGCAACAAAAACCCCAATTAGATCCTTGAATAAATATCATAAAATATGCTTTAAAACCTTACCCTTCGTATATAAATCAGAGGCGGAACCAAACATGAAACATTCTAAACAGTCTCTTTCAAAACACTGTCAGGCTCAGGGCCAAAACTGTTATTGGGATTTCAATAATAACAAGCAGGATCGGAGTTGGAACCGGCATGGTGATCGGAACTAGAACAAGAATGGAAACTGATTTGATTTCTTTCAGATTTTCTAATTGCATATTCAGTTTCGGTTCCGCTTCCGCTTCCACCTAGGTTATCGTTATTTTGAAAGAAGGCTTCTCACTATAAGCGGAGTCAGAGACGGGATGGAAATGGAATCGATACCTATTGGAAAACATGGTTCAAAGTCTAAATTGATTCTGATCCCGCTTCCGCCTAAAATGATCATGACGTCATAAGTGTTTTTAACAGTTTGATAGATAACATCATGATCTAAGGACTAGGTCATACTAAAATGAAAAAGGGCTTACATGTAACCTAATAAGACCATCCCCATATGACCGAGAGATGACTGTACTTTCTAGGGCATCATATTTAAATTAAAATACAAACATAGAAATGCATAAAAACCCTAAACTAAAAAACCCGATAGAAAAACTAGGGCATGAATTTAACCATGTTTATTTAACGAGATTGAATGCGCAATAAGATTCCTAAGTAAAAATGACCATTTACAAAACCCTACTCACTATGGAACCCTAATTTAACCTACACATTAAAATCTAGCACAATTCGGTCATGACTAAAAACGTGAAAATGACCGTGCCGAAGAAAAAGAAACCAAAAACAAAAGCAAAACAAAGAAAAGAAATCCAAACAAACAAACAAAGAAAAACAAAACATGCAAACTTACTAAGAATCACAAACTTGCCCAAAGAAAAACAATCCAACATGAACATAAATGGAAAACGTGAAAGTAAAAAGAAGAATGAGAATAAAAAACCCTACCTCGAACGCAAATAAATAGGCTAACCTCTTGAAGCAATCTACGTGCAACTGTCTCTCTATCAATTGATTCACTCGCCCAAAAGCTTCAGTGCGACTCTGGTTCACTCTTCAATCTCTTAATAGTAATGGTAATAACTACGTGTTAAACCCTAATTAAGGTAAAACTCAGAGTTTCACGCATGCATGGCACCTGTCATTAATGCAATAAATGCAGTAGAGCGGAGTCAGAACTGGAGAAAGAACTAGCCCATTACTGTTGTGTGACTTCAGTAAAGTCAACGACCAAGAAACGGCAGGAGCGGAATCGGAATGAAAACTATTTCGGAAAAAAAATTTAACTTTCCAACTTGGTTCCCATTCTGGGTCCGGTTCCGCCAACAAATAATAAAACAAAACCAAACATAAAAATAAAACAAAAAGACCGAAATAAGAAAACTTAACATACAAAACCTAGTTTAAAACGAAAGACCAAAAAGCAGAGGTGGAGGCGGAACAAGATTTGATTTTGAAATTTTGAATAAATACCGACTTAATTTCCACTCTGGCTCTAGCTCCGACAAAGACAAAACAAAAAGTTCAAAAGAAAGACTATCGGGATGGGGATCGGAATGAGTTTTGAAAGAAGTTTCAAAACCCGATTCAATTCTGGTTCTGCTTCCGGCAGAATAAACCAAAGAAAAACAAAGTGTTGGAAAAGAAAGACTCCAAACTTTCTTTGAAAATCAACCAAGGATAAAAACATAAAAGGGGGACCCATTTTGACCAAGGCAAAAGATGGGGTGGTTATGCAAGGCATAACACCTAGATGGAGGTAACATTTTCAAGAAAATCTTGTAAGCACAATGAAGAAGTATGTCACAAAAATTATGAATTTGAAGAGGCTTTATAGAATTGATTCCTACTTTTTTCATTAACTTTTCTAGAGCGTTACCCTAATGCACAAAATGGACACTCCTGTGAAGAGTTGACATAGAGTGCAAATAAGTCTATATGAATTATGTAGCAAAGTTTAAATGCAGCCTAAAGAGTAGCAAGTAGTAACATTAAGGTTTTATAGCTAATAGTTCATTCAACAAGTATAAAACCTTATGTTAGGACCTATGATACACTCATCAATGCTTGATGTGTAAAGGATAGATAAGAGAAACATACAGATGATTGAAGTATAGGACTGAATATATGATATCCAAGATAAGGTCCTTAGCATGGATATAGCCTCATTTCATAGGATAACCTGCATAAAGAAGATCAATCCATTAAAGGCACACATTGTGGCCTTGTTTCTAGAGGACAGTAATAAAGAGAAAGTGCAACAACTCAAAATGATATACCATGTCTTGATGCTTATGTAATTTCCCAGCCCCTCAAATGGACCTCATTTTTTCCTTAGATCTTATATTTTCCAATTTATTTAATTCAAATACTAACATCTATGCATCATCAAGAAGTACAATAGTGAAGGTGTGATTTCCCCAAGGATAGTCTACAAGGTCAAAGAAAGGTTCCAGGTCATGAATAGTTAAATACTCTTTTTCAGGAAGTTGACAATGGACAGAGAGATAAAGGTTTTAAGGATAGCCTAGGCATGCAATGATAGCTAGAAGCTCATTTGAATGGGCCAAGGTTGTATGTGATATTTTATTGATTTACCAATGATTATTTCAGTGGGGTCATTGATTGATATAAAGAGAATTAGGCAATTGATCATGTAAAGGGTCGGATTCTCTTGAATGATTTAGTCATTGGGTCATTGTTTACATCTAATGTGCATGATGTGGAAATTTTTGGATCCATTTTTAGGATGGCAAGGAACCCTTGCACAGTATTGTTGAATACAAACACATCAACTATCCGACTACTTTCAAATTTCAAAAATCTTTGAATTTGATGAATACAGGTGGAGAATTCTCAAGTAATAAAGGCAACTCAATTTCTTGAAAGATCAAATGGATTTAAAAGGAGAGAACAACATGTGTATGCTACAGGTAATGATCACAAGGTAATCAATGAGGACCCAAAGAGTAGTTCATAGTGGAAGATAATAGAACTTGAAAAAGAAACATTATCATAGACTTAACAAAAGGACAATGTTATCATTATCTCTTTGATGTTTCCTTCAAGTTATATCAGGTATGATGGTACCTATCCACTCCAAAACATGGTTCAATGTATAATGAATATAGTCAATAATACCTGGGCGACTCAAGAAAATTTGTGTGGTGCTCATGAATGGAGGGAAATATTCAACATATTAGATATATGCATCTATTGTTGGTGACATGACTTTATTATCTGCTGATAGTGGAACAAGTTGTGTGTAATGTTTATGAGAGTGTTCTATTCATATTCTGAGATATATGAGCAGTTAGATTTGCAGTTAACAATGTTTGGAATTCATCAAGAGTTGTTTTTTTCTTTGGTGGCTATCAAGAGGAGTTGAGTTCATGCTTCTTATCATGTTTCAAAGTTGAGGTATAAAAAATGCAGATATGAGTATAGTGATCCTATTGGTCTTGTGATATCTCTTGTGAAAAGTTGTAGTGACTTAGTGTTTGGTAATAATCTTCATATACATCTCCACATGTAGATTCATGTGTTGCATTGACTCACAAAATGCAGGCGTAATCTTGACAATCCTATTCATAGTGCCATGACAGTGCTTTATGGATTTTGTGGAGTCACAATGCTTGCAATAACATGGGTAGCAATCACCATGACAGTGCAAGCAATATTTGAAAGGACAGTGAGTGCACATAATATTTGAAAGGATAGTGAATGATGCATGGTGTTTGACAGAAGTGCATTTGTGATAGTGATAGCCATGAATTCCAGTGCTCTCTTTCATGTCAAGAGCAATGGTCTATCCATTGAGACAGTGACTGACAGTATATAGTGCAAGATTGATGTTGTGACCTTGTTATAGTTTATATACTCATGTTCTTATGGTGTCATGAAGATGATGATAGTATCCAATGGAATATGGTGTTGTAGTGTGAAATCTCTCATGACATATAAAGGTACATAAAGGAGTGTAGTGTTGTCTTTCCTCACATAATGAACCTAATGATCTTAGTCGGTGAATGTTTGGATAGTAATGGATTTTGGTTCCTCAAGATGGTAGTGCTTCTCTGCTTAGGCATTTTGTTGCTATGTTGTGATGATAATAGATCAGTGAACTGAAGATTGCTTAAGAGTTCAATGCTTGAAAAGAACTACATGTTAGGACAGTGACAATTGTTGCTTGTTTATTAGTGTACTTGAAAATAGATCTGCTCATGGAAAGTGGTTTATTGGTAACCATAGTGATAGTTAAATATCAATTGGTTGAAGGAATTTTTTTGATACTTTGAGCCTTTTAAGACACAAATAACAAACCCTAGCTAGCATGTATAAAGGAAAGAGCCTCCAAATAGCTGAAAAATACCCTCATATGCAAGAATGAAGACAAGAACCCTTTTTCCATTGCAACTCAGAAAAGAAGGAAAGAAAAAACAGGAAGATGCACATACGTAGCAAAAAGGTAGAGGAGGCAACCAACCATGCAAATAAAGGTTGGAAATGATTAGAAACATTGCCAAGAAGCTACTCCATGACCTTTGTTGGGTGAAACTCAGATGACTGCCCAGAAACAATACAAATTTCCTCAATAATGCAACGAATATCAAAGATGGCATCCATTAAGGGATGTTAGAATCCGCAAACACAATTTACCCTCAAAATTTGAATCTTTCTCTACATAACTCATGCTATCTCTAGTCTATTTTTCCAAAATAAGTGAAAACTCCTTGCATTCATGAAACCCATGCAAGTTTCCCTCCTTTCTTCCAAAAATATATTTTTTAACTTATCTCTTGCTCATTTTCACATGGATTTTGATGAAAAGGCCATTTAAAAGGATAAAAATACCTTTTATAATGTTTTTCTATAAGAATATCACCCCTTTTTAATTTTGCAAAGAAACCAAAGACTTAAAAACCCTATACAACATAAAATGGACTCAATGAAATAAAATTTAATGTAAACACATTCCCTATACAAACCTAGGGGTTTAAGATCAAATGATTTCAAGTTGATAAATACTGAAAATTTTTGCAAAAAAGAATACTTTATGACACCTTAAGATAATAATCAGGATTTGCAAAATAAAAAATTAGGTGAGACTTGATTTGGATTACAGTAGCAATTGGGACAAATGAAATTGGAATGAATTCCCTCCTTTTTACATGAGTTTTAATTTGGAAAAAGAAAAGATTATCCACACACAATTGATTTCATAGATTATAAAATAATTCTATTTTTTTTAAATAATTAACAATATAAAGCTTGAAAGAGAAAAAATTTGCATACCAAAAGTGATCATAATTGTTATTTCTATTTCGCATTATTAAGATGGTCGAATATATCAGTAAGCGAAGATAGAAGTGAATCAATTTCTTCATTTTTATTGCAATTGGATTGTTTAAATCATATTTAATTTATTAGTGAAGTTGACCACAATTTCTCTTTGATACATTTGACATGCTAACACAACAGGAAAATCAAACTAGCTTCAAATCATAGTTAAAAACATTAACG
Source organism: Sequoiadendron giganteum (assembly GCA_007115665.2). Classification (NCBI taxonomy): domain Eukaryota; kingdom Viridiplantae; phylum Streptophyta; class Pinopsida; order Cupressales; family Cupressaceae; genus Sequoiadendron; species Sequoiadendron giganteum. Next base: position 157,805,006 of record VCHN02000014.1, read on the forward strand.
ATTCATTAACATAATGAGTAATAAAATTTAAAGAATGTAAATGTTTATAAAATATGTGAAGGCCTTAAGACTGCATCGAGAGGCAATTCCTTCCATGCAATAGGTATTTTCAGTGCACCAAGCAACCTAGGTGCCCAAATGGCTCGCTTAGGTAGGGGTCCCATGCATGAGGAGGGCTTAATTAGCTCTATGGATTATGATCAAATTCGAAAAAAAAAATAATAGAGTAATAGTCATTAATTTAGTTATTAATTTAGCTATATATGTAGTGATTTATTTAGTCATTTTTATTTATCTGATTTAGTCATTTATTTAGTCATTTAGTTGTGATTTTACCCAATTACCAAATTATTCACTTATAAATGACCAAACTAGTCATTTATTTTCAAAATACTACTAGTGTTAGTCATGTGACTAAATTTTTTAGTCATGTGACTAAAATTTTTAGTCACGTAGTCATTTATTTGCCAAATTATACTAGTGAACTTTATCAAGATTCTTGTGAACAATCGAAAGCATGGTTGAAAACTCATTATGGTTTTTCTTGCCCTATGATAGGTTCAATCACTCTTCCTCTTAAGGTTGGACTGAAACAATTAGATGCCTCATTCTTCATCATCCCAACATCAAACCAATTTTGTGTGAAGTTAGGCTACCCATGGCTATGCCCCATGAATATCGTCCTTTTGGTTATTCATAAGTGCATAAAGTTCCCATTTGAAAATGAGATATTTACAGTGCATCATAGTGGGTTTAATCCTTTGTCCTCTCATGGAAAATTTTCATTGGATTTATTTTGGCCTCAACCTATTAAGCCTCATGAGGATTTCTTTTTCAAATCATACCAAAATTTTAAGGCAAAGCGCATAACAAAAGTTATCTCTTACCAATATTCTCGAAATGATAAGACTATGATTATTCCTCCTTCTCCACCAGTTATGGATGAATCCATGCCAAAAGAAAATATCCTTCCAAGTAACCAAGTTAAATATGGTGTAGTTCCCCCACCTATATCATATAAAAGACCAAGAGACAATCAAATGATCCCTTTTATCCCTCCAAAGGTAAAAAAATGTGTATAGACCTAAAGAGACGATGGTTCCCAACCCTTGGTGGTTCCTTTAGTTCCTCCCTTAAGTGAAGAAAATAGACCAATGGTCAAGAAACTCACTCCTACACCATCAAAAATTGATAATTGTGTAAGAAGAAACTGAAATGCTAAAGAGCATAGGCATAGACATTGTGCTATTGCTCGTCGGTTGGAAGAAAAGAATAAAAATGTGTGAAAATCAAACACCTATGAAAGCCACTCAAGAAGAATTAAAATTTTTACCAAAACAAGACATGGAACTAAAAAAGGTGAAATAAGAACATACAACTATCATTATTATAAATCCTCCTATTGTGATTATCTTGGATGATGAAGATGAAATTGCTAAAATTGATGAACAAGTGCATAATGAGCTTAATGTTCTGTTTTCAAAGTCTATGAATTTAGATGGGGGCAACCATCATGATCCTCCTGATGAGAGTGACACACCACATGTTGAACATGGATATGCTCCTACTATGGCACTTTTTATAGTACCTTTAGCTAGGTTTTCGCCTTCCCTATATGATGAGCAAGATTGGGATGCAAAAGATCTTCTTTAGGTTGGCTTGTATATGCAGTACTCCTTTATGTTCTTTTCATGTGTTCTTTGTGTTTTCTTGCACGTGATGAGATCTCCCATGTTGTGTTGCTTGGTGTGTCTTTTTGTTTGTGATTTTTATTTGGATGACCTTTATTGCTTCATTGGTGCAAGGTTACAAAGGAAATGAATTTGTAGCATTCTTCTATTTGTATCTCCATTCTTCTATTTGTCATAAACTTTGTCTTGTGCTTTCCTTTTGGTGAGGATGCAATATGTTGAGATATTTAAGTCTCTTCCATGTTGTCCCAAAATTTTGTTTGTTCTCTCTCTTTATGTGGCATTCCTCCATTATGTTCATTTTTCCATGAGTATTTGGGGAGTGATGTCAAGTTTGAGCTCTATTATATTATTGTAGCAAAGATGTATACTAGCCCCAGATTTTTGGATCCCTTATGTGCTCATATTCTATGGTGTTTGTTGCATTACATTTGGGGGAAACCCCTTCTCATGATGTATCTTTATTTGGAAACATATCATTGGCAAAGGGATTTCCAAGTAGGCTCTCGTGACCTTTTATTGCATGTAATTTATCATTTTCTACCTTAAATCAGTTGCTCACAACATGGTTTTTAGCAATTTATTTAAGGTGGGGGCATACATTGGTATTATGTGCTTCACTTTGTTCACACATGTTGGAATTAGTGGTGTGTTGATATTAGCATTTTTGCTTCACTTTGTTCACACGTGTTGAACTTAGTGTTGCATTGGCATAGAATCTTGATCATTTTATGGTACCTTATCAAGGCTATTAGGGAGTATAACTCTTGGTATGGTTGTTAATGGGTGCACACCTAGTGAATAGAAGACTTCACTAGACCTAGTGTGTTTCTCATTTTTCTACTTTGTCATGGGTACAAACCTAATGAATATCATACTTCACTAGACCTAGTTTGCTTCACATTTTATCTTGTCTTGGGGGCTCACCTAGTGAATATCAGACTTCACTAGCCCGTGGTGCCTTATTTTTCTTATTCACCTAGAAAATATCATAATTTTCTATTGTGTGAGTCATGAACACCTTTTGTGTGGATCCTAGCATAACACAACTTGCTAGCTCGTGATTATCCATACCCTCCTTTTTTCATTTTATTTTGACACCATGTATGTTTGTGTATGTTGTCTTATTGTGTTTCATACATGTGTGTGTTCCTTTGTGCTTATGTTGTCTTTCCATGGGATCTAGGATTCTAGGGGCTTGTGCACTCACCCTTGATCCTTAATCATCCTATATCTTCAACATTTGGACAATCGAACCCCTCTTCACATAGATTTTCTACTTTAGTGTGAGTCTAAGTGTAAGTTCATACTCTCACTAAAGTGAGGGCTAAATGTAGCATCATAAATTGTCACCCTTGACAATTTCACACTATTTTTTTCTCCCCCTAAGTTATTGAGCCTAATTAAGCCCTTAATTTCCTAAATTATGCATTTTATAAGCCTCTTTTTACCTTTTTTGAGAAATTTTAAGCATTTAATAAAGTCATTCATTTAATGTTTTACCCCTGATACCCTATTTTCTAGATAATAGGGCCAATACTAGGAAGCCCTTGGGTATCTAAGTCCCCCTATTATTTTGAGATCCAAATTTGAATATGTCGTTGTCGGTATTTTAACATTTAAAATTCAACTTGTAAATATTGGCTATTGGAATCTAATTTGCAAGAAATTGAATAAATGGCTATAAATACCTAGTTATTGCATCATTTGAAATCTATCTAGAAAACTATTAGAATACTTATGATCAAGAGAACTATAAAGCAAGTCAAGAGCATCATTTCAAAGCTTTATTGCAGCAAGTCAAGATCCAAGCATCATGTCAAATCCTATGTGACTTTATGCATGTTTATGTTATCATTGTTTGTGAAGGCTAACCCTTGTTGTAGGTCTCCAAACAATTAAAGCAATCAAGCAAGAAATATCTAAGACCTTGAAGTGATGTGTATGACTTCAATCCTTCAAGGAAGCCATTGACAAGTGGTGAGTTGCATCACTTTATTGATTCATCATTCCTTCCTATCATTTGTCATTCCTATCATTGACATTGTCATTGTGGAAGTGGAAACACTAGCATAGGGTTTGACTAAGGCAAGCCCCTAAATGATACAGCATTTATTCTCTATTTGAATGTGAAGATTTTAAGTTTGAAGAGGATTGAAGGAAGCTTGAAGATCCATTTTTCATTGTTACATTCAAAACCCTACACCTTGTTAACTCACATAAACTTGAACCTACAAAATTATTCGATAGTGATCCGACAAGTCTACAAGTGGAAACAGGGATCTCAAATCTACCATTAGAGGATTACAAAAGTAGAGTAGGACACCCCTACAAGGACCCAAATTCCCTTGGGAAACTTTATCCGCATATTCAAGCTAACGCCAAAATTTTAGGATAGGTAAAAATCACTCTTACCTTCCTAGATCTGTCTACAAATCTCTATTTTTCTTTGTTAATTATCAAAATCTTGCATTTTTCATATTAGGGAACATAATATAATTAGGTTAATCAAAGAAAATCAAATCCAATTCATTCTAAGACTCTAAAATATGTATATCCATGTCTAATTGGCTTACCTTCATGGTTGAAATTCAATCTAAACACCTTGTTGATCTCTGTCTTAATGAAACAATAGAAAAAGACACCCCATGCACACAAAATTTTAATCCTAGGTTTACACATTAGACCTAGGGTTCTATTTTTCTTTGTTTTAGGGATGAGAGAGATAGCGGGTAATGAGACAAGGAGGGAGATATAAAGAGGGAAGGAGGGAGAGAATTGGAGATGGGGAGAGAGAGGGTGGGAGGGAGAGGTAGTGATCAAGAGAATAGAGAGGGATGGATGATAAAAAATAATAGGAGAGAAGAAGAGAGAGGTAGGGAGGCAAGGATAGGGATGAAGTTAAGGAGGGAAGGCAAGGTAGAGAGGGAGAGAGGGTGGGAGAGACCTAGAGAGGGGGGAGAGAGAGAAGAGAAGGAAGTATTGCTAGAGAGGTAAGGAGGAAAAGAGGGAGTGAAAGGTAAAACCTTGACTATCCATCATCAATCATAAACCCTAAACTCTAAGCCTTATCAAAGTGGGGTAGAGAGAGAAAGTGAAAAATAATTTGGCTCTAGCATTCTAAAAATGCATTTACATTTGATGTTCACCAAATTTATCACTTGCCAAATGGCATACATTAGGAAATACCAACCCTTTGGGTTGGATTTTCCTTGGGAAAGGGTTGGATGAACATTTCATGCCAAAGATGTGTTTTTTGAAAAGGTAAAAAAATCTCACATATTTTCGGTCATGCTTTCTATCAGGTTTGTATATGTTTCAATGCAAATTTGTAAAATTTCCATGATGATGTTAAGATCTCTCTTAGGTATCTTTAACCATATAATTTTTTTCACGTTTTGATTATGTTAAGGTTTTGATTTTTAATTTATTTTGTTAGTGTGTCTATTTTTTTGTCAAAAACCAACATGTGCTATTTTGGGTATAGTTTTTTACTCATTCATTGAATTTAAAAAAAATTACATTTCTAGAAACTAGTCTCTATTCTACATGTATTAAAAAAAAAAAATTGATTATTTTTAAAAAATTTAGGGGGGGCACGCTCAAATTTATGTTTTTTAGGATGTGTCCACTTTGAAAGTTAGTAAAAAATAATATATTCATTAAAAAATTAGCCAAAAAAAGTTATCATTAACTACATGGTGTTAGATAATTTCTCACTGAAGTGATTTTTGAAATTCTAAAAAAAAAAAGTTAACAATTTAGGGGCGAGCACAACAAACGCTAGATTATATTTAAAAAACAAATAGGACCATGTTGTGTGCTCCCCCTTTTTCAAACTCTTAATCTTCACTATTTTAAAAAAAATAGTAGATTAGAAAGCAGATTTAGACCACTAGAACGCTTGTTCTCATTGCATCTTTAAATTTTTAAAAAAAAGTGGCATCTTAAGACCCCCTTTTTGTGTCACAAATTTCTGCACTTACTCATATATGTTTTTTGATTAAATTTCAAAGTGGACACATCCTAAAAAATGAAAAATTGAGCATGTTCCCTCCTAGTTTTTTGAAAACTAATTAAATTAATTTTTCATTGTTTAATAATGTATGTAGAATATATTATAGAATCTAAAATAATTTATTTCAAATTTGGATGAATAGATAAAAATGACACCAAAAATACTATACATGGGTTTTTGAAAACAAGGAAGACACTAACAAAATAAATTGAAGGATCAAAATCTTAATGTATTCAAAATTTAGAAAAAATTACATAGTTAGAAAGTTAAGAGAGAGCTTGACATTATTATGACAGTTTAAAAAACAACATTGAAATATATGTAAACTTGATGGAGAGCACACTCGACATTTAGTTTTTTGTATTTTATAGAAAACATGTCTTTGGGTGTTGACTTGCAAGTCCAACCCTTTGCATTAGATGCCCAAGGGAAATCCAACTCTAATAGTTGGTAGTTTCCAAGGACAGTTATAATGCACTCATGTTGTGAAACAACTAAAAGATAACTCCTTTAGACTATCTTTTTATATTTTTCATAATATGAGCACATTATGAAAATCATAAAAAATAGTCTAAAAACATGTGATCATTAAATGAAATACATTAAATATGGTATACAATATTATCTTTCAATTTTTCATAACAAGAGCACACCATAAAATGAGCACATTATAACATGCTCATATTATATTCAAAATGGACCAAGAAAATCTTTGGGCCACTTTTTGACCACCCATATTTGTGCACTTACCCATATAAATAATTATTATTCATAAAATTTCCATTTTGTTTTTAAAAATAGTATTTTTAATCAATTTTATATGTATATGTATTAGAAAATAAGGCCAAATAAGATTTATTTAGTAATGATGACAAGGTAGCATAAGTATTATTAGAATATTTTGAAGTGATTTGTGTAAGTTGTCTCTCATTGATCCTCATGGAATGAGTATTAAAGAAGGCCTTATGTCACAAAAATAAATCATCTAGCTCCTCAATGGTGATTGGTTTGATATGGGGATGTATGGATTGATAGTTGCCACCAATTTATTGTATTATTCTCCATTATAGCATCTCATTTATGTGGTATTTTTTGGGCCTTAGTGGAAAAATGGTATCCTCATCTCGGCAAGGTAAAGGTAAGAGGGTAATGTTGGGAGAAGCAATGGTGAAGATTAAGAACAACTCTCATAGGGTTTAGGTTGGAGCAAAAAAAAGCTAGAAATTTTCATTACATGGAGCAAGAGATAGCAAACCTCAAACTTTTATCATGGGTGTCTTGAATCTAGTAATTGATGAAGGATATATGGATGGATCCCCTTACATCAAAATTTTGGAGGCCATGACCAATCTCCTCTTGGATCCTAGGTAATCACTAGGTCATATGAATATTTTTAGCAATGCTCAATCCCTTGGTTATGTAATCTAATAGACCATAGGTACATATATTTTACATGATAATATAAGGATGTTAGGAACTAATCTAAAAATTTCTTCAACTATTTATTTGATAATTTTCATTGCAAGAAAAGCAACACAAAATCCACAAGGAATTGAGGAAATCACAAATACAATAAAAGTGAAATCATCCTGTAGTACTTCAATAGAGGACTCTCCCTATTGTGGGGAGAAGGATGGATTAGTGGATATACCTCTTAAAATTTTATTAATTATTATAAATGTAAAAGTTGTGGCAAGTATTAGTTAAGGCCTATGTAATTTTTCATAGCTCCCCATTGGATTTTGGTTTGATGGTTGGTTTTCTTTTGAGGGACTTTAATATATTCTAGCCAATCCCATGTGTTTGGTATCTAGTGAAGGAGGGGCCATAGTAATTTTCTCCTCATTTTCCTATTTATTAACTATATTTTTTGGGAATTTATGAGTTGTGCATCTCCTATCAATTATTTTAGTAGCAATGCTTATCAATGATTGAATTTAGTGCCACAAATGGCCTATCCCACTTATCACCTCTAGCAAGGCCTTTGCATTATCATCCCATTATCAATTCCTTCTATGTCACATGTGGGATTGCTACACACAAACTCTGCAATAGTGGGACTACTATAAATACATGTCATTTTGACACTGATGTTGTTGGGGAGAATTAAACCTTGGTTTCCATCATTTAAACCAAGTGGTCCTACAATTTCACCACAACCTTATTGACTTGATTTCAATTTCAATTGGTTTTTTGAGCAATATATTATTCCAAGAATTTATAGTTATAGGTATAGGGAATAAGGTAAATTATACTTTTTTTATAAATCTTATAGAGTACCTAAACTTGTCTTGGATTAAATTATGCATACGCTAGAAATAATAATAAAATATATATTTAAAAAAATAGATATAATAATAACACATTAACACAAACTTATGTGGAAAAACCATATGATCAAACATCCAAAAGCATCATTTAAACAAAACTTATATATTTATCTATATACCTGGGAAATTATTATATATAGAATAGATTCAATAATAAAACTTAGATGGGAAAATCATATGGTGAAAAATACCAAAGCGACACTTTAAGAAGATTTACATAATTGTCTATGCACTTAAACAATTTTAATTCTCTTCTAATAATGTATCTCAATAGAAATCCTCTTAGATATAGGGAAAAAAGGTAATTAACACCTCTTCAAAAGTTATATCTCTTACAAATAATATTAATATTAAAAATTGTATTAATAAATTTTCTTATTACAATATTAATTGCATTATAAAAGTGTATACCTTATATTAGAATTTTATATATATTTAATTTAGAAATATTTATTAATTATATTAGAGTAAACCAAAACACAATCTATATATATGTATTTTTTTAAGTTATAACTATAAATTAAACTCTTAAAAAGTAATATATAAGTAAATATTTACTAAATATTTAAAAGTAAAAATAAAATAAAATAATTTTCTAAATAATGAAAAGTGATTTATTGAGAAGTAAAATTAAACTTTACATTCAAAAGTAAAATAATTATTTTATTAAATAATAAAATAAATATAAAGTAAGTCTAAAGCGAAATAAAATTATTAAGTAAATTATATATTTCTCCTAAATAAATAAAAATAAAGTAAACAAAAAATATTTTTGTAATAATTTAAAAATAAAATAAAAATAAATAAAACAATTCAAAATTGATATTTCTTAATTTTTTAATTTTAGACATAATTATTCATTTTTAAAATTATATTATATTTAAAGGGAAAAAAAAGATGAGAAGCATAGCAGAGTAGGAGTAGGAGCGACAAAGGGGCAGCACCTCTCAAGCTAGGGTAGAGACAAAGAAAAACAAAACTACAGATCAAAGCGTGGGAACCCCAAGTTTTCGTTGGGCAGATGAAGTAGACAAGGAGTGGAAGCAGGAAAGTATAGCAAAACACATCCCCCAATGGGTATTCACGGAAGGGGAATGGGTGGACAAGTGCCATCCCTCTCATCAAAGAAATGAAGCATCGAGGGAGGAAATCAAGCTAGGAAGAATTCAGCACGACACTCCTGAAACACCCAATGCCAGGTATCCATGGGACAGTCGAACGCAAGCACCTAGGAACCAAGGCCGGAAGGGGCCTCCCGCAAATAGAAGCATGGATTTTTCTAGAAGAGAATCGCAAGCACCTAGGCAGGAGTGGGTGCAGAAAGTGCAAGAAAGGAAGATCCCAGTTAACAAACCCAAGGAGAAAATTATGGAAATTGATGTCTCAAAAGAAATAAAAAATGACATCGTGATACTGAAGGACTTCGCTTTCTTCTATCGCTTCATAGGGCTGCGATCAAACTGTGGATCCAAGAGAAATGGAAGACAGAGGTTCTAATTAGATTCCTACCAAGAGGCTTTTTTATTGTAGTATTCGTCAATGAACAAACCAAATGCAGAATCACGGAGGGAGAAATGTGGTTTATGGGCGATAAACCTTTATTCATGCAACCATGGAATCAGAATCTTGACCTAGTCAAACTAAACCCTTATGATCAGGCGGTATGGGTTAGACTTCATAATTTGCCAATAAAATACTGGACAGAAGATTGTCTGGAAAAAATTGGTCGCTCCTTGGGAGCACTGGTAGGAATCGACATGGAGATTATGGATGGCAACCTCTACAAATATGCCAGGCTAAAAATTGCAGCAATAGACACTATCCCATCAAGTATTTGCTTAATGGTGAACGAGGAGCGTTGGTTTCAGGTGATAGAGGTAGAGGTGTCAAGAAAGTTTTGTATAAAATGCAGATCGTGGGAACACAAGACTACGGATTGCAGAATAATAACAATGGAACATCGTGACAAGCCTGTACAAAGGAAAAGAAACTCCTTTGCCACAAAACCCATCATGGAATCTTCAGATGAAATACCTTTACTAACAACCACCACAAGGGTTGATAGGATGATGCATTTAGACTTGGAGAATATCACCTCGGATACCCCAGTTGAAACAATTAAGGAAGACAACAAATAGGAACCCCTGCTACATAAGAAAAATTAGAAAGCGGCTAAGGAGGCAAAACAAACCATGGGGGAAAGTGATGACTTGGACTCAATAGCAGAATTAGTAGATGAATTAGACATAATAGAGGAAAGATGCATATCCCAATCTACAATCAAACATATGGGTCTGGGAAAAATCGGCAATGGAGGCAACCCACGAGGGAGGAAGTCAAAAAAACTAAGGGAGGAAGAGGCAGCGACAAGGAAATATGCATGCATTACAAGGTTTATGAGTACCAAGGGGGGATGTACCTCCCTTGGGAAGCAATGAGGATCACCACATGGAATGTCAAGGGCCTAAAGGCCCCTGACAAACGACGCCTAGTCAGGTGTCATTTGCTGACAAGGACAAGCAACTTAATCCTCTTACAAGAAACTAAACTGGTAGGGGAAGGCTATCAAAAATTTCTAAAATATTGCCGATATTGGGAGGGCTATTTTCAAGACTCTTTAGGCGTGGTAGGGGGTTTAGGTCTACTTTGGAAAGATGCGGAAGTATCAGTTAAAATTTCCCACTCATCTGCAAACTAGATGGCGATGAGCATTTATGATCTGGAGCAGAACTGTAATCTAGCAGTAATCAATATTTATGGCCCAACCAAAACTGAAGACAAAGCATCCCTCTGGGGTGCAGTTCTAGAATATGTATGCCCTCTTCCTAAAAAAAGCCTAATCATAGTGGGAGATTTCAATGCCTTACTGGATCTATCAGAGAAAAGTGGTGGGCTCAAAAGTGTGACTCAGACTATAACGGATTTCAGGAACTTTGTTTCCAATGTAGGGTTGTCAGACTACCCAACAGGGAATGGCACTTTCACCTACCACAATAAGCGTATGGATTTTACAACAATAGCAAAAATATTAGACAGGTTCTTTATCCCCACTGGTTGGTTTAATTCAGAGCTACAAGTATCTTCTAGCATCATCCCAAACTCAATATCGAATCACTTCCCAGTTGAGTTGTCAGTCATCAGAGGGAACAGCTTGGAAAAAATCAATTTCAAATTCTAGAATATGTGGTGGTGTGACCCCAATTTATTGCAACATATAGAAGGTTGGTAGAGGGAAGCCAAGGTTGTTGGGTCCATAAGTTTCAAATTAGTAAATAAATTACAAATAATCAAGCACAAACTCAAAGAATGGAACAAAGAAAAATTCCATAACATTTTCACAGAAAAGGAATTGGTGGAAACCGAACTGGAAAGCCTCAATGAACTCGTTATAAAAAATGGCATGAGGAATGAGGAATACCTCAAAGAAAAAGAGCTAACAGAGAAACACAAAGAGATTTTAAAGCGAGAGGAGATCTTCTGGAGAGACAAGTCTTGCGAGGTATGGCTTCAAGAAGGTGACACCAACTCCAAATTTTTCCATGCTTCTGTCTTAGCTAAATGCGCCTCCAACAAAATAGAAGAAATTCAGGCCCCAGATGGGGCCCTTGCACATGGAGGCACTGAGGTTGGCAAGGCAGCGGTAGAATACTTTACTAGCCTGTTGGTTGACCACTCTAAGTCGGTACACAACAATAGTATCCTTGATGGATTAGAAACACAAGTAAGCGAGGCAGACAACATAATGCTATGTGATAAGATCTCAAAGGAAGAAGTCCATTGCGCGCTCTTCCAAATACACCCAGACAAAGCCCTCGGGCCAAATGGTTTCCTCGCAAGATTCTTCCAAAATTGCTGGAGCTTCCTTGGGAATGATCTATGGAAAATGGTGGAGGATTTTAGAAGGACCAAAAGGTTCATCAAGGATGTGAGCAACTCAGTCATAGCAATTGTAGATACCGAAAATTGGTCTAGGCCTGCGAGCACACATTCGACATAATTTTCTATAGTCCGTGGTCTTGATTAAATAATGTTAATTATTTAATTAACCTTTCTAACACATATTTCCTCTATTAATTAAATACCCCTTTTTAATTAATTCATAAATAGCTTTTATTCAACCTGATTAATTAAATAAATCATATTTATTTAATTATGTTGTGAACTAAATAATTCTTCCCCATTTATCTATCAATTAAATAATTTATTATTTAATTACCCCTTTATCATACTTTTCCAACTATAATTAAATATGTATTATTTAATTATTCATTTAACCCCCTTTATCTATAATTAAATATTTATTATTTAATTATTTATATTATCCTTTTCAAACAGTCAAATTAAATAAATTACTTTATTTGTTTAATTAAAGTCTCTTATTTTTGAATGTTGAATTAAATTAACATTTAATTCATATTTAATTATTTATGTCACATTCTTCTATCATTCAGTTATCCAAGTCATTCACTCACCTTCTGACTCGAGATCTATTTTTAGTTCTCCAGTTATCTTTGTTTTCAACACCTGTTTATCTCTGTGAGAAGACTCTCCATCACAACTAGTCGATTAACTAGTTCTAACTCCTATTTGCATTCGAATGCATTAGTCTTCGAGTTCTAACTTTGTCTATTGCATACAAAGTCTATTTCTTCTATTTTTGGAGATTAAGATCCTGAACTCGTGTTCTAACTCACGTTCTAACTTAATCTCTATCTGTTTTCTTTTATGAACTTGTGTTCTAACTCACGTTCTATCTGAGATAGAACTCATATCGTATAAAATTCATCAATCTCATCCATCGATCTCTCTTTCAATCTTAGCCGATCGTTCGAAAACCCAAAATCTATAAAATGACCTGTCATTATCATTATTCCTCCTCTCGAAATCATACACTTTTGAGAAGAGACTTATCTTCGATATTTTGCTTAGACACTTGATGAAGTTATACTTGCACTCAAACACAGAAATTTGAGGGCAAGAATACTGAAAAGGGAAAATGGAGAAGAACAATCAAGATAATTCGAAGGGGTGAATGCATATTCGGTGAGAGCTTTCCATTAAATTGTTTAGTTTGTTTAGTTTATTTCCTCGTTCTTTGTTGTTTGATTTTAGATTATTATTTAGGTTAGTATTAACTTTGTTATTCTAGTTGCAAATTATCCATCTCATCACTCAAAAGATACATTTATTTTAATCTACTGTTACAGCAATAATTTCTAAAAAACCTGTCTTCTCCTCTTTCAGTGATTACAGACCAATTTCTTTGTGCAATACAATTTACAAAGTACTAGAAAAAGTCTTGGCTAATAGATTAAAAAAATATTGGGAAAAATTATCTCGGTCGAGCAAAACGGCTTTGTGCTTGGCAAAGAAATCGCTGACATCATTCTTCTTCTATCAGAGGTTGTTCACTCTCTCAACTCAAGTAAACAAGCAAGCATGATCATCAAATTAGATGTAAGCAAAGCTTATGACAAAGTCCAGTGGGATTTCTTACTAGCACTTATAAGGAAGTTAGGCTTCAATGATCAGTGGTGTGCTCTAATAAGGCAATGTATCTCCACAGTTCAGTATTCAATTTCAGTCAATGGTTCACTACATGGTTTTTTCCAAGCATCCAATGGACTAAGACAAGGCGACCCCATGTCACCCTTCCTATTTTTTGTTATGGTGGAGTCTCTTAGCTTGCAATTAAAAATAGCAGCAAGCAGCTTCTTTAGCGGGGGCTGAATGTAGCACCAAACATGGATCCCATCACACATTCTCAGTTTGCCGATGACACCACCCTATTCGGGGAGGCAAGCCTACGGGAAGCCAGAAGTATCAAACAGTTACTAACAGATTATGAAGTACAATAGGGGAAAAGAATGAACAAGGAAAAATCATGTATCTTCTTCTTCAATACCAGAGTTTGCCTGCAACAAGCAATAACATCAATGCTAGGCTACAATTTTGGCAAGCTACCGGCCAAGTTCCTTGGGATCCAAATTTTCTCAAGGAGTTGTAAAGCAAAACATTGGGGGGAGGTGGTGGATAGATGTAGGAATAAGGCAATGTCGTGGAAAAACAACTGGCTCACTCTCGCAGGGTGCATTACTATGGCTAATGTCATCCTATCTGCAATCCCAACTTATGCCATGTCAAGCTTGGAGGTCCCGGGGAAAACATAATCTGACTTAGAAAGAATCCTTAAAAAATTCCTATGGGAAGGATCGAAAGGTGAAAAAAAGATCCCATTAATTGGGTGGGACTTGGCATGTAAATCAAAAGAGGTTGGTGGAGTTGGGCTCCACAAAGTCAAATGGAGGAATAATGCCTTGGGGGAAAAACTGTGTTGGAGGATGTTGAAAAATTCGGACAAACCATGGTGCCAAATTATGCAATCAAAATACTTGGACAACTCGAACAACACTATAATTTTAACAGCAGACAACTTAAGGAGTGGATCTGCCACTTGGAATTATCTACTAAAATGAAGACCACTGGTTACATGCCATATATCTTGGATGTTAGGCAACGAGAGAAAGGCACTCTTTTGGATAGATTCATGGAACGGCTACAAAATTTTGAGTGACCTCTTTGAGCTGGGCCAATATGTGGATAGTTTACAGTCTGAATTCGGATCAAAAGTGGTAGATTACATTCAATTAAGTGATGATTCGTTGGTTGGCCAATGCAGCTGGGTCAATTTAGACTCACTATCGATTCCCAAAGATTTGTTAGCTCTAGTGACTCAGGAAATTCATAATAGAAAGGTCCACTTACGAATTGAGGACGACTCCATCATCTTGTGTGGGGATACTTCTGGCAACTACTCAGCCAAGCTTGGATACCAGATGCAATCTGCACAAGCAAAGGACAAATCATGGATGGCAAGGTTGTGTTGGAAGCAGGCGGTGCTACCCAAAGTTGGGGCGTTCTTATGGGTAGCAATCCAGCAACATTGTCTAACAGGTGATAGATTAAAAAGGATTGGCATTGCTGGACCCGCAAGGTGTATATTATGTAAACAGGATGAGGAGAATGGTGACCATTTATTCCTCTTGTGCCCAGTGGCAGTCTCATGTTGGGACTGGCTACAATCGTCATTTAATTATACAAGCCCAAGACAGTACAAGCTGTGTGAGTTCTTATCCAGCTGGCTGAACATGAACAAGTGGGGATACTGGCAAGAGTTGTAGACACTGGCATGATCATTGGTCATATGGCACATCTGGAAGGAGCGGAATAGACGTATTTTTAAAGGAAAAGCTTTAAACCATTCCCAGTTAATCGACAAAATCTGTGTAGCCATAATTGAAACCGCAAACAATAGAATTAAAATTGGGGCCAAGGAAAGATTCTCCAGGTGGGATGAGGACATTAGGAAAATTTGGAACGAGCTCAAACTACCAAGCGTACCAAACACGGGGGCAGTCAAGGTCAACTGGAAGGAAATTCATTGGTTGCAACCGATCAGGCTCAAATGGAAACTAAATTTTGATGGGGCTGCCAAAGGCAACCCCGAGCAAGTAGGGGTTGGTTGCATAATTAGGGACTCTTCAGGCAACGACGTCTGGGCGGCTTCAAAAAACCTCGGGGTCTACTCCAATAACGTGGTAGAGATGGAGACCTTATGGCTCCGTCTTCAGGTGTGTGTACAACAGGGATTAGATGAGGTAGAAATCAAGGGAGATTCTCTGCTTTGTATCCAAGCGATTACCGTAGGCAAAACACAATGTTGGCGTATCGACACCTGGATCTCACCAATAAAGGACCTTCTAGGCAGGCTTACTCATTACACATTATCACATGTCTATAGAGAAGCAAACAAGGCAACGGACTTTTTGGTGAACTGGGGTACGCTACAAGAGATAAAGGTCATATCGAGCTCAGCCCTCACTCAATGGCCAGGTCTGTAGGAAATCCTAACAAGTGATCTTTCAAGTGCAGTGAATTGAATTATTTAGAGACATGTGATTATCCCCAGCTAAATATCAAATCGTTAGTCATGGGAGGACTATCCCGCTTAAGACTCATGAGCAAGCCCAATCCCTGACCACCCATGTGAACGTCCTCCAAGCTTGGCTGCAAGGCTATATCAAGAAAGGTTGTTGGCTCATTTTTTCTTTTATACCAAGAGAATCTATTAGTTGAAGAGGAAGTCTGCATGATGGTGCACCAATTCGGACTAAGTTGTCACTGCGATATTGAATCTCTAGCCAAACAGTGTGCTAGACTGTTCTCCTTTCGTAATCACCAGGCGTGATTGGTGGTGGTCCAGCTAGTGAGGAAAATCTTAGGGGATCATCGTCACTGGTGTGACGGAAATTTTTTTGAGACAGTGGTCAGTACCATAGCCGACATTGTGGAATCCCCGGCTAGGGTGGCAAAACTATTCCAAGGGTCCATTTCTGCTACGTATGCTCAAGTTGTCGCCAGTTCTACTTTGGACCTACCAGAGGAAGGAATGGTCAGCTATCTATGCATGTACTTCGACCCCTCCTATAGAGTAGAGCTGAACCCCCAGGACACCATCTACGAAAAGGAAGTGAGTAGGATGGTGGATGCCTGGGAAATGTTCAAGGTTGGGGTCAAGAATAATAATCTGGGTGCCTTTAATAGGATCATGCACCAGGGTCAGTCGTGGCTTGGAGAATAGAGCTTGGAAAGAGTTATCCAGTTAGGTAGGTTTCTGGCAGTGATATACCAGTATCTAGTAAATTAATTTGGCTAGTCTACATGGAAATACTTTCCCCTCTCATTGTACTCGGGTGCTACCCCCTTTTTGGTAGCTCTTACCTATAATATATATATATATATTATTTTATAAAATATTGTATTTTTTATATTTTAATTACATCATTAAAATAATGATATATATACTTTAAATTTTTATCAAATAAATTTTAAATTAAATTTATAGAATATCCATAGATGTATCCCAACTAAACAAATATAGATAATTTGAGAATCATTGTCTTAAGACCAGTACAATAATATGTAATATTTTTATGAGCAATTTTATTTATAAACTCTAGTTCATAAAATAATACATTTAGATCAACATTTTTCTTATATTTAGAGAGGAAATTGTGAATGATTTAAATAATAAAAATCAAACAACATAAATAACAAGCAAAACATTTGTCTTTCCTATTGCAGGAGGTTGGTCATGAGGTATAGTCTCCCCCACTCCCGTGGTACCGGCGTGTCGTGCCAGTGCCACCGACCATGTTAAAAAGTTTACCAGGTACACTACAGTTTATAGGGGTAAAAAAAAAACAAGCAAAACATTTAAGATTGGGAAAAATAAGTCAAACAAGTATACAGTTTAATTAAATTAATCTATAATAGACTCCATGTTATGCAGATATGTTATAGAATTTCGGGAGCATAACTCTTATTATAAAATGAGTGAGATCCTAATAAAATGGTTAAGTGTGAGATATATAAGCTTTGAGGAAAATAGTTGAATGACTAGGATTACAAGTTGGTGATCAAGGGTGGAGGATGGTTGAGATATCTCACCTCATGTGATGGCGGCAAGTGACACCATGAGGTGTGAAGTGAAGAAGATGGTACTTTGAGGGGACAAGTCCTATGTGACATGGTTCCAAGGTCATGTCACATGTACAAAGGACCATGTGTGTGATGTGACCGTGAGGGTTGACCCATTGTGTGCAACCACTTGGGGGAAGATTAGGATTAGATTAGGATTTAATGAATAAAGGTTGGGGGATTGGACATATAGAGGGGAATTAAAAATATATTATTTATTTATTTATTGAAGAAAGGGATAGTGGATGAGGGTAAATAACTAAAAGTAATTATTTACTTTAGGTTAAGATTTAGGGATTGAATAATAGGGTATTATTTAAGTAATATAGAGGATAAGAAATTGGTGGGTAATTTGATCAAAAGTGGTTAATTTTAGGTGTCTAGATATGAAATATTATTTCAATACATAACAGCTCCAATTTTAATATAAATCATTATTATCTATATTATTTACAAGGTATTGTCCAAGTTTAAATAATTAAATATTTCTATCAAATTATATATGTTTGTGTGAAAAAATATTTAAAAGTTAAAAAATTGAAATTATAAAATCAAGTTTATATTTAAAAAATAAAAATTCTATTAGACCTTTAAATAGCTCAAATATTATTTTATTTTATTTATTCTAAAGATTTATATGATGGATCATTTTATTTCTCTACATTTATGAAGAAAGATATGCTATAATCTAATGAGATTATTCTTGAACATCGTTCATTATAGTTAAATGTGAAATTTGGTCACTAAAAGTAAAATAAATATTCACCATTTTTAATGTGGATGGTGTCAAATCACTATTATGTGTAAAATTTATCACTCACTTTTGATTAGTGTGTTTATAAAGAAAAAACACTTTTTAAATGTGAATTGTCACATCTAATATTTTCTAATATAAAACGAATATTTATTTTTTGATCTCTAAATAGAACTATATTTAAGTAAAATAATGGAAAAAAAGTACTTAATTATATGATGTAAAAATTATTACTGTATTTAGAAAGAAAGAGAAAACTAAAAATTTGTCTTTGTCAGATCTGGTATTTTTCAAAGTTAATAGCTTTTTCCCCTGGGATAGTGTATGTACGATGCATTTTATACAAACTCTTGTCCTCCATGACTGGACAATACACTAAACCAGGCGTATTGAAGTTGGTAACTTGTGAAACCTAAAACAATAGTTTGTTGGTGGCAAGAGAATGATTGTTACACAAAAGCAAGAGCTTCACGAATGGAAAGCACACTTATGACCAGTTTGACAAACAAGTAATTTCTTAATTGTATACGTTGAATTGGAAGTCTCAAACAAGTAATGCTTATGAGAAACATAAATGTAATATTATCGAGGTTGTAAGCGGTAATATGAACAGTAACGCAAAACCTAAAATGAGATGGGAATAAGAGGGACAAAGATGTTGAGAAATATATTATTAAAGTTTGGCTTATTTGGGAAAAGCATGGAATGTAGCAGAGGAGGCGTGCAGGGGTATTATCTATGTTGTCTTGTCATGAAATGATAATAAGAATTTAGAAGAGATAAGATGATGCAGGCTGTGCCGTGCAGTTCATTCACTTTGTCTTTTCACCACCTCTGGTAGTGGTGGAGCCTCTAATGCCCACACCTCACTTCCATTATACCATGCATGTGACCGCCATACATCGAACTTGGTCCAAGCAGGATCATACTTTCTCTCTCACTATTCAAATCATCTTCACAAACTGCTTTTTGTGCGTTTATTTTAATTTACAGTGCAATGTTTGCTGCTCCAGGTCTCTGCCGTTTTATGATAGCTCTGCAACACAGGTAGAAGCTAAGAAAGCTGGTGATTAAATTGAATTAAGATAAGTTTGTTACAGTTGGGATTGGGTTTTATTTATGACTTTCGAGGAAACTTCTGAAAATATTTAATGGTAATGAAAGATAATTAAATCAAAGGAGTTTGAATAGTAAGTTATTAAGACTTTCATAATAATGATGTACAATTCATGTGGCGTAACATCCATGCAATAAATGAGGTCAATTGGCAGGTCATTAAGTAAATGATGTGTGTAACTAAGGTCTCAATGGACAAGTGACATTCAAATTGAATGTGCATCCACTTACTTTAACCCTATATATTGTTTAATGTTTAAAATTTAGTCTCCTAAATGCAACATCCTTGAAATGCATAAAAAATCAAATAAAATTATTATATATATAAAATAGCCCCTCTCTATATATGTCTATCTTTGCCTCTCTATCTTCCTCTCTTCCTACCTCCTTGATGCAGGAGTATTTTGGATGTATGGTGATCAACATCAACCGAAAAATGTGTCAATTTGATAGAGAAATGGAGATAATCAATTTGGGCATATGGGAAAATCAATTGTAGTGAGAGTGTTTAAATAGAGAATTGAAAATAATAAATTGAACGGAAGAAGTGGTAGATGAAAATTGTTCACTTGTAAATTTAACCAATTGAAGAAGAAATAAATAAAATCATCAATTTTTCTTTCGATTGATTTTACTAGTGGAATGTATTAAATTAGATAAATAAGGAATTGAATGTGAATGTAGGTGAGCTACAAAATTTAATCATTCGATAAAACCTTTAAATTTTGATCTACACCATTTTGGTATCAGAGTTGGAAAACACCTGAGAGGTTATTTGTAGTGTTGAAGAAAACCCTAAGAGGTGGTGTTGTGGGAGAGTGAATAGAGAATGTATGTAATTGCAGAGGGTAATCAACATGCCACAAAGAGGATGTGGGTGAAGATGACTACAAAATGACCAGGTGGTCATGGAGATGTTGGAGGCATCATGGCTTGGTTGGATGTCATGGAAGTGGCATAACAAATAGGAATACATGTGGTAGATGTTAGTGAGGATGAAAATGAAGTAGAAGCCCTTGAATTTGGTTTGGAAGATGAAGGAGAGAAAATGGTTGAAAGTAGATTTTTGAAAGTGATGGTGATTTGATTAGTAGTAAACCCCGATTGGACCCTCCTACTTATAAGGGGAATTTGAATCCCAAAGACTTGATTGATTGGATTTTGGAAATGGAGAAATACTTTGATTATAAATCATTTAAAGACCCAAAACGTGTGAAGTTCACATGCACAAGATTGAAGGGGTGTGCTTCCCTATGGCGCGATCACTTGCAAATGGAAAGGAAGCAAAGAGGCAAGGATAAAATTAAGTCTTAGGACAGGATGGTGATGAAGTTGAAGGAAAAAATATTTCTTGTAGATTACCAAATCAGTTTGTTCAAAAAAATTCAAAACTTGAAGCAAAGGGATAACAATGTGCAAGAGTACACAAATGAGTTTTACAAGTTGAACATACACGTTGGATGCGTAGAAGATAATGTAGAGAAAGTCTCAAGGTATGTGAATGGGTTGCATAATTCCATTCAAGATGAGATGAGCATGATAAGAATAACTAGCATTGAAGAGGCATACCAATATGCACTGAACATGGAAGAGAAGATAGAAAGAAGGAAATAAAACAACTCCTAAAGTAGAGGCACATTTTCATGTGAAAGAGAATATCACAAAAGTGGTAAAGGCCATCAAAATAAGCGAGATAGAAGAAAGTGCACCTCTTGCAAGTGTGCAAGAAGAAAAATAAAGAGGAGACTTCTCAAGAGGAAGAGGAGATTACTCTTGTGGAAGAGGTTCATTTGGAAGATGTGGAGGAAGAGAATTCAATTGTACATGTTTCCAATGTGGGGAGGGCACTAGACATTTGAATATCCACAAATCTAGCATGATGGATGAAAGGAAAAGAGGCAAGAGTGCATGTAGCACAAGCTGAAAATGACATAGTGACTTCACCAAGGTATGGAGAGGATTCCAAAGAAGGATAATCCTTGATGTTTTGAAGAATTTTGTTGTTTCTAGACAAGGAGAAACTAGATCCTATTCAAAGGAAAAATTTATTCCGAATGAAGTATACAAGGTGTGTGGGAAATGTTGCAAGGTTATTGTGGAAAACGGTGGCACCAACAACTAGTATATGAAGAAATGGTGGACAAGATGAAAATGAAGAGAACCAAACATCCCAACCCATACCGAGTTTTGTGGTTGCAAAAGGAGCATTATTTGTTAGTGAATGAACATTTTTTTCTAAGTTTTCAAATTGGTAATTACAAAGATGAAATTATGTGTGATGTGATGCCAATGGATGCATGCCATAATATTTTGGGAAGACTATGGTAATTTGATAGAGAGGTTGTTCATGATGGTAGATTAAATATATATGCAATAAAGAAGGATGACAAAGAATATGTTTTAAATCCTTTGAAGGATAGAGAGGAGGAAATGAGGAGCACCTCTAATGTTTGTTTTGTTTTCAAGAAGCAATATTTGAGGGACTTGGAAGAAGAGAAAACATGGTTTGTAATTATGCCAAAGTGTGCAGTAATTGGGACAATGAAGGAAGATGATAACAAAAAAGAAAAGAGGGAGTTTGCAACTGAAACATATATATTTTTTAAGGCATGAAAGGGAGTAAACTAGAAGCTGCAACTGAGAGTGAAGGAAGAAAAATTACAACACCTAAGAAAGATGAGGTAATTTTTTGGTTTTCCTAAGTCTTGCAACTGTGAAGTAAATGATGATTTGCATCAATTCATTTTGAAGAAAAAAGAGTAACAAAGCCTGAAAGGGATAAAATTCATCATGCAACAATGTGTTGAGTATGAAAAAGAAGTGGTAGGTATTGATGATGAGGTGATGGACATGTTTGATTGTCATAATATTATTAGGGATATGTGTGCAGGTATAGTGGTGAGTGAAAAATTGGGAGAAGAATTTTGGTGGGGGTGGATGATTTGTGGTGGGTTGAGTCCCACAAAATGAAGAATGATAGGAAATCATAGTTGGAAATGGAGTTCAATTTATGTTGGGAGAAGTTTCACAAAGGGAAATAAAAATGAAAGGAAAATTTGGTGGAGGAATATTGTGAATGTTTTAGTGAACTAGAAAAGATGGAAAAATAATATTTGTGGGGCATCGATCACAACAGGGTAGTATGTTGCAAGTTGTTCACAACTTGGGAGAGTAGTTCTACTACTCAACTCCATTTTGTGAGCTCGACCTCACAAAAAATTTTATCCATTGTGTCTAATGCAAGAGCATTCTAAGCATATGGTGATCAACATCAACAAAAAAATGTGTCGATTTGATTCATGGTTGTAGTTTGATTTTCTATTTTGACTTGGGAATTAATTTAAGATTTTGGTCTAAGAGGCAAACTTAAGTAACATTATTGTCATTTCCAATTAACAAAATTTCTTATTTCAAATCATAATTAAATTCAATCATTCTTGGCAATAAATTGTTTTTTAGTCAAAGGCCAAGTCTCATAGAGAAAAGGAAGAACTTTGGATTGAATTTTTTAAAATCTGAAATATAAGAGACAAGATAAATGTGTTGAGGCGTGGCTAGAGACACAAAAAAAATAAAAAAAAATCAAAGATCGAAATGGTGCACACGGCTAAAAGGAAGGAACATGAAAACTAAAAAGATATAAATTAATTATTTGATTTACATTTGGATCAAGGCTAGATGGAGAGGAAGATTGAAGGGTGCACAGCCTGAAGTTAAGGATGTGCAAAGTATAATAAAATCAATAAAATAAAATAAGGGGGTGATATAGCTTTGAAAGCATTTTTTAAAATGAAATTTAAAATTAAAAAAATTTCCAACACAGAGGAGGGGATAGGAAGGGTCAACTAGCAAGAGAGTGGGGGAATTTTAAAGAAAAGAAAACAAAAACCAAAAGACAACATGCGAGTCTGCCAAGTTAAAAATTAAAAAAAATGCAAATTAGAGTGGTGAAGGGGGTCATGCCAGGTAGAGGGGTGGTTTGAAATAAAAATAAAATAAAAAAATGCAAAGAAGAAGTAGCACAATAGGAAGGAGGGGAATGGGTGCATAATAGAGGAGGAGGTCAATTAGTAAGAAGAAGAAAAAATATAATAACCAATCAAAACATGCGAAGAGGAGTCTAAGGGGGTGGCTATGAAAGAAGTGAAACTAATGAATGAAGAAAGAAAAGAGGGAGGAGAGTAGATGGGCGCGTGCAATAGAGGCAAGCAGAGGAAACAAGCTATTATAGAACAAATTTGTAGGCAACAAGTTTAAGAAAAAAATACATACCAATAAAATGTGTTTAGAGTGATCTACATACTACATTTAGTGGTGATTAAACAAGCAATGTAAAGAACAAGGAGTCAATAAATTGGAATTAGACAGAAAAATTTATGGAGGTCACATATATGAGTAGATGAAATTTGAATAAAAGTCGATTTGAAAAGTTACTTTGTCATTAATAGAGAAATGAAGATACTTGAGTTGGGCATATGGGAAAATCAATTGCAATGAGAGTTTTTACACATAGAATTGAAAATAATAAAATTTAATTGAAGAAGTGGCAGATGATAATTATTCACTTACCTGCAACCAATTGAAGAAGAAATTACTTAAACTTGTCAATTTTGCTTTCGGTTGATTTTATTAGTGGAATATATTAAATTAGATAAATAAGGAATTGAATTTGAATGTGGGTGAGTTGAAAAATTTAATCATTTGATAAAACCATTAAATTTTGATCTATATCACTCCCTCTCTCACTCCTTCTATCATTATCTCTCCTCTCTTTTATATATAAAGAGTTATTGAGTTTATGTGTCAATTCCACTCGTTAAATATACATTCATAATGTGTATAGACCATTTGATTATACTTTAAGTAGTGCAAGCTTCATGTCATCATGTCTTCTTACCTAGAGTATATCTATTTGGAAATATGTGGACCAATTAGTACTAGTTGATACTCCAACAATGATGTTGTCACAGGTTGACACCTAGTATGGTGGCTATACCTTTGATAAATCTTAGACCAATGGTAATATTTTTTAGGAATATTAAATCATTTGTAATTGACATGTATGTCCTCATTGTGATTTTTTAGAGTCACGTATGCACTATCCTTTGGTGCCCTTATCTCCTTATCCTTCTCAATATAGAATATATTTGAGGGATCAAAACATAAAAGAAAGGAATGATATCATTTTTTTCAATGATTTATTTACTAACTACACTCTCCTTTTAGTGTAAAGCAGATTGATAGGCTTTAGAAAAAGTTAGTTTTAAATGAGTTTTTTTGTTTATATAGATTAATAGTATCAATTACAACACCGATTAGCCATAATTAAGCATAATTGTTGATTTCATTGTGGCTTCTTAGTAGTTATGTGTTTCTTCTATTCAATTTTTTTGATAGTATTATTCTTTTATACCTAGCCTTGTGTTTATTTGTAGTAATTTTGAATTCTCATTAAGCTTATGAGTTTAAGAGGAGGGAATTTGTGCATTATCTTTGGAGTTGTATTTTAAATTGTTAGACTTCTATGAATAGTGTCATTGTCAATCCATCAAGTAAATGGTTTTCTACATTCAATGTACCTCTACATGGAAATGCAATTAGAGATACATTACATCTAATTCCTATCGATCCATTGGTGAATTTGATTGCATTGGATTTGATGATAAATTTATAGCTATACTTTTGTAAGAACATTGTTAATAGAGTGAACTTTATTTGTATTTTTGAAACATTGAACAAAATGTAGTTAGATTGATGTAGTTATGGCTATAAAAAGAGGCAATAGAAATGTGATCAACATGTCATGGTAGAATTTATTATTATTTTAGTAGCTATTATATAAAAAACCTAGTGGATTTGAAAGAGATTTGCTAGCATACAATAATTGCATTGCAAGAGTCAACATCTTCATCATTGTGGGGAATGTAATTATTACTTTAGTTATATGGTTAGTAAGAATAAACAATTTCAATTGTGATATTATAACTCATCAATTATATGTGACTTAAATTTTCTTTAAGATAAGAAAAGATAAGTGATCATATGTTACGTATGCATTTAATTTCTCCATAATGGTAGTACCGTAATTAACTTTTATATTAGTAGTCAAAACAATGATAGTTTTATGGATTTTACACATGCACTAGTATGTCTTTTGATTGAACCAAAGAAAAGAGTGTGTTGATTGAATAATTTATATCACGGAGTTGTTTTAAGATATTTTTTTGATTATTTATCAAAGTTTCAATTTTGCATTAGTGTCCAAATTTTCTTTGAAAGTGAGTTGTCAAGAAAGATTCACAATCTTTAAAAGTAAAAGCTAGTAGATAATTGTGATATGATATTTTTTACAAATATGGTTGACTATTTTTTTCCCTAAAAGTTTAAGTGATAAAATTATGTGAAGATAAGTGATAGAATATAATGAATTACAAAATTAAATTAATAAAAAAGTGAATAAATTAATTTTGTTTAGGAGTGCACAATTTTACCATATTTGACCATTTCCTTACACTTCTATTTATTATTTTCTTAGTATCAAAACAACATCATACTTCTAGCTTGCAAATGTAATATACATTAATATGACCCATTTTTTCTTGAAGGGACCACCCCTACCACTCATATATTTTGCTTCAATTATTTATTTCTATATAAAGTAAATGAAAAAAGTGTTGGTGTTGAAATTTCCATTTTTTGAAGTATACTTATAAGGAATAATACTCCACATTTTCATAATTTGATATTTCATATTAATAATCATATTTTTTTGCTAATGTCTCTTTTAATTTATGTTTTTGTGAGTTTGTAGTTATTTGGATATATTTTACATTGCTATGATAAAAACTAGGTCAAATGACAAAATTAAAATGAATCCTTGTGACCTTTTTCATTACCCTATTCTAATCAAAATAAGACATGCCAAATGTCCAAATACATTATGTAGCCTATAAAATTTAATACAATTTTACCTAAGAAAAACAACTAAACCCACCATCTTTAATATATGACACAACACAATTTTCTTACAACTCGACTACCTAAGATAAGACAACCACCATGGTGCTATCTGACATCATGGTAATCCAATACCTACTACACAATCCATATGATCTTAATGCCTTTTAAAATAAATTATGTAAAAATATAATAAACAAGTCTAAAAGGCTCATGGCACATGCAATTAACCATGTGCCATAGTAATATTAACTCATGTAATCATACACATAAAAGTATCCACATAAATCATTATAAGACTAATGAGAAAAATCCACATATACCACATTTTTATTCAAATTGGTTGGTTATCTTACCCTTTACCATACCAACCAAACATTGTGTAGACTATTCAAGATCAAGCAACACATAGAATACACCCAAGATCTATGATCTAAAATTAAATGCACAAGATAAATATATTGTAATCATTGGTAACATGGTCCTTGAATGAAGAGGGGACATTATTTTGGTCTAATAGATATTGGGTTAGTTTCCAGCCACTTTACACACAAAAAAGAGGAAGAATTATTATTTTCACCACTGTAAGATTTATTCTAAACAAATATTTGTAAGATTTATTCTAAACAAATATTTGTAAGCATGAGTGATAATTATATTTTTAAATTTATTTCATAATTGTTGTGTAGGTTGGACAAATTGTAATCATATGAGTGAGATAAAAATTATCTCTTATTTCAGGTAATTTTTTGTTGTTTAGATCATAACTCAGTTTTAGAAAGTTATATGTTGTAAGGTCCTTTTTACGAGGTTCTACATTTAAAAGTAAATATTGTAAACTCTCTTTTAATAATAATCAAAGATAAATTGTTTGTATAAATTTCTCTATTATGTCCATAATATTTTGTTTCAAGAGATGTATAGATGATTTTAGGACAAGTTTGTTATTTTTTGTTATAAACAAATGGTTTTCAATTTCAATATCAAGTAAAAAATAACTCGATTTAACATATGAAATATTGTTAATCAATAATGGATTTCTAGGTATTTGTATACAAATAATGTTTATTTTATTTTAGAACATTGCATTTTCATTTTACTTATTATTCTTGACTCTATCTCCTAGGGAAAAATGTGCTAAACATAAAGTGGTGATTGATAAAAATTTTAATTGAATATGTTTTTTGTAATTTATAATTTCTTAAAATCTATCAATTGTTGCTAGGAAATATAAATAATTGGTATAAAGGGATTATTTTGAATTTCTTCTATCTTTGTCTATAGATTAATAACTTACAAACATGTTTTGATATCTCTAACTATAGAGATGCAAAGTTCACATCAAGTGTCATTAATAACAAGCAAGTTGGATTACTTTCATGTCATTTAATACTTAAATTTTCTTCACAAAAAATATATGCTATTGTAACTAATCCCATTAGTTATTCTAATCTACTTATATTTCAATTATTAGCCATCACTTGATCATTTAGCCTAACTCTATGTCCTAGAGCTAAAATATTCTATAAATGCATCCTATAAATACCCAAGGAACTAATTGAAGTTACAACTTAAAGCATGAATGATCTCACTTGGCTCATATTTCATACCCATGTGAGCTCTAGAAAATCCTTATTTGGGTTTACTTTTTCTCTAACTTAAGTCGCAAAAAAGTTTTCTAGTTCCACTCGTGAATGTATTGAATTAGTTGTTAAATGGTGGTACCATTAATGAGCATCATCTTCTAAGGTTTACATAAATAATATACATGCTACATCTTCATGGATGTCATGTAACATTCCTAAAGTATCTTTGCATTATCTTGTGTGCTCTTATGCAATTCTCCTACCATTAAGGTGTATCTTAAGATGAATTTATTAGCATCCTCATGACATCCCGAGAATGTTAATTGGACAATTACCTAGCCAAGACTACACTAAATTGAAAGGTAAGATGATTTTGAATAGCTAAAATAAAAAGACAAAAAAATCAAATCAATCTTAAACTCTTAGATTTTACATACTAGACAAACTATTAAATTTATAGAAAGCACATTTTATTATTATCTTTTTCCATGATTTTGGCACTCCTTCTAGTGCCAAAATGTTGAAGTGGATTTTAGCACACCAACTTAGGAACAACTCAATTATCTCTTGAAAGGGATTATCTTCCCCTAGGGCTCAATATCCCTTATTAGAGGTTCATTTGGTTTAATAAATATATAAATGGAGTCTTGTAATTGGTATCTCCATAATTTATTAAGAGGATACTATTTACATTTGAACTTATTGGAAACTGTAAGTTTGATATGGGATTCAATAGTGTTGAGTTTTTTTATCAATTAAATAAAAAAAAAATATGAGAAACTCAAAAATGACATTGGAAATAACAAAAATTTATTAACATAAATTTAATTCAAGTCTACGTTAATTAGCTTAAAGTAAATTACAAAATTCAATAGATAGATAAGAGAAATTAATAAGGATAATCTTATTTATTTGAATAATTATTGGTTTTCAAGTTTCCTACACTAGAATTTAAATCATTAGGCAAATAAGATAACTTGGTAAGAATAATTTTGTTTATTTAAATAAGCATTGATCAGTTTTTAAATTTCCCACACAAGCATCCAACCATCTAAGAAATAGTTAGTTGAGAAGTCAAGTTCTTCCCAATCAACCCTCAAAAAATAAATGTCATAAACATTAGACAAGAACCCCAAATCTACAAATTTGTTACTCATTTTACTTCCACCAAATTGAAATGTGTCACTATAAATTATTTAAATGTTCTAGAATGAATTGATTTTGAATTCTCTTGTGGATTAGGAGATTATTAGAATAAATTAATTGGATACATTTCAATACTAGCACATACCATCAAGTTGTACCAAACGTGTGTTTAGTCATATCAAAGTGAGAGGTTGAATGGACCTAGTTAACCAAATTTGAATTTTAAAATTTACAAGGAAAGGGGACAAGTTTGTGATTGTGAGGTCACCCTTTGTGATCATGAAAGTGTCCTAAAATGGGCTAATTTTCAAATCTAAGTGTCAAACAAGTAAATAGAGATAGGTGTATAGGTGAATATGATAAATGAGTGGATAAGGTGAATGCGTAGGAGTGTATGTGCATAAGGACGAGGTAAGACTAAATGATTGATGAAAGTTTAGGAGAATGAGCCCAATATTACACAAGATTTTACTATTTGTCACTATATGCATGTATCAATGTCTTCAAAATAAAAACTAAACTAAACAAACATGTAATTTTTTAAGTACTTCTATCTCATTACAAATACATATACTCCATCACAACACCAACTTACTTCTAAATTTTAATGATATTCAGTTATTATTGAATTGCAAAGTAGAAAGCATATGTAATTATTTGGCATCATCACATACTTTTTAAGACTATTATCAAAATAGTGGTGCTAATACCATAATATGTACTATGTTTGAATGGATTTAGTCGAAAATACACCATTAAAATTTAAATCTTGACATATCCACCCACTATGCACCAATAAAATTATTTAATTATTTAAAATGAATATAAAATATATATTTTTATTTATATGATATTGTTTTCGGAGTGCACTAATGACAAAATTGATTCAACTCCAACAATATAAAACAAAGTCTGTAAGCACAGTCCAAAAATAAAGTTATGGGAGGTATGTTACTCCTTATTAAAAGCATGCCTTACAATGTACAAACCAAATATATTTGGCAATATTGCTGCCATAAATGCAAACAATAGTTACTTTGCCCAATATGTAACCAACGAAGGTAAATTTGACGGCCCTATGACTGTATTTGTGGTTTCTGAGCGTAAAATACAGTACATGAAGACTGTGCCAGATGAACAGTTTAAAGTACAGGGAACCCTGTGGAGCAGTGAATGTTAATAAGAGCGTACAGTGGATAATAGATGGTACTAATTGATACGACTGCACTAATTGCTTATCACTTGCGGCTGCACTGTGCATCCTGATCCCACCATCATTATTACCATGATTTGCCTGCCTTTGTTTTTACATCCTTCCTTCACCCTACGCTCTGCAGTCCTGCACAACTACACAGGAATCGAAAAACTTAATTATTATTCAATGCAGCTCTCTCTCGATATTCCTCCCCCTTTGTCGCATCCACAGTCATAGTCAGTGCTTTAGGATGTACATTCTGTGAATATGGACCATTTGATGAATGCCTGGTTTGAGCTTGCTCCACGTCGATGGTACAAAGTGGGGAAAAATCTCTGATCGTCCCAGTTTATGGTGTCTTCTTTTCTTTTCTTTTTCGTTCAGTCAATATAAGTAGAACCCATCAATCAGTCTGAGGCAGATGTCTCAACAACCTCAAGAATTTCAGAACAGCTGGTTTAACAAATTGATATTATTCTGTCAGAGTCCTAGTTTAACAGGTTTCTAAAGTATTTCCATAGATTCTCAATCCTTTATATTAATTAAAGGAAATCCTGTTGTCCTTTCTTCAAATATTTTAAACATAAACAAAGAGAATTAGAAAGGTGTGGATTTGGAGTCCCCACAATTACACCATGACCTAAAACAAGACAAGTGTATTTCATTGTTTATCAGTTCTTTTGGTTTATCTTCTTTAGGGTAAGAGAGACGAGGGTGAGGGAGAGGAGCAAGTGGTGGGTAGGGCAATGTTGAGCGAGGGGTTCATGTCAGCAACATTCGAGTCGATCGATTGTTTTGCACATGTCCCTTCACAGTCTTGTTAGCACCCCCTTATTTTTTTTGGTAAAATTTGCACATGTTTTTTCAAATTTTTGGACCGTTTTTCAAAAATCATAAAAAAGAGTCAAAATGTGCCATCGACCAATAGTGGGTCACTAAATCATGTATTATTGGTACATTGACGTGGCATCACATGATTGGTCAGTTTGTGTACTTTATGAATTAAAGTGTTTTGTAATTTGGATATAAGTGTAAATTTATTGACTCTTTTATTACCCAAAACTGGTCTAGGCTGTCATATTCTATACCCACCATATGTCCATTGCCCACGATTGACTCCTCTCCCTTGGTGCTAATGGGCCTCATAGACTAAAAGATAATGGATTAATGGTTTTAATGATATATGAAGCTACAACTTTTAATTTTTTAGAATTGAAAAAAAAAAGAGAATGTAATCTTTCTTCACAAGTTTCAATGTTTTGAATTTAAGAAGTCTTTTAATGTTATATATATTTTTTTAAATCAATTATATATTACATTTTCAAACAATAAGAGAGAAGATTTAGTAGTCATTCATGCATCAATAGTTGGTATAGTGTATTGTATTTAGACTTTTGATTGAATATATTAAAAAAAACTATACATTGAAAAAATTAGCTAATAAGAGTAAGAGCTATGCATGTGCATGGTGTGTGTTTGTGAGAGAGTGATTACTCCCCTTTAAGTTGTACAAAATAAAAGACAATGTGGTTGTAATAGAAGACCATTTATACAGTTTCTAAGAGTAAAACTAAAATATATATTTCTATTACTCACAAGAATGAAATTCACAAAATTAATGGAGTTTTGAAGCAACATTTGCATATCTTAAATGAATTTCATTTTTATATGCAACATGTACATTTCTTAAGTAAATTTCATGTGTATGCAACATGTGCATGTAGGAGCTGGGATATAGCTCTTAGAACATGTTAGAATCACTCAAGGACTCAAGCCTCCAAGATCATCTACAAAAACCAACAACAACCTTCCATAAGAGAGAAAAAAAAGAACATGAAATTACAACAATGGATGCAAGATGTGACCAATATGTAATACTCAAAATTGCAATATGTATTGGACTTACAAAATTGAATTGAGATTGATGATCAAATATACAATGTACATATGAATCCTTGCTTATATAAGCAAAGGGATCATGTACCTACATTAAATGATTGTGTCATAATTAAATGACATGGGTCAATATTAAATAACCTAGGACACAAGCTAGTGCAATCACAGTAGGAGGATCCTCAAAGAGAACAATCTGGACTATGCAACTAGAGTAACACAACAAAAGAAACACAGAATATGGAGGCAAATGCAGATACAAACATTCTTATTATCAAAAATTTTTATTACATATAGTCGGTCACATTCGAGCTTACAAATTCAGCTCATAGGCCTGATACAACATGTTCAAAATACAATGCTCATACATGCAAGCGAAAATCTTACAAATCAAACTCTATATTCTTCTTATTCTACTTAAACCTTATTCCCTTTTATAATGATCTATTACAAACTTTATATCATATTCGTGGGTCAAGAAACATCTGTATTGGCCAAAGATCATTACAATCTCCGATGAGGGAAACATAACGTATGCAAGAATAGGTTGGCCTCAAATTTGAGTTTATTCCATGGTAGATGTGCATGATGAAGTGTGGACCTAAGATTAAGGTCGGGGACACTCCATAGAATAGATCGAAACACACTATGAGGGTCCGCAAGTTACGGGGGGGATCCACGATTGATCAAACTAGTCATTAGGTTTTGAAATTATTCTGGGGCTAGTTCCAAAACCTGTCACTCAATCCGGAAGTGATAACTTGTCAGAAAAAGATCTAGTCGAGCTGAAAACTTGGAGTAAGGCAATTGAACATGTTCATGATGAAACCATAGATTTGCGAGGTCTGGTGAAAAAAAATGAAGAAATTTCGGATCTACCAACTTGAACAAGAACAAGAACAAAACAAGAACAAAACTAAATGAAAATATTTTTGGTTGATGCAAGATTGCCAGGAACCAAGGATGCTCCTGCATCAGACATCTAGGGTTAATGAAAAGTGATTCCCTCACTTTTTTGGGGCCAAAGGGAAACCAATACAATCTACCTCAGCCTGAGAAATCCAAGAAGAATTCTCCATTGGTCTATGTTTCCACTTCACCAGATATTCTTTGTATTGTCTTCCACGAGTCTTTCTCCCATCTCTGACATCCAAAATCTCTTTTATCCCATCTGATTGTTGTTTAGGAAGTTGTTCTTCCAATTTTTCTTTATTGTCTTCACTGAATTATGCTTCATGGTACTCATGTAGATCTGTAATGTTGAATATAGGTGATATACCCATTTCATCTGGTAACTCTACTTCATATGCATTTCCTGAATCAAACTTCTTCAAAATCCTACAAGGTCCAAACTTCCTCATCTTGAGCTTATTGTATGTGCCAACTGGAAATCTCTCCTTCCTCAAATATACCATCACTTCATCTCCAACTTCAAACTCCTTATTTCTCCTCTTTTCATCTGCTTGATCCTTATATTTTCGGTTCATATCTTCCAAATGTTGCTTCACTTGAGTATGCACTTTTTTGCATATGTTTTACAAATTCCTATGCTTCTACACTCCTTTTATCTCCTTTACTAATGTCTTGCAATTCTAATATACCTCTAGGATGAACTCTAATAACAATATTAAAAGGTATCTTTCTTGTACTCTTGTTCACTAAATTATTGTAGGCAAACTCTTCTTGTGCAAGGGCTAAATCCCAACTTTCGGTCTTCTCTCCAACCAAACATCTTAGCAAATTTCCCAAACTCTTGTTCACTACCTCTGTCTGTCCATCAGTCTGTGGATGAAAAGTAGAACTGAACTTCAAATTTGTCTTCAACTTCTTCCAAAGTGTCCTCCAAAAGTAACCAACAAAATTTGTATCTCTATCTGAAACAATACTCCTTGGTAATCCATGCAATCTAACCACTTCCCTAAAAAACAAGTCTGCTACATACATAATGCATTTCTTGTCTTCTTACAAGGTATGAAATGTGCCATCTTGGAAAATCCATCTACCACCACAAATACATAATCATTACCTCTCTGTGTCTTTGAAAAACCAAGTATGAAATCCATGATGATATCCTTCCAAGGTCTTTCTAGAACTGTCAAAGGTTTATATAATCCAACATTCTGACTAATTCCTTTTGCAACTTGACAAACTCTGCAACTCTGCATAAATTTCCTAACATCCTTATGAATTTGAGGCCAAAAGTAATTCTCACTTACCAATGCTACTATTTTATCAATTCCAAAGTGTCCTGCCAATCCTCCACTATGTTTCTCCTTTACCAAATTGTCACTCATTGAACTCTGGGGTATAGACAACTGATTTCCTCTTAACAACTTTTCCTCCTGAATGAAATAATCCAGCCACTGACTTCTATCCTCCAAAACTAGTTCTTTACATGCTCTCCAAGGTTCTACAAAATATGGGTCTTCCTCATACAAGTTCTTCAATTCATCAAAGCCTAATACAGGTCCATTCTCATTTGTGTCAATAAATTCCTTCTCCTAATCAAAGCATCAACAACTCTATTTGACTTTACATTCCTATGTTTCAAAACAAAAGTATAACTCTGCAAGAATTCCACCCATCTCATGTTTTTCTAATTTAACTTACCTTAACTATTAAAGTATTGCAAAGCCCGATGATTGGTAACAAAAACTCCTTAGAAAACAAGTAATGTCTCCACTTCTTCAAGGCTTGGACTATGGCATAAAACTCTTGATCATACACTGAATACCTTTCCCTTGCATCATTCAACTTCTCACTAAAATAAGCTACTGGTCTTCCTTCTTGACTTAACACTACTCCAATGCATTTCTGCTTGCATCACAGTCTATCTGAAATACCTTACTAAAGTCTGGTAAATCCAAAACAGGCTGCTCAATCACCTTCTTTTTCAACAACTCAAATATCCTGACTACTCTAGATGTCCACCTAAAATCCTTCCTATCTCCTCTCATCATTTTTGTCATAGGACTGCAAATAGAACTGAAATTCCTAATGAACTTTCAGTAGAAACTAGCCAATCCATGAAATGATCTTACCTCTCCAATGTTTTCTAGTGTAGGCCATTCAACAATTGCTCTTACCTTATTAGGATCCATCTTTAGTCCATTCACATATATCACAAACCCAAGATATACCAATTCTTCCTTCATAAAAGTACACTTCTTGATGTTTATCAGACAATCACAAACTTACCCAAGAATTTCTTCAATACTTCATTCATCAACCTCATGAAAGTACTAGGTGCAGTTTTTAGTCCAAAAGGCATCACCAACCACTCATACAATCCTTCATTTGTCTTGAATGTTGTCTTTCATTCATCCCCTTCTCTAATTCTGATCTGATGATATCCACTCTTCAAATCTATCTTTGTGAAGTATTTAGCTCCACTCAAACAATCCATAATGTCATCCATCTGGGGCAAAGGGAATCTATACTTTACTATGATCTTGTTTACGGCTCTAGAGTCTGTACACATACTCCATTCTCCATCTTTCTTAGGTGTTATAACTGCAGGTACTACACAAGAGTTTAAGCTTTCTCTGATCAAACATTTTCTCAACAACTCTTGCACTTGTCTATTCAACTCTTCATTCTATGCTAGTGTCATTCAGTGTGCTAATATATTAGGTAAACTAGCTCTAGGAATCAGATTCATGCAATGACTAATACTCCTCATAGGTGGCAATCCATTAGGTACATTATTTGAAATGATAGCTTCATATTATTTCAGCAAATCCTTTATCTCCTTTGGTTGTTCTTCTACTTGCTTCAAGTCTTCATCCTTCTTGGGAACCAAGGCATAGCACATGTTCTCATGTCTTAGTCCATCATAAATATTCTTCCATCAACCAAACAAATTTTAGCATTTGTACAAACCTCAACTTTAGGGACATCCTCCAATGGCAACAAAGTCTGCTTCATCCCATTTGCAACAATAGTATATATGTTCTTCTTTCCTTCATGAATAACATGTATATCATACTGCCAAGGTCTTCCCAAAAAAATATGGCATACATCCATAGGCATGATGTCACACAAAACTTCATCATGATAATTTCCTATCTTCAATTTCACCAAACATCGTTCACTTACCAATATCTTATGCTCATCTTGAATCCAAGCTATCTAATAGGGCTTCGATTTTTTCAATCTTCCCAACTTCAATTTGGTCACCATTTCTTTCGAAGCTGGGTTCTCTAAGCTTCCACTGTCAATGATTACTTTACAACATTTACCAGCTACCTTGCATCTAGTCCGAAAAAAAATATTTCTCTACAACAGTTCCTTCTCCAATTCACTTTGACACAATACTTTCCTATTCACCAACACTTCTTCTTCCAGTTGATTAGGTGATCCAACATGATTCTCCTCAATAAATTTTGTTCTTTTATTGTTCTCAGTATTTCTTCTTGTCTCTCCATGTTTGCATTCAAAGGCTCTATGTCCTTCTCCACCACATTTGAAACAAGTTCCCCCGAATACTCTTTTTTCCTATCCTCTATCATCTTTTCTATATCCTTCATTTTGGTAGCCACCATATCCTCCTCTCTGATAAGAATTTCCATCATCTCTTCGGTATTAATTCTCATTCTTATTGACCTCCTTATCCTTGTTCTGATCTGAAAAAGATCCTCTTCCTCCTCCAGTAAAAATCCTTCCTTTCTAAAATCTTCCACCTCTTCCTCTGTGTCTGTGCTCATGTCTTTTGTTTAGCTTCTCTTATGCTTTTAGGGCACATTGATATGCTTCTTCCACACTCAAAAACTTAATCAAACTTATCTCATCTTGTATAGACGACCTCAAACCATTTACATATCTAGCTACTTGCTCAATCCCATTCTCCAAATGTCCAAATCTGATGTTCAACTTATAGAACTCCTCAGTATACTTTGTCACACTTGATTCCTTTTGTTTCAGATTCTACAACTTCTTGAACAAACTAATCTGATAGTCAACAAGATTGAACTTTGTCTTCAACTTATTTGCCATCCGATCCCATGATCTTATCTTCTCCTTTTCATTTCTTTGTCTATCTGTCTGCAAATGTTCCCACCAAAGGGATGCATGTCCTCTCAACTTTGTACAAGAAAATTTCACCATCTTATCTTTTGGGGTACCTTCAAAATCAAAGTACTTTTCCATCTCTGTTATCCAATCTAGCAATTCATCTGAATCCAACTTACCATTATAATCTAGTGGATTGAAATGTGGTTTAGTGATTACTCTGGTTAGGGCTCTTATGAACCTTTCTTCTCCCTGATCAAGGCTAGGTTGCTCTTCTCTTGCAACTTCTTCTCATTCTACTTCTTCATCACTCACATCATCAATTGGTCGACCTCTCCTATGGCTCATTTCAACTGCTTCCAATCTAGCAGAAATTCCTCTCAACATCTCCATTATAGTTGGGTCTGCATTTCCACGTGCTCCATTTCCTCTACCATTTCTTCTTCCTACCATCTTTACACAAGTCTTTTGCAGCTATAGGTCGGATCCTTAGTCCATCGCCCCACAACAAATCTTCAAAAATACTGCGCAAACTCTGACGATATTGCAAGGAATGAATCTCACTCTAATACCAATCTAGTGTAGTCATGGTAGGAGGGTCCTCAAATAGAACAATCTGGACCATGAAGCTAGAGTAACATAATAGAAGCAACACATAATATGGAGGAAAATGTAGATACAAACATTCTTATTATCATAATTTTTTATTACATATAGTTGGCCACATCCAAGCTTACAAATTTGGCTCATAGGCCTAATACATGTTCAAAATATAGTGCTCATACATGCAAGTGAAAATATTACAGATTGAACTCTATATTCTTTCTGTTCTACTTAAACCTTATTCCCTTTTCTAATGATCTATTACAAAATTTATATCATATCCATGCATCAAGAAACATCCGCGTCGACCAAAGATCATTACAATCTTGGATGAAGGAAACATGATGTGTGCAAGAACAGGTCGGCCTCAAATTTGAGTTTCTTCCATGGTAGATGTGCATGATGAAGTGTGGAGCTAAGATTAAGGTCAAGAACACTCCACGTAACATATTGAAACACATAGTGAGGATTTGCAAGTTACGGGAGGGATACACGATCGATCAAACTAGTCGTTATGTTTTGAAATTATTTCGGGGCCAGTTCCAAAAACTGTCACTCAATCTGGAAGTGATAACTTGCTAGAAAAAGATCCAATCAATTTGAAAACTTGGAGTAAGTCAATTGAACATGTTCACAATGAAGCCATAGATCCACGAGGTCTAGTGAGAAAACATGAAGAAATACTAGATCCACCAACTTGAACAAGAACAAGAACATAACAAGAACAAAAATGAATGAAAATATTTTTGGCCAATGCAAGATTGCCAAGAACCAAGGATGATCTTGCATCACAAGCATTAAATAAACACCAAATAGATAAGATAAGTGGAAACTAATGCATAGCTAGAAATATTCCCACCTAATTAATGCTAATTAGAAAGATACCCTCCTAGGACCTGAGTAGAGTTAACAATGTAAATAAGACCTAGATAAAACTAGATAGGAAAAATACCTATTTACACCACAACCCCCCCTTGAGTACAACTTAGGGATTCGGTTATTACACAAATGACATAAAGATGGGTCTTGGTTACAAGGCCATCTTAGGTACCCATGTACAAATGCAAAGAAAATCTCTTGCAGACAAAGAAAAGGAGAAAACCCGGTGGGACAAAAATCCTCCCCAAAAGAGATGAAATACAAAATAATCTCAATGATGCATGAGAGGGACAAAACCCCATCCGAGGAAAAAGAACTCCCATAAGAGAGAATAAGAGAGACCATGCAATCCCCCTCAATGGTGAGTCTCTTGCAACAATAGAAGATCAATATTGAATAATAAAGATGATCCAATCTCATTGAACAACCATCCTCCCCATAAGAAGAAGCAAAACCAAGATGATATGTAGGATGTCATCCCATTCCAAAAAGGAAGATGATGGAAGAAGAATGTTTAACTTGATGTTATGAATGATGCTCAAGTGTCTCCATGTTGATGTCAAAAGTTGACAACCTCCAAATAGGCGTTCAAGGCCACACAACTGAAGATGTCAATCCAAAACCTCCTAGAGACGAATATCAAACACACTCCAAAGAAAAAGAAACCTCAAGTGAAACTACAAAGAGTGATCATGTAGAGAATGAACAAGAGGTTCATAGAATTCCCTCACAACAACTGAAGAAGAATCGTCTCCATCAAAGAGAAGATGTATACAATCAATAGTGTCTCCCAAATCTAAAATGTGAGACTCAACAAACAACCCATCAGTTGTTGAACACCCAAAATATTGAGAGGGGGGTGAATCGGTATTCTTTTGAATCAATTAAACATTTAATCATTCAATTCTAGTAATGAAGGAAAGCATGATTTAACATCCAACAACATCACATAACACATGAACACCAAGATTTTTATGTGGAGAACCCAAAATGGGAAAAACCACAATGAAGATTAGCTCACAATATATTATAACTGATTATAGTATGTTACATAAGTGCTCATTGCAAGTGGACTCATTGTCCAAGTGGAATCACTACCCACTAAGAAATAAAAGAGATAGAAGAGATTGTGGCTCATAGCTAGATTTGACCTGTTACAATTGCATATAACTCATGCATGAAATACAGTTCCAATGAAGCTCAAAATATAGACTCAAAACTCTTCATATTAATTTGGATTAACACTCTGCTTTGCTCTACATTCACTCTATATTCACATAATTTGCATCCCCTAACTCTTATCACATATCACCTTCATGTCAAAATACTAAAAAAGATCTAACTTATATATTCGCTTCACCTATAACACTAATTAGGTCAGCCTAATTAGATGTA
The DNA here is from genome assembly GCA_007115665.2 of Sequoiadendron giganteum. Classification (NCBI taxonomy): domain Eukaryota; kingdom Viridiplantae; phylum Streptophyta; class Pinopsida; order Cupressales; family Cupressaceae; genus Sequoiadendron; species Sequoiadendron giganteum. The sequence goes on from VCHN02000014.1 coordinate 157,845,119, forward strand.
ATATACAAAATGTAGCTTGTTGGCTCAAGATCTATCCACACATGCTTCGTGCCAAGATTCAAACCTTATAAAAATTTGAAATAGGTCAACACATACCTAAAATATCACCCACATAATAGATCAAGTCATATCCAATCTTCGTAATACACCCAACTCATAAGGTCAACAAAATTAATGACCTAATTGCAAAATTTTCCAACTATGCAACCATATTTGGACACACTGACCTCCAAAATTGATGCCAACTAGAATGCACAATCATCTGACACCTTCCAACTACTTCACAACTCCACAAAGTAAAATTCCAATCCGCGGAGAAGTGTGGATTCATCAACACATGCACTAAACTAGAAATGTTTGATACTACCAAGCTGAACTTTTGTTACTCATAACTTCAAAGCCGGAAACCAAAACGGGATGAAACTGTAGAATTAGGTTCCTCTAATAACATACAAAACTATGTTAGACGTGCATAGAAAAATCTTCATCAACGGAACAATGCAGACCCAAATACCGGATCTCCCATACATAGAATCACCTGAATTGAAACTTAGTCAATTTTCACAACTATTGCCTTCACCAGATCAAACCCTCTTTCAAAATTATCTTACATAATCATCCTTAAATATGTTCAAGACATCCAAATTGAGCTACACCATAGACTTTGTATTAGGATACAATGTTGACATCAATAACAACACTGCAATGCATAGCTACAATATACCTTGTATTCATCCCACATGCTCATGTTGCCAACAGATGCATCAATGACATCTCCTCATTCTTCCAACAATCTCCCCTTTGTCATTGATGGAAACATACATAAAATAATCTCCAAAAACATTCTCCCCCTTTGAAATCAAGGGAAAAGGGTGTATACAATAGTCTTCTTGCATATTGGATCTCCCCCTCACAAAAAAACTCATATATACAAGTAGAAAAATTCAATTAACTCCCCCTAAGAATGTTATGCATCATAACCAAACCAAAAATTTATATTAAAAATCACTATACACCATCCACATATATACACTGGAGTTTGAAAATAATAAACTGAAAATGCATAAAGAAATAGAAATACTGTCAACTGGAAGAGGTTGACTCTTGAAGATTTGCAACATGAACTTGCCATTCTTGTTTGCCTTCTTCCCAGATCTTCTTAGCTATTCCAATCATTCTGCACTATGTCTCAAACTCAATAAGGTATTGTTTTCCTTCTTCTAGAGTGTTGGGTATCAGATTAATCTTGGAAGCTTTATCAACACTTACAAGGGTACTGGAAACATATGTGAACATTCAGTTCACCAAGTCCCTTATGTTTTTGAATTGCTTAATGATTTTCTCTTTTTGACCTTGCAGTTGGAATTATTTCTAATGCAAATCTTCAATAGTTGATCTAATGCTTCCATCAAGGTCTTGTTTTGGATCATATGCACTAGAAGCTTTATTTTCATGTGACTCAATTGAGTCCAATTCATCTTTGATTCTCTTGGTGGCTCTAGGCCACTTCATACAAAACTGGAACAAGGCTTTGGTCTTAGCCACACAAGCTTGAGCATCCTTGAGACTTTCCTAAAATTTATTGTGTGCTTGTATGCACTTTTCTACAATCTCCAACAATCTCTTCTCTTCCACTTTCTTGTCCATTTATTTCTCAAGTTTTTCTTTCAAACCAAAGGCATACTCTTTGAAAGAATCAATAAAAAAATTTATATTTTTCATAGCAGAGAGTGAATTGTCAATTGTTGCACCAAGTATGGCCTCCTACAGGGTCTTCAAAGCTTCTTTAAACAACTCTCTACTCTTTTGATGTGTTTCTATGATTTCCTTCTGTGTAGATGCATGAAAGACATATCCTAGTTGTAGCTTGTGGAGTGGTGAAATCTTAGCAAGGTCAACATTTCCTTCTTACATGGGTAGCTGTAGCAATTGAGCAGACATAACCAATTAGAAATTCAATTGTATGTTCAAAAGATTCTATAGAGAATATCTAAATATTTTGAAGGATTCACCGATTGCCTTTACCTCTTCCTTTGCATGCTTTTCTTTCAACTCCTTTTTATTCTCAATATTACAAATATTAATTATTGTCTTTGCTTCTTTATTTCCTCCCACATTATCGAAGGCATCTTCATTCTTCTAATCTTCTTCTTTTTTTGTTTCTTCTTCACCAATATATTTGTTTGATTTATCCAGAGGATGAATATAGTATCTGGTTGGTCTTGTGTGCTCTCTCCATTTGTGCCAGTTATCAGAGAAGGAGTAAGAGTATCCTCCTTAGCAGCATCTTCTCTAGTAGTTGCATTCATCTCAACATTCTTCTCAGCCTCCACATTGTCCTCTATTGTGACTTCTACTTCTAGAGGAACATTATCTTGTGCATCTCCTTCATTTTCCTCATGCTCATGTTTAGCATTATCCATTTTCACTTCATCTTCAACATTTTCTTCTGCAGGCATCTTTTTCTTATTCTTAGGAGTCATTCCCAACTTTTGTGCTAGCTCTACTACCTTTTTAACACTCTCCTTCCTAAGCCTTTTGAGATCATTTTGATCTCTTCCCATAAGGGTTATCACCCTTTGTTTTGTTCTAAGTTCTTTATTAAATAATGTGGGCAATGTGGCCTTATTTTCCTTAGATAGAGGAGCACTTATCTTCTCCAATGCACAAGCCTTCAATTTGGCATCTTCTTCTATTGCTTCTTATCTTTCTTCAATCAAAACATTCCACAAATCTGTAGGCATTTGTTTCTCTATATTTCTCTTATCAATAGATTCTTTTTCTTTTTCTTCTTCTTTTCTTCTAGTGTTCTCTTCTTTCTTGCTTCTACATTCTTTTCTCGCATATGAACAATAAATTATTTCTTATCCTTTTCCACTTCATCCTCACTATCTATGTCAATGATATTAAGCTTCTTGCTTTTTGTACTTGCTTCACCTTTTCTTTTTCGGACTAGTTGTGGTCCTTCTTCTTCTTCTTCCTATTCATCTTCAAAATTGACACCCAAATACTAATCTTTGGTGTCCTTTGTCTTGACCCTTCTTCTCACATAGCCAATTGGGTGTGTTGTTGGAGAAAATTTATCTTTCTCAGGTGTCTTTTCTTGTTTTTCAGAGAGGACTTCTCCTTCATGGGAGCACTGGTTTGATTTACAAGATTACTAGTATCCTTCCTCTTAGTTCTACTTGGTGAGGGGTCAGTCCCAAAGGACTTTTGATTAGCCAGAGGAGTGGTAGAAATCCTACCAAATCTTCTTACACCTGATGACCTTCTCGAAGCTCTATCCATTTCTCTTGCTTGTTCCACTTTTTGTTTTGTGAGGCTCATGGCCTCCGCAAATTATGCATTCATCTTTTCAACTTTCTTCTTTATTTGTGGTTTCCTTTGCTCCTTATGCACCTCCATTTATTTTTCTTCATAGGTACCATATCTTCCTTTTGTGGTGTCCTTAAGTTTTCTTAACATATAATCTATGGATGACATGATCTCATTCTCAATAATCTCATATCCCATTTCCGAGATCCACATTCTTCTTGGCTCTACTGCTTGCATGATACACTCATCTTTGGAAACCATAAAGATGATATCCTTTGTGTACTTCTCAACCATCTTTTGGGGAATTATCTCCCTCTCTTGCATCCTCTTTTGAAAAAACTACAAAGAATATGACAAGGGCATCTTCTTGTGCCTTTGCATCTCCTAGAGCTCTTAAGAAGTCTCTAATTTGATGAGAAATCGGTCTTCCTTTCAACCACACTACACTTTTTGTGCCAAGGAGTTATTTCAAAAATTAAAACAACAAAAACACAATTAAAGTTCCATACTTAAAGGGATAACTAGTATCCTTTGTTTTCTATAGATTCTTCATGAGTTGTTGCCTCAATAATTCACATAGGTCATAGTTTTCACCTTTCTCCACCATTTCATAGGCAATGTTAATGGTGGTGGCACATACATAGTTCTCCCTATTGGAGAAATACAACTTGTAACCTATCATCATGGAGGCATACTTCACAGAAGGATTCCTTATTTCCTTAACGGTTAAAGCCCTCCTATCATACTTTGCTCCCTTTTTCTCCATTACAATCTCAATCATAACAAATTTGAGTACTGAAACGGGTCTAGTGGCATACAACCCTGAACTTTCCTAATCACCTCCTTTGTGATTAGTCCAGGAATATCCATCCATACGAATTTATCATGGATGTGGCTCAATGCAATTCTTGCCCAATAATAGTCAAGGAAAAAATTAGTAAACCCTTGCCAGACGTCAAGCCCCTTTACAACCAAATTCTAATATTCTGGCATTAATGCAAAGCCCTCACTAGGAAGTTCATTTTATCCTCACATCTCCAATCTTTGAGTGATCATACTCTTCAAGTATTTTGTGAATGTATATTCTTATATCTTTTGTATGTAGGACTACATAAGGAACCCTCAAGAATGCACCTTCTAGATCAAATTTGGTGTATTTGTCAAGATGTTTCTTAAATTTAGGTCGAGTCTCTTAAACACATCCACAACCTTTGGTCTAGCCATTTCTAAAGTTTCTAACTTTATTTCAAATAAATTTCTAAAAAATTAGGGCAACAAAGTCCATAAATACCTTTCACTTTGATTTTTTGTCTAGGGTTTGTACACACCAAGACTCAATCACTTCAACTGCACTGATCTACTCTTTGTCTACTCTTCTTCTTTTGAAAAATAGTTTGCAAATAAATTTTGCTTAAGTGTAATAAAGTTTATAAAACTTTTGTCGTGACCTAATTTGCATTGAATACTCAAAATAAAAATCTAGTAAAAACCCTAATTTCTTGTATAGTCAACTTCAAATTCTCCACAATCTTTCACATTTCAATATTTTCTACCATAATTGTCTCCAATAGATCAAACATATTGACCTACACCACATATCCTCATTTTGAAGCATCGTCACTATTTTCTTTGGTAGGGGATGAAATATTTTCATTAAAGATCCCCCTGAGCCAAATTTCTCAACTTAGTTTCTCAAGGCAACATCTACACTAGAGGCTAGAATAGATTCATCCTTAACCTCAGTGTCTTCCTTCTTTCTCCATATCTTGTCCATCTCCTTTGTCTCTGTAGGATCAACTTTTTGTATCGGATCATTCTTCTTTACTAGATCATCCTTCTTCATATTTCTACTTTCGCAAAACTTAGAAATGTGTCCAGACCTACTACAATTGTAGCATATGACATTATTTAGACCAATATTACTTCTTATGGTGAAGATTTTTTCACCTTCATTGGGCCTCTAGGGTTTTGCACCTAAAGCGCAAGGGACAAAGATCTATTACTACATTCAAGAACAAACCCTTGAGAATTTAATGGAAAGGGGCTTAAAATATTTCAAAGGGAGAGTTCTTAGGGATAATAATGGATAGAAAGGGGTTCACCATGAAGTGTAAACTTGGAAAAAGATAAATGCTTGAAGATGCAATGTGATATGCAAAAAAATAGATTAACTATAGTATAAAACAAGATAAAATGGGTAAATAGAAAGAGTGCACATGGAAAATGGCAAAGGTTGGAGTGAAGACTACAAATATCCTTGGAATTCTAGAAAATCTGAGTTTTTAGCCTAGTGGGACACTTGTTCCAAATTGGGTGACTTAGTCAAGTTTCGTGAAATCCTAGAAAACTGCACTGGAGCCCGTTTCAACCAAAAGGGCATTCGAATATGTAGAAATCTCTGAAAAGCTTGCACAATGGGAATAAGTCACCACAATTGGGGGAAGTGTCCACTTTGTCTTTTCTGAAGATTTGAAAGGGGAATATGTAGTCCTTGAACTACACTTCTACTCCTAGTAATTTTTTGGATGAGAAATTGCATAATTAGGCCTATAGGTGTTATCCAAGCTTCTCTTAGGGTTTTGACACCCTTGAAGGGCTTTGACACTTTGATGAAAACTTTTCCAATCCTTCTCTTTGTAAAATCTACAAACAAGACCTGTAAATTACACAAAGAGAGAAAGAAATGTTGGATGTTAGGACATGGGGGTTTTCCTTGGTTAAACCCCTTTTAGGTAATTAAACCAAAATGAAGAAATAATGAAATAAATCATGAAACAATGGAGTTAGAAACTTTCCATGAAGATAGATCTTGAGTTGCTGCAACAATGATTGAAAATCTGCCCTTGGATGCTTGCTTGGTGACTTAGAATGTTGAAACCCTAGCTTGCTTGAGAAGAGTGAGAGATGAGTGATTGAGAGTAATGAATTGTTGAGAGATTTAGGGGTGAAAATGAGGGGAAAACCCTTTATTTATACATGTTGTGCCCTAATTTCCCAAAAATAACGCATCACAGGCTAACCTTTGTTGGGGTTACTATACGAGAACGTCTCAGATCTAAAATCTAAAACCAGAAGTACCTCAGTGACTTTCATTTCCAAATCACTCCATAAGCACTAAAAACTATGCCATAAAGTGAAAACAGGCACAATAGTTCTCCCCCATTGATCCTTCTCAGAAAAATGCATGCAAGCTTAAACCAGATTCAACACCATGAACAAAAAAACAAATGAACACACAAAATTACATGGGGAAAACCCTTTCGGGTAAAAAATACCACACTCCAAAAGATAGAGCCATTGTATTATTCAGCAACAAATGGTTATAATACAATATCAGGCTCATAGCCTTTACAAGAGTTACATCTTGTTCATTTGGAGAAATTTAGGCAATAGCATAGATCTGCAACCTTGCACTTTTATAATGTCTTCACAAGACATACAGTGAAGATTCCCTTTAGCTCCTCAGCCCACACACACAACTAGCCTTTCAACTGACACAACCTCATGGCCTCCTCAAGTTCACATCTACTCAGGTTCCGAGTGTCTCAATGTTTGTGGTTACAATGCTCTGCACATACCTCTCAAACACACACTCACTGATCTTTGGCCAAGCTTATCGATCATGTATCTGTCGATCATTTTCTCTTTTGATTTGACCTCTATCGGCTTGCCCTACTTTCAGCTTTCAACTTCTTAGCTTTAGCTTACTATTGATCAACATTCGGCCTTGCCTTCTGGCTCAACATCGATCAAAATTCCATCGGCCTCAGATCGGCATCTTAGCTTCCGATCAAAATCACATTCCATCAAATGACCATCAGGATCTCATAATAACCCACTGACAAGCTTCACCATCTCGGGTTGTGTGCACCACCTTTGTAGCTAACATCAAGCCATCCTGCAATCAATTCTACACTTTGATCAAACCCTCGAGACAAGTGCCCAAGCTTTTGGGCACTAGCCGTTGATTTGCAACAATTATGCAAAATCAACCAATGAGATTTCGCCACTTATTGCACTGCCATTCGTTCACCGCTTGCAGATTAGTCATGCTAAGCCCTATCGCTAACCATCAGTCAAACCTCCGAGGTCAGGCAGTCAAAATATCTACCTCTAGCCAAGGTAAAATCCCTCATGGTATGGTAGTTCGCCAAACAACCGCCAACAACCAACAAACCCTCTTGAAACTGCCATCCAAGCTACCATTGTCAGGAGGAAACCGCTTTTGCTATCGCTAGCCATTCCATCACATTTCGGGGCTACAAAAATCCATTATCGCCAAAGCACCAATCGCCAGCCCTGTCGGGTCCCACATGCCACGTGTCCACCACTGATGGAGGTTCCAAGGCATCTAGGAGGGAATCTTTGAGATTCCCTTGAACCTACCCAGAACGAGCTTCTGAGTCTACCACATGTCCACCATTCGTGCACTCTACTTGAATTATGTGGAAGCTACTGGAGCTCCTTGGGGAATCTCTAGAGGCATCCACTATATTCCCTAGGGAACTCCTGAGGCGCAAACAAGTGTCCACTACCGTAAAACCCTTCACATAAAGAAACTCGGGGGACCCACCTTCCTTCACTATGCACACCACTAACTCACCACCACATGTTGAACACACAAGAAATTCCGTTCAACCAAAATTTTCGCAGAAGTACTTGCCTCAGGATGGCACAGAATGCGATGGTCACCGTCGGATCAAAGCCTTCATAGCCATCGATTAGGTTCTTTGCCACTTGGTCCAACTTCAACCGCTCAACACATATCGGTATATCGGTGGGACATGAAATATCACCCACCAATATGAGATTTCCTCGCCGCATTGGCCCATCGACGAAACAACACAAAGACTCCCGCCGATAGCAATCACCAGTCGATAAGAAATGGTGCCAAGCTAGACCCATCGAGCCATCACTATAACACCCCCAAGAGTCCCACCGATGGGATAGAGTCGTGGCGATAAGGAATAAGTTGAACACATGAAATCCTCAAACCAACGCAATACAAGCCAATGAGATTGATGCACATATTTCCAAAAATCTCCCACTTGACAAAGACTTGTTGGCTTCCTCCAAAACCCAAACAAAAATAATCTCTCCACCATGCTTCTGCGTTCCATACAAGACACCTGCAACAACATCCTAGATGTCCACCAATACAAGCAATAGTTCCAACCATCCTTCATAGGGAAAAGGAACAAGCTAAGACATAATTGCACCAATCTCTGGAATACAAGGATCAGATCCTTCAGACGACAAAGGGATCATACTTCCACCACTCAACTATGATCACCAGCCATACAGAAGCAACACCAGCTTCAAAGCTCTCGAACTTGAAAAAAAAACGTGAAGCCATTCTCCAGAACAAGAAACCAATAAGATAGAACAACAACCAAAAAAGTTGACTGCCCTCATCCAATTGATCAAACCCACATGATTGAAAAATAGCACACACAGCTTGTGCTAAACCATCCAATCACCCATACCTCCAAGGTATGCACATTAGTGAACTCATGCCATCTCAAATTCACCCATCAACTGTAGACCAAGCACTATGTGCCAACCAGTCAAGAAGACCAAACACATCCAGGAGCTCCCATTGTATGGGAAATGTCTAGATGAATGCAAAGAACTAAATGAGTGCATTCAACATGTCTCTACATTAGTATCCCAATAGACAAGGTACCATCAGAATTTATCCACGCATACCAAGTCCACCAATCATAGCACATAGAAGAGCATAACCATGTAGTACCAAGGAACATCCACAATGATATGCAAACCTACAAACCAAACATGCCCTTCTACACACACTTCTATATGCCAGTTGTGTCAAGTGCGATCTCTTTCACATCCCAAAGGGAAGCCACTCAAGGAAGATCAAACCATCCCATATTATTATCTCTTACCAATACTTTATAGCACTAGGAGATAAACTATGCTATCCACCTTTCACTATGGATCCTCCAGAAACTTAAACAATAGTTCAAGATCCATATCATGAAAGAAAGCATAAAACACATTTGAAAGATATGATGGGAAAATACCTCTCAAAAGAACTTCACTGCTGAGAAGACCAAAGGGAAAAAGAAAGATGCTCCTCCAAGATATAACATTTGCCATGACTTATCCAAGAGAAATCTCCTTATCGGTCTTTGTTGAACTCACATTCAACCAAGATGTGGGCTACTCGGACTTTCAATTGTAAACAATACAATAGCCTCACCTTATTCTCCATGAATTCATGAGCACCAGGAACTGATCATCTCATGCTAGAATCCAAGCTGCATTACTGTAGCAAACATGAAGTCCTCAAGCACATGACCAATGCACTCAAAACATAGAGAAACTCCAGACCACTATCAAAGCTCCAAACCTAGGAACAAGAAATTATCATGACACCATGATCTTACCATCCCCTTTAGGAGATACCATGCTTCAGGTGACTCCACCACAGTCTCAAGAGAAAAGCCTCATGCCAAAACTCTAAACCAAAACCACCTGTCAAGCACCACCAACACCTCAACCAAAGACTCGTAAGAGTTCTCCATGGCTCCAAGATGCTGAAAATCTTCAAATAGTGCCCATGCAAATGCGAAAGAGCTCTTTTGCAACAATAGGATCTAAGAGCTCCACCTGAAACATCTGTAATACCAAAGAAGATCATTCACCACCAAGTGATGAATACACAATGAATGCTAAAGCTCCCACTGAATGTGGCACTGAGCTTTCCAAGCATCATGATTGACCACCTACTAATCCAAAAAACCTCCAAGTACAAATTAAAACATGTCCATCGGACAACAACGTCGAACAACACCAAGATCTCCAGATCATGCAGACCGCACCATCACTGTCAAAAGCTTATAGTAGCTAGTGTATCAAGCTCTCCATGACATCATGATACACATGCTACAAGTTCCCATAACTGACTATCCAGGTACCCAAACACCATTCCTCCTTGCATCTCAAAATAGCTAAACCAGTGCACAAGTGGCCACAGATAAGGCCAGCTAACAGATCTGCACCACCACTGAAGCAACCTCATGGATATTGATAGTCCACTTCTGAGTTGACTCACAATAAACATGTAGGTAAAGAAAACCCACAACATTGCACAACTCGTAGATGCAACTAGTGAAAAACCTTGCAAATCTATCATCACACTAGAAAATGCACAACTGAGATCTCAAAGAGAAAACCCATGTAGAATACTTTAATCAAACACTAGATCAAGCTTAGATCTGATTTGCCAATCACATCCACAACCCAAGCCCTATAGTCTAGGAAACTAGCAAGCAAACACCATAAGAATGTTGAATGAAAAACACATACCAACACTCCCATGCATATAAGACGTCACACCTCCTCAAACCATGTGAAACTACAACTATCTCATCCAATCACACCCCAAAAATCCAAGGTCTAGGAAATAGATTAACAACAACTCCACAAAACCACAAGTTTTACTTGACCGTGCAAAACTTGCAAAACTGCCATGTTTCCAAAACACACATGCACCTCCATATTCACTGCACATCTGGATGACTCAAGAGTCCTCACATAACCATCATGGTTAACCAGAACAGTGACTGCACATGAATATGCATCATAGAATTTTTATGAAAATCTACAGAAAACCCTTTAGAACCAAAGAAATGAATCTAAAACATGCGAGTACAAGGTACAGGTACACAAGAATAGTAAGCCCATTCTAGACCAAATCCAAAACCACAACCATGCACAAGCATGCGAGTGAGCCAGGCTATTCAGAAGTTTCAGACCACCCAGATCAACTTCATAGCCTTCATGCAATCATGGAAACAAAGAAAATGCCTTCAGTGGTAAGTCAAACCACCTAGCACAAGTACAATACTCCATGGCTGCAAAAAAATCCAAGCAGCTCCATATCGCTAGGGAGCCTGTCACACAGACACCCGATATGAAACACGCTCTGTAGCAACACAACCATAAGCATAAACTCACACCCCTTGCATTAGGATCATTTGCTGCCAAACAAGAGCCTCAGACCACATTGCCACAATATAATCAACTCCAAAATATCCAATGTCTTTCATGCTGCATGTTGAATCAAAAGAGCGGGAACTCTTACTCATCAAAAAGATCAAGCACCAACCGATTCCTCTAGATTTCCTCAAGCTTTCCAAGCTAGGAAATCTTCACAGGAGAAATACCCAAAACCTTGGTAACTATGAGAAGGCTCTGATACCACTTGTTGGTATCGTGAAAAATCCTTGACCACCTTTAACCAGCTCTAATACCACTTGTTGGGGTTACCGTATGAAAACTTATCATATCTAAAATCTAAAACTAGTAGCGCCTCAGTGACTTTCAATTCCAAATCACTTTAGAAGCACTAACAACTATGCCATAAAGCGGAAACAGACACAATAGTTCTCCCCCATTGATCCTTCTGAGAAAATAACATGCAAGCTTAAACCAAATTCAACACCATGAATAGAAAAAAAAATGAACACATAGAATTACATGGGGAAAAACCTTTCGGGTAAAAAACCCCACACTCCAAAAGATAGAGCCATTGTATTATTTAGCAACAAACAGTTACAATACAATATTAGGCTCATAGCCTTTATAGGAGTTACATCTTGTTCATCTAGAGAAATTTAGGCAACAACATAGATCTGCACCCTTGCACTGTTACAATGTCTTCACAAGACATACAGTGAAGATTCCCTTCAGCTCCTTAGCCCACACACACAACCAGCCTTTCAGCCGACACAACCTCATGGCCTCCTTGGGTTTACATCTGCTCAGGTTTTGAGTGTCTTAGTGTTCATTGTTATAATGCTCCACACATACCGCTCGAACACACAATCTTTGATCTCTGACCAAGCTTACCAATCATGGATCTGCCAATCCACCGATTGTTTGATCTTTTGATCTGACCTCTATTGGCTTGCCCTACTTTCAACCTTCAACTTCTCAGATTTGGCTTACTATCGATCAACATTCGGCCTTGCCTTCCAACTCAACATTAGTCAACATTCCATCGGCCTTAGATCGATGTCTCAGCTTTCGGTTAGAATCACATTCCTTCAAATGACCATCAAGGTTTCATAATACCCCACCGATAAGCTTCACCATCTTGGGTTGCGTGCATCACCTTTGTAGCTGACATCGAGCTGCCCTGCAATCAATTCTGCACTTTGATCAAACCCTTGAGACAAGTGCCCAAGCTTTTGGCCACTAGTCATTGATTTGCAATAATGATACAAAATCAACCAATGAGATTTCACCACGTGTCGCACTGCCATTCATTCGTCGCTTGTAGATCGGTCATGCTAAGCCCTATTGCTAACCATCAATCAAACCTCCAAGGTCAGGCAATCAACAACTCTACCGCTAGACAAGGGAAAATATCTCATGGTATGGCGGTTCCCAAACAACCGCCAACAATTAATAAAGCCTCGTAGAACTACCAACCAAGCTAATACTGTCAGGAGGCAACCGCCTTCACTATCGCTAGCCATTCCATCACATTTCGGGGCTGAAAAAATTCGTTATCGCCAAAGCACCAATTGCCAGCCCTATCGGGTCCCACATGCCACATGTCTACCGTTGATGGAGGTTCCAAGGCATCCAAGAGGGAATCTCTGAGATTCCCTTGAACCTACCCAGAATGAGCTTTCGATTCTGCCATGTGTCCACCGTTCGTGCACTCCGCTTGGCTTATGTGGAAGCCGTTGGAGATCCTTCGGGGAATCTCTAGTGGCATCCTCTATATTTCTTAGGGAACTCTTGAGGTGCAGACAAGTGTCCACTGTTGGAAAACCCTTTGCATAAAGCAACTCAGGGGACCCACCTTCCTTCGCTGCACACACCGCTAACTCACTGCCACGCATCGAACGCACAAGCAATTTTGCTCGGCCAAAAATTTCTCAACGATACTTGCCTGAGGATGGTGCAGAATGTGATGGTCATCATCAAATCAAAGCCTTCATAGCCATTAATTAGGTTCTTCGTCGCTTGGTCCAACTTCAATCGCTCAAGACATATAAGCATATCAGTGGGACATGAAATGTCACTCGCCGATATGAGATCACCTCGCCGCATCGGCCCATCGGTGGAACAACACAAAAACTCCTACCAATAGCGATTGCCAGTCGATAAGAAATACTGCCAAGCCAGACCTGTCGAGCCATCATTGGAACACCCCCAGGAGTCCCACTAACTGGACAGAGTCTCAGCGACAAGGAATAAGTTGAACACCTGAAGTCCTTGGACCAACGCAATACAAGCCAACAAGATTAAGGCACATATTTCCAACAACCTTAGGGTTTAGAGGAAAATATCCCACCACAATAAATTTGGATTAAATTTGGTTTTTATGCCAAATGGGACTAAGTCACCCAAGGTGGTGACTTGGTCCCACCAAGGCAATTTTTCTATTTTTTGGGAATTAAAGTGTAATTAATGATGCTTAACAAGATTTTTCTCTAAAACACACTTAAGTAGGGCCTATAGGTGCATTAAGGGGTCATTTTAACATAAGAAAGGGTCAATTTATTGATGACAAGCCTAGGAAAGTGTGATATTTTGTTACAACTCTTTAAAACACTTTGAAGAAAGGCTTGGTAAGTGATAAAAAAGGTTATTTAGATGAATTATGATGGAGAGGTCCTAGAAAAGTGGGAAAACATTTTACAACACTTTACAACACCTTTGTAAGAAATCATTAGGTTTTTATTGATTTACAAGCGTTCAAGGCCTAATTTGAATGTGTTGACCACATTACAACATTAAATCTAGGAAAAACTAAGTCAAAAACCACAAGAAAGGCCCAAATGAGTGAAAATGTCAAGGATACATTTTTGTACGTTACACTTCCATTCATTCTAGATTTACATTGATAAGATTTATGCCCAAATCCATAGCATGTATAGCAATATTCATTGAAATATTGAACCATTCTACCATTGTTATAGTCATTCATCATTTGACTTTTGCATTCACTAGCTCTATGACTAAATCTCTTGCATGCAAAAAATTGAGTGTGAAAAGATGAAACATTCTGGTTCATTCTTCTTCTACATTCCACAACCTTATGTCCTTGAATATATTGAAAGAATAATAAAAACCATTAAAAATGGGTCACTTTGTGCATTGGTTGTCTAACCAGAGGTCTTCTAGCTTCATTCCTTTGATTTTGAATTTTCTTGCCATTGTTCTTCTTGTCTTCAATCTTATTTTTAGGTTGGCTTGTTATCTTTGAGATTTCTCCTATCTTAAACCATAATCCTTATTTATCTTTGGAGCCTTTCTGATTTGCAATTGTTTCATCAAGCTTTGTAGAACTCATCTTGAGTTTTCCTTCACGACTTCTTGCTTTTTCTAGATCTGATCTCATATTCACCACTTCTTGTTCAAGCTTTGTACATTCTTCACATTTTATTTTCACCATTGCATTCAAGCCATCATCATCATCATCATCATCATCATCATCATCATCATCTAATCCTAGCCCTTCATTTGAATTAGGATTTCTAATGATATAAACAAGCCATCATCTTCATTTCAAGGTTAACCACAGTCTTTGAAATTTTTCTATCAAGAGACCAAGCTATCAATTATCAACATCAATCTCACTGAGTATATTGCATACTACATATCTGAGAACAAATAAAGAAAAATGGAGAAGAGCAATGGAGGTGATTTGATTATGGCATAGGAATTGAGGTTTATTGCTTTATTATTTATGTTTCTATATGTTCATTTGTACTTCATTGTTGGATTAGGGTCTTTATAGCTTGAATTAGATATTTTTGTTGTTTATATTATTGGTTCGTTCTTATTCCTTGAATTCTAAACCCTATCTACAACTCACATTGCATAGGTCAATTTTAGACCCCCATTGAGTCAATTTGAGTGCAAAGTCGTCAATTGAGTCGATAAGGTAAGTAGAACCTAGTCATTAAGTGATCTTGTTTTCACCAATTTAAATTGATTGCAAATATATATATTTTTGATAATTGGTAAATATTATGTATATGATATATAAATATATATGTGTGTGTGTGTGTTATAAGATAAATTCACACACACACACACACACACACACATATATATATGATGTTTATACATCAATATTTTTATATATTCATATATGTATATATATATATTGTAATGGAAATAAAGAAGTATTTATATACATATATATAATTTATATATTATATATAGATATTACATGTATTTGAAATTTAATAATTGCATGCTTATAAAAGCATGAAGTATGGTAAATAACATCAATTTTTATTGGTGCACTTCAAAAGGCATAATTTCCTTCATCAAAGGATTTAGCGATGTTATAATTTTATGACATTAAAGCCAATAAAATTACATGAGTTAACAATCGCCATAATTTTTCTTTACAACCACTTTGTGGCGATATCATTGAAAATTTGAATTGTTTTTAAATATATTTTTAACGAATTTCTTAAGCCATGGTAATGGGAAAATTTGACCCATTTAAAAATGAAACTTATCCTGATTATAAGAAGAATATTTACAAAGTTGAGGCACCAGTGAAAAACCATTTTTGGGCTCATTATTGAAACCACGATGGTGGAAATTGTTAGAAAATGAAATAATAGAAGCTTAAATCAACTATAAATAATATCTAACAGTGATTACCATATGGAGTTTATATCAACAATAAAAATTAAAGCATAGAATAGAAAACTAAGCATCAAACACAATGCTTAACATGGAGAAACCCTTTTGGGAAAAATCTCCTCCAAACAAGAGATGAATAGCTTGTATTACTAGAAAAATATGATTACAATTTACATTCACTTTAACTCCTCTTCAACCTTCAATTTGATAGCATAACCCCTACAAATAAAACTTGAAGAAAAACATTGGCATCTCCACTTTCAAGCACCTGTTATATAGAATAATGCAACCCATGAAGAATGACATCCAAATTGGATAAATGATCATGCTACCACCTTAACATCATAAATTTTAGTTCACAATGACCTCTTAGCAATTCTCTTAAATCTTTCATAAGCCATCTTTCATGCATGGGCGCATAGGGACCAAGATAGAAAAGATACCTTCATAGATGTTGTCATAGTCATTATAGAATCTTATGACAGGTGTCATAGTTTTCATAGATGATCTTACAACTTATGATTATTATCATAACATATCATAATTTCAAATTCCTAAGGTTGACACCTAGAATCTCCATATTAACCATTTCACCATTACCATGACAACTATCTAGTAAATGTAACACAATAACTCCCTACTAGTAAAATGGTAATTATCGAGGCTAGTAAAAAATTAATTACCATTGTCAGTGAAACCTTCCATCCATTATGAGTGAATTACAAATAATATTAGGAGTAATTAAATTACATGATATTTACAAGGTTGATCATACCTTTATCCCAACATTCTCCCACTTGAAATCCTACATTGTAAATACACTCATAGGAAAAATAAATATAAACCAACTAAGCACAAGTAACAAGGCCCATGGCCTTCCTACACCAAGTAAATTTCTCTATGCTCACAAGTTTGGAAGTACATCTACAAAATTTTCCTATGTGTCAATCTTCTTTAGCTCAATCTAACCAATATAAATCAATTCAAAAATAAAATGGTATTGAATATCCACATGTTTAGTTCATGCATGATACATCAGATTCTTAGCTAAATGAATTACACTTTGACTATCACAATTATTTTGAATAATTTTGCAATCAAAACCAATACCTGTACACAACCTTTGTAACCAAATTACCTCTTTAGAGACATGAGTAGCAGCCATATACTCTAATTTTGTGGTGGATAAAGCAATTGTAGCTTTTCCTTTACTCACCCAACTCACTACTCCTCCAAATAGATTAAACACATACCCACTGGTGGGCCATCGACTGTCTAAGTCACCTATCCAATCTGCATCAAAAAATCCCTATATTTCTAATGACTTGACCCCATTATCAATACCATGATAAATAAAACAATAATCATAAGTACCTCACACATATCTAAATTCCCTCTTAACAAAAGTTCAATTCTCTTTACTAGGGTTAGACATAAACCTTCTTAAAACTCCCACTACTTGGGCTATATCTGGTCTAGTGAAAACCATTGCACACATCAATCTACCTATAGAACTAGCATAAGGAACCTTAGAAATATCCTCAAAATCATCATCAAAATTAGGACACATATCTAAGATCAACTTAGCACCAACCAAAAATGGAATAAAAACTAGCTTACAATCATACTTATTAAACCTCTGCAAAATGGTATCAACATACTTACTCTAACTTAACCTAAGATTTTTGTGACCCCAATCCCTGTTGATCTCAATCCCAAGAATGTATTTTGCAGTCCCCAAGTCCTTCATACCAAATGTGTCAGAAAGTTGTCTTGGGCTCACCAATCATCACCTTGTTGTTACCAATAAACAACATACCATCACCATACAAGATAATAATTAGGATCTGATTACCAATAACCTTAATGTACACACAATGATCCTCTTCACTCCTAAGAAAATCCAAATTTAATGCAAAAACATCAAAATTATGATGCCACATCTTCGGTGACTATTTAAACCATACAATTTTTTTTTAACTTGCAAACTAATTGTTCTTTTCCCTTCACAACAAAATTGTGAGGTTGTCACATACAAATATTCTCCTCAAGATCATCATGCAAGAAATCATTTTTAACATCCATTTCCTCTATCTCAAAATCACAAGTAGTAGCAATAGATAATAAGAATCTAATAAAATTCAATTTAGCAACAAGAGAGAAAATTTCACCAAAAACAACTCCTCTCTAAGAGTAGCCCTTAGCCACTAATCTAGCCTTGTACCACTCTAATTGACCATCTCCTCCAAATTTATTTCTAAATACCCATTTAAATCCAATGGGCTTCCTTCCTTTGGGAAAACTAACAAGATCCAAAGTGTTAAAACTATCCAAAGCCATCATATCCTCCTATATGGCCAACAACCAATAATGGATTTCCTCCAAAGAGAGAGCCTCCCTAAAAGATCTAGGTTCATTGTCAGTACTCAATAAAGAAAATATACAATAAAAATCTGGTGGGCTATACATGTCAACTAGATTATCTTATCTTGTGGATCTTTTGAGGATAGGAGTATGGGGCTCTTGTTGTCCTTGATCTTGCTCAACCTCTTCCTAATTTTATTCCTCATGTTATCTGGTTTGATTAGTAAATTCATTTGAAACCTCATCTTCTTCCTCCCCATCCTCAAGTCCAACTCTCTATTCTTCCTGAGATGCAACTTCCGCCTTAATTTCAAAATGCACTCTCTTTTCCTTATCTTTTTCCTTTAGTTGTTCAGGATCATAAATAACACTAAGTTCACTGAAAATCACATCTCTAGAAAATATATTTTTCTTGGTTAGATGATTCCATAACTTCTAACCTTTTACATTATCACCATATCCAATAAACTGTACTTTTCATCTTTTGGATCCAACTTAGTTTGTTTTTCTTTAGGCACATGAACATAAGCCTCACAACCAAATACCCTTAAATGTGAAATATAAGGTTTCTTACCTATCCACATTTCATAAGGTTTTGTTTCAAGAGCCTTACAAGGAGATCTATTCAACAAGAAACAATCATTACTTATAGCTTCTTCCCAAAAGCATATGACACATCGTGAACTACTTAGCATACTTCTGGCTCTTTCCATAATTTTTTGATTCATCCTTTCTACCACTCCCTTTTGTTGAGGAGTAGTTTTATGTATAACAATTCCTACATGCTTAAAAAATTCATCAAATCCCTTAGAACAGTATTCCCCTCCATTATCAAACCTCGAAACCTTAATATTAAAATATGTTTTCTTTTCAACTAAGGATTTATATTCTTTAAACTTAGTAAAAAATTCATATTTATGCATCATAAAATATAACCAAGTATATCTTGTAACATCATCAATGAAGGAGAGAAAACATCTAGCTTTTCCAATTGATTCCACATCCACAAGACCAAATGTATCTAAATGAATAAATTCCAATTTATTATTGTCTGAAGGAATAGATTTTTTGTTTTGTTTTCCAAACAAATAATGTTCACAAAAATAAAATCTCTCATCACAATAGGAAAAACCATCTAACAAATTTTTATTTAAAATGGTTTTTAAACCAGTCTCACTAATGTGGTCCAATCTACGATGTCACAACATACAAGTATTTTTAGATTTTTTCAGTTACATTGGTAGAGTTAACAATAGTAGTGGCTTTAAGCCTAAAAAAATTCCCCTTCCTTTTCCCTCTTGCTATCACCAAATTTCCTCTTACCAATCTGCAACCATACTTATTAAATGTTACATGTTACCAATTTTCACTACAACTCAATTGGTAGAGCTGATTTAGTGTGTTCATTTTAAAGTGAAAGTTTAGTTAGTTGATGCATTGTTTAAGATTGTTGTATTACACCAAACTTATCAATGTTTCAACTATGCAATTGTTTTCAGTAAACATAATTTCAAGATTTTTGCTCAATGTTTTGTAGTACAAATGAAGTACAAGACAAAATATACAAATGATTAAGCATAAAAATTTCTTTCATTTATTTCATGATGCTTATTCATATTACAATATTTCATTTGTTTGCAAGAACAAAATGATTGTACATTTTTGCATTTTGATGCATTTCTTTTCAGGATGGAAAAAAAGAAAAGAAATTAAAGTGCCCCACACAAGCCATGGGAGCAACTATAACAATGAATAATGAGAAGCATGCTACATTATTGAATATTTAAGAAAGGAAGACACATACGCATGAACATAATCATCATTGGATATGCTTTTGGTCGATGTAGAAGTGGTGCACCATCCTTCGTCCTTGAGCTCCAATCGACCTGTAAGAGAAGTGAAGGGTTGTTAGAGCTCTGATTATGAACATCCCTATATGAATCACCAACAATAATGTAAAATGTTGTTGATAATACATTGAATCAGTTGAGAGAACAGGAGTTGGACAAAAACAAGGAAGGCAACATTATAATAGTATATTGTTTTGTCTAACATTGTTTGTTTCCATGTGCAGGTATAGGAAAAGCTTTGTAGCTGATCATTTCATGAAGACATAAAATCATGTGGAGTAAAATGGGATCCCACAGGGGTAGAGCTCGACATGCTACCCCTTAAACATACAAGTGGGTTGAGTAAGGAAATACAATTATCATGCTCATCTGAGCCATTCATGAAGGAATGAGACAAATTTCAGTTATCAAAGCAATCAAGGATGTTGTTCACTCATAATAGTTAGATATGAACAATGAAATGAAAATTACAAGTAGACAATGAACTCAATTCAGATACAAAATCAATTGAAATGTATCTTCTAAATACTATCAAATTGATTGCATCTTTGTTTCCATGTGTTTTGTTCATCTTTATTCATGTTGTTCCATGGTGATCTTTTCTAATTTTGCAAGTGTTTCATGCTCATAATGGTGATAGTGAACAAACATACATATAAAATTCACGAAAACAAGCTGCAGAATTGAAGGATTGAAATTTATTTTACAACAACTTCATTTAATCATAAAAATGCATGAGTGATGAAGAACAAGTACATTGGCATTGTCAATCCATTTGAGTATAGAGTATCAAAAGGAAAAATTATGGGTGTGTTCAAGACTAGTTTTCATACATAAGACAACATTATGGATAAACAATGTTAAGTGTTCAAAGTGAATGCAATGTGCAAGTAAAGCAGAGAAGCCAAATCTGGTTATGTTAAAAAATAGGATGTGAACACATAAACATAGGAAGAAAACATTGCTTTATTTTATGAAGTTTTGTGCTGAGAATGTAGTTTTTTCTGAAGCATTTAAGTAAATGGAACGAATGATAGTAAACATCAAAGCAACCTACAAAATATCAATGTTGCTACACGAGGTACAAGAAAAAGAAGAGGTATTGTTTTATTTTTATTTCAATGGATAAACAATGAAGGTGAGTACATAATCAAGGGTGTGCTATAGATTTAATGCAAATTTGTTTTCATTACAACTGCATTTTCAGAAAATTAATGCATGGAGTGCATAAATGAAGAGACATCCAACTATGAGGTAGAATGATATCATGTTTGTTGAGGTAATGTATTCCATGTAGTGTGTTTTAGAGAGTTTAAATTTGAAAGTAGAGGAATGGAAAACTTTCAGAGATCATTTACAATCTTAGAGTTAACAAACTACAGTAAAAGATTTCAACTTTAAGTGCATTTTGCCTTTTAAATACAGAATATCCATTTTGGGTTGTTAACTCAAAAATGTAGAATACAATCAAATGCACAGTTTCGAGCTTTTAAGCTCTAAAAAATGGTGTTTACGGTAAGAATTGGTTGCGGCCATGAAGTCTTTCGTTTTCATTCTAAAATCTAAGTGCTCTCATCAATGAAGGAAATGAAGGTTATTTGGGTCGAGCCCAAAAGGTAGGGACTTCTTTCTTCCAGTTTTACAAAATACCCACATGGGGTTTCAGTATTAAAAGAAGATTCCTTCCTATTATAGTTAACCCATTTGAGGGTTTTGATACAAAACACAACAATGTATGGATTTATTTCAAAAATTTAGATTACCCACTTGGGGTTTCATGTCTAAGAGCAAAGAGCCATTGAAGAATACAATTGTGAGCTTTAAATCTCTTCAAAACAATGAGAAATAATGAGTATAGGCCACGGCCATAGAGCTTGTAAAGTCATAAAGAAAAAAACCCTATGAATACAGGATACATAGAATGCTAGCAAGGGTCTAACCAAGCAAAGAGAATTCTTATAAGCTTTTATTTAAAGAGGGAGATAGAGACAAAAGTAAAGCTCACCATCTTTCACTTGTAGAAGAATAAATAAGCCCACGAATGAGCTCTCACAAAGCTTCCAAATCAAGGGTCGAGCTCTCATGATGGCTGCCAAGAAGGAGAAGAGATAAAGAAAAAAAATGGAGTAAAAAAATCAGAGAAATACACTTGCTTGGCCGTGGCCTTAAAGGCCATTTTTTCTTGCAAAATGAAGAGGGAAAGCCATAATATAGTTTGAGATTGACTTACCCAACTTTTCCATGGAGAATCAACCAATATAGAGTGCAAAGTGATGAGCTCCAAGCTGCAAAACCTTGGTTCATGATGGTGGCGCATAGTGTCATGTAGAGAAAACTTTTCAAAAAAACCCCAAGTGTGAAATGAGTGAGATTAGGATTTTCCTTTGGTTTTGTTTCCATGTGCCCTAATTCCTTGGGTGAAATTGAGCTGCATGGGATGGGGATAAGCTATTATTTTTTCTTTTAAAGATGAATAAATCTATTTCTAGGTGTTTTTTAGGATGGACATGCAAAATGCGTGAGTTTTCCACTTTTGTTACACATTATGGAGCAGTTTTGGAGGATTTTTTCCAGGCTTTCTTCTTGAGCTTGGATTAGGGTTTTGGAGATTATTTTAGGAGAAAAAATTAGGGTTTTTCTCAGTTCAGATAATTGTTTCTTACTCTCTTGTTCATACAAAGAGTTTGTAAGAAATATTTTTGTACTCAGACTTTGGATATTCCTTCAGTTTAATAAAGCAACATTCCTATTTCTTAATTTCTGTCTTCTTTGCAATTTTAGTATGATGTTTACATTGTGATTTTGTTTTAAAGATCCTTTTATGTCCTATTATTATAGATTTTGATGTAGAAAGTTCATATGATATAGGCTGCATGTTGTGTTCGAATCTAAGTCTTCATGCAAATCAATTATGTATTGAGTGTTCATGAGAGGTTGTGAGGTCGCTGTTGTTTTTTGAGAGCTATTTTTGAGTAGATAATCAAATTCATCTTTAAGTTCTAAAAATTACCTTAAGTCATAAGTTTAAATCCAGTTATTCTTCTAACTCTTTCCCTCAAAAATCATTTAGAATAGGAAATATCATTTGGAGAACTAGCTCACTCTAGAGATTCCTTCTTCACACAAATCACCCACATCTGAGGAAGGTTTCCATGTGTTAACAGATAGCTAAGTCTTATGCAAGCTTAACATAGGGTTCATATCTTATCGATAACAATTTTTGGCACGCTTGATGGGACTCTGAAAGTTGATTTCAGAGAAGCTTTCAAATCTCTTAAGTTGTTTGGTGTGTGCAACAAGTTTTCAGCCTTTTGGAGGCCTTTTAGAATATACCTAGCGACTTCATTTCTGATTTTGCACGTAGACTTAGTGCAACCTGCACATGAGAAAAATATAGACCAGATCAAGTTGTGTGCCATTGGAGTACCTTCAACTATCCACACCTCAAAGAAGGGGTAGGACAACAAGAAGATTGTTCGACATACCAAGGAGGTGAAGATCAACACCTCCAGTTCTCAACTCCATAGTCCTATCACCAAGAAATACTGTTCCTATAGCACAAGCACTGCCAATGGAAAGACAACATGATTTTGGGGGAAGTCCGTTAAATATTGCACATTATGATGATATTCTAGTAGTAGCTTTCAGAAGCCTGCCATACTTTACCAGAGAATATCAAACTACTTCTGTTGAACACATTCGAGATGTGGCCACTTTATGATCAATTCACAACATCACTCAAGAGAATGTAGCATTGAGGCTCTTGGTTGTGTCACTTAAGGGAAAGGCTTTGCAATGGTTCAAAGGCCTCACAACGAACTCAATCACAACATGGGATGCATTAGGTGATGGCTTGTGACAACATTTTGTTGACAAGTCAGATCATTTGTCCTTATTAGAAAAAATGAGCATGATCAAGAGAGCACCACATGAGCACTTGGCTGATTTCAACTACTGATTCCAAAGGACCTGGGACAAAATTCCTTTCACGATAAAACCTTTACCAGATCATGTTTTTTTGTTTCTCTTAAGAGCCTAGAATAGCAAGATTTCAGTTATGACCCAATCTATGGGCGGTCACACACTCCCTAATGCTTTCGACATCGCCATTAGAGCAGAAAATTATCTTATTCAAGCTGGAGAAATTACCCCTAGGCTTCCCATGCCTTTGTTTCCAAAAATTCAAGTGCCTACACCCACATCTTTGCCACCCCTAGTTGTTGTTCCCCTTATTCCAACAATAGGTTATCAAAATGCAACTCAATAAATCATTGCTCTAGCCCAATCCAAGGAGTTTCAAGAGATAAAAAGTATATTAAAGAATTTTGAAAATGATCTAGTGATTATTAAAAATAAAGTTGGCCAAGAGCATAAGCCCTATCAAGCCCCTTATCAATAGAATCAACCTAATAGGCAACCCTTTTAAAATGACTATCAAGGCCAAAGATTTTTTTTTACCTGAGACCATTTTAGCCCTACAACTCGAATGCTACCAGTTCATCAAAGGAAATTTTACCATAAAATAACATTGCCCAAGATTGTGATTGGTGTTATCCATGCAATCAACCCCATAACCAGTCAACATGTGTGAATGACATGAGAAATTAGGCCTTAATGGTCCAAACCAGCTATGTTGGTTCGAAGAATATTCCAAGCTAGAATCAAGAACAACAAAAAAAATTTGAAGTTGCTTTGCCAAACTAGCAGAGTTTTTAATTTTGTGGCGTGAACGGTCCAAATCAGCAAAATTCCCTTGTTTTAGCCAATACCAGATCAAAAAAGAGGGCCATGGATTTGGGGCAGCAAGCTGGAAACATACAACAACAGTCTAATAAAGACAAGCCACCTATTTCTTCATCCCACATTACTACTGCAACACAACCTAAAGTGTAGATTCTACAAAGAGGCCAAGAAGTACCTGGCAAAGAGGATTCCAAGACACAATCGCAACCTTTATAGAAAGGAAGTGATGTTGTTGTTACTAAAAATTAGCAAAAGGTGAAGCCCTATTTCCTTCAACGTTGTTGGACATCTTAAGAAGGCCACTGTTAGCATGTCAGTTTTGAATGCATTGCATATTTTGGGTCAAAAGAGCTTATTGCAGGATGCCTTGGCCGAGCTTTCTATTTCTGATAATGCTAATCAAGGGAATGATAAATTTGTGCTTGGAAATAGCTTGGAGGTAAAAAGCGAGCCAAAAACTCTTCCATTTTATTTGAGTTTGATTATTGGCGATAAAATAGTGCATAAATGTATGGTTGATTCTGGTGCAAGTAGCTCAGTTATGCCTAAGATCTTAGCTGATAAACTAGGTCTTGTTTATGAACCTAATTCCTAGAAAGACGTAGTTCAATTCGATGGATCTATTGTTAAAACTACCGGTATAATTAAGAACTTAGCCCTTCATTTGCATGCATCCCCAAATTTCCCAATCCATCAGGATATACGTGTTATTGACCTGCCACCCCATTTTTCCATTTTCCTCTCAAGAGATTTTATAGACAAAATGGATGGTTTCTTGTGTTTTGATTGGTCTCATATGTTCTTTAGAACAAGATATGGTATGAAAGTAACCATAAATTTTGAGCCTTTAGCCAAAAACCATATTGAACCATATGTCTCGAGTCCTATAAAAGCTGACCTCTACGTCACCCCTATGCTGGAGGAGAAAACCATGACCTTAGACCATGCCACCCCTATAGAAAATGTGAATCTAGATGAATGGGCAGCCAAAGATCACGAGATTGATCCTTTCCAACACACATATGAGATAGGATTAGGGGTTTATATGATTCGTGAACCTGATGTTGTTATCCCTAATCTATTTAAAGAGGAAGAATAACCTGTAGAAAAGGAAGATAACCTTTGGAAGCTTTATTTTGATGGCTCAAGGAGGAATGTAGGCACTGGTGGTGGAGCCATGTTGATTTCACCAAATGGAAATGAGTATTATTTAGATTTCAGGTTTGCATTTAGCTATACAAATAATACAGTTGAATATGAAGCGTTGGTGCATGGCCTAGAATGGGCATGAAAGAGAGGTATTAAATGTTTACGAGTTTATAGTGATTCATAATTAATAGTAAATCAAGTTATAAATCTGAATGCTACAAAGAATGATTCACTTAAAAATTATAAACATTGTGTATGGGATTTGATAGAAAACTTTGATGCTTTTAATATCCTTTTAGTTCCTAGAAATTAAAATAAGCATGCAGATAGGCTCGCTACCATAGGAGCCCAATTTGATATTTTGAATGAGATTCACAAGGTAGAGGCACGACAGTAGGTAAAAATTATAGTCAGACCTTTTGTACCTGACAATAATGTGAGTTGGTAGGTTTTTGACAGCAATGAGTAGATTGCGAGCTTTCTAATTGTTGAAGCTGAGTTCACTGATGGGAATCAACAAAAGTGGCAGCAACAGTATGATAATCAGATTGTGCAGCTAAAGACAAACAAGTTGCTAAAGGGGTTGGTCACATTAGAATCTATCTTCAATTTTGATGACCAAGCAAGGAAAGACAAATGCATCATGACTGTTAAGTAGGAACACTACGAAACCATCAAAATAATCAAGGGTAAGCTTCTCAAGTTGGGTAAGGTATGTAATAAAGAGGAACAACAATCTTTCATTATGTTATTTCAGTAATTTAGTGATTTTTTTTCTTGGGAGTATAAAGATTTAAAAGGTTTTGATCCAGAATTAGCCCAGCACACTATTGAGTTAGAACCCAGTGCAAAGCTTGTAAGGCAAAAATAGAGGCCCCTCAATCTTAAGTTAGAGCACCTTATGAAGGTTGAACTGAATAAGTTAGTTGCAAGTGGCATTATTTTTCCTATTAAGCATACGTCTTGGGTATCTAACTTAGTTCTAGTTAGGAAGAAAAGTGGGGAAATTATATTTTGTGTCGATTTTTGAGATTTAAATAAAGCATCCCTAAAGGATCATTATTCACTCCCTTCCATGGAACAAATTTTGTAAGTAGTTTATGGTTCTGACAGATTTTCTTTGTTGGATGGGTATTCAAGTTATAACCAAATTTTGGTAAAGCAAGAGGATTAGCTCAAAACATCATTTACAACCAAATGGGGCACCATGGCCTATAAAAATATGCCTTTCAGCTTATCCAATGCTGGAGCAACATTTCAACAAGCAATGGACATGGATTTCCATGGCCTCATGAATACATTTGTTCTGGTATATTTAGATGATATTACTATTTTTTCCAGAAATGATAATGAACATTTTGAGCATTTAAAATAGTTTTTTTAATGATGTAGAGAATTTGGAGTATCTCTCAATCCAAAGAAGTGTATTTTTTCTATACATGAGGGTAAACTCCTTGGACATATTGTTTGGAAGCAAGGTATTTCTATAGACCCTTAGAGATTTTTTAATATTCTCGAATTACCATTACCAGCTCACAAGAAAGGCTTACAAATATTTCTTGGAAGGATTAATTTTGTAAGATTCATACCCAATATTGCAGCTTTGCTGCAACCTCTCACTGCTATGCTTAAAAATAATATGCCTTTTAGCTGGACCAAAGAAGGTAAGAGGAGATTTGAACAGATAAAGGAAGCCCTTGCAGCTGCCCCTACCCTTATTAATCCAAATTATGACAAAGATTTCATTCTTTATGCTTTTGGAGGGATTGATACTATTTCAATTATGTTTTGCCAGAAAAATGATGAAGGCTTGGAGAAACCTATAACATTTTTCAGCCAGGTATTACATGATTACAAGGTGAACTATTATTTAATTGAGAAGCATGATTTTGTTGTTGTGAGAAGCCTTAATAAGTTTAGGCATATGTTATCCAATAACAAAATTTAGTTATTAGTTGCTCATTCAACTGTTAAGGACTTCTTACTTAACTATGATATCAATGATAAATGTTTTGGTTGGATAACCAAGGTGATGGAGTTTGATATTGACATTAAGATAACTAAGCTTGTCAGAGGCAAGGGTTTGTGTGAATAGATTGTAGAAAATACAGCGGGCAACAACTTTAAAGAAGTTGAAAGCGTTGATACAATACTGAATAATGATGATGCAGTTGTTGTTCCAGTTCTTGTTGCTACGTGGGTGCAACAGATGATACACTACTTGTAGATTGGTGAATGCCCTGAAGGCTTGGAAAAAGAAAAAGAAAAAGGTACTACAAATTACAAGTCATTCCTTATGCAATTATTGATGGTATTATTTATAGGAGATACTTTCAGGGTGTTTATTAAGATGCATTGAGCCTGGTCAAGTTGACAAGTTTTTAGGAGAGTTTCATGACGGGCCTTTAGGAGGCCACTTTGGTACAAGAACAACAACCCTAAAAATCATGCGAGCTAGTTATTATTGGCTAGATCTGTTTAAAGATGCAATTGCTTGGGTCTGAAGATGCAAGAAGTGTGCTCTATTTTCTTGAAAACAAAGGCTTGCAGCCCTGCCTCTACACCCCATTCAGGTGGAGAAACCATTTTCCAAGTGGGGTTTAGACTTCATTGGACCAATCAACCCGCCTTCAAGCATGGGTCATAAGTGGATTCTTACTGCAATAGACTATTTCACTAAGTGGACCAAAGTTTTTGCTTTGAAATAAGAAAACGAGACTTATGTACTTAATTTTTATCAAGACTTAGTGTTGATATTTGGTACCCCATATTCGATAATATCTGAAAATGGTTTATCCTTCATTAGATTGAGGATTTTTGACTAGTTAGTTAGGAATATATTTTTTTTGAACACATCTTCTAATTATTATCCTCAGGGTAATGGGCAGGAAAAATCTACAAATAAGAATCTAATCTGGATAATCAAGAAGACAGTTGAGGACAATCAACAGATATGGCATGAAAATCTTAAGTTAGCCCTTTGGGCTGACATGGTGAATCCTAAGAGAGCCACTGGTTGTTCTCCCTATGTACTTTCTTATGGAAAAGAAACTAAGTTACCCATTTCCATTGAATTACCAACTTTGAGTTTTGTTAAAGAATTGGAATTACTTAATGAACAACCTCTAGAAGTGAGATTTGTAGAGTTGATAGAGCTCAAGGAAACCAAAAAAGAAGATTTAAGGCAACTTGAAATTCATCAAGCTTAGATGAAGAGCTCTTTTGATAAAAAGGAAAGGCCACAAGAATTCATCATTGGTGATTTAGTCTTTAAATGGAATGAATATAAGAGTAAACCTAGATGACATTCCAAATTTGATGTAATTTGGGGCAGACCTTATGTGATCACGAATTGCAAGGAACACAATGTTTCCCAACTTTCTAAGTTGACTGGAGAGGTGTTGTCTATCCCAGTTAATGGGATCCACCTCAAGAATTTCCTTTGAGATAAGTATTATTTTGTAAATAGTAGAGTAGTTGTTGCAAATAAATGCTTTATGCATATTTCATTTCAATTGTTTTTTGCTTTCCCTAAGCATTGTTGCACATGTTTTGGTTGGCCATCAAGGCCTGTTAGTTTTCTTTTAGTACTATTTGTTTTTGTTTTGGCTATTGTTTGGAGTGTTACTGTTCGAATTTTTGAGTTTCATGAAGGGGCGGATTTGACTCCACACCCAATGGAGTATTTCAAGGCAATTGATCTAATTCTTAGCAGACAAGCATTTAGCGAAAATCACCAAAATGTTACCAATTTTCACTACAGCTCAATTGGCAGAGCTGATTTAGTGTGTTCATTTTAAAGTGAAAGTTCAATTAGTTGATGCATTGTTTAATATTGTTGTATTGCACCAAATTTATCAATGTTTCAACTATTCAATTGTTTTCAATAAACATAATTTCAAGAGTTTTTCTCAATGCTTTGTAGTAAAAATGAAGTACAAGATAGAAAATATAAATGATTAAGCATAACAGTTTCTTTCATTTATTTCATGATGCTTATTCATATTACAATATTTCATTTGTTTGCAAGAACAAAATGATTGTACATTTTTGCATTTTGATGCATTTCTTTTCAGGATGGAAAATAATAAAATAAATCAAAGTGCCCCACACAAGCCTTGGGAGTAACTATAACAATGAATCATGAGAAGCATGCTACATTATTGAATATGTAAGAAATTAAGACACATAAGCATGAACATAATCATCATTGCCTATGCTTTTGGTTGATGTAGAAGTGGTGCACCATCCTTTGTCCTCGAGATCCAATCGACCTGTAGGAGAAGTGAAGAGTTGTTAGAGCTCTGATTATGAACATCCCTATATGAATCACCAACAATAATGTAAAATATTGTTAATAATACATTGAAATAGTTGAGAGAACAAGAGTTGGACAAAAATAAGGAAGGAAACATCATAATAGTATATTGTTTTATCTAACATTGTTTGTTTTCATGTGTAGGTATAGGAGAATATTTATAGCTAATCATTTCATGAAGACATAAAATCATGTGGAGTAAAATGGGCTCCCACAAGGGTAGAGCTCAACATGCTTCCCCTTAAACATACAAGTGGGCTGAGTAAGGAAATACAATTATCATGCTAATCTGAGCCATTCACGAAGGAATGAGACATATTTTAGTTATCAAAGCGATGAAGGAAATTGTTCAATAATAACAGTTAGATTTGAACAACGAAATAAAAATTACAAGTGGACAATGAACTCAATTCAAATACAAAATCAACTGAAATGCATCTTCTAAATATTGTCAAATTGATTGCATCTTTTCTGCCATGTGTTTTGTTCATCTTTATTCATGTCGTTCCATGGTGATATTTTCTAATTTTGCAAGTGTTTCATGCTCATAATGGTGATAGTGAACATGCATACATATAAAATTCATGAAAAAAAGCTATGGAATTGAAGGATTAAAAGCTATTTTACAACAACTTCATTTAATCATAAAAATGCATGAGGAGTGTTGAAGAACGAGTACATTGGCATTGCCAATCCATTTGAGTACAGAGTATCAAAAGGAAAAAAATTGGGTGTGTTCAAGACCAATTTTCATAAAGAAGACAACATTATGGAAAAACAATGTTAAGTTTTCAAAGTGAATGCAATGTGCAAGTAAAGTAGAGAAGCCAAATTTGGCTATGTTAAAAAATGGGATGTGAACACATAAACATAGGAAGAAAACATTGCTTTATTTTATGAAGTTTTGAGCTGAGAATGTAGTTTTTTCTGAAGCATTTAAGTAAATGGAACTAATGATAGTAAAAATCAAAGCAACCTACAAAACATCAATGTTGCTACAAGAGGTACAAGCAAAAGAAGAGGTGTTGTTTTAGTTTTATTTCAATAGATAAATGATGAAGGTGAGTACATAATCAAGGGTGTGCTACAGATTTAATGCAAATGTGTTTTACATTATAGCTACATTTTAAAAAAATTAATACATGGAGTGCATAAATGAAGAGACAGTCAACTATGAGGTAGAATGATATCATGTTTGTTGAGGTAGTGTATTCCATGTAGTGTGTTTCAAAGAGTTTAAATCTGCAAGTAGAGGAATGGAAAACTTTCTGAGATCATTTACAATCTTAGAGTTAATAAACTACAATAATTGATTTCAACTTTAAGTGCATTTTTCCTTTTAAATACATAATACCCATTTTGGGATGTTAACTCAAAAATGCAAAATATAGTCAAATGCATAGTTTCGAGCTTTTAAGCTCTTAAAAATGGTGTTTACAGTAAGAATTGGCCGTGGCCATGAAGTCTTGCATTTTCATTCCAGAATCTAAGTGCTCTCATCAATGAAGGAAATAAAGGTTATTTGGGTTGAGGCCAAAAGTTAGGGTGTTCTTTCTTCCATTTTTACAAAATACCCACATGGGGTTTCAATATTAAAAGCAGATTCCTTCCTATTACAGTTAACCCATTTGAGGGTTTTGACAGAAAACATAGAAATGTATGGATTTATTTCAAAAATACATATTACCCACTTGGGGTTTCATGTTTAAGAGAAAAGAACCATTGAAGAACACAGTTGTGAGCTTTAAAGCTCTTCAAAATAATGAGAAATAATGAGTATAGGCCATGGCCATAGAACTTGTAAACTCATAAAGAACAAAACCCTTTAAATATAGGATACATAGAATGCTAGCAAGGGTCGAACCAAGCAAAGAGAGAAGCTCTTATAAGCTTTTATTTAAAGAGGGAGATAGAGACAAAAGTAAAGCTCACCATCTTTCACCTGTAGAAGAATAAATAAGTCCACGATCGGGCTCTCACAGAGCTTCCAAATCAAGGGTCGATCTCTCATGATGGCGGCCAAGAAGGAGTAGAGATAAAGCATAAGAAAATGGAGTAAAAAATTCAGAGAAATACACATGCTTGGCTGTGGCCTTGAAGGCTAATTTTTCTTGCAAAATGAATAGGGAAAGCCATAATATAGTTTTAGATTGACTTACCCAGCTTGTCCATGGAGAATTGACCAATATAGAGTGCAAAGTGATGAGCTTCAAGCTACAAAACCTTGGTTCATGATGGTGGCGCATTGTCTCATGCAGAGAATTTTTTTCAAAAAAACCCAAGTGTGAAATGAGTGAGATTAGGGTTTGCCTTTGGTTTTGTTCCCATGTGCCCTAATTCGAATGTGGGCTTTCACCATAAGTTAATTTGAATGCTTTCAATTTTTATCATTTGATAATATATGTGTGCCCTAATTTGAACTTAGGGGATTTCCCATTTTTGCATTTAAAATCAAACTTAAGCTAATGTCTTAGTGGCCGAAAGTCTTCTTTTGCCCTAGGTTTTCATAAGACTTCATAAGTCTAAAGCTTTTAGTTTAGGTTTTGATAATTTATTTCAAATTCCAAATACCTAAGGCCTTTTATTTTAATTTCAATACTTATGCCTTAGAGAGTAATAAAATGCCTTAGTTTATTTTTTGATTGATTTTGTAGAAATCAATTAAAATGTAATGTTAAAAATGCTTATATTTTTTATGATATTTTGAGGAAAAAATAAAATTGTAATGGAGAGATAAATTGTAATATTTTTGCAAAGATTCCTTAAAACTTAGTTGTAAAAATAGGTCGAATTGAGGAATTATAAAACTGCAATCATTGTGAAGCAAAAGATAAAACAATGTTTAATAAATTGTTTTATTCTTTTTGCTATTTTTAGCAGTTTGTAAAGATAGAGATGGTTGAATTTTTCCTTGGGTGAAATTGAGTTGCATGTGATAGGGATAAGCTATTATTTTTTCTTTTAAATCATAATAGACCTACTTTTAGGTGTTTTTTAGAATGGACATGCAAAAAGCATGAGTTTTCCACTTTTGTTACACATTATGGAGCAGTTTTGGAGGCTTTCTTCTTGAGATCAGATCAGGGTTTTGGAGATTATTTTAGGAGAAAAAATTAGGGTTTTTCTCAATTCAGATAATTGTTTCTTACTCTCTTCTTCATATAAAGAGTTTTGTAAGAAAATTTTTTGTACTCAGACTTTGGATACTCCTTCAGTTTAATAAAGCAACATTCCTATTTCTCAATTTTTGTCTTCTTTGCAATTTTAGTATGATGTTTACATTGTGATTCTGTTTATAGATCCTTTTATGTCCTATTATTATAGATTTTGATGCTAAAAGTTCATGTGATATAGGTTGCATGTTGTGTTTGAATCTAAATCTTCATGCAAATCAATTATGTACTGAGTGTTCATGAGAGGTTGTGAGGTCACAGTTGTTTTCTGAGAGTTGTTTGTGAGTAGATAATCAAATTCATCTTTAAGTTCTAAAAATAACCTTAAGTCATAAGTTTAAATCCAGTTATTCTTCTAACTCTTTCCCTCAAAAATCATTTAGAATAGGAAATATCATTCAGAGAACCAACTCACTCTAGAGATTCCTTCTTCACACATATCACCCACATCTGAGGAAGGTTTCCATGTGTTAACAGATAGCTAAGTCTTATGCATTCTTAGCATAGGGTGCATATCTGATTGATAACACATGCAATCTTGAATCATTCAACTTAGAAATAAAAATCAAATTTATTGCTAATCCTGGGATATATAGAACATCAGAGAGGGTTTTTAACCTCTCATCACTCAAATACAACTTAATCTTACCCCTTCTAAAAATAGGATATGAAGATTTATCTCTGAGGTAGACTTTGCCTCCATCATATTTTTTCATACGTGGAGAACCACTCCTTATGAGGAGTTATGTGATACGAGCATCCTAAATCAATTAACCAATGTTCATTAGTCATAATATAAAGAGAAGAAACCAAAGCTTCATCACCCAAGTTTGAGGATTTCTCTATGGAGGAATCAATTTGTTTCTTTAGATTTCTACATTCCTTCTTCACATTTCCTCTTTTTCCATAGTTCTAACATTTCAATATGTTTTTCTTCCTAGGAGTTTTAGATCTATCCTTAGACTTTTCCTTAGGCCCATTCTTATCTCCTTTAGACCCTCTTTGTTTAGGCCTTCCCCTAACATTGAGAGCATCACTAGAATTATCCATTGTCTTTTTCCTTATTTTTCGTGACAACAAATTTTCTACAAGAGCATCCATCTTTGGATCTTCAAGGTTAGTAGTGATAGCAAGAAAAAATTTATCCCATGATTCAATTAAAGAACAAAGAAACATAATACATTTATCTTCTTCTTCAATATTAACATCTATAGAGGCTAGTTGACTCAAAATCAAATTAAATAAATTTAAATGCTCAACTATTAATTCACCTTCCTTCATCTTAAGAGGATTTTTTTTTGTTTCATGTAGATTTTATTTACTAGACTTTTTCTTGGTAGATATCACCTATTCGGTTCCACAAACCATGTGCAATATTTTCCTTTGACACATTTAGGAAAAAATTAGCAAGACACAATCTAATAGTACCATGTGCCTTCTTATCCATCTTCTTCGAATCTTCATTATTCATTTTTTTGATTTTATTTTCATTTGTTACAACCACCCATTGATATCATTCTTCAAGGAGATCCTCCATTTTCAGCTTCCACAACTCATATCCCACTTTGTTAAATTTTTCTATGTCCAAATAAGAAGAAGTTGTAGCCATGGTTTCAACACAAAAAGTTGCAAAAAATAGATCAACCAAACTCCCACTATAGCTCAGAAAACCTCCATTCTACCACCCAAGACATAGAACTAACCATGCTCTAATAAAAAATGTTAGAAAATAGAAGGTGAAAAGAAATAATAGAAGCTTAAATCATCTATAAATAAGATCTAATAGTGTTACCATATGGAGTTTATATCATAAATAACAATGAAAGCATAAAACAAAAAACTTAACATCAAACACAATGTTTAACGTGGAGAAACCCTTTCAAACAAAAAATCCACCAAAGAAGATATGAATAGCTTGTATTATCAAAAAATTGTGACTACAATACATCCACTCTAACTCCTCCTCAACCTTCAATCTAACAACATAACCCAAGTGCAAAGAAAGCTTGAAGAAAAACATTGTCATCTCCACTTTCAAGCACTTGTTATATAGAATAATGCAACCCATGAAGAATGGCATCCAATTTGGAAAAATACTCATGTGACCACCTTGGAATCATCAATTTTAGCTCATAATGACCTCTTATAGATGCTCTTAAATATTTAATAAGGCATCTCTCAAGAATGGGCACATAGGGACCAAGATAGCCAAAATATCGTCATAAAGATTGTCATAGTCGTCATAGAATATTATGATAGGTATCATAGCTGTCATAGATGCTCTTATAACTTACGATAGTTTTCATGACATGTCATAATGTTAGATTCCCAAGGTGGACACCTAGAATCTCCATATTAACCATTTCACCATTACTGTGACAACTATCTAGTAAAAGTAACACAATAACTCCTTGTCAGTAAAATGGTAATTACTGAGACTAGTAAAAAATTAATTACCACTATTGGTGAAACCTTCTATCTCTTATGAGTAAATTAAAAACAATATTAGGATTAATTAAATTACATGATATTTACAAGGTTGATGGCACCTTTATCCCAACAACAGTTTGAACCAATTTTAATCTTGATATCTATAGCTTACCATGACACATGAGAAGTGAATCATGCCATTGTCTCTCTTTAAATGATTATTATGTGGATAATAAGTCATGTTGAGAGTAAAGTTAGTTTCTATTGTGGTGCTAAAACTGAATGAATTTTTAGTTACCTTTCTTATCTGCAAATCGTATGAGATAAAGTTGTGCCATATTTGTAAAAGGTTGGCCATCTTTTGAAGAGGTGGCTATTGATAATTGCTATTGGCTGGAGGAAAGGTTGACTTATTAAGAGCTAATTTTGTTTTTTAATTTCAAGATTCCCCATCAAAAAGTTTGGCAAGGGTAGCATTGTGGAAAATAGAGTTAGAGCTTTATTCTTTTGAAAGAGAAGACTTGTTATGCCTTGCATAACAATCCCATCTTTTGCCTTGGTCAAAATGGGTCCCCATTTTTTGTTTTTATCCTTGTTTGTTTTCCAAACAAAGTTTGGAGTTATTCTTCTCCAGTACTTTATTTTTCTTTGGTTTGTTCTATCAGAACCAGAACTAAGCCAGGTTTTGAAACTTGTTTCAAAAGTCGATTCCGATCCCCATCCCGACGGTCTTTTATTTTTGTTGTCTTTTGGTTTGTCTTTGTCAGAGCCAGAGCTAGAGTAGAAGTTAAGCCTGAATTAGTTCAAATTTCAAATTTTATTCTCTTTCCGCCTCCACCTTGACCTTTTGGTCTATTTGTTTAGACTTAGGTTTTATTTTGTTTTTTCTCATTTTTATATTTTTGTATTTATGTTTTTATTTTTTACTTTTTGTTTCGTTTTCTTCTTTGTTGGTAGAACTGGAGTCAAAATGGGAACCAAATGTGAAACTTGGACAAAGTTTCTAAATCAATCTCAAATCCGATTTTGTTCCTGCCGTTTTGGTCATTGACTTTACTGAAGTCACACAATAGTAATGTGCCAGTTCCCTCTGCAGTTTCGACTCCGATCTACCACATTTATGGCATTGATGACAGGTGCCATGCATGCACGAAGCTACAGTTTTAACCTTAATTAGGGATTAAGTGGAAGTTATTATCATTGTTTAAAAGATCAAGAGCGAAGTAAAGTTGCAGCAGAGCGTTTGGACATGTGATTCAATTGAAAGGGATATAATCACGCGCGGAATCATCTCAGAGGGTTAACCTATTTATTTGTGTTTGAGGTAGGGTTTATGTTCTTCTCTTTCGTTTTGTTTCACGTTTTTAATTTTGCGTGGTTGTTGGTTTCTTGTGATTTTGTGATTCTTGGTTCTCTTGTGTGTTTATGTTCTTCATGTTTCTTCTTTTCATTCTGTGTATTTTTTTCTTGTGTTTTGGTTGCTCGTTTGTTTGTTTTATCTTAGTCGTTTTCACATTTAAACGTGACCATACTGAGATGCCCTAGGTTTTAAACAACATAGATTAGTTAATGATATTTTATTTGTAATGTTTTTTAATGGAAGATTTGTTTCTATTTTTATAGTGAGTAAGGTTTGGTAGATTATGATTTTACTTAAGTTTTATGTTATGCATCGTCTGGTTAGTTTTAATAAGGTTAAATTTGTGTCCTAAATTGTTTGAAATCGAGTTTTAGTGAGTTAGGATTTTGGCATGTTTTTGTTTTAAATATGATGCCCTAATTGGTATGGTCGTCTGTTGGTCATATGGGTAGTTCCTTTAAAGATTATTTTTAATCCCCTTTCATTTTGATATGACCTAGTCCTTAGATCTTAGTGTTTATTATCCTATCGAAAGCATTTATGATATCATGGTTATTTTAAAGCGGAAGCAGGATCAAAATTGATTTAGACTTTGAACCATATTTTGTAGAAAGTATCGATTCTATTTCCATCCCATCTCCAACTCCACTTACAATAAGAAGCAAGCTTTCAAAATACTGGTAACCCAGGCGGAAGTGGAAGCGGAACTAAATATAAAATTAGAAAATCTTCATGGAACCAAATCGGTTTTCGTTCCGATTCCAATTCCAGTTACCGTTCCAATTCCGACTCCAGTCCCGATTTGTTATTATTATAATCTCAATAATTATTTTCTCTGATCTCGAAAGTGTTTTAAAATAGACTATTTAGAATGTTTTCTACTTGGTTCCGCCTCTGATACATTTTAGAAGGGTAAGATCTTAAGGCATATTTTTTTATATTTGTTCAAAGATCTAATTTAAGGTTTTGTTGCAGGAAGTTAAAGAATGTCAGGAATATCAGGAGAAGCTGCTCAGAGGAGCCAGCCTGCGAAAACTTTGAAGGCATCAACTAAGCCTAAGAAGGTTAAACCGAAACAACTGCCTCATACCTTGATGTATAACCATAGGAGTCCTGTTGTCACTGTTAGCAAGGTGGAATATGATTGGGCGGATATAACGAACACCAATCTAGGCCCATTCAATTATGAGGAGTTGTACTCATAAAAATTTATTGAGGATGTAATAGGGAGAACTAGAAGAATAGTTGAGTCTGGCTTGGCTTACATCACTGTGTTTCCTCTATCCATCCAATTCCCAGAATTGATCATGAAAGCAACTGGAGCTTACAATCTGACCACTAGGCAGTGTGTTGATTCACAGGATAATGTGATCATAGACCTAACCCCTCAAATTTTTCAACTTATATTCAATGTCCCTGATCCGAAGAACCTGGCACAACTGAATGAAGCAAAGGCTTTGGACATATATAGAAAATACAAAGAGGCCAATAGGGCTCACTTAAACAAGAAATGGTTAAGAATGGAGAAGAAGTCTCTGACCAAGCTCTCAGATTAGCCAAAGAGGGCAGATTTTTACAAGGAGGTATCCAATCTAAGAATGATGTTGTCTAGAGCTTTTGGAAAGAGGGATGCATTTCATTTCAAGGAATGAATGTTTCCATTTATTCAAACAATATTTGATGGTAAGCAACAGTTTGATTGGCCTATGATTGTCTCAAATACCATACATGATCATCTGACCAGAGTAAGGGAAACCAAGATCTTATTCATGACCTCTTATGTTATCTATGCAACAACTAGAGGAGGCATCTTCCTGGGATTGAACAAAGTATGTGTATTGGGAGAAGCTAATGGGCAGAATAAAGTTTGGAATCATTATGACCAGTTGTCCTTGCATATTTTTGAGCTACACTTTAGAAGGGTTAATGATGCATTTTTGTATGCGGTTATTAACCATCTTAATGGAGATGCAGGGTACAGGTTAAGTCAGAAGGCCATGGCCTTTATCATAGAATGGGGATGTTGGTATATCCTGTAGACATGTAAAATGTATAATTCAATCTAATGTGCTTGATCCTGATTACTAACGACATTTCCTCCCGAATCATACTATCATCATTTCATCATATTATGTCTCTTAATTTAATAAATCATTGTTTATTTGATTAAGTCTTCCTCCTCCAGTGATTAAATTAATCAATTTAATTTAATTAACCTTATATTTATGTTTAATTAAATAAATCATTTTATTTAATTGAAGTTTCTAAAGTCCTCTTATTAAATAAAATAAATTAAACCTTATTTGATTTAATCTAACATTATCCCACTTAGTTAAATAAATCAAAATTATTTATTTAAGTAAGCATTTCCTCTCAATTCTGATTTAAATCAATTCATCAATTTTAGTCAAAATTGTCAAATCATCTAATCCCTCATTAAATTAATCAAATCCTTGACTAAGTTAATCCCTATCACTAAAATCCTCTAGAGAATGCAACTTGCACAATAAATCAATTAATTTGATTTATTAAATCTCTATTTTCCCTCGCATGGCATAAAAAGGGAATATTCCCTAAAGTTTGAATTCAAAAAGTCCAAGTGGATGGGTACTTCCAACAAAGCATTCAATCCTCTTACATGTCCTTGGCCTTAAGCCAAGTGACATTAACTCCATTTCTTTCATCCCCCCTAAACATGTCACTTCATCAAATTCAAACTTGCACATTGATCAAAATGTGCTCAACCTTCAACCATTCACATCTTGACAAATGGCACCTGGCCATTGGATGTTGAATGATCCCACATTGCTTATTTTCACTCTCTCTTCCATTTTGGAAATCTATAAATGAGAGAATCTTTCTCTCATTCTAACAACCACAGTTTAGTAAACTTATTATACTCAAATCCATCTTCAAGCATAGCCATTTCATCTATTTTTATCAAGTTCTTAGCTAGGTTATGCAAGAATTCAACCATCAAGTGGATCAAATCATCAAAGCTTACAAAGGAGTTGGGAAAGGGCTGATTTTGACATACCAATTGGAACCAACTCCCCCATGGGATCAAGAGTTTGCATACTTAATTAGGATTTCACTTGTTTTTCATGTTTTATTTCTCATTTTTCCTATTTTAAGTATTTGTAAATGGATTTCATGGGGAATCTTGATTCTCACTTGCATTTGATCTAACATTTTGCTTGTTTGCTATGTTTGTGCAGGGAAAGGATTGGGGTTCACATATCCAATACCCCAAGTTCACTTATTTCAGGTTGGTAGGATTTAAGGGTCATCCCCACTTACTTCCAAGATGCTACAACAATAGGATGATTTTGATGGAGTTTGTCTATCAAGCTCTAGGGGTCAATGCCCGACTAGAAATAAAACAAAAACCCACTTGTCACAAGTTCCCCATGCAATTGAGTGAGTATAATTTCCCACATCTTGTGGGAGATAAAGTGATTTGTAGTGAATTGGTGCATTTAAAGTTGGGCTTACACACTACCCAAAAATATGATTGCATCCAAAGAAGAAGATGAGTATAACCTTAGAAAGAGGAATTATGAGAGGTTACCTATTTCACTCATGGTGGAATTTGGAGTGACAGTTGATGTTCCTGATGCATTATCAGATGATGGGGTAGTGTTGGATCCATCCTATGAGGCACAAAGCATAGGTACAAAAAGCTTAGATCCAATAGATTGGGATGTTGAGGAAACCATTGATATCAAACATATAGCAAGACCGATATTGGATAGGAGTATCCAATGGTTGTTCTCGAAGTAAAGCTCCTAGAGGTCCAACTCCCAAGAAGGGTAAAGGATACAAAAGAAATAAGAGGAGAGGGCCACCTAAAGAACCATTAGAGTTATTCCCTCCTGACGTAGAGGAGATTGAGCTGGAAGCTTCTGCTCAAGATGAACCTAAGGCATTGGAGGAAAATTTCCCAACAAGAGTGGTGGCTCTAGTATCATTTGCAGGAGAGTCATCTGCTCAAGTCCTTCCTACAGAGAAACAAGGAGAAGAAATGCCTAAGGGGAATCTCCATGACATAGCTGAAACCTTAAAGGGAAAGGAAATGGAGATGGAGATCCATGATATTGAAACGGATTCTAATGAGACCTTGTCAGAGAAGGATGTGTAAGAGGAGATGCCTCTAGAAACTGAACTTGTGTTAACTGAAAAAGATCAATGGGCACTATTTGAGGAAGCAAAGAAAGCTTCAGATGATAAAGCACATGAAGAAACAATGGAGAAGAAAAATGCAATAGATGCTAAGGAACAAGTAGATGCCTTACTTCAACAACAACAAATGTAATCCAAGCTAAGAGCTGATGAAGTGCTGAAACAACAAAGGCAAAAGGAGCAAGAGCTCAAGACCAAAGAAGAGAATGATAAGTTAGATATGGTGCAGAAAATCCATGATCTAGAGGAGGAAAAGGCTAAGCAGCGAAGGGAGAGAGAATCCCTTGTGGCCAAATTGAAGCTAATTGAAGAAGCCTATAAGAAGAAGGAGGAAGCATAATGCACACAAAAAGAGAAAGATGTTGAGGAGCTGGCCAAGTAGCTACAAAAGGAAAAGGAATCCTCATACAAACTTAAATATTTGGAAGAAGAGAGCAACCGGTTACTTGAGGAGAAAAGGTTGGAAGAGGAAAAATTGAAGAAGGAACAAGAAGACAAGAAGATGCAAGAACAAAAGGATAGGGAAGAAGCTGAGAAGCTTGCACAAGAAAATGTAGAGCAAGAACAAAAAGATGTACAGGAGGTTGATCCTCAACCTAAGGTTAATATGCTACAGCCTTTGTCCTTTACAACTGCTGCTTCTTCTTCTACTGTAATGGCCACTACTCCAAGTGCTCCCACTTGGTTAAAACTTGATCTTCAAAAGAGGCCAGTAACA
Source organism: Sequoiadendron giganteum (assembly GCA_007115665.2). Classification (NCBI taxonomy): domain Eukaryota; kingdom Viridiplantae; phylum Streptophyta; class Pinopsida; order Cupressales; family Cupressaceae; genus Sequoiadendron; species Sequoiadendron giganteum. The sequence goes on from VCHN02000014.1 coordinate 157,887,375, forward strand.
ACCTCACAACCTCTTAATTGGGATGACATGATGAAAGAGATTGAAAAGGAAAGACCCAAGAAGAAGGCTAAAATTCTGCATTCCACTAGACTCACTGAAGGAGGAGAAATTGTTGTTGAATGTGCACGGTCAATTTGGGAAGACCCACAAGAAATCAGAAAATGAACTTAATAGATGTGGTAGCATCATCCACCAAATCAAGGATGATAAAGGATAAACAGAGAAAGGATGAGCTTAAGGCTCAATTGGATCAATTACACACCTTCTTGAAGAATGTTTATGCTTTGAGGTTACAACAAATTACCACCATAGAGACACCGGTTTTTCTTAGCAAGAGAGGTGGATGATTTGGTGCAAATAAGGAGTAAGGCTAAGATGATGGATAGATGGACTGACACACTTAATCAAGAAGTAGGTGAGGTGCTAGAAAGTAGTTATGAGGTTTATGAGAAAGCTTTGAATCTAATAGAAGAAATGAGTCAGCATGCTAAGGCATTGGGAGAACAAGAGGAGGAGTATAGAGGGTAAATCCAGAAGCTGAGAGAGATCAATAAATTGTTGAAATCCACTCTTCTAGAGTAGTCAATTCTTGAAGAGGACAACGCATATTTCTTGGAAAAAGCCTCTAGCATAATCCAGTTTAGAGCTGAATTTTTGTATAAACATAAGAATGAAGTTCAGGATTTTAACAAGGATCTAAATGAACAACTTGATGAGCTAGAAGTTGTTGTTGCTATTCTAGTAAATTTTGATATGCCGGTGAAGGAAGGCCTACCTTTAATTTAGTTGAAAGAGAAATGGGATGGTAGATTTAAAGAGGTCATACAAAAGGGAGATAATGGAGAAGATCTGACGTTGGATCAACTAATAGATATTAGAGAAGAGGTAAGGGTTGCTAGAATGGAGTTGCCAAAGTTGAGAGACATGGGAGAGTTTGATGCTATTGAATTGAAGAGGATCAAGTTCGAAGACAGTTGGATTGATGGACCGGATTTGGATATGCTTCAACAAGTCTTCTCTAGTTATGATGAGTACACTTCAGAGCAAACTCTGCATGCATGACTGCCACTCTTATGGATGCATGGCTTTCTTTTCTCATCTGCATGCATGAATGACAGTCTTAAGGGCACATGGTTTTCTTTTTCTTCTCTCTTTTTTTCACTCCAGTTTATTAGATGATCAATATGGGAACTAGAGATCAATTGATCTGAGTTTCCAAGAAAATTTAAGTTCCTAAAAAGGTGGATCTCAAATTTAGATAGAGAGGACTTCATATTTTGTACATCTATATATACCTGTAGGGTACCATTTTGTAAGGGTCAGCTGATGAGAATAAGATTAGCCACCTGATAGTAGCAGATAGAATTTTTCATAGTTTTTATAGAGATACTTTGTTCTTATTAGTTACAGTTGAATATAAATATAGGTTTTTATGCAATATGGTGTTGGAATTGAGTTTACTGGATAAGGTTAATGAATTATAGTCTATTTGTATGCTAGTGATTGTGTTGAAGCATAAGTGTTTCTTATGTGATGAAAATCATTAGAAGGAACCAGATTTAAAGATTATTTCATTAAATTATCTATGGATTGAATTATTGAAAGTCTGTTGATCTATGATTTTGGCAACGAATGGAAGTTTGTTCTTTTGGAGTCTTTAAAGTATTTATGATGTGTGATTGTGATGGTTAAATTAAGCACCTTAGATGCATGCAATATTATGGACCATTCTGTAAATTGCATCATGTTATGGTTTTCTTGATCTATTGGAGCAACATTTTGTCGTTGAAAATATATGTCTGGATATTAGATAATTTTATTCATGTTTCACTGATATATGCCTTGTTCTATCTTTTTCTTTTATTTAAAACCCTTTGTTCATTAAATACAGATTGATGAATTTGTCATTGCTTACATTCCTTATTACCAGCAAAGGCCCCTTGAATGTTATAGTTGCATGGACCAATTTAGTGACACCAGACAGTTGAGAACCAGCTACCAGGACCTTGGGAGTTAGGCTACTATGTGTTGTCTTTCTTTTTTAAGAGAAATAGAGTAGAGATATTTTGTTTAATGTTGTTTGTGTCATTTTCACCATCAACAAGATTGTGTATAGGTGTTGAGTCTCATTTAAATTGGAATAGAAGGGTGATAGAGGCAAGAGATTAGTCTCCCATTGTCCTTAAAAATAAGTCTTTATAATAAGAGTTTGAGGAGATAGGTTGTTGAGAAATAATTCGACTTGCATTTGTGCTAGTTCTATTTCAAAGATTTTACAAGTGTAAAATTACAATAATCCCTAAGGCATATTCTTTTTTTGGGTTCCTATGAAAATACGTATATGTCTTGTTATTTCTCTTATTTAAAGAAGATAGAGTTTTCTAGTTTTCCTGAAGATAAATAATACATGAGTATTATAAATTTAATTAACGACAGTTATTGATGTAGAGGCAAAAAAAATGAATAGAATAGTTTAATGATCTTTTAATTTGAGATTTTAAAATTATTTTAATCAATAAAGAGCTTAGAATCCCAATTGGGTTAAAAATAATAATATTTATATATGTATATTGATAAGCTCTTAGTGAGAGTCAATTATATGAAAATATGTGTATATACATTTTTATAATAGCATTTGTTCATGAAATTGTATGGAAAAAACTAATAGATAATGAAGGAATAATAGATTGGGTAGTTGTTCTCTCATTGGAAGTTATCCAAACATAGATAGTGCATTAAACCAATTTGTTGATCCATGGTCAGTATTACAAGATAGTTATTCTTGTATAACTTTTAAATGTCAATATTATCTTGAATTATAAAATTTAAATATGGTATTCCTTGTGAACAAGATCATATGTTTTCAATAGAAAATAAAAAACCTAATTTGAAGATATAATCTTGTATGTAAAGATAATCATTATTATGGATTTATTGAATATATTATCAATATACAAGAATATGACTAGGAAGGTCAAGTTGACGTTATTTTATCGTCAAGTTTTATTAAATGGTTAAAATAGGAGAATAGTTACTCTCTTGGGTTGCAGTAAGGACTTGAATAAGTGGCAATAGCCAAGACCCAAGAAGTTACAAAATTTTAACATGGGTGTTCAAATTCAGAGATAACTATCCAATTCAACTAAGTTTTAGCTTGTAAGTCTTCATATTAATAATAATTATTATAGGAAAAGTCAACAATTGGTCAAACAGTAAGGTTGGGTCAAGCTTAGGATAGTCAAGGTTTCTAATTTGAGTTGGAGGTGGGTGAATGCATGACTCCACTTTTTAAGGTAGCATTTGAATTTAATTTGAATTTTGGCCAAATTAAGTGTAAAAGTCTCTTTTTGCACTTATCAATTCACTGTGCTCCAGAGTTGCATAACTATTCAATAGTGTCATACATAGTTATAGGAGTCTATATTTGTATGACCGTATTGTTATGTAGGACACAAAACTAGAAACTTAGATGGCAATACCAGGGGTTCCATGACTATACTCTTCATTAAAGGGTAGGACCACTTCCAGTTGGAAGGTGTGCAGGGGACTGTTGGTCTATGGTTAGAGGTAAAGAACTTGGGTGATGCTCTCCCACTTGTAGATGACTCATTGAGGCTTGTGAAATAGAAAATTAAACCATATATTAAATTCTTGTCCTTGAACTTAATTGTTAATTGTTATTTTATTTACTTGATTAAAAATCATATAAGAAACTAAAAATGGAAAAATGTATTTCTTTTTTAAATTGAAAAGAAAAGTCATTTGAATGTGAAATATATATGTTTTCAATCATGAAAAGTATAAAATTTGATGTTAAAAGAAAAAAACATTAATTTCCTGCTTTTAAGGAAATGATTTATTTATTACAAGGTTAAAAACCTAAGTATTTACTATTTTGTATGGATATAGTTGTTGCATTGATTATTAGAGATATGATTAATGATTCCTATTATTATTTTATTAATGATGTATCATTGTTTCTTCTAGATGAGATGACATATGTAATAATGTATATGCATTGTGAAAATATGTAAAGAGATGTAAATATGATTTTTGTACAATGAAAAAGTATGTTAACATTATAAAATATTGAGATGCATAAATTTGATCAATATTGTTATTGGTATTCAATACTTATGATTACATTGTTTGGTTACATTATAATTAATTCATTTACTCTAAAATAAAATTGTGTTAAATTTGCATTTAAAAAAATATTTTGTTTTATGAACGAACTAGAATGGGTTTTTACAATACCCCTTGGAATTATAAGTACATATATGTTATCTTTCATGTTGTTAATATTGCTAATATTTTTCATAATACCTTTAGGCTAACATGGGTCTCAGGAATTATATGTAAGATATTTTAGATTAGATAGGTGTTATTGCAAAAAATGAGTGATTTGGCTAGAAGAAACAAGGAAATTATTAGAAATTCCAATCTTTATTAGACGTATAATATGGAAAATCTAATTTAACTTAGAAATCTTATATCTTTCCAAATTAAATGGTTTTTCCTATATTACCCTAAGAATAAATCTATTGTTTGAAATAAAATTAATATTTTTCTTTCAATTTTAAAAAATAGCAATGTTTATATTTTCAAAGGGCGATTTAAAAAAAAAATGTATTTTCATTCAACTCAAACAATGCAAGGCTGATATTGGTATGGTGTGATGGTTTAGAGGTGGTATTGTTGTTCTTTCCACAAAGGCTCAAATACCATTGAGGTGGTATTGATTAGTAGTTATATTAGGGATGAGGTCCCCCATTTGTGATCTCACTAGTTCATAGCTCCAAGTCAAAAGCGTTTACCCATTAATAAAAAAAAAATCAAACAATGCAAGAAAATGAGAAATGGACATTAATACTATTTTTTTTTTTTTAAATAGACAAATAATGTTAGAACAATAAAATAATATAAAATGGATCCTAAAGCCAAAATCTAAAGGTCACTAGCTAAGATTCCTACCAACAAACTATCATCCATGTATAAAACATGTTGGTCTAGAAGTATGATAAACTCGCAAAAAATCCTAGGTTCTGCTAAGTTCACAAAAGCTCCTATATTACCCTTGTACAACTACACAAAAAAAAACTTGAATGTTATAAGAGAAATCCCAAGTAATAGAATATATATAATGATGATGATGATGATGATGATGACGATGATGATGATGAAATACAAAGGAATATTTATATTTACATTTTATATATAAAGTGAAATGGTAAAGAAGATGGAAATGATATAAAACCTCTATGTGGTTTATCCTTTCGCAAAAACATGTTAGCTACAAAGAAAAGAATTTTTTAGGCCAAATAAGAGCTTTCCAAGAGTTGTCAAGCCCCTATTTCGGTCTTTCCATCTTCACAGGTAGCCAATGGTGTAGAATCATATAAAAAGGTGGATTATCTAATCCTAATTGTGACTAGGAATTGTAAGACCAATGATAAAATGAATTGTATAAGTATTCATTCTTGGTTTATAGGGATAAATACCTTATTATTTATACAAAAATATGAATGAAATGGAGGAGGTGAGAAATCACCAATATATTATAAAAAATGAAATGAAGAAATGGTTTACAAATGAGTAGCTAATGATATAAAAAAAATCAAGAAACCCTTGAATGATATTAGTATCTTTTTGTTGTAGTAAATGAAGAGAAAGAGTGTCTAAGATGCACCCAATTATTTAGTAGCTTCAAAACTTCTCAATGCTTTGTGAAAATAGAGCTTTTGAGTTGTAGTAATGAAGGAATAAATATAAAATTACTAGCTAAGAAGAGAGAGATGTAACTCATAATATATTTTAAAATGTATTTACATTATATAATGGAGAGTGGGAAGCCCAAACATCAATTTAAACATCCAATGCATTTTTTGGACTAATGGATGTTACCATTGGTGACAGTAGGCCACTATGTGGCAACAATGTTTATTTATTTTTAAATTGTAAGATGCTAGCATGTCGCACAAGCATCCTAGCAAAATCATTCAAAATTAAATTTGTGATACCAAGCCAACATATGTGTTTAATTCCCTAAATTTCATCCTCAAGTATCTCGAGGAGGATCCTCATCTTCCTTTCTCCCAAGTACCTACTTTGTCTAAAGTAGTCAATTCCAGTGGAAGTTGCACTATTTGATGTTATTGTTTTTGTAATGTATGCCTAATTTTTTCCCTACTATTATAACCATATTTTGTATCTTGGTCCTCTAGCCTTTTCAGATGTATTTTCTCTAGTATTAATAATTATAAGTGATTGTCACTTTTCATCAAGCAAAAATAATGTGTGATACCAAGCTAACAATTAGAACATGAATTTTGTTGGAATCAAGGAACACTGAGGGGGGGGTGAATCTGTGTTCAACAATTTTTAACTTTATTAATCTGATCTTGAAAGCACTTATAACATTCAACCAAAATAAATATGCATGAACATAAGATAAACAACCACAACACCATAACACAAGGATTTTTATGTGGAAACCCTATTAGGGGAAAAACCATGGTGGAAGGCCAATCCATAATATGAGTATACTTAGAAATAAGTGTTTACAAATGGGAATGCACTTGCATTCAGGCACACTACCTAGAGCTCACTACTCATAAATGAAGACTCATTATCTTACAAAATATTCAAGTTAAATCCATTTGAGAGATTTGAACTGAAAGAGTAGTATCTATGAATGCTTGATCACAGTTCCAATTAGGCTCAACAATCAAATTCTTGACCTTCTATCTAATTCTTATCTTCTGCTATGCTCTGCTCTAATTCACATCACAAATCCTTTTATGCACAAGTGAAACTGTGCATAATCCTTCTACTATTCACAACACACAACAACACGCATCACACACCTCTCTCAAAATGATATAATAAATTTCTTATATATATCTGCCACTAAGGATTTAATCGCTACTTGTCAACTCCAACAAAAGTATGAAAATATTTACAAATTGTCGGCTCAATCCATTTTTAATTCTCAATGCACACCAACCAAGATCATCCATAACATAGTAATTACCCAAATCAATATAATCAAACATGAAAATACTTAAACAATTTCTCCTTGATTATCCACAACATAATATATTCATGAAGTCGGCTTTATGTACTGATAAATAAGAAATTAATCAGCCAGATCTTCTAACTTGCACACCAATGAATGAAAATATTGATGATTCTCGGATAAGATAGTACGTACACCAAAATACCTTCCCTGAGATCCACAACTCAAAATGATAACAGGAAATTGCATATGAATCGATCAACACAATTTTGTCGGATGCTCTGTTCTTGCTTGACAGTTAATTACAGAACTTTGATCTGACTTTCGGTATGAGAAAATTTTGTCATGTGGATTAAATAACTAACTAGGGTTGCCATCAATGAAAATACCAAATAATGTTTGCAGTGTCTCTTGCCAAAAATCTCCCCCTTTGGCATTGATGGCAACACTTAGAGAAAAATGACTAAGTGTCAGATCAGTACCAACATGAATACATTGCCACCCTTCAAAATTCAAAAACACAACTCCCCTTGAGATGATTAAGGCATTTTTTGAAGGGAAAACAGGGATGGATCTAATGACCCAATAGTTCAAACTACATTCCCTTAACACTAATACAATAGAGGAGAAGAGGAAAAATGAGTTCTAATAGCTTCTAAAACTACTAAGATGAATACATGCAAAAAAAAAAGAGATAACATAATATAAAGCATTCATAGATTGACACGGTATTTACGTGGGAAAACATTTTCAGGTAAAAAACCCACCACACCAAGCAAGAACAATTGTATTACAGTAATAATCAATTGCATACAATATCAACCCTTACTCTCTGATCAGCTCACAACAACTCTCAAGTTATTTTCTCACTGTTACAATGCTTCCCTCAAAGTATACAAATGGATTCTCTCTTACATCGACTTGCAAATCACTTCAGAAAACCATCACCTTTTGGTTTTCATAAAATATTGTATTTGACTGAAAAAGTCATACATCACATTCAATGTCTCAACCAATCCCATGACTTCCAGGTTCATGCATTGAACATTCAAGCAAGCAATTGATCTGCATAGATTGCATTGAGCCACCCCGACATTTACTCCTTGCCTTAATCGGGTTCCTTTTCCAACTAGAAATCGGCTTGCAATTACTACCCTTACTATTTTGGCATTTAGCCAATCAAACTATTGTCAAACTACCACATGTCCTTTTTCCATTCGCCTGTCGCTTTGACTTTCTGTTCAAACTAGTCAAGCTCGGTTGACTGAGCTTTGAGCTCAACTGAGCTCTTACTGTGCTACCGCCGAGCTCATTGACTCACCTCGCGGTATGGTGGTGAGCTCGGTAGTCTTCCCCGTGCTACTGCAGCCCTACCCGATTCGCCTCGTGGCATGGCAATAAGCTAGTCTAAGGGATCGTTGGCAGTCAAAATACGCTACCACAGGGGCCGCTAGGCCACCTTACGGTAGGGCGATGAATGTCGGCTAGACCACTGGCGGTCTTACCACAACCACCGTGGTAAGCAAGCTCACCGCCAGGCTCATCGCTAGCAGTCTCACTGCGGACACCACAATGAGAGGATCCACCACCCATGGTGCAGAGGTAACCACCGACCAAGCCACTGGCGGCTTCACCGCGACCACCATGGTGAAGGCCTTCGCTAACCATGGTAAGGCGGTCACTGGCGAGGTAGGTAGCAAGCCACCTACCGTGACCATCGTGGTGAGTAAACTCATCACGCGTGATAAGGCAGTAACTACCAAGCCCTTCACCGTGGTGCCACTAGGGACAGTCCAAGCGACGCGGTAAAGTGGTAAAGGTGGAAATAAGCCAAGCGCGGTATGGCAGTAAAGGTAGAAACATCAAATTTTTTGCCAAGTCCTTTAAACCAGAGGCACAAGGCTGGAAGTTGAGACATACTTTCTCAACAAGCTCCCACTTGGCGAACACTTCCAACTTCCTCCAGACTACAAAAAATCACTAACGGTCATAGGCCCCAAGGCCCATCAATTTTGTAAACCATCTGAACTTGTCTGTGCTCATCGGATTTGTCAAGCATCTACAACATTCTTCAAAGTGTCAACATTTTCAAGACAGACCCTTCCATCTTCCACCATGTCCCTCACGAAGTGAAACTGCACATCAATGTGCTTTGTCCTAACATGGAAAGTCAGGTTCTTTACCATAAAAATGGCACTCTGACTGTCATAGGAGATAGTGATCTACCCTGCATTAAAAGCAATGTCTGAACACAAATGCCTCAGCCAAACTGCTTCCTTGCAAGTGTGAGTTGCAGTCATGTACTCTGCCTCTGTCATGGATAAAGCAACTACAGCCTATCGCTTACTCATCCAATTGATTGCTCCACCAGTAAGCATGAATGCATATCCACTGGTGGATCTTCTGCTATCAATGTCCCTTGCCCAATCAGAATCAACATATCCCTGAATGCTGAGTTTTCTTTGTGATGCAACCAAACTACCATTTTAAGACAAAGCATAATCTGAAGTCCCCTTCAAATACCTGAACACTCTCTTCATAGAATCCCAATGTGATCTTCCTGGATTTTCCATAAAACGGATTAGAACTCCCACTGCTTGGGCAATGTCTGGTCTTGTACAGACCATCACATACATTAAATTGCCAACAACACTTGCATAAGGCACACTGGTCATGTCCTCCATCTCAGTAGTAGAATTTGGATAGTCTTCAACAGATAGTTTCATTCCCTGCATAACTGGAACAAATAACTGCTTGCAGTCATTCATACCAAATCTCTCCAAAATAGTATTGACATACTTACTCTAACTTACCCAAAGATTTATGCTTGACCTATCCCTGGTTATCTCCATTCCCAGAATATACCTAGCTGCACCAAGATCTTTCATTTCAAACTTTGCAGACAACTGAGATTTAAGATCATAAATCATAGTCTTGCTATTTCCTATGAATAACATATCATCCATGTACAATGTAATAACAAGCACATGATTATTCTCAGATTTATGATAAAAACAATGATTAGATTTGATCTTACAAATCCCATAGACAACACAAAAGTGTCAAATTTCTGGTACCACATTCTAGGAGATTGCTTCAAACCATACAGAGATTTATTTAACTTATAGACAAGATTTTGTTTACCTTTCACAATGAAATGCTCAGGCCGGGACATATAAATTTATTCTTCCAACTCACCATGGAGAAATGTTGTCTTCACATCTATCTACTCAATTTCACAGTCATACACAACTGCCAATGACAACAAAAATCTAATGGATGTTAGCTTTGCTATAGGGGAAAAAATCTCTCCATAATCAATTCCCTCAATTTGGGAAAATCCCTTTGCAACCAGTCGTACCTTATACTTCTCAACATTGCCATCAAGACTGGTCTTCTTTTTGAATATCCACTTATATCCAATAGGATTTCACCCTTTTGGAAATGGTACCAAATCCCAGGTTTCATTCTTCTTTAATGAATCCATCTCTTCATTCATGGCTTCAAGCCAAGAATTTGAATCAGACATGTTGATTGCTTCTTTTACAGTCCTAGGCTCATCAGTGCTAGTAATTAAGGCATAGACACAGTTCAAATTTAATAGTGAGAAACCGTACATCTCAGGTTGTCATTTTTCTTATGTAGATCTCCTTACAGGCTGAGGTTGTGGTTCTTCATCATTAGAACTTCCAGAGCTGCTTTAACTCTCCTCAGTCTCAGGTACACTATGCAACTCTTCCCTTTCTAGAGTTTGGGGAATCTCAATTGCATCCTTCTTCTTGTCACTCTAATCTGTCTCAAGTTGTTGATCACTTATTGAAGGTTTCAGCTCATGAAATAGCATGCTTCTGCTGTACAAAACCTTCTCAGTAACAGGGTTCCAAATCTTATATCCCTTCACACCAACTCCATAGCCGATGAGAATACACTTGACAACCTTGTTATCCAATTTTGATCTTTTCTCATTTGGCACATAAAAATATGCCTCATAGCCAAAGACACAGACATGTCTAAGAGAGGGCTTCTTACCAGACCATGCTTGCAAAGGCGTCTTATCAACAAGAGAAAAGCAAGGAAATCAGTTTACCAGATAACATGTTGTAGCCACAACCTCAACCCAAAAATTCTGCTCCAAACTAGCACTGCTTAGCATACTCCTTGCCTTTTCCATCAACGTCTTGTTCAACCTTTCAACAATTCCATTCTATTGTGGAGTATAAGGTGTTGTCTTATTCCTTTTAATTCCATGATCTGTACAATACCTTTCAAAATATGCATAAAAAAATTCACCGCCATTGTCTGTCCTCAAACATTTAATTTTCCTTCCAGTCTGATTCTCTACCAAAGATTTAAATTCTTTAAACTGACTGAACACTTTTGATTTACTTTTAAGAGAGTATACAAATGCCCTTCTCGAACAATCATCAATAAAAGAAACATAATATCTAGACTTTGATAATGAAGGAACATTAACTGGACCAAACACATCAGAATGAACATAATCTAGTATACTAGAATATTTATGAGGACTAGATTAGAATGAAACATGGTGATGTTTTCCATAGATACAATGTTCACAAAAATCAAACTCAAGGTTACAATCATCAAGCCCTTCTACAAGATTTTTATTCTTCAAAGTTTTTAAACCTTTTTCACCTATTTGACCTAATCTATGATGCCATAGCATATTCTTCTTTGTTGGGAGTTTTACCTCCAAAGCATTTGCAGACAGAGAAGAGCCTTCATCATCCTCTACAGGAGCAGCTTTGCTTGACTTTACAAAGGCATTGTTGCATTGAACAAGACATGCATCCAGCTTGTACAGAGTGCCAGTATGAACACCATTAGCCAGCACCATTTCACCTCTAGCCATTTTACATCCTCTACTAGAGAAAGAAACTTCTACACCAGCATCATTTAACTTACTGATAGAGAGAAGATTTCGAGCCAGACCTGGTATATGTAGTACGCCACCAATTCCTTTGACTCTCCCATCAGGAAATTGAATTATAACTCTTCCTCTGCCAACGATCTCTAGTGTTGAATCACTTGCCAAGTACACCTTTCCACCATCATACTTCTAGTACTTGGAGAACCATTCTCTATGGGATGTCATGTGAAAGGATGCACCTGATTCAACTAGCCAGACATCATCTGATTCCTGAGTTGTCAAGGCTACTGCAATGAAGGCATTTGCATCACTTTGAGAAGATTCATTGTCTGAAGCAATATTCTTCTCCTTCTCCTTACAATCCTTTCGGATATGACTAGGTTACCCACAGTTCCAACACTTCACCTTGAAATTTTGATCTCCCTGCAAATTTGGATTTCAACTTCTTGTCCTTCTTATTTCCTTTCTCCTTTGGTCTACCTCGAACAACAAGAGCCTCTTTGGTCATCTCAGAAGAATTCCTTTACATTTCTTCAAACAAAAGTGAAGCAACCAAGTCATCCATCTTGAATGCAATGGTCATTCTTCCAATAGCCATCACTAGATGATCCCAATTGTCAGGTAACGAACACAACATGAGCATGCAACGATCCTCCTCAGTCTTTACACCTATAGACACCAGTTGAGTAACACTCATCTTAAATGAGTTCAGATGGTCTACAACAGATGCACCTTCTTCCATTTTCAAGGAGTACAACTTCTTCCTCAGGAATAACTTATTTACCAGAGACTTTCCCTAATAAATATCTCCAAGCTTCTTTCATAATGAAGTTGCAGATGTCTCCTCATGGACGTTTAGGAGTATAGAATTGGCTAGAATCAGTCTTACCAGACCTCTTCCTTTTCTATCGGCAAGGTCTCAATCCCCTTGCATCATACCTTGTGACATAGTTCCAGACACTACTATCCAGAGGTCTCTATCCACTAGCAAGTCTTTCATTTTGAGTTTCCATAACTCAAAGTTGCTGCCATTAAATTTTTCAATATCTACTCTACCTGATGTACTCGCCATCTCAAATAGAAATAAGTTTTAACAATGTAAGACTCCCACTGAAGCTATATTAGCACAAAAAACTGACCTATTCTCTCATGGATAACACAACTGGTCATGCTTTGATACCACTTGAAGGGAAAATAGGGATGGATATAATGATCCAACAGTGCAGAATACATTCCCTTAACACTAATACAACAGAGGAGAATAGAAAAACTGAGTTCTAATAGATTCTAAAACTACTAAGATGAATACATGTAAAAAAAAAGAGATAACAGAATATAAAGCATTCACAGATTGACACAGTATTTACATGGGAAAACCTTTTCACGTAAAAAACCCAGCACACCAAGCAAGAACAATTGTATTACAGTAATAATAAATTACATACAATATCAACCCTTACTCTCTGATCAACTCACAATAGCTCTCAAGTTATTTTCTCACCGTTACAATACTTCTCTCAAAGTATACAAATGAATTCTCTCTTACATCGACTTGCAACTCACTTCACAAAACCGTCACCTTTTGGTTTTCATAAAATATTGTATTCGACTGAAAAATTCATACATCACATTCCATATCTCAACCAATCCCATGGCTTCCAGGTTCATGCATCGAACATTCAAGCAAGCAATCGATCTGTACAGATTGCATTGAGCCACCTAGGTATTTACTCCTTGCCTTGATCGGGTTCCTTTTCCAGCTAGAAATCATCTTGCAATTACCGCCCTTACTATTTTGGCATTTAGCCAATCAAACTGCTGTCAAACTGTCACATGTCCTTTTTCCATTCGCCTATCGCTTTGAATTTCTATTCAAATTGGTCAAGCTCGGCTGATTGAGCTCTGAGCTCAATCGAGCTCCAAGCTCAATAGAGCTCTTACTGCACTACCACTGAGCTCACTAACTCATCTAGTAGTATGGCAGTGATCTCATTTGAGCTCACCCAAGTCTTCCCTGTGCTACCGCAAACCTTCCTGATTTGCCTCACGGTATGGTAGTAAGCAAGTCTGGGGAACCACTGGCAGTCAAACTACGCTACCGCAAGGGCTGCCAGGCCACCCCGTGGTAGGGCGATGACCGCCGACCAAACCACTAGCGGTCTTACTATAGCCACCACGATGGAGCGGTAACCACCAAGCTCACCGCTGGCGGTCTCACCATGGTGAGAGGATCCACCACCCGCGGTGTGACGGTAACCACCGACCAAGCCGCCGGTGGCTTCACTGCGGTGAAGTTCTTTTCTGACCATGGTAAGGCGGTGATTGGCGAGGCAGGCAACGAGCCCCCTACTGAAACCACCATGGTGAGTAAACTCATCACGCATGGTAAGGTGGTAACCGCTAAGCCCTTCACTGCAATTCCGCCAGGGACAGTCTAGACCACTATGGTAAAGCGGTAAAGGCTGAAATAAGCCAGGCGCGGTATGGCGGTAAAGGTAGAAACACCAAATTTTTTTCCAAGTCCTTTAAACCAGAGGCACAAGGTTGGAAGGTGAGACATAATTTCTCAACATTTTTCACTGTCCCATTCTCCCCCTTTGAAATCAATGGAAAAGGCAGGAATCCGCATACCAAAAATCAAACAAAACTATTATGAACAAACTGCATATGTACAAACATGCTTCTTCAATTTACATAAACTTGAATAGATCTACAAAATTGTTATTGAATAAGCTCATAATCATGTCCGAGACCTTCTTGAGACTCTCCAAGATAACCATGTGACCACATAATAATTAAGATTGCATTTCTGTAGATTTGAGGTTCACCTGATCACTGATCGCCATAACATGTTGTGCTTCCTTCAAAGAACTTAACATTGTTTCCATCTTAGGACCAATTAGTCCTCTAAGCTCACAAACTCTTTCAACCATTTTACCTTCTTCATGCTTCAATCTTTTGATCTTTTCAAGTAGGGATATGACTTGACCTTCTTGCTTTCCAATAGAGACAGTTAGAGGATCGAATGCTTGAGTGATATTTGCTAATTGTTTTTCTCATTCTTTTATTTTCTTTTCAAAGTCCTCAACGAACTTAGATAAATAATAACATGATTTATTAAAGTTACCACCTTCAGTCAAAGCACTTTGAATGTTCTTTATACAAGTAGCTACCAAATATTTATCCCTAGCTATCATCCCTTTCAATTTACTGAATCTTTTATCATCAAACTCCTTCTATACCTTATCCTCAACTGATTTATCAAGGGACTCAAAATGAGTACTTACAACATTAATAAGTTTCTTCAGCTCATCGAAGGGAGAATCGGATGGATCCTTAACTTATGTAGGCATGATTTTCTCCAAAATTTCGGATGCAAGATTCAACATCTCACTATCTTCAATAGGTCACTTCAAAATTTCTTCCCTTGCCTTGTTCTGAGTGAATGAAGCTACCTTAATTTTCTGAATAGGGGATAAAGTGTCCAAGTTGATAGGACCTTTTATTAGCTCATAATCAAATTCTTCATGTTGTTCTTCCAAAAAATATTTCACTACCTTAGCAGTGTCTCTTTATTTTACACGAACTTCCTTTATTTCAACCTTCTTTTCCTCAATCATTTTTTCCTTAGCTACAAATTATTGCTTGTCTTTAGGAGTTTCAACTTCTTCAACCATAGGAGCTTCAGTCTCCATAGGAACTTCTATATCATGCACATCGAGAGGAATCTGAGTGTCCTCAACTGTATCTTCTTTTCCTTCTTCTACTACTAGACTAGATGGAACATCTCCATCATGCTCTTCCTCAGAAACAATATTGATTTTGTTCCTTGACAAAACTTCCTTTAGAATTTTTTTAGTTTCTTTTTCAACTTCTTTAGTTTGACCAGTCATGAGCTTGTTTACTCTTGTTTTTCTCTTGAAATCTTTCTTAGCACCATTCAGAATTGTCCTCATTTCCTCAATAGACATCACGAGACATAAATCTACAAGAAATCGCTCTCTCAACTGCTCATCTTTAGTTCTTGCATTTACTCTTCTCATTTCTAAAATTTCATAAAGACTTTTGGGTAATGCAAACATTACTTCAATAAGTTCCTTATTGAATTTATTCAAGTACTTTATTGAGGCTTCCTCAAGAACTCTTTGATTGACATTGTCAAAGGTGTCATACCATTCATGAAGAAGCCTAAGATTGCCATCCTTAATCAATGCATTCTCCACTTTTTTTTAGAAAAATACCTGTTTTGTCTGTTTTCATCTTTTTCTTTCATTTCTCTTCACCAAAGGGCTTGTCTTT
Source organism: Sequoiadendron giganteum (assembly GCA_007115665.2). Lineage (NCBI taxonomy): Eukaryota > Viridiplantae > Streptophyta > Pinopsida > Cupressales > Cupressaceae > Sequoiadendron > Sequoiadendron giganteum. The sequence goes on from VCHN02000014.1 coordinate 157,903,583, forward strand.
AGAAACCATTTTTTCCTTTGTGCCCTTTTTCTTTATTTCTCTTATCTTTGCATAAGATTTGGTCTTTTCATCTTCAGAAACATCAACATAAACTCTTTTTCTTTTGTCCTTCTTCCTTTTCCCTTTTTCCTTCCTTACCAGATGACTTCACTTGAGTTTTCACAGGACTTGATTTCTTTGTAGGACCAGAAGGAAGAGTAGAGCTTCTTGTAGATCTAGTTCGGGCAGAGAATGCTATCAGACTAGCAGATTCAATTCTAGCTAGTTCTCCTTCTTCAACTTGTTCTCTCTTACTTCTAACTTCTCTCATAAATTTTGTAGATATACCCATGCTTTCTGCAAAGGCTTCCACTTCTCTTCTTACTCTCATGACTATTACAGGCTTCCTTAGTTGATTGTGCACTTGTATATCGTTCTCTGAAAAAGTAGCAAATATTTCTTCTCATGGATCCCTAGGTTTTCTCAACAAATATTCAACATACATTTCCAAAATATGTTCCTCAACCTCATAGCCAATTGGCATAATCTAGACCGTTCTAGGATCTGCAACTTCCATTAGGCATTGATCAATGTCAACCATAAAAAAATAGTATCTTTGTACTTCTCCACTATAGACTTAGGAATTCTTTCTCTTGCTTGCATCTCATTCTGAAAGTTCTTGAAATAACACCAGATTGCAGTATTCCTTGTCTTTCTATCACCAAATCTATGCAAGATATCTCTAATTTGAGAAGCTATAGGTTTATTACCTTGCCATTGTACTTTTCCAAATCTCAGAACTTCATTCATAAAGCAATAGAACAAACACAACAATAGAATACCATATTTGAAGGAATTCTTCTTATCTTTCTTGATTTCACCAAGATTTTCCATCAACTAGCTTCTGTGTAGCTCACATAGATCATATTCTTCATTCTCCTTTACCATTTGAAACGTTGCATAGATAATTGTGCTAGATACAAAGTTGTCTTGGCTATAATGATAGATTTTATAACCAATGACCATATATGAAAATATGACATCCACATCAATAATATCATTAAATGTCATAGCTCTTCTATCATACACTGAACCGGTTGCATCAGTAACTATATGATTCTTTACGGACTTCAAGATCAAAAACCCACCGAAGGAATTTAAACCAGTAATAATGCTTATGACTTCTTTTGTAATCTTAAAGGTTTGATTCAACCACATTAATTCAACATGAACTCGACTCAAAATGTATCGGACCCACTCGCTTTCTTCAAACATGGGAAATTTTACAATCTACGTGAATTTATTTTCCTCTAGGGTTTTGAATTCAGGTTTAACACAAAAATCCTCTCCTATAATGTGATTGTTGTATAAATTCAATAAATTCAAGCTCCCTAACTCCTCAATGTTTGCATGAATGTATGCCCTAATGTCTTCAATATGCAAGACAACATACGAAACAGCTGAAAGTGCACCTAAGGGCTCTGTCTCAATAGATTTGAAAGGATGCCATTTGAATTTCAGACTAGGTCTATCCTTGACATCAACTACCAACAGAGTATCCATTTTTACAAATTCACAATTTCACAAGTTTTCCCGAGAAATACCTTTTCACCGGTTTGGGTTTTTGTCGCCGAATCGCCCTTCACACTTGAATCTTCACCAAATTTTGCCAAATTTTGTTTCATAGCTCTCCAAAATTCTTCTTTTCAAAGTGCAAAGTGATAAATGAACAATACAAATGACCTTTTATCATTCACACACCTAACTTCTTCTCGCAATAAATGCTTTTTCCCTAACTTATCTAGATACCCTATTTCCATACACTATGAAAGATGACTCTTCTGCAGACCTTCAATTTTGCATAAATACTTTCTCCAACTATTTCAGCAACATCTGTAGATCATTAATGTAATCAATGCACTCATCCATATCTCGGTACCAATTACCGACAAGGGGTTTGAATAATTTTCTTGAGAACTCCCCCTAGCCCAAAAGTCATGAACTAATTCTTGGATAAATTAATAGAACCAGATTCTGGTGCTGGATCATTTTCTGCAACAAAAGGACTCTTCTTCACCCATATCTTCTTCATTTCCTTCCTAATCTCACCTGTAGTGACTTTCCCTTTACTTTTTTCATTCTTCTGCATGTTTCTTCATTGATTTACCAAACCCTTTTTATTTCTACAAAATCTAGCAATGTGACCAGATTTATTGCAATTATAGCACACCACATTTCTTTGTCTAGACCAGTTGTTCCATTGATTTTCTCTTGATCTAAATTGGTTAGCAATATGCCCAAATCTATTGCACGGATAACATCTGACATCTCTATTGAAAAAGTTGTTTGACATATTTTTGAATTCAACTGACTTATGACCATACTTATTGCTATTGAAACATTGCATAGAAAATGATGAACCACTTGAGCTCATTCTACTTCTACATTGAGTAGCCATGTGACCAAATTTTTTGCAAGTAAAACAATAACCATTGAACCTTTGAGAATTAGGTTGTCTTACCAGATACCTTCTATATTTGTTCATCTGATTTCCTTGCCTAAATCTCCTTTGTCCAAATCTGGAACTTTCTCCTTCCTCATATCCAAGCCCTTGCTTATCACCTTCAGTCCTCTGACTTTTAATCAGTTCATCAAGCTTGGCTGAGCTGATCTTGAACTTCTCCTCGAATTCATTTTCAGTAGCAAGTTCATCTCTCAGGGTAACAACCTATCTTTCAAGTTCTTCATTGTTTCTAGATTGCTGCAATTCAAGTGCTAGATTTATGAATCCATCATTAATTATGTTGCATTCTTTAGATTTCTCTTTTAAGGACTAAGCAAGGTTCTCTTCATTCTTGTTTTTATCTTCAATCTCCTTGGTCATCCTCATCATAATAGATTCCATCTCATGCTTTAGGACTGTATTATCTCTAGTAAGATTTTCACTTTATTTTGTCTTTTATTTCAAGGCTTGACTCAGTTGATCATCTTCCATGCTTTTACCATCATTCTGCTTAATCTAATCACAGAATTCCCTTCTCTTCTCCATGGACTTATTGATTTTATCTTTCAAAGACTCAATGAATTTCTCAGCATCCATGAGGTTTTCTTGCAATTTATGAACTTTGGATTTTGACTGATCAAGATCATCTAGGGCCACCAAGAGTTGTTGTTGAAGACTATTTGAGTCCATTGAATTACTTTCCCGGATCTTTCCCAAGCTGTTAAAATTCTTCAAAGGAACTAGGTTCTGATACCAATTGTTGGAATCAAGGAACAATGAGAGGGGGGTGAATATGTGTTCAACAATTTTTAACTTTATTAATCTGATCCTAAAAGCACTTATAACAATCAACCAAAATAAATATGCATGAACATAAGATAAACAACCACAACACCATAACACAAGGATTTTTATGTGGAAACCCTATTAGGGGAAATCCCACGATGGAAGGACAATCCATAATATGAGTATACTTAGAAATAAGTGTTTACAAATGGGAATGTACTTGCATTCAAGCACACTGCCTAGAGCTCATTGCTAAAAAATGAAGACTCGTTGTCTTACAAAATATTCAGATTAGTTCCATCTGAGAGATTTGAACTGAAAGAGTAGCATCTATGAATGCTTGATCACAGTTCTAATTAGGATCAATAATCAAATTCTGACCTTCTATCTGATTCTGCTCTTCTGCTCTGCTCTACTCTAATTCGCATCACAAATCCTTTTATGCACAAGTGAAACTGTCCATAATCCTTCTGCTATTCACAACACACACCAACAAACATTGCATACCTCTCTCAAAATGATATAATCAATTGCTTATGTATATCTGCCACTAAGGATTTAATCGCTACCTATCGGCTCCAACAAAAGTTGAAAATATTTACAAACTGTCGGCTCAATCCATAGTTAATTCTCAATGCGCACCAACCAAGGTCAGCCATAGCATAGTAATGACCCAAATCAATATGATCAAACATGAAAATACTTAAAAAATTTCTCCTTGATTATCCACAACATATTATATTCATGAAGTCAGCTTTTTGTACTGATAAATAGGAAATTAATTAACCAGATCTTCTAACTTGCACACCAATGAATGTGAATCCTAATGATTCTCGGATAGGATAGTATGTACACCAAAATACCTTCCCTAAGATCGACAACTGAAAATGATAACAGGAAATTGCATATGAATCGATGAACACAATTCTATCAGATGCTTTGTTCTTGTTTGATAGTTAATTACATAACTTCGATTTGACTTCCGGTATGAGAAAATGCTATCGTGTGGATTGAATCATTGACTAGGGTTGCCATCAATGATAACACCAAATAACGTTTGTAGTGTCTCTTGCCAACAAATTTGATGTAGATATTTGGTAATTTAGTGACAACAACCAAGACAACAACCAAGTGATTTCTAAAATATGTTAGGGGATTGAACACCAACCTATGTTCACAATGTACAATGAAATTGCAAGGGTACACAATTTTCTACGTTACAAAACAATATACTCAATTTTCTCTTTGTTGCTCTAATTCTAATTGTAAGATTGCACATTAAATGTTTTTGTAGTTCTGACATAAATTATTTAATGATGTTTCTATCCCTATTATTCTATTATATTGATAATTTATTATGTTTACTATTACCTTTTATCAACTATATTTTATTCTAATATTATTATATCTAATAGTTTAATTATATTATAATTAACATGATACACTATAATATTGTATTCTGATTTTATTTTCATTAATACAAAATTTCTTCAATAAAAATATTATCTATTATCATAAAACAAATAACATGAAATCAAAAAATCACAAAATATAAAAATAACTAAACAAATAAATAAAAACGTACAACCAAATCTTTAAAAAAAAAAAAAACCATAAAATCATACATTAAAATCCAAAAACCACAAGATATAAACACAGCTAAACCAACCAATTATTTAATTAGTCAATGTCATATGTATAACTCATTACTTTCCATTAAGCAGAGATTATTTTGCAAGAGTCAATATTAAAAAAAGTGTGGAACATCCTCACATAGCTTTACCCTTAATAATGATTATCTTATCTTTAAGTCAAACTAATAATATTTATTTACTTTTATGTTAATTGATGTACCACAACATTAAATATTTAAGGCAATAGTTTGATTGTTTATAATGTCGTAGGTATTCAAAGTACGTAACAAGAGAAACCCTCAAACACCAAAATTTTATGGATTAGGGTAGTAAAAAATCCAAACAAGATAAATGTTTGACTTGAGTTAATGGTTGATGAATACAAACTCCAAATGTGGCTCCATCACTCACCACAAATTTAGTTATTATTGACTATATAATAATAATAATTATTTTCAGTGTGGTATGTTATTTATAGCAATTATACGTTTAAATAATGTGATATTAGTCTTTTTCAATTATGAGTTGTTCACTGGTTCATGGTATAGGATTGGACTTTGCCGCTTATCTTTTATATGTCAATATAAAAATATTTTCATGAGTCAAGCTTTTTTTTTTACTCTTAACAATTTTTGTAATACTTTATTTATATAATATAATCTATAGGCGAAATGCCTTTTGCTTTAACAAAATTATGAGTTGTTCGACTTTCTAGTGGTTATAGTCTTCATGTCTGCCTTTAGCCTCATGTTTGAGGTGCTTTTAGATGGCTAGATTTTGGTAAGTTTTCTTACTTCATTTTAGTAATTTCTTCTTATCATGTTTTGTCATCTATTGATGAAAATAAAGAAGAAAAATACATTATTATCCATTGGGAATCTATCATTAATGGCTCTAGTCTTGGTAATGTATAGGGTGGGGGGAGAGGCCAAAAAATGACCTCAACCACTTTATCGATGGTGTGCCTCTCGATGCTTAAGAAGCTTTGTTTTCTTGTTTTCATCTGGTGGTTTGGGCTTGACTTCACTTAGACTTTAGGGTTGTGTCTTTTATGACCCACCTTTTTTTTTGTGAATAGTGTTTTTTTACTTTTTATAAGATAAAAATTAATATAACCAATTATTCATCAAAAATTTATATATCAACTTAAGATGAGGTACAATTAATTTCCTCATCAAAAGAACCCACATTATTATTTTTTAAGAATCCAATCAAATTTATAGTGTTATTTTTTTAAATAGATACAAGTTAAGAGGAAATTATGTAAGTGTGTAGGACCAATACATTAAAGTCAATATGACAAATGTGTGTGACTAGGAAAGTGTATTGAACACATTCTTGAATATATAATAATAATTATTTATGTTATGGTATGTATATAATGTGACATCAAATTTGTCAATTTGAAATGAGGTACAACTAGTTTTCTTGTCATAATGATTCACATGATTACTTCTTTGAAACTCCAATCAAATTTAATTTTTTATTTTTAATCGGATAAAAGCTAACATAATATTACATCAAAAATATCAAGATCAATAAAGGTATTGGAAGGAAATATGATAAAATTTTATGATTAGGAGAGTGTATCCAATACATTCTTGAATATGTAATAATTATTAACTTTTTATAATACCATATTTATAAGAATTAATAAGTTTAAATGAAATTTCCAACATTTGTTCACATGACTTATTGTATATTTGTACTTTTTACCAAATGTCTAGTTTCACATTAGTAGCATTTTTAATATCTTCTTAAATTTTATGTATTTATAAAAAAAATCCTAAATATTTTGATTGAGTTATTTTTTTTGAAATGATTTTTTTAGGTCTTATTATTTAACTATTTTTCATTTAATTCATTTCATTATTTTAAAAAAAGCTAATCATATAAATTTATTTTTCCTACTATAAAATTTCAATAAATACTTTGAACTTCCTTTATGTTCAATTTAGACTATAAATAATGACAATCATAAATATTTTCTTTATTTAGTGAGGTGACCACTCCACAATATTATATTTATTTATCTCATATACTCTTAAAATGTTAAGTGAGGGGGGATTTGCTAGAACCTACTCACTAAAGTAACTTTGATGTATCATTGTCACTTCCACTTACCCTTGCTATCTAGCATAAGTCCATACTAAAAATAACAATAAGCTTGCAAAAGAACTTTAATGCTTTTCTTATTCAATGGAAAGAAATCTTGTGATAGAATTCCAATATGTAGTAAATACTTCACACCTCATGCATGAGATTGGTCAATAGCTAATCCTTGGGTCAAATTTGGTTGTGACAACATATAATATCATTTTGAATTAATAAAATACTTTTTTATGTTTTATGGGTTAATATATTTTTCTATTAAGATGTAAAACTTTTAATTTGAAAAAATAAAATGATTACTAGAAATTTTAAAAATATTGTATAATTATCCAATAAAAATAAGAGTTATATACAAAGATTTAATATAATGAAAATGTCACACATTCATTCTATAATTACGATTACACTTCTCCAAGAACTTATGCCATTTGATTATCACCATTTGACAATTGAATGACACATTTTAGAGTTTCTTGAGTTATAATGTGTGATTTAGGATATTACTATATTTTATTTGCATTAGTCTATCTTAAATATGACTACAAACTCAAGTACAACTATAACTGATCAAATATTACATACACAATAAAATATATTAAGTGCATGCAACATTTTGGAAGTATGAAATGTAAATTAGGAAAGTACAAAAGAGAGAAAGAGAAGTATTATATCCCCTAGTTATGTTATAGGTTTAAGATGATTGAAGAAATGTCAAGGTAGGAGGGACATGCTTGTGAAATATAGAGTCTCTATGAGTTGCAAGGGATAAATTACATGGAATTGGGTTCTAGAGTATGGATGAAATATAATGGGGCACTAGTGTAGATCTTTATTTCTCTTATGGATAATAGAGTAGAAACTAAAACTAGCCTTAGCTCTAGGGTTAGACATAAATGTTGTAGGTTGGTGCGAGAGACTGTCTAAAGATGCCTAGTAGATCAAATTTCACCAATAAGGCACTAGAGCCCAAACAAAATGCAACAGAGTCCTAGATAGGCAAAAAAATAAACCCATGTGCTAATGACCTTTATTTTCTATATGTAAGAGAGGGGGGCCAACCACTGCAAGGCCCTAGGTCATGAAAGGCCGAGAGCAGTATGGCTGCCCTAACTTACCTCAATTTAAAGGAAGGTTAGGATAGGTAGGATGAAAGTGATGAGAAAAATGGGTCCTTCGATCACTCTCTAAACCCGAGAGTTAAAGGGAGACTAGGCGAGCCGATCTTTAAATTCAACTCTGTGTCTCAGATAGCTCTCTGTTGGAGGATAGAAGTGCAGTTCTTGGATGAAAGTGCGGTGCGCTAGCATCCGTACGGCTAGAAAAATAGAGAGACAAGGTTTAAGCTCTAAAAAAGGACTAGCAACCTATTTTAAGAACTTGTAAATGTGTAGAACACAATTAAGAATTATGAAATGTAAAGATGAATGTGATAAATAGAATATATTACTACAAGGGTGACGAAGATGATTTCACACAACAATCTTCTCACTAACTTTCTCCAAGATCTCTCCACCTGCACACATAAAACTGAGAAAATGTTGGGGGGCTATTTAGGGGTCTACCTTAGTCAAACCCCCATTTTGGTGTTTCCAGCTCCACAAATAGCCAAGTTTTCAATGATAGGAATAATATGATAAAGAAGAGAATACAAGAAAAGTATACAAAAAATACTACAAAACAGTATGTTCTTACTCAACCAAACAATAGAGAAGATAAGAGGAGCTTACCACCTCCGTCCAAAGCGCTCAAGGCTAGTGGAGGAGAAGATGAGAGGAACTCAAGCCTCTGGTGCAATGGGTTGTCTCGTGCTTGCACTATCGAAGTGATGGAGTGGTAGATTGCTGCAATGAAGTGTGAAGTGTTGCTACAAAGCTTGTAGATGAATGCTTGAAAGAGTGGAGAGGTTGTGAAGAGATGAACTAAAGATGGCCAAGAGATGAAAATGGATGAAAGAAAGGAGAATATGAAGGAATAAAGAAGAAAATGGTCATATTCGGGTCAACCAGCGGAAGGGAGGCGTTACACTTCAACTTCCAATAGGAAGTGTAATGTCTCTATAGACTTTTGTAGTAGGAATCTACCAAGGACGTAAGCGTGTTGTGTAGATGTTTGCGCACCACACAAGCATCCCGAACAAAAATGCCTCCATCGACACTCAAAATAGGTTCCAAGTGTGATGGGAAGAGTGGGCTTATGTGGAATTGAGCCTCCACCTTAGGTTTTCTAAAGTGAAAGGGGGATAAAGGGGAATTTGTGTTAGGGGTGAAAATTTGTGCCTATATATTTTTCGCCCACTTTAGCGAGCATGAATATTGATGAGTGCTTCAGTAAAGTAGATTAGAAAGGTTAGAGATGTATACCTGTACTGACGAGGAAGCAGAGCATGGTCTGGAAAACTTGAAAGTGTAGGAAGGGGCTTCATAGCTCTGCAGAACTATAAAGCTAAAGAACAAAAGTGCCTCATAGGCTCATGGTCTTGCAAGGGAGGTATCCTTCAAGAAATCTCACATGAAGTAAACTAGGAAGAGCACCTTATAGACCTGTAGACCTGCAAGGAAGGTATCCCCCAATAAATCTCACATAAGGGAGATCAAGCAAAAGGGGACTTCGTAGAGTCAGAAATGGTGACATGTTTACCCGCAGATAGAAAACGTTTGGAAGTAGCCACACAGGTCAACAAAGAGATAGTCACGTAGACCATTGCTAAGTTAGAAGAGTTTCAAAGGAGTCCCTTGGGAACCCTTCAAAAGGAAGAGGGGTCCACTCAAGGGATGCACTGTTTGAAAAGTAAATTCTAGTCGGGCTGCCCCTGAGCTTGACGTAAGGATGTGAAGTACGTCTAGTCAAGCTTCCCCCAAGCTAGACGCGAAGATGTGAAACTGATGTAGTCGAGATGCCCTTGTAATAGACACCATAGAACTCATTAGAAAATTTCAAAGGGGTCCCTTGGGAACCCAACGTGAAAAGAAGGGGTCCACTCAAGGGACGCACTATTTGAAAGATAACATCTTCTTTCTTGAATCAATTCATCATCAAGGAATCCTTTTGAAAGATGTTCACTTCATCAAGGAATTCAAAAGGAAGGATATGCCCCCATGTGATGGGAAGTTCAAAGTTATTCCTGCTGCGGAGGAAGGTGTTCAAGTCCTTTCTTTATGAACCCATGATGAAGGAAACATGTTCTGTTAGGGTTTCAAGTTGAGAATGCAACTCTAAAGAAGTGTGTGAAGGGTCTTCGAGAAAATATTCATTTTTCAATGAACACATCTTCTAAAGACTGAGTAATTTAGAAGTGGTGTTGTCACACATGAAAGGGACAACTCAAGCAATGAAGAGAGAAAGATAAAGAGAAAAGTAAGAGTAAAAGGAAAAAGAGCACACACAAAGGGCACTGGCAGATCTGGTTTCGTGGGGTCAGATCTGCCTTTATTTATAAATAGTAGGTAACCATGGTACAAGGCGAAAGATCATTAATCCCCAACCATTTAAGGAAGATTGCACAAAAGAAAAAAGAAAAAATAAAAAATCGGGTCAACATGGAAGCAAGCCTAAATGCTCCTAATGCTTTGCATCATCCCCAATTTGTTGAAAATTCAATGAAAAACATGGAAGAATGATGATACACATAGAGGAAGGTTTACAACACAAACACCACACCTGTATCCAAGCACCAACAAGGCTGACTACGGTCATCTAGGCACATATAGTATGATCATAGGGAAAAACATGACAACACATACACACATCTAATATAAAGATCAAGAAGAGGGTCTCCCCCTAACACTAGTCAACCAAGAGGTCGTCAGCTTCTCACTCTAGATCATTGTAGGGGGAAGGATGATGAGCCTACAAAGGTGTAATGTTAAGGGGAGGAGCTTCTGATCCTGCGGCAATAAGGGCCAAGGAAAAGGGACCTGTGAGGTCTTTGTCACTCAAATCTTGTGGGTCAATGACTTCATGAAGATCGCTGACAAGGTCAAAAATTCATCCACCGAGTTAAAAATGCACTTAACAGTAGTGCAATGTTTCACCTCGGCAGACGAAGGAGTTTGCATCCAAGGCTCACCACTAAGCTCACCGAGAGACTCGGGAGCGATGACAAACTTAGGGGAGGTTGGGGTTGGTTCCGTCACTAGGACAAAACAAGTTAGTGCAAGGACACCTTTCAGTGAAGGTGGGCTTCTCTTACATCCTCCATTGTTGGAGGGACCACGCTCTACCTTCTTCTTCTTCATCAGAGGAGGTGAAATCCCCACATACAAAGCAAGGAGGGTCAAGGGAGAGGAGGAAAGAACCATAGTGGATACAATCAAAGTACTAACCATATCCACGGGCTTTGGGAAAGGCGAAAAATCTGGGGTGGGTGTCAATAGAGGTGTCCCCATAGAAGGAAAGATAAACACCTACACCTTTCTAGGCGCATGTGTGCTCGCAATGGAAGCCGAAAGAGATTCAAAGCTAGTTTGGATAGGAACAAAAGGGATGAGAGAGGAAGACACAGCAAGAGGAGCGGTTGTCTCCTCTTCCTTCTTGTATTAGGAGGCTTGCTCAACTAGAAGAGCCTTTTGCTGGCACTTGCGCTCACACACAAGGCAGTTCCTGCGACTCTTCAAACTAGAAGCCTGAGTTTGCAAAGGGATGAAGGGATCTTGCTCAGCCATGGGGGTGTCCTCCATGACTGTTTCCAACAGAGGGATAGACTCTTGGATGGGAGCATGAGAAATAGGTTCAGAAATGGTAGGAGGAATTGACTCCAACACCTTAGTGGTGGGCCTCCTCCCATTCAAGGGAATGGTAAGAGGTCACGGGGAAAACTCTCTTCACAAGCCTTTCTTTCTACCATATAAATAATACAAGGGTTTGGGAGACCCATTAAGGAGATCTGATAGCTTGATCTTGGGTCTTCTCCAAGGAGGCATCATCAGACTCAATGGGTAAAGACCAGGCTTGTTCATCCAATACTCCTCCCAAGAAAGGGGAGTAGACGAGTCAACCTGAGAGGGAGCGTGCTTCTCCTTTCCCTTTCAAGAGGAGGAGATAGCTAGCTGATCTACTACAAGAAGGGTCAACTTCGGCTGTCCCTTGCCTCAAGTTTTGTACTTCACATAATTCTTGTAAAGTAGGTATGTTCTTTGTGGGAGCAGATTGATTGGAGCGGGCCAAAAGTGATCCAATGAGTATCCCCCACGAGATACCACAGGTTGGTGTCTAGTGTCATGCACCACGTGCACAACACCCTCATGGGAAAACTTAAGACATTTATGAATTATAGAGGCGATCCCATTCATGGAAGCTAGCCAAGGTATACCTAGCTTCACTCTGAATAGGTCCAACTTATGGATGACATCAAAAATCATGTCTACATTCCTAGGTCCAACCAGGACAGACAACGTTATCAATCCATAGGGTTTAAGAGAAAGACCATCATGTGTATGGATGATGGATTTTGTTTTTTCATATTCCTCCTTTGTAGGAAGTTCAAGAGTAAGGTATCCTCTATGATGACATTCACTCTACTTGTGGGGTCAACTAAGACTCCTATCACAATGTTTCCATTGAGGCGAGTGGGAATATACAACAAAGAAGGATTGTCATTTGTTGGTACATCTTGTGAAGTGAAGGTTACATTTGGTGAACCGGTCACAAGATGAGGAGAGGGAGTAAAAATAACGATGTTAACATACGCCTCAGGGTAAGAAATAAAATCCGAGGGATCGATAATCATGTTAGTAGAATGTGATGGAAATGGGTTCATGTATATCTATAGTTCACTATTAGCTTTCACCACTGATTTTTTTGTATTTGGTTTGCTTCCATCAAGGCGAATAGTACCATCCTCAATGTGATCCTATATCTCATGACACGGGTGCATACAACTTTGGGTATCATGTACGTTAAATCGATGGTATTGAAAATAGGTATTCACTTCATACCAGTTAGGATATGGCTCCCTAACTAGTTTTGGGGTTGGAAAGCTAAAGATCTTATCCTTCAACAACTTCTGTAAGATGGAAGAGTAAGATTCTGATGAATTTATAAAAGTTTGGTTGTGTTTGAGGCCGTTGTTATCCACAATGACTACTACATTCATAATGGCTTTTCCTTTTCTAGAGATTGATATAATAGATTTCCCTTCAGGATGGGAGTCTAAGGAAGAATCCCCAAACTGAACCACCATTTGTTGGTACTCCCATAAAGCTGCACACAAATGTGCAAAAGAAGGGTATTTCATGAGGGAAAACTTCTCTTGCCAAGGCCTTTGTAAGTTCCCTATGAACACCTTCTACACATTGGAGTCAAGTAATGGGTATGATATTTGTGACAAGAGTGCCTAATATCATGCTATAAAGTTTGTAATCTTCTCATTATCTCCTTGTTTACATCGAACAAGGTCAGAGAAGGTCATCTTAGGTCAGATATTGGCTTGGAAATGTTGTAGGAACTAGGTCACAAGATAATCAAATTTAAATATGGAATTTTCTGGCAAGGAATAGTACCATTCGAGCGATGTATCCTTGAGGGATCGAGGAAATAGTTTAATCATCAACACATCATGATGGAAGAAATTTGTGCATAAGGTGTTAAAGGCGAACACATGTGTTTGTGGGTCCCCTTTATCACCATATTTCTCAAATTTA